>JBANSL010000006.1:47628865-48228865 GCA_037127255.1 Persicaria tinctoria | reverse complement strand
GTAATTACCATTTTACTAAATTAGGATATTAGCTAGATTCTTCGATTCGCCAAAAGGGAACCCCGTCATATAGACATCGAGCACTCAAATCTGCAGAGAATACCTTTAAAAAAAGAACGGGGAAAGGAATCAGATCGAGCCACTCATGCGGGACCGGCAGTCCTCGCTGAGGCCACATAGTATCTGCTATACCTAATAAAGATGCTCTAATGCAGTACGAAATTCAAACACACTAGCATGCTCCTAGTTCATAATAATGTGCGGAAATACTGTAAAGGGCCCAAGACAATACCAAGTGGCATATCCCTCTCCTACCTCCACCCCTTCCGATAGGTGGAAACTGGTCGGCTCATGAATGCATTCATTCATAATAGGGCGGCACGCATGCCTAACCCGCTCCACAATAAAGCCCGCAGGCATATCATAATATAAGGAAGTTCATGACTCGATTTACTCAGGGTACCCGATGAGGCTGGGCTACCCTATGACCCTAGCAAAGACTCTAGGACTATCACAGATAACGGCCGTTCTGTTTCAAACGCATAAAGTAAACAGATGCTCAATCAATTAGTGCAACCGAAACATGATACTACATGGCATGCTTTTATGCATATGCAACACCTAACATAAAATGCAACAACAGGCATGAATGTCCAACTTGAGTAAGCCCCCTATGGAACTTACCTGAAGATGCAGAACAACAAAATAACGCAAGCAAGGGCCCAAGTGCAAGTCCAAAGCGATCCAAAAGCAATACACACCTAACATCAAGCCATTTCCATAAGCTACCGGACCGACATTCATACACACGATACCCAAGTTCTCAACATCCTCAAAACCAATCGATTGTAAAACCATGCATTTTCCAAAACCTTTTCGCTACGCTCCACATGAACCAAAATCATTTATTTCCAATCAACCCCATTGATAAAATCGTACTAACCATATTTTCCAAACTCTTAAGTCCCGAATTAAGTCAACTCATTTTCAAGACAATTTCTCAAATCATACTTGGTTAAATTCCGACATTAATCATTAAATCCTTAACCAATCTCCCAAAATCATATTACAGAAGAAATTTCGGCATTTTGGTTTCAACACATCAAATCCTTTAAGAATCATTTTCGGACGACTTAAAACATTTTCTAAATAATTTAGCAACAATATTTATCTAAAATAAACATTAAAGTAACTCCATCTTTATAATCCCCATTTATAAAACTTATTAAATAAATACATATTCCCAACAATATCACTTTTAAATAATTTTATAATATAATAATAATTTCAGAATTTATTTATTTCCACCAATACAGAAAATATAATATAATAATAATACTAACAACTACCAATCCTAATATAAATGTATAGTGTAACACAAAATATCAACAACAAGTAACAATGACCATTTATTAACAAAGCCCAGTAGCCCAACACCCAACCTCTCAATCTGAAAAAGAATCCGGCCCACATGAAGAAAGAAAGGAAGAAGAGGAAGCCCAAACCGGATCTGAAATAGAAGGAAGGAGTGGGTCTGGCTTTTACTTTCCCAAATTGAAACCCGGACTCACAGAACCCGCCCCAATCCGGACAAAGACCCGACCCGAATCTGATGGTCCAAGCCCAATCCTGAAGAAAGAAGAAAAGGCAATGGCGTCGCTCGTCTTCCCCAAAACAGACGAACAGAGCTCTGTTTGACGCCGGAAAAAGCGGGAGAGAATGAAGAAAAGAAAGGAAGAAGGAGACCAGCCAGCGGCTCGATTTCCGGCCACAACCACTATCAAACCGACCGACAAGATATCCCAACCATAACCGACCCCGAAAAAGGAAACGCGTACATAGAGAGGGGAGAGGGAGAGGAATTACCGAGATCGGAGCCTTCGCCGGAAAATCTCGGAGGCGCCACTGGGCTCGGTGGTACACGTCTGGCCTCGCCGGAAGTAGTCGATTGGCAACCAGGAAAACAGTGGAGAGGAATCGATGGTAGGCGGCCCTTCCGGCGTCGGCGATTTGGCTCTTTACCCGGCGTCTTCAACTTCTGGGAGGGGTGGCTCACGGTGAACAGACGAGATTGACGGAGGAGAAAGGATAGGGAGGTGCTGGTGATTGGCATAAATGGAAGAAGAGGTGGCTTCGGAGAACAGAGGAGGGATTGGAGGTACAGTGTGGTGGCGCGTTGCCTCTCGGCGGCTTCAACAGAGGTGAAAAAGAGGAGGAGAACAATGGAGTTTGGTGGAGTGTGGGTTTAGCCTTATGTAGGTGAGCAATTATAAAGGAAAGGGAAGAGGGTTTACTAGCCAGATCCAAATGGGGGGATTGTGAGGATAAGCACAAGGGAGAGGGGACCGACTCTTTTGAATCAAACAAAAGGCTGAGGGGTTGCCAGAAAGGGGGATTTGGAGTTTCCGAGAGAGGGTGCAAATCGGTTACACAAAGGGGGACCAAATGGGTGTGGAATTAGCACAAAACAACAACATTTGCTAGCTGGATTATACAGTGTTGGCAAAGGGGAAATGGGTATTCCTCAAAGGTTAGGTGAGAGAGAAGAAAGAAAATGAGAATAAAATAAGGATGGTCCCGACAAGAATTCAAAATAGCGGAAATATACCCAAAATCCGCTCACTTGATTAAATCCCGACACGAAAGATATAAAGCTTAAAACTTCAAATTCAAATCGAATTCTCGAACCGAATCAAATAATAAAATTATATTATACTCTCAAATTTTAGCAAGCGAAAGCGAAAATAAATCTAAATGAAAGTCCATTTAGAATAATTATATGCCGGAATTCATTTTAAGAGATTTTAGTTAACCCGATTTAAATTCATATTTAATTTCTTTTTAAGAGAATTAGAATTTAAAAATCCGGGCCTTTACAAAAAGCCCCACACAAACTCAAATCAATTTAAAACATACACAACAAAAGTGATGAAAATAGATCATAGAACCCCACCAAGAACCCGAAAAGGCATACCAGCTAAACAAAAGATTTTATCATGAAAAAAAGATACTGGAATGTGCGTGGACTAAAACGCAAAAATGTTTGGACCCAAATTGACATTAATACCAAAATAGAAAATATCCATATCCTAGCACTAGCAGAAACGAAACTTCAAACACGACCTCGAGAAGATTGCTGGCGAAAGCTTGGTTTCGATAACCTACATCTCTGTCCATCTGGCGGACTCTCGGGTGGGCTTTGTCTGCTTTGGAAATCAACGCACTTAAACAATGAAACATTTACAGTTGATTTCTCAAATGACAAAATCGTCCAAACCACATACGTCAACAATCATCTTAACACCACAATAACGATATTATTTGTATATGGCCCGCCTCACCAGAAAGACAAAGACAGTTTCTGGAATGATTTAACAAACATAATATCGTCCTTATCAAATCCGTACCTAGTAATTGGTGACCTAAATGACATCCTACTTCCCTCTGACAAGTTGGGCGGAGCCCTCCCCCAACCGACAAGATTTAGGAGGCTAACATAATTTGTAACAAACAACAACCTAATTGACCTTCCAACAATAGGAAACAAATTCACATGGCGAAAAAGAGAAACTGGAGAGAACAACACATATGAGAAGCTAGAACGAGGACTAGCTAGCACTGGACTATTAAACACTTTCCCAAATCTAAAAACAAAAAATCTCCCATTTACCACATCTGATCATGCTCAAATCCTTATTGAACTAAATGACAACCAAAGGCCAAAACTCCAACCATTTATATTTGAGATGGCTTGGACTACTAGAAAGGATTTCGAAAAGCAAGTAAAAGATGCTTGGCGAGTAGATTATCCAGGTTATAACCTTTACAAATTAACAAAAAAGCTTCAAGAAGTCAAAAGGAAAAGCAAAGCTTGGAGCAAAACCACATTCCGCTTTTCGACAAATTGCTATGACAGAAAACAAGATGCAGGATATATAAACGCAACTTTACCTGAGATATGATCCTAACTTAGAGAATAAATTAAGTAGGTTCGCTAAAAAGCATGCTTCACTCTTAAACTTTCAGAAACATTACTGGGGACAACGAGCTAGGCGTACACACATCAAGGCTGTGGACGCAAACACAAAATACTTCCACAGAATTGCAACTGGCAGAAGAAACAGGAATATCATAAAGTCAATCAACACACCAGCAGGTGTCTCGCTCACTCAAGACACAGAAATTAGAACTCAAATCAATGATGATTTTAAATTTAGATTCACCTCACAAAACGGAACACAAATAATACACAACAACATAGATAGCTACATCAGACAAGAAATAACTAAAGACGATAATGATTACCTAACAAAACAACTTTCGAACTCTGAAATTAAAGTGGCCGTCTTTGGATTAGCAAATGAAAAATCACCGGGCCCGGACGGTTTTTGACGGAGGTAAAACCTGTCGTTGATTCCGCCAAAGAAAACTCAAACCTATAGCAAGTATAGCAATAAGCAAGAGGTCGATCCACAGGGAAAGTTATAATTCTAGTTTGATTCAAGTGTCAATCAAAGTAACCAGTTTGGGGGGGTTTTGTGTGTGAAAGTTCCGCCTTTTATCAAAGCGGAGTAAAGAAAGCAAAGTAAAGGAATTTGTTTTAGACAATTAGGAGAAGTAATTCTACCTACAATTTTCCACTTTATTGGATTGAAGCGATCCTTGTAACTTCTTCTCGTCCTATTAAGTTTCATGTGAATGCCCTTGTCCTGATCTAATATAGTTACTAGTCCAACCAGTCCTAACAACCCTTATCAATCGAACAGTCCCTAAAGAAGGATTTAACCCAATTGACAGCTTTAAGTTCAGAGATTAGCCAATGTATTTGCAGTCCCTAAAGAGGGATTTAACAACACATTCAACTTCCTACTCATTCAATTAGTTCAACCAGCCCTAAAAGAACAAGTTTGCCACTTAGGTTAAGGTTCACAACCAGGAATCTACAAAACCTTAGCAATTGAATTGATTCTAACTAAATGTCATAGCATGTATTTTAGTGATCAAAGCTTAGAAGTAGACATTATCCAACCTCACCATAAATGTGTTTTTCACTCATGTGTTTAGGCTTTAAGATACAACTCTCAACTCAAACCAATCATGCACTAAGCTCATAGACATTGACCACCGTATCACCAATTCTCTACCGAAATGTCATTACTTGCGGGACACATTAAAGAAAATAAAATGCGACACTTTTTTTTCTTTTTTTTTCTTTTCTCTCTTTTTTTTTTCTTTTTCTTTTCTTGTCTTGGTGCTTTCCTTACGCGAGGCGCAAACATGGGTGCCATGAATGGCCCCGGTCTATCAACACCTCAACCTACTAATATGAAGTCCACTTGAACATCTTTTGACGCAAGTTGCAAACATGGGTGTCATGAATGAACCTGGTTACTCAATGATCAAGCTTTCTTTCTTAGTGGATAGTTTTCAACACCTTTTTGCGCGAATCATACCCATGGGTGTCATGCATAGATCCGGTTACTAAGTGCATTAACCATTGCCACCTTATTCACTAAATATACACAAATTCAACAAAAGACTCAAAATATAAACATAAACTCCGCAAGCAATCAAACATGTGCATCGGTCTTTAAAAATAGATACTGCAGTCAATGCCAAGAGGTAGCAACACTAGGCTAGTAATTCACACAACTGAGCAAAAGAATTCAAATCAGGCCAAACATTCTCACAGGGTCATGTTTTTTTAGGACTTCAATCATACTTTAGCTCAAGCATACATGCTCAATTATATTTGCTAGCTCATGTTCCACAAAAATCATATAAAGACAATAATCAAAACATCCAGAACTCTATGAGATTTTTATGAATCATGCTTGAAATTTAAAATAGAGGACAAACTAAGCCAGATGGGTATTTGAATAACACATATGTATGCAATGCATGCTCTATTTTTGGATTTTCGAATTTTTTTTTATATTCCGAAAATGCAGAAAAATAAATAAATAATAGACAAAAATTAAACTTAACATAAATTAAATAAACTAATTATTACAGAACTTAACATGTTGTGCAGAAATTTAAACATGGTCCTAGAAATGATAGAATTGACATAATATACATATAATTCTTCTCCCCCATACTTAAAATTTTTAGTGTCCTCACTGAAATAGTACAGACAACCAAAATAAACATAAAAATTCAGAGGGAAGGAGGTAAGACTAACCACTCACTGAGGCGGCGGCTGGAATGGTGGAGACTGGTGCGGAGGGATTTGAGGGTACTGCTGACGGAAGTAGTAAGCTTGCTCTCTTCGCAACTCCTCCATGTGATAATTTATCTCTCGCGAGTTGCGGTCGATGTCATGGAGAGTGAACTCGAAAGAGTCCTGGTGCAAGGACAAACGGTGCAACTCGTTGAGCACGTTGTCCCGCCAGGGGTCATCCTCAGCAGAAGAGAAGCGAGGTCTCTTAGAAGATCCAGCGGCCTGCTGTGCATCCCCCATATGGTAATCTGTCTGTGCAGGGGCATCAAAAATAGAATAGAAGTGAATCAAAAATAACTAAAAGTGGCCTTATCAAAGATCCCAAAGTCGGCCATAAACAAAAACCAAAAAGCATCTAGGGTTTTATTTAATCAAAACGCAGCGTTACGCGCTGATGGCAGATGCAGCGGCCGCCGGATGTATGCTGCGGCCGCAGCATCAACATTCTTCTTGCAACGGCCCTGGCGGCGGCCGCTGCATACCATGCGGTGCCCGCCGCATTCCTGTTTGCGGTTCTTCCTGTCTTCTCTCCGAGAGTAGCTTGAGATGATTTGCTCTTTTCATTCCTTGCTTCTCTCCAATGTCTTTTATACTCCTCTTCAAGATATTGCATTTTCCACATGTGTTCCGATTCGATCTGTAAGATAACCACAAATTTACGCAAAATCCGAACTCTTCTAGAATAATCATAAGATGCAATTTAGTAACAAAGAATGAAAGAAATGCAACCTATCTAAGCTAAAAATGCATATAATGCCTATCTAATATGTGCATTATCAGTTTTCCTGTCGGCTTCTTCAAAAAATACTGGCACATTGTGGGCCCTACTGTAATAAAGGCAATTAAAAGTTTTTTCCTTAGCGGCGAAATACTAAAACAAATAAACCATACTTTATTGCATTAATACCCAAGTGTGAGCACCCAACAACAACAAACCATTTCAGGCCTATTATCCTATGCTCAACCACCTATAAAATAATATCAAAAGTCTTAGCCAATAGACTAAAAAGAATAATGCATAAAATTATACACCCATTACAGAGTGCCTTTTCTTCTAGGAGGGCTATTTAGGACAATATACTAATTGCACACGAAATTTTCCATTCTTTCCGTAAAAAGAAAGGCAAAAATGGTTGGATGGCAGTTAAACTTGACATGGAAAAAGCTTTTGACAGGGTTGAGTGGACCTTCCTCCTCTCAATCCTCAATAAGCTTGGATTCGCTCCAAGATTTATAGCATGGATCAAAGAATGTATCACTACAGTTTCCTACTCGGTACTAGTAAACAATGAACCGACGGAAATTTTCCCACCATCCAGAGGTAGTAGACAAGGTGGTCCGCTTTGGCCCTACCTATTCCTCATTGTTTCTGAGGTACTGTCAAGATCACTACACCATGAAGCCTCAAAACCACAAAGCCACTTAGGTGTCACCCTAACTAGAGGAGGGCTAAAAATCCCTTTCTTAGCTTTTTCGGATGACATAATAATTTTTGCATCATCAACCAAGACAGCATGCGACCAGATAAACAAAGTGCTTCATGCATACTGTTCTCTCACTGGCCAAAGGATAAATAAAGCTAAATCACAATTCCAATTAAGAGATAACGTAAACACAGAAACCAAATGATTAATACAAGGTGAGCTGGGTGTTTCACACACAAACAACCTAGGGAATTACTTAGGATGCCCGATTCTATCATCTAGAGTGACAAAAGACTCTTTTATAGAACTCATCTCCACCACAAAAGGCCAATTGGACAAATGGAAAGCAAATTCTTTCTCTCAAGCAGGCAGATGCACCTTAATTAAAACTGCCCTAACGGTAAAACCAATTCACCTCATGCAATGCTTTATGTTGCCTGCAACCATCCATAAGGAACTAGACAGAATAAATCGAAACTTTCTATGGAATAAAGGGCCAAATCACAAACCACTTATCAGTTGGTATGAAGTATGTAAAATAAAAAAGAATGGCGGAATGAGTATCCGTAGCTCTGAGGACATGAACAAAGCCCTTCAACTAAAACTCATTTGGAAAATCCTAGCAGAACTAGAAAACCCGTGGGTTAAAATAGTTACACAAAAATATATAAGAAACCAACATATCTTAACATACAAAAGAAAAGGAAGTTGCTCATGGCAATGGAAAAAATTGACGGGCCTAATAGATCTTTTCAAACAAGGAACTAGCTGGTCTATTGGGGATGGTAAAGGTATAAATTTCTGGACCGACACTTGGTGTGGTTCGTCCCCCTTAACAGAGAAAACGGCAGACCCAAACAACATTGATGAAACACTTAAGGTAAACCACTTCATCCGACAAGACAGAACCTATGGGGTACACAAGCAATTAACCAATACCTCCATGATAAGGTAAATGAAGAAACCATTGAGACCATACTATCAACACCAATACAAAAACATATTCTCCAAGACAGATTATATTGGAAAAAGAGCAAAAACGGATGGTTCTCCACTGCTTCTGCAGTTGACTTAATTCACACACTTAAAAAGCATGCCAAATCGGATCTCAGTTGGCTTTGAAACTTGGACACTACACCAAAAATCAAAACCTTCTTATGGAAAATCACAAAGAAAGGCATTCCAACATCAGCCATTCTCGCGAATAAATTGAGGTTTTCACCGGAGTCATTCCAACATCAGCCATTCTCGCGAATAAATTGAGGTTTTTACCACAAATTGAGGTTTTCACCGGAGTCAATCCCTATATAGGTGTATATATATATATATATTGGTGAGAATATTTGATGGAAGGTAAACTTTTGGTTAAATGGGGTAACTATCCCTTTTTCATTTTTTGTTTTAGTAAATATACCAATGAAGATTTTGTTTTGTTAATGACAGATTTGCCCATGATTTAATTGTAACAACAAATATCCAAATCTCTAATTAATTCTCATTTCATTGACGTTTCTTCAATTAATTGACGCTCCATAGATGCACCTCACTTCACTTCAAGCAAGAGTATTGTTTTCAAAAATATTGAAGGTTGCTTTTGTGTTATTTGTTCGAGTGATTGCTACTATAACTTCGATGGTAGGTTATGTAAACCATAATTTGAAAACTCACTAAAGTTGCTTGTGTTTGATGTCGTAATTCATAATTAGATGCAATGCTTCCTTCAACTATGAATTTTTCTTTGATTTCATTTAAGAACAGATTCATAGTAATCGATTCCTGTGATTTAATGAAGCGCTTATTTGGTTACAATAATTTTAGGTTGCAATAATCATTATCTATGACTACAATAATTTTAGGTTACAATAATCGATATTGTTACAATAATCGATTCATTTAGGTGATTTCTTGTAACTCAACTCCACAATTCAATTGTGGATGTATAGTAATAAGTACAAGACTTCAATTGCACATGGTTGATTGATGATTAACAATACAAGAACATGGTATTACAAGAATAATATTGTATTACAGGAATATTATTGTAACATAAGAATGAGATTGTATTACATGATTTTGTAACAAGAACGTTATTCTATTACATGAATAATATTGCAATACAAGAATGATATTGTCTTACAAGAATAAAAAGGAGCTCACAAAAATCAAAAGCACATAAGCATTTACTCAATTTACCAATAAAAATGACCTAAGGGAGAGGAAAGCAACACGCGCGAGGAATACGTTGTCGTTGCATTAATGTGAGCCATGACTATAAACCAACTAGCACTGCGTACACTTAGGAGGTAACCTGATACGGTGTTAGTCGTAGGATGTCTCGATCGTTGACAACAAGACTCAAAACAAAAAAAAAACAAGAAAGATGCAAAACTCAAGAACTTGATGCAAGAAGAACAAGAATAAGGTATGGCTGCAATGAACTAGAAAGACTCAAAATTTAAATATGCAAGACACGATAGAGGGGTGAGATGATCTAGATGGAATAAGGCAGAGACCCTTGACTCAAAGACCAAGAACTAAAACCAATAACCAAATAACCCAATCTCTACAACATTACACAATTAAGTGGACTACTTGGAGGCACAATGAGGAGGCTCATGAATGCTTGATTGTGACGAGAGTTGACACACACCAATGCATCATGGATAACCCCAATCCTTCAATGAGGATCGACACACACCAAACATGTGTTAGCACCAACCCTTCAACGAGGAGCGAGACACACCAGACAAACCAAGCTATGACTACCCATCGAAACCTCTCGTAGGAGAACTCTCCAAATTTGATTTTTTTTGTCAAAAATTCTATTCTCCCTTTATCGAATGAATGAAAGCGCGTTAAATAGAAACCATAATCCTAGAAAACCCTGGGTTGGCCAACTCTATCTTTTGCGAAAGGATAGAATCTTGGCAGAAAATAAATAATAATAACGCAGATAAATCCTAGATAAAAATATAAAAAATAAAATTACTTGGTGACCAAAGAAATATCTTAAAGATAGATTTTCCTTTTCTACTTTATTTATCCTAGCAAGTAAATATAAAAACTAATTATATATAATATCAATTAATTGAAAAGATATTATTCTAATTTACATTATTTCTCAATAAATATAACGCTTAAGATGATAAACTAAATATGGAAAGATATCTAAATTCGTCCACACAGTGAACAACTACAAATATGATGATTTTCGGCCATGTTCTCGGTGGATTCTGGAAAAAACCTTCAACAACAAAGTTGTATATCTCTTTGTCATCGTTCCAACAAGGTATGGCACGATCCAATCCGATCAATATGGACTTCGAATGACCCATTTTACTGAGATGTTGCAAAGCTGTCAAATCTGCTGAACGATCCAAACTTGTTGATAAGCACCACTCGTTTGACCCTTCATCGTAACCAATATCAATGCCCAAATGATGAATCCAGCAAATGAAAATCATTGAAGCTTATAATCATTTTTCCCTTCATTGTTTTCCTGAGCTCTTTTGTCTGAACAGATCTGAGAAGGACTACAAACTGATTGAAAATGAAAGTGGTTTGAGAGTGGCTACAAACTGATTCCACCAATGTCTATTTCAAATTTATACTAATATTGCAGCTGATTTGGATACAAACATTTCATTGTAATTACAAGAGCTAGCACATGAGTAATTTTGTTGGTCACGTTTGTTGAATCAACAAAGTTGAGTGTTCTATCAGATGCTCAAGTCAATTGATTGTTAAGAATGAATTATTATCCAAACGAAGATTCAGTAGCTTCTATGAATAAAGAATTAGTAAGAGGCACAAACATATGGTATATATGGCAATATTTATCTCATTTCTACTTTTTTTTTTGGTAATCATGATTCATTGCAATGTTCTTGTAAGCTTACACTTTGAACGAAAAATTGTAGCGGTATAATTCAAACTACACAACTTCAACAACTCATATGCCTACTATTTCAAGGTGCGACTACAACCTCTCTGGATCATGAGGCGAAGTAGCTTTAGGAAGCCAACTTCAATTGCAATCGGAGCACGGGAGCCAACTTGCACACGGAGAGCAGCACAAAAAATGCTAATCGGAATCAATTCTCCAAAACCTCATCAACAACTTGGTCAATAAACAAAGGAGGCCATGAGTTGTCACAAAAAAAGGAGGAAATATACACCCAATGAAAAATTCCATTGTTCAATATGGACCATCAGTTTCAAATAAAACTCACATTCACCCTCCACGAAGTCCTTTCTTCCGTTCTGGGTGATGTGGATCTGTCGGTTTTGTATGGAAGAACAAAACTAGAAAACCTCCATTGAAGGAGAATTTAGAAGAAGAAATCTGATGTTGTATTGTATGAAATGAATCGAGTACAGAGTAAATGTTTTTATACAAATTGTTCAGTACAAGTGTCAAGATCTTAGCCTATTACAAATCTAAGCTTTAATCCTGACCATTGATGCTCAACTGAAAGTCTTCCTCTTTCTGTTGACTTTCTGGAGCTAAAGATGAGCTTCTGTACCGATCTCTGTACTGTACTCCCTCACCCCCCCCCCCCCTCAAGATGGAAAGGGTAAAACCATATATTCCCAGCTTGTCCGGAATAGGAGGAAGATGATAACTAGGCAATGAATTAGTTAGAACGTCTGCTAGTTGATCAGTAGTTGGAACATGATGCAAGGAAATAAGCCCTTCAAGGAGCTTCTCTCTCACAAAGTGGCAATCCAAGTCGATGTGCTTGGTTCTTTCATGAAAAACCAGATTCCGAGCTATGTGAATAGCAGCCTAGTTATCACATTTGACTGGAATGGGCATGATTGTGGTGACTCCCAATTAAGATAATAGATGAGTTAGCCAAGCAAGTTAAGAACATACACGCCTTAAGGAACGATATTCTGCTTCAGCAAAGGACAATGAAACTGTTGTCCATTTCTTTTATTTCCATGAAATCAAACTGCCACCAAAGAATATGCCATATCCACTGACACTCTAACGGGTTAAAGGACAGGAAGCCTAGTCTGAATCGCAATAAGCCAGCAAATCTGAGGCAGAGGAGCTGGTGAGCAAAAGAGAGCAATTAATAGTGCCCTTCAAATATCTGAGAGTGCATATGGCAACATTCATGTGACAAAGAGCAGGTTTTTGCATAAACTGGCTAAGGTGTTTGACGGTAGAGCTATATCGGGACGGGTATTTGAAATGAAGTTTAGCTTACCAACAAGCTGTCGACATAAAGTTGGATTGGGAGGTATGTCTTTGTTTGTGTGGAGGAGTTTGGTATTGAGTTCAACAGGGCTAATAGCTGGTAAGTCATTGCCACAATCAAACTCAGTGATGGTGTCTTTGATGAATTGCCTTTGGCTCATAACCATACCACCATTTGTTGATACAAATTCAATACCAAGGAAATAGTGAAGATGGCCTAAGTCCTTGATCTTGAAAGTATCATGTAAAAAAGCATTTAAATCCTCCATCTCAGCAATATTATCACAAGTGATGATAACATCATCAACATAGACATCAACATATGTAGAATGAGTAGAAGTTTTCTTAACAAACAAGCTGTAATCATTGAGTGATTGAACATACTGACGATGCTTAAGAGCCTGGGATAGTGTTTCATACCATTGTCTTGAAGTTTGTTTAAGCTCATAAAGAGATTTACGAATACTGCAAACCTTGCCATGTTCAACTAGTAGGCCATGAAGAGCTTTCATGTACACCTCTTCATGTAAATCCCCATGTAGAAAAGCATTAATGACATCTAATTGCATGATAGGCCATTGACTTTTGACAGTAACTGAGACAAGAGCTTGAACTGTTGTTAGTTTCACAACAGGAGAGAAAGTTTTAGTGTAATCAATGCCTTCCTTTTGTGTGAAACCCCTAACTACTATACGAACTTTGTTCCTTTCTATGAAGCCATCAGCCTTGTGTTTGACTTTGAATACCCATTTGCAACTAATGGGTTTCTTGCCCTTTGGAAGAGATACAATATCCCAAGTGTGAGTGCTATCCAATGCTGAGAACTCACTTTTCATGGCTTTCTGCCAGACTTCAAATTGGCAGACATGAGCATAAGAAGAAGGTTCAGTTGTAGGTTTAAAGGGTGAGGTGTTTTTGGTTTGAAAATCAATGGTGGAGGTGCGTTCGTAACAACACATAGAAGTGTCATGGCTGCAAACATAATCTTGAAGGTAGGCAGGGGTAGTGTGAGTTCTTATGGATCTTCTAGGAGGTGGGATGGGATTGGGTGAATGATGGGAATGAGAAGTTTGTAATGGTGGGTTTATGTCATCAAAGCAAAGGGGCTGAGGTGGGAATAAAGGGTAATTTTGTGATGGTTGGGTGTAGGGAAAAATATGCTCATGAAACACATTTTCTCTGCTGATATGAATTGTGTGATTATCCAAAGAAAAAACCTTGTAAGCCTTCTTACCAAACGGATAACCAATGAATACACAAATGATAGCTCGTGCCGGGAACTTATGCCTTCATTGAACAAGTGTGGACATGAAGCATAAACAACCAAAAGCCTTCAAATGATCATAAGAAGGAGCAGCACTATGAAGCATCTCAAAAGTACTCTTGTTTTTCAATACTTTACTAGGAAGACGATGGATAATATAGACAGGAATGAGAGCACATTCACCCCAATACTTGAGAGGTAAATGAGACTGAAATAATAAAGCTCTAGCAATCTCTAGGATGTGCTTGTGCTTTCTCTCAACAACACCATTTTGTTGAGGGGTAGCTACACAAGATGTTTGGTGAATAATGCCTTTTTTAGCAAGAAAACCTGCAGATTTAGAACTCAAACCCAACTCTTGTGCATTATCAGAACGAAGAACTTCCACCTTTTTGTCATACTGAGTTTCAACCATTGACACAAAACTCTTAATGACTGTGGTGGCACTACTTTTAGAAGGAATCAAATGAATCCAAGTTGCATGAGAGACATCATCCACAAAAGTGACAAAATACTTGTTTCCATTATATGTAGCAATATGGAAAGGGCCCCAAACATCAATATGGACCAACTGAAATGGTCTAGTAGAAACAATAGTACTGCTAGGAAAAGGAAGCTTGTGTTGTCTAGCTCAAGCACATATTTCACAATGATCAATAGATGTGCTATCATCCTTAACAAAAGGTAAATTGAGAAGTTTATACTTGGTAAATGACCCAGCTTCAAGTGCCATAAATATGTAGAACACTTAGAGGCTTTATTGACATCTAAAGGAACTTTATTTGAACTTGAAAAAACAAAATATGCATTGTAATGCTGAACTGCAACCTCTTTTGTGGCCTTAGCTTGAGCTGCAGAAATCCCAAATTCTCTTGCCTTTGTCAAGTACAATCCCTTCTTGCACTTACCAAGGATTAGAGGATCCTTCATGTGCCTTGCCTGCAGTGTTCTAAAATTCGGCCTTGGCGGCCGCCAAGACGGGGCCAAGACGCTTGGCGGTGACCTACCGCTACGACATGGGCCTTGGCGGGCGTCCTTGGCGGAAGTATGCCTTTGCAGCAGTGACAGGAGAGCTTGGCGGGCGCGGAACGGGCCTTGGCGGGACGGGACGGTTGTGGCGGCTAGGACGGATTAACAAAATTTCAAGTCTTTTCTTCGAAAAATCCGTTCTTACGATTTCTGAATCCTTCAATTTGTTCTTTGATCGCCCCTTTGGCTTCTTCAATCTCTAGCGAGTGCAGAGTGGCGTCTCTTCTCGAGTGCTCAATTGCTCTGGCGGTGCACTGGTGGTGCTTGACTAGAGCGCTGAACTGCTCTCGCTAAGTCGCTGTCTCGCATCTCTCTCTCTCTCTCTCTCTCTCTCTCTCTCTCTATATATATATATATATATATATATATATATATATATATATATATATATATATATATATATATATATATATATATATATATATCTCGCAACTGCAGTGCATAAACAAGTTGCAGACTTGGAGAACGAACAACCGATGAACAATTGGGAATTTGTGAATTCTTTTTTTTTGGTCCTTAGGGAATTTGTGAATTATGATTTGTGATTATTACGAATAGCAAGGTTTAGTTGATTGGAGTATATATGGTATTGATTGGATAACTCAGTAACTTAGTTGATTGTTTAATTTTTTGATTACTTTCTTATATATTGATTGGAGTATATTTGAGTACTGGTTTGATTTGTTTGATTACTTTCTTATATTTGACTAGCACTATAAAAGTTTATGCCACTTTTTAATTCTATAAAAAAATGTCACTTTTTTTACGTTTTGCCGAATAACGTTAAAAAGATCATGACTTAATCACTTAACATTATGTTTTGTTAATGTAGAGAGGGTAAATACTTTAGAAATGAATAAGTATTACATTATATTTATTCTAGTCCTAGTATAGGGGTAAATATAAGAAAATACTAAGAAAACGTTTTGTCCGTCAAGAATCCGCCAATAAGGCCGTCGAACCGTCTTGGCGCTTGGCAGTACCTCACCGTCGAGCATCCGCTGAGCGTTTTTTGGAACATTGCTTGCCTGCATCATGCAGAAATTTGGTGTAAAAACAACATTACACCACATGTCTCTATCAATTCTTCCAATGGATAACAGATTTCACTTAAAATCTGGCACATACAGTACTCCTTTGAGTCTTATTTGAGGACAAAGCTGAACATCACCATAAGACTTTACTTGTAAAGATAAATCATTTGACAACATGATGGAATATGATTGAGAAACAATTCAAGCAGGATCAAGCATAAAACGATCACAACACATGTGATTTGTTGTTCCACTATATCAAGGATCCAAAACCGATCAGACTCAACTATAAGGAGGTCTTTACGCAAAGCCAGCAAAGCTTTCTCCCAGTGTAGTGATGTTCTTCTCCCCATCACGAACCTTCATCAATTCCATGAGCTGTTTATACTGATCAACGATGAAGTCAGGAACCTTGCAATCCCCTTCAGCAATGTTGCCTGCAAACTTATTTGATTTTTCCTCCCTGTAGTTTAGAGGAAATCCAATAATGAAGTAGCATATGTCCACATTGTGATTTGTCTTTTTGCAATTAGTGCAAAAAAGAGTTGATTTCTTGGATTGTTGATCTTGATTCTTGCCATGAGAATCAAGTTTCAGCGTCTGATTTGAAGCTTGATTCTGAGCTAGAGCCGATTTCTTTGACTGCACACGGAAGGAAGCCACATCGCTATTCGTGCTCACAGTAGCCTTCACCTCTCTTTGCTTTTCCTCCTCAATCAGCAAGGAATAGACATCATCAACGGTAGGTAAAGGTCTCATCAGCAAGATATTGCCTCGAACTGTATTGAAACTTTCATTCAAGCCGAGCAGCAATTGGTAAACCTTTTGATCCTCATTGTATTGAGTGGTATCATCCATCGCACCACACGAACGGTGAGGAAGCCTCTAAAAACAAAGAAGCTGACCCTAGAGAGACTTGATCTTTGTGAAATAGGATGAGATCGACGATGTACCTTGAGCGATCGTGTTGATTTCTTTCTTGAGCGAATACACCTGCGATCTAGATGCTTTTTTCTGAATCTTGATTCGAATTGCTCCAAGATTTCCTTTGTTGTATTTGTCGGCACTTAGAGTGTTGATAATCCATGACATAATCATGTCATTGCATCTGTCCCAACGAGCATAGTTTGGTGAAGTAGCCAACGACACCGAATAAACTCTGTTCACGAAGCAGAACTTGTTCTTCACCGAGAGAGCCATGCGCATAGATCTTCTCCATTCTCCAATGTTTTTCCCGTTGAACAACCGCGTAACTAATTTTGCTCTGGGATGGTCACTGGGATGGAGATAAAGCGGATAAGAAGGATCTACTCTGTCATCAGTCGCCATGGAAGCCGATGAACAAATGTTAAATTCTGAGAAATTGTGTATGCGGAAGTGAAACTATCAAGAATCAGAGTAGATGATCTGATACCATGTCAGTTTTGTATGGAAGAAAAAAACCAAAAAACCTTCATTGAAGGAGAATTTATAAGAAGAAGAAATATGTATGTTGTATTGTATGAAATGGATCGAGTACAAAGTAAACATTTTTATAAAAATTGTTCAGTACACGTGTCAAGATCTTAGCCTATTACAAATCTAAGCTTTAATGCTGACCATTGATGCTCAATTGAAAGTCTTCCTCTTTCTGGAGCTGAAGACGAGCTTCTGTACTAATCTCTGTACTATACTCCATCAGGACCTGGCTCCTCCGGTGGCACCTTTGGTGTTTTCGGCTTCCCATTTCACGGTTCTGGCCGGTCCTCCCACTGGTCGCCTTCGTCGTTTGGGGTTTCCCCTTCGGGGGTTTAGTCTCTCCTGATCGTCGCTTGCAGGGGTCGCTGACTCCAATAGTCTTGCCACCTGCCTCGCTATGGGTGTCGCTCGACGGTTGCGCCTCCGACTATCCCTATTCCCTTTGGCCCTTTGTTTCTTTCATTGGACCCATGATGACCCGAAATATGGTGCTTTGGGACCAAGGCTCCTCCTTGGGCCAGAAATCTACCCGCTAAGAATAAAAATTAGATAATATATAATAAAATAAATTACTTTGAGTAAACTCACCCAAAAGGGTCTAATAAAAATTCCATATGGGTCTTGATAAAATCCCGAATGGGCTGTTTGGTGCGTTTTCTATCAGGGTAGTTCTCAGTGGCGTTTTTGGTTCTTTTTGGCGGTCCTAGTCTGAGTTGGGGCTTTGGCGTCCAGTGTTGGGTCTGGCTGGGGTCGAGGCGGTGTGCATCGAGGCAGCTCCGTGTTTCGGAAATTTCCTTGGAGGTTCATCTTCATCACCCGCATGGACTCTTAATGTATCGCTGGTCAACGGTGTCATCTCTTGGTGGCGCTTGGCTCCGGGATTAGTCTACCCCGTCCTCAACATTTTGGGTTAGGCTTGTTTGGTCGACTTGGACTGTTTGTTTGCGGCTCCTTGTATTGCACCGATTTTTTCTTCATTGTATATTTGACGGTTCACCGTCTACCGACTTTATCAGCTTCTCGAGAGTCCAAGTCTATCTGGTCCTCGAATTATTACCTAATAAAAAAATTATTTTAATAACTAAATCTTTAATATAGTGATATATACTTGAAATAAATCAGGCTAATCATCTACAAATGGGACAATAATGCTTCCCCAAATAATCTTATACCACTCCTTTTTTTTTTGGTTAAAAGGAGAGGCGTTGCTCTCCGTGCATCTTCTTATACCACTCCATAATCTGAAGCAGCTAGCATACCAAGTTTGTTTCTTCCACTTTTAATACATGCCTTTCACCAAGAGCTCAATGATAGACTAAAGATGGTGTAGGATAAAATTTATAACTGTTAACCCCTTTCACAAACATTATGAAGAACAATTATAACAGAGAAACACAGATTAAAAATGTGTGTGTGTGAGAGAGAGAACCACATGTTTACCTGTAGAAAGGTTAAAGGCAATCATGATAAAGAGGCAATGCACAAACAACAAACTATGAAAACATCTTCAAACTGCAGAGCATGTCAATTTAACTTCAAAACTAGACAATTGATAAACTTCGGAATGCTAAACATTCTAAACCTCATCTTATGAACTAATTTGATTATGATTCACATACCAGCATCATTCCAGATCAATCAGAACACAATATTTACAATTTCTTTCAATCTGTGTTTACTGTCAAAATAGCAATAAACACAAGCACATACTCGTGAATGAAGAGTATGAATTCAACAAGGCAATCAGCTCATTCAGCAAAATAAACACCATTTCAATGGATGATAAATTGGTAAATTATCATCAATTTTGACATTTTCACCCAAAATCAAAACCCTAAATCTATCAAATTGGTAGATTCTAATCGAAAATTAAAAAATTAGGCACAATAAGATGCAAATTAATTGAAGACAACATAATATAAGGAAAAAATTGAATTGAAGGGTTAAAAAATTACCATAGAAGCGAATAAAAATAGGGTTCCGAAAGACAGACCTATCGAGAAAACCTTGCACTTAATTGTGTGCGCGACTCTTCTGTAACTCCGAGGAGTAGGAATTCGCCGATTGACAAGCCGACGACGGTCCGAAATTGAAAGTACCCGGGTCGTGGCTGTCGAGGGAGGAGAACGGGGAGAGGGGTACAAACGGCTAATTTATTTTGGATGGAGGTACAACGCAGCTAATTTTTTGGTTCATTTTTATTGGTAAAAATGCTTATGTGCTTTTGATATTGTGCGCTCTTTCAACCTACTTTCACCGAAAATAACGCGCTTCTATTTTATATGTCTGATAGAGACTAATTACCTTCGTCATCAAGATTTGCGAGCCAGTGTATATACCAACTCATGTTTACTTCTAGCGAAGATATATACGAACTCATCAACATTTGAGATCAATGAAGTATAATCACAAATGTCATCAATGAATAAAGGTCATCAATAAAGTTTAATCATATTTTATGCTCCTATGTCATCAACTGTATAAAAATGTAATAAAAATGTCATCACAATTGATTGTATCAATGAAGTGTAATCACAAATGTGTCATCATTGAATAAAAGTAGAATCAATGGAAATATATCAATACATAATTGACTGGATTAAAAAAAGTGGCATCAAATAATTACATTAGAAAAATGGCATCAAAACGCTACTTTGAAAAGTGACATCACATTAATGAAAAAATGTCATCGCGATAAAAAAAAATGACATAAAAAAGTGGCATAAAAAATAGCATCAATGGTTAACAGTAAAAAAAATGACATCACCAAAATTGTCATTTCAAAAAATGATATCAGTGGTCAACGGTTAAACATTGACCATTGAGTTGAATTAGGGACGGGGTACTCTCCACTAATTTTTATTTATTTGGGGTACAATTAGCTAATGAGGTTTTCCCAAATGTACAATTAGCAAAATCACCCTAATACTCCATCCGTTAATTAAAATATGTCGTTTTAAATATTTTTACATTCACATTTTTTAAGAAATCAAATAAAAGCAAACAAAAATATATTTATACCCCTCATTATTACTTTAGTTTTCCACCATATTAAAAACCTAGAACTAACAAATATCTAATCATTACAAAAATAATTTTGAAAAGTGAACACCAAAATATCTAAAACGACATGTTTTTTCTTAATAAAATTTTACTTTTAAAACAACATGTTTTTCTTAACGTAGGAAATATATATTATAATAAAAATTTATAGATCATTTTTCAAAGTAAACGATTCAATATATTTCAAATCAACTATCAACTATTATATAAAAAAACCCAAAAACCTTTACACGCGCCAGAGAACGCGCCCCCAATTCTCCTTCCCAACCCACCCTTGTCTCTCAACCAGAGAATTATCTCTCTTCAATCTTCTTCCTGCTTTCTTAATAGCAGTTCACCCCTTAATCCTTATGTAAAGTGTATGCCCAAATCCTTCAATCATTGCCGAAACCGCCAAATCAAAAACAAGATGGTTTGCCCCATCAATCAGACCCAATTTTGAGGGCGTCCTTCGTCGCCTTCTCTGTTGGTTGGCGAAATCTCTTAGCCTCTGGTTTTTTCTCATCATTCATCGATTCTACACTCAAAGAATTAGCAAAAATTTGGCACGAAAGTTCGAAAAAAAACGGACTCGATGCTATGTCGAAATCCATATCTCTCCTTCTCCATCTAACCTATATCGTATTGTTTGAAGGCTCTTTGTTCTTGCTCTCCGCTTCTGGATTTGGGTTTCATCCACTTTCGAACCCCACTGCAATAGCCCTCTTCCGATTTTGGATTCCATCCACAAAATCAGTACTCCCCATAATTGGCGTTTCTTCTGGCTGGGTTGGCCCCTAATTGACGTTTCCTTCATCATTAGGGCTTGGCCCCTTTCCTGTGATTTGCTGCTGCATCGGCCCCTTCCTCCATTCGGCGTTGTTTGTCCCCGGCTTCTGAGTTGGCGCGAGCACTATGGTCGGCACCTTTACTCCTGGTCCGGCCGGGATTACCCCCACATCTTCAATTTCTGGTACGCTCTCCTCTCTCTTCACATTCTACTTCCTATCTCACTCTATTCCCCTTCAATCTTATGCTCATGGTTTTTTTATTATAAATACATTAACTGCGGCAAAGCTTTGCCCAACAAAGTTTTGGCAAAGTTTTATAAAGTTCACCCTCAAGCTCTACCTACTGGGAAACCTTCGGGTGACACCCATCTACATTTTTCACCAACCGGGAAACCCCTGAGTGACACCTACTCACACTCATCAATTGGGAAACCTTCGGGTGACACCCGTTCATATTTTTTACCAACCGGGAAACCCGTGGGTGACACCTACTCACACTCATCAATTGGGAAACCTTCGGGTAACACCCAAGCTACCCTCAATCACTACAAGTCTTCTAAACGATACAAAGGAAAAATGAAAATTAATATCCAAATCTTCTATACCTGGTTTCTTAACAAGTCTTCAACTTTGGTTAAATGTCAAATTACTTTGCGAACACTACGTCCAAGGAAAATTCACACCACACTATATGATAATTTGGTACAAGAAAATCGACATTCTACTTTGCGAACACTACGTCCAAGGAGAATTCACACTCCATGGTTACTATTCCACTCCAAACATAGAAACAATCATTCTACTTATATGTTAATTGGCTTGCCGTTTTTACCTCTCTCAAAACACTCCATGATCAGCTCAAACATACAATTTAACAGTGTATCTGTAACTGCTAAAGAAGGGTTTATTCTTATATGTATGCTTCTAATTATCTTTACCTCATGGCTACAACTTCAATCTAAACTTAGAAGTAATCGTACTCGCTATTTCTTGTTTATCTACACTAATCTGTCGACTAACAGTTGCACCCTAATAACTGGACGGGACTCTCGTCCCAAAGTTGTCTCTCGTTGGCCACTTTACTGGTATGCCTCCCCTCTACCTTCTCTCTATCTGTACTCCATTATTTGTTTTAGTATAATTAATCTTTTGATTACCCATTATATATATTTCTACTGTGATCAATTTAAGCCTCATTCAAACTATGCTCATTCGCCTTACTCTCCTATGATCTTTTATTACTGGATTTCCACTTGGGGTTTGATCTGCTGGTTTTACCCCTCTAATGGCTTTCTCAAGCCTATCACTAAGGGTATTGGGTCAACTGCTATCTGCAACCCCAATACCTTACAACCACCCAACCCACCTACCAGAAGGCATTCGTGCCGTACCCATTTTAACAACACTCCCTCCAAGTTGTTTAAAAACGATAAGGGCAAAGGGATGCTCGACCTCTTTATCTACTACTCTCAACTATAAAAAATTAAAGCTATTTTTGCTCTCCTAAAGTTGCAACGATCAAAAACCATTTACTGTAGCTTGCAACTGGATTACTACTATGATCAAATTTCATGTAACCCAGTAATTGTCCTAAAACGAACCTTCTTGCGAAAGCATAACCCAATGACACCTCCTATTCAAGAAACAAGTATATTATGAAGATAAGCTACTGGAATATTCGAGGCCTTGCTAGGAAGAACATATGGACGCAAATTGACTCGACTTGTAAAACTGAACACATACAAATATTAGCGCTAGCAGAAACCAAGCTCCAAACCCCACCAAAAGAATCCTTATGGCGACAAGTTGGCTTTGATAATTTTCGTTTTTGTCCCTCTGTGGGTCTATCTGGTGGTCTTTGTCTTCTGTGGAAATCTTCCCACTTAAACAAAGATTCATTTACAATTATCTCTTCGGGAGAACGCCACATACTATCTGAATACCATAACAACGCTCGCAACCTAACATTTACAATTTTATTTGTTTATGCACCTCCTCATCATAATCAAAAACTAGTATTTTGGAATGAGATCTCTGCAATACTTCTAACTAGCCCCCATCCATGCATCATAGTCGGGGACTTAAATGACATCCTAAGCACCTCTGACAAACTTGGAGGGGTTACTCCCACTCCCTCGAGGTTCCATAGACTCACAGACTTCATTTTGAAACATGATTTGATAGACCTTCCCACGATAGGGAACCAATTTACATGGCGCAAAAGTTCAGAGGCAGAAAACAATACCTATGAAAAACTAGATCGGATTCTGGTCCACAAAAACATATATGCAGTACTACCACACCTAACTACCAAAAACCATGCGTTCACAACATCCGATCACACTCAGATAACCTTAGAACTATTTCCAAATGAACTACCAATAATGCAACCATTTAAATTCGGACTAGCATGGATAAAACACAATGACTATGAAAATCTAGTTAGGCAGGCTTGGCGGCTCAACCCTACTGGCTCCCACCTTTTTAAGCTGGTCAAGCGTCTCCAGGAACTCAAAAAGAAAAGTAAACTCTGGAGCAAAAGAACATTCGGGAATATTTTCACACAGATTGCAAACACTGAAACCGAAATGCAACATCTCCAATCTCAACTATTCACAAACTATGATAAGCACATAGATATGAAACACAAACGTCTGATACACAAATACAACCAGCTTGTGAATTTTCAGAAAACCTATTGGGGGCAGAGAGCAAAGAGAATTCATATCAAAAACATGGACACGAACTCCAAATACTTCCATAGGGTGGCGACTGGTAGAAGGAATCGAAATATAATAAAAAAGCTTATCACCAAGGATGGAATCAATCTTGATACAATATCGCAAATCCGAGAGGAGATAAAATCGGATTTCTTTGGGCGTTACTCTACTACCCCTCAAATACAGGGAACCTGTCGGCTTCTAGACCACATTACACCAGCTCTTACAACAGAAGACAATGATTGGCTAATCCAACCAATATCGAACTCCGAAGTTAAGACTGCTGTCTTCTCTCTAGCTAGAGACAAATCCCCGGGCACGGACGGTTTTCTTGCCGGTTTTTTCCGCTCTTACTGGCATATTGTCGGCCCCTCCATCATCAAAGCCACCAAGGGTTTCTTCTCTAGTGGGAAAATCCTTAAACAAATAAACCACACCTTCATTGCCCTAATACCCAAATGCGACAACCCACAAACGACAAACAATTTTAGGCCTATTAGCCTATGTTCAACCATCTACAAAATAATCTCCAAGATCCTAGCTACCAGATTACGACAAATCCTTCCCAAGATAATTCACCCACTACAAAGTGCATTCATAGCTAAACGATCTATCCAAGATAATATCTTAATTGCAAACGAAATATTCCACTCCTTCCAGCATAAAAAGGGGTCCTCCGATTGGATGGCTGTCAAGCTGGACATGGAAAAAGCTTTTGACATGGTTCGCTGGGACTTTCTACAAATAATCCTGGAAAAATTCGGCTTTAGTAGCATATTCCGCAGCTGGATCAAGGAATGCATACCAACAGTAACATACTCTGTTCTAGTTAACAATGAACCAACAAACTTGTTCACCCCATCAAAAGGGCTGAGACAAGAAGACCCTCTATCCCCATACCTATTCCTACTCGTCTCTGAGGTCCTCGCTAGAGGACTCCATGCTGAGTCGACATTACAAGGCAGCCATCTCGGCATCTCAATCAAACGAGCTTGCTACAAAGTTCCTTTTTTGGCTTTTGCAGATGATATTATCATCTTCGCCTCTGCCTCAAAAAAAGCATGTGACCAAATCAATGCAATCACCCATAACTTCTGCCAATACTCAGGTCAGCGTATCAATTTTCACAAATCAGCATTTTATACCACACAAAATACTACCAACACCATGATAAACACCATTAAAAGTGAACTCCAAATACCATACACAACCAATTTAGGGAAATATTTAGGATGTCCTGTCATTACTAGTAAGGTATCCAACTCCACCTTCGAAGACATTACAAATTCGAGTAAAACACAACTAACAAAATGGACAGCAAACAACTTATCACAGGCTGGAAGGTGCACACTAATCAAATCTAACTTAGCTGCTAAACCATTGCACATCATGCAATGCTTCTTACTACCGACTCATATTCATAAGGAGCTAGATAAGATCAACAGAAACTTTCTATGGAACAAGAGACCTAAACACAAACCCCTAATCAATTGGTTCGAGGTGTGAAAATCTCGCTCTAATGGAGGTCTGGGTCTGCGCCTATCAGAGGACATGAACAAAGTCCTTCAACTTAAACTTCTCTGGAAGATGCTAGCAGAAACGAATAACCCTTGGGTTAAATTAGTAACTCAAAAATATTTAAAAGATAGGCATATCCTAAATTATGAGAAAAAAGGAAATGTATCTTGGCAGTGGTCAAAACTGGCTTCTCTTATCCCTCTCTTCAAACGGGGCCTTCGATGGGGCATCGCGAATGGAAAATCAATAAACTTCTGGCATGACATTTGGATCGGGGATGACCCATTGGTAGCTCAAACACCAAATCCAAATCTATTAGATAACAACCTAATGGTTGGCAGGTTTATATATGAAGATCATATCTGGGACACCAATAAATTATATAACGAATTAGGCAACCTCGTCAGCAGGGAAACTCTGGAGAAGATTACTCAAACGCCAATCCCAAAGCACATCCATCAAGATAGACTATACTGGACCCCTAGTAAAAATGGGTGGTTCTCAACCGCTTCAGCTATTGATCTCATCAACAAAGCAAAAAATCACTCTATGTCTCAATTGCATTGGATATGGAAACTAGATGTAGCCCCAAAAACCAAGGACTTCCTATGGCGAGTCTCAAAAAATGGATTGCCGACTTCTGTTAAACTTGCATCCCGTGGAGTCGGCATTCCCACAGACTGTCCCTTATGTGGATCGAACTTTGAGGACATTGACCACCTTCTATTCCACTGCCCAATAATAACGCAAACAATACAACACCTATCTCAAAAAATCTGTAACACAATTCGTCGTGCTTACGATTCCACTTCCAACATAAATGAAACACTATGTGCCCTTTACACATCACTAAGTAAAACAGAATTTTCATTACTTGCTACAACTTGGTGGTGTTTTTGGTATTTCAGGAACAAAGCCCTCTTTGACAAAGTTACTCCTAACCCTAAAACAATAGCATCATTCATAACAAACCAAATAACTAATTGGGAAAAGGCAAAAACTGATGACATAAGTACATAACAGAGCATTCGCAACAAAAACCCAAATATCGGGAACAACAGAAAATGCATAACTAAATGGACTAAACCAAGACAAAACTGGTATAAACTTAACTTTGATGGAGCTTTATCCTCCAACAACATTGGCTCATATGGATTTCTCATCAGGGATTGTATGGGTAGTACTCATTATGCAGAATCTGGCCCTTCCCCACTTCCCTCTGTTATTGGATCAGAATGTTTTGGTATGTGGAAAGGAATACTTAAAGCAGTAGAACTAAAAATTCCGCGTATCTGCATTGAAGGCGATAATCTCAGCATTATCAAAAGTCTCAAGTCAGGTACGTCTTGCTCTGGCGAGATCGAGATGCTAGTATCCGACTCTCTGTGCGCTCTGAGCATGTTTTCAGAATATGAGATCTCTCATGTCTATAGGAACGGTAATCAAGCTGCTGACCGTCTATCTCACATTGGGATAGCTTTCTCCGGCTTGGCTTACCCCTCAGATGCAGCTTTACGAAGTATCATCTGCAAGGATGCTCTTGGCTAGTTTGCGTTGCCAACTGCCAAATTCTTTCTTGTTCAAAAAAAAAAAAAAAAAAAAAACTATCAACTATTATATTTAACAGTTTTACGAAGTATCATCCGCAAGGATGCACTTGATCGGGAATACAAGCCCTTATATAGGCGAGGTAGATAATGAATATATAAATGAGTCGGGGGTTTAGGAAGGTGGAGCATCCACAAATAGTGCCTTTATAACACTCCCCCTTGGATGTACACCTCTAACCTTACAAATTGTCTCGTTAAAAACCTCGCCTAGAAAAACCCAATGGGACAAAAGCTAGGACTAAGGGAAAACGAGTACATATGTCATTTGATACGCTTTGGTGATACTGCCTCGTTAAAAACCTTGTCAGGAAAACCCAGTGGGACAAAACCTGATGGAAGGGAAAAAGAGTGCAGTGCGTATTATATTCTCCCCCTGAATTCAACATTCTTCTTGCAGCTTTCTCATTCTGATAAGCACTTCAAATTTCTTGACAATGCCGACTTCATGAGTTGTATGGTCGAGTCTGAAAGTTGTCGCCGATGTGTGCAAGTGAAAATGCCTTCATATATCATACTGAAATTCAATGCAATAGACTTCCTTGTCTTTGGTGATGAGCTGCTTTCAATGCACAAACATAAAGGTACTTCAGGACCTAGTGTGCTTTTCAACGTTTGATACGAGGGATCTGATGTATAGATGGTGTATAAGTTGCCTCGTTAAAAACCTTACCTTGAAAAAACTCACTGGGATAAAAACCAAGATTAAGGAAAAGAGTACAACGTTGTGTATAGTACTTCAGGACTCAATACACTATGTCACCACTTACACAATACTTCAAGTACTATAAGCACCCTTTGGCTTAATCATGTACATATGACGAGGCTTTCATATTGATGCTTCGGGCATTTCAAAATAATAGATCATTTTCACTTATATTCTTTTTATTAATGATCAATTTGAGTATACAACTACTATGCCCGTCAATTATGGTTAGAGTCGGTTCATCGACAACCAAATATTATATCCACTACAGGTGAATATATTTTCATATCATCCACTCTAGACTTTTATGCAATCAATCTTTTATATCTTACAACTTCATTTCGCCTATTGCGGTTTTGTATAAACACCCACTTAAAACCAATGATGTTATACTTTTCGATGTTGGAACTACGGGTCCAATAGCATCATGCTCGAAGAATACATCTTTGCATGAATTCCTTCTTTCTATCTCTTTTACCATCATTTCGATGTCAGCATCCATTATTAGATTGATGATCATCATATTCCCATGAGCTCTTCCCACTTCTGGAGAATCCTAAAGTGAGAGCCGTGTGATCTTCAACACTTCTGGTGTATTTAAAAATCACTTGATTTTTGTTAGTTTTGGAGTTACTTCTGGAACCTCCAAATGAGCTAGCTAGTGCAATATACGTGACTTAGTCACTCTCTTGGCCTTAGTAAATGCATTTGATGGCTTTTCGCTAAACCACATAATTATCATTTGGTGTACATAAGTGTTGAACTTCTGATTGACTTTCATTTATCCGCGGATCCCAAATGATAGATAAAGAAGTTGCTTTCATGCAATCTCTTTCTTAATATACAGTCTCATTTCCTCTCCCCCTAAATACCGAGCATTTGATCACCTTTAGAAAACTCGAGGTATTTGATATCATTAGGGACTCAAACCCCATGTATAATTCAACTTCTTTGTGGTCTTTTAGTTAATTGTGGAGGAGGCCTCAGAACATATACTCTCTTCTGGAGATAATTTGGGAGAAGTTATTTTGTCAAATTCGAATTGCAAAATTGAATGGGCCCATTTGACTAACGACTCTTCTAGGTCGTTGTGAGCTACTATATGCTCCATAAACATTCTCTACCTTTTCATATAACCAATGTGTTAAGGCATCTATATTGGAATAACATTGGTCTATATGCCGATGTTGTATGTTCGTAGTTGTCTCATTGAACTCGGTCAAGAGACATAAGAGACTTTGCATTTACTCTTTATTATAGACGGTCTTGTTATTATTTATGCCAAGAGAACAAGCCGTACATGTATGGTCGCCCTTATTGAGGATCTTCCGGTCTTAGGATCTTCTAGTCCTTTTGGTGGGAATTCATGTGAATTTCAATGATCTTGCAAATCATCATTTAACTCGAGCGACCAAATGCCACAAAGAATAAGATTTTATCATCAGATAACTCCTGGTTATTGACATCATAAGTTTCAATAGTAAAACATTCTAATCATTGAACTTTGTACATGGTGATCCATTTATTTTATCAGATGTCGTTAGCTGGGTATTTTCAGAACTTCTGTTGGTGTCATACTACAGGTATGAAACTAACGACCAACTATATTTACTTTATTCATAATGTTCTTCAAGACATTATAAATGAACCCTACAAAGATGACCTAGTTATAAGCCTCAACAATAACTTTGGTTGCGCGCTTAACCATTACCTCTTTTACACCTTCTACAGGAGGGGCATGCTTCGGGCCATGCTTAGAGGATTGTCAGGAAGTGGCCTTGTAAACTGGATCATGTTTTGTGGTTATTTATATTAGTTGTACTAACCAAATAAAAATAGTTCTGAATATGTCATAACCCACATTCCATGTACTTCTTCAAGAGTACAAATGTTTAAAATAAAATCTTACACTCTTCTAGAGTTTATAAGAATCTAAAATTAGAGTCTTCAAGCTCTTATGCAGGCTCTGGTTAAAACTCACAATATAGTGGATTAAGGAAAATAAAACTAAGTAAAAGATAACACTAAATAGTAAAAGTATATTAAGAAGCATGTATAACAACAACAAGAATCTTAACTAAATAAATAAAATTAGTGTCAACTTCGAGTGACAAGATAATTTAACATTGATCTTCCAGACCTTTTTATCACCTACGTCAGGAGGTTATATTCTTATATACAATTTTATCGTTTACTGCGGGAAACTGATGGAGAAAACATTAAGGATCATTGTTGATTTGTTTATCTGGATATACGAATCATCACTACAAGGATGACGTTTACCGGTTTATCCCTACGAGGGTGTGATTTGTCTATTCCACTACTTCGGGAAATGAGTCTCATTTACTTCAGGAAATGAGTCTCATTTACTTCAGGAAATGAGTTTGTTCATTTACTTCAGGAAATGAGTCCGTTCATTTACTTCAAGAGATGAGTCCGTTTATTTACTTCGAGAAATGGGTCCAATTCATTTACTTCGGGAAATGAGTCAATTCATTTACTTCTTTACTTCGAAAAATGAGTCTGTTCATTTACCTCAGGAAATGAGTCCGTTCATTTACTTCGGGAAATGAGTTCGTTCAATTATTTCGGGAAATGGGGGAAAACAGATATAATTTAAATAAATAAAATAACATGCATATGAATTAACTAAACATAAATAATAATAAATATAATTTCATCACTACAGGGATGAAAATTATCGTTTCATCGCTACGGTGATGAGATTTATCGTTTCACGATCAAGTGATATACCAATTTCCTGATTTGATATTAGTTTATATCCACTTCGAGGGGTAAAACTTACCACTTCGGGGGTGATATAATTTATATCTGCCCATCCTCTTCGGGATATGACTTGTCTATTCGTCTACTTCGGGAGACGAATACATTAATTTACTTCAGGAGATGAAATTGATTTATCTACCGGATAAATTTATTTTATATTTTATTCATCCACTTCCACTTCGGGGGTTGATATATAATTTATGTATACACATCCCCACGAGTTAAATCTCATCGCTTCGGGTGATGGAGATCGGATCTCATCGCTTTGGGTGATGGAGATTGGAACCTTCACTAGGGGTAAAATTTGCAACCTTGAAAGTTTAGGCCTTTTCTGTAATTATCAGAAAAGTACAAGCCAAGTCGCAATATTTAAAAATTCTAAGGCTAATTAAACCACAAATGCAACACACGTACAGTACAACCCTTCCGTCTTCTTCGTTTAGAATTTGCAGAGGCTCGCCGCCGCCTTCAAGTGCTCGTCCGTGACGGTGACCACCTCCGTCGATCTGCGATTTTAAAACATTTCAGGCCATTTGTAATTAATAAAAAAAAAACTGCAATGAAAACCTTTCTTCCTCGTCTTGCAGAGAGCGACGCTTCCGTTCCGATCGATTTCTGACAATGTCGATGTTGGGCAACTCGTCGACGATTGAGCGTGGAGGTAGGCAGTGGTTGGTGACGGATGTGGCATCCCGGTGACGTCGAGGTCGCACCTGTGCACGCCGCTGCGATCTCCGCAGCCCTCCAATCTCCATGGCCTTCATCGACGGTGTGGATGACCGATCCAGCAACACCGGGTATTGCAACTTTTCGATTGGATCGGATCACCACTGTTTGAAGAGATTGGCGGAGCCTCGGAGGAAAACACCGCCACCTTCATCAACATTCACGTAAGTGCGCGTCCGTGGCCACCAGCGACTCACCGCCTTCCCTAGCCGTCGATCTCCCCAAATCCTCCTCTCGACGCCTACTGCCACCACTGTCGCGGCCGCGTCGTAACTGCAGCGCGCAACGACCCGGATCCGGTTGGGGATTCGGAGGCATTGATTACGGCCGAGGATTTCGGGTGGTTGCGACATACCACGGGTACGTGATTTTCGGGGCTGGCCATCTTCTACTCGGTGGTGTATGGGTGGCGCGCTCCTCTGCCGCCGTCCCCTCTTACTGAATCGACGGATGGTGTTTGGCCGTTTGTTTGATCAATGGAGAAGAAGCAAATAAACATGGATTCTATTTGCTCTGAGAAGGTCTCCCGGTGATGCCGATTGTACCCAAAAGATTTTGATGAATGGCGGCATATGGGGAAGCTACCGTGTTGATAACGTGTTGTAAGCCGATCGAATGAAAGAAAGAACGTAGGAGAAAGACAGAGAAATCAGGGATCTCTATTCCTGGTGTGTATTCTCAAGCGGGAATACAAGCCCTTATATAGGCGAGGTAGATAATGAATATATAAATGAGTCGAGGGTTTAGGGAGGTGGAGCATCCACAAATAGTGCCTTTATAACAGTAGTTGAAATTTTATTTTTTATTGTAAAGAAAATGTTAGTACCATAAGTTATTTTAAACTCCGTGGGATCTAATTCCAAGAAACGTGATGAGAATATGTGCGATTGCAAATCCTACATTCACACTTTCCGCGGCTTTACAATTGCATTAATTAATTCAAACAAGAAATATTCATTGCACGTTTGCTTAGATAAACTTTTAGTCAAAAAATCGACTTTGTCAAAATATTTGAAGGTGGAAAGGCTGGTGTTAGTTATATCACAAATTTAGATTGATCAAATGCACGTCGTTATCAGCGTAGTGTCACGTACTTATTGACGTGCAGTTGAACACTGAAAATGACCCGGCCAGGTCCATCCACTACATTGTTATAAATGGACGCCTTACCACGTCATAAAGAAGGTACAAGATTGGACTGGTTCAGATTTATCATGTCTGAACCAGCGTTGTAGAGGGGTCTGGATCGGATATCGAGTTCACGTCAAAATTAAAGGGACGTGGTGCCACGTCCAAATGTACGCGGTGCCATGTCAATATGTATGTGGTAAGCCAAACTTGCTTTGCCACGCACGTCTATATGTACGTGATGAGCCAATCTTGTTTTGTCACTTGTGTTTTTTTGTTTTGTTTTTTCAATTGTAGTAGTATATAACAAAGATCGTAGGGAGTATACCAATCCCTGTCAATTTTGTCTATTCAATTAGGAACTCTTGCCTATGAAACTAATTCATTCACCCAAAACTAAAAGATCTTGCTCTTTAAAAAAGGAAGAATTTCATATTAATGTCAGTACACCTGAATACAATGTTCTAATATTTTGATTGAAAAGAGATAATAATATTATAAGAATCGTCGAAAAACATTTATACACTGTAATAGCCGACCCATATCTAAGCGGAGGGCTCAAAACATATCAAACTGAGTTTGAAAAGCAGCATCCCATCCATTGACACTCGCCTGATGAAACGCAACCCACTCATTAGTCGACAGTTGGATAGGTGCGTTCGGACGCAGATAGATAGGTGAGAATGGAAAATTAGATCGACAATTAGAAACATTAATTTAAAAAAATAACTTGACGGAGTTGCATTCTTACCGCAACGAAATGGTTTTGGTTTTTGATACAGGCTAAAGCAAGTGTTGCTGATTGAGGGGCATTAGCAGGTGTTGGCGTGGACATGAGGAGACATGTGAATGGATGATGCCAAGCTAAGACGTCAAGGGAAACCTTGTATACCGTTGCGAACATTAATCCCATGATCGGTAGCTCGATCTAGCGTCTCCGGTTACAATGCATAGGTTTCGTCTAACTTTGGTTGTCGACGAAATGCTGCAATGAGTATCCTCCCATTTAACAACTCTCGTAGAGATGTGGGTGCACCTTTAGGTGGTTGCATAGTACAACTTTCAAACACTTTATCATCTCCTTCTTCGCTATTGTCAGTTGCCTCTTTGTCAGCTCTTCAAATACCTTATTAGCTACAACAAAAAAACACATAAAAAACACAAACTTAAAGCACATAACACAGATAAACAAAAAAAAAACAGATAAAAACCACAGGCACCCATAAACTAAATAAATTAAAAGAAAATAATTACATTGAGCTGATTTTTCTATGAATCCAACTCAGAAAACATTAACTAGTATGTACGGTAAATACCTTGTCAGCTCTTCAAATATCTTATCCACTCAGAAAATAATCGCGATATCAAAACAATAATATCGGCCGATAGTAAAGAGAGAAAAAAATAATCATTCAAAATCAGAGAGACAGATAGAGGGAGAAGATAGAAAAAGAATACGTATAATACGTACAATTTGCAACTGACCGTTTGATAATAAATTGATTTAGCTTGTTCAATTCGATGAACATTGGGTTAATTTGGAGGCCCAATTTCTTCTTATTTTCATTACTTTCGCCCTATCAATAATGGCAATTATTGATAAATTTAATAAAGACGTTAATAACTCAAAGCTAACAAAAAAAATCGACACGTTTTAATTTTTTGGGCACCACATCAAAAATATTAAATTGAAGGTTATATTTTTTATTTTTATTTTTTTGGATTAAGTAAAGATTCGAGATCTGGCAGAGCCGATTCTCAAGAGGTCGACGAGTCGGCATACGAGAATTGCCTAAAACATACAAAAAACAGGCGCAATGAAACAAACATAAATAAACTTTACAACAAGATGCCCTAAGAAGAACTAATCCCAACAAGTTGAGAACGCCGGCGAAGAACCAAGCCAAGTACACCAAACAGTAGTACCGCGGGCTAGCGGTATAACAGGAATCTATCTCGTGTGGATAGTGCAAACGAAACTCCAAGGATGCTTCTTCCCAGATGCGGAGTCCCCTAAAAGCACCACCTCGACCTCAGCTAGTCCCAGCTCCAGACTCCACGCCCCCCAACCAAGCAGAAGAACTCCTAGAAATGCCAGAAGAAGAGCCACACACTGATCGTGCAAAAACGCTAAAAAGATTCATCCAACTGGAATTTGATCGAGTCCTTTTAGAAATTTGGTCAAGATATTTTAGGATTTTTTTCAAGCTATTACAACCTTGGGACCAAGAATTCGGCCCAAGGTATAATAGTATTTTATTTACTTTAAATATAAAAGTAATATTTATAAACAATAGAATTAATATTAATTTTATAACTAAACATTTTCACCAAACTTGCCCCCGAAGAACCGAGAACTTGGACATGAAGGACCACAAGCTTGGGCCCAAAGGATAACAAGTTAAAGGGAGAGAAGGTCAAGCGGATTGGATTTGAGGAAGCTAAGAAGGGGACTGGCAAATTCATATGGAGGTGGCATGATGGAGGAGGATTTGAAAAGGGAGGCAAACTGAGCTTCAACCCTCATTTATGGCAAGCAAAACAGAAAATCAGAAGTCAAACACAAAAAGAAGGTAAAGATTAAAGTTTGGAAGAATCAATGGTTTTATAGGAAGGGGGGGGGGAGTTAAACAGATAGGGTGTAATGATGAAAGGCAGATAAACATCGAAGGCCAGAACGATGACCCATGTAGGCGATGAGCAAGAAGCCGAAGAGAGGGGAGACTGATAATGCATATTTTAGATAGGCATTATAGATATGTTTTGTTGCATTTCGGGGTACATATTGCATGTTTATTAAGTAAATTGCATTGTTAGTGTTTTGGTTCTCGAGTGTGGAATCTACGCACTTTGTGAGCTTAATTGTAGATTTGTGTTTCAACGCTCGAGAGATAGTGGCTATGGCTTTGCTGGGGTCAAGAATGATGAGCTGAGAGATGAAAGAAGGATTATCAAGGCAAGAAGATCTTTGGAGAGGAGCTGAGGAGAGAAGCGGAAGAATAGATCCGATCAAAGAACGCTGTCACTGAGTGACCGACGCCCGCCGCTATGAGCGAACACGGATTTACCCGGATTTCACTAATGGAATATTATGTTATGTTTTTAGGGTTTTATTTTGGCCGACTTTTAATTATTCTCTTAAGACTTATTTAGGAAAAGTTGGATAGTGAGAGATGGGGAGAGAAAGAATGTTTGCCTACTTTGTTATGAGGAACTAAACCTATTTGCTCCGTATGTGATTCAGAAACATGGTTAGATGATTTGTCAAAAACATGGTTTGATGATTTAGGAACTAAACCTTTTTGCTAGGGTTGGATTGTTTCATGAGAATCAATTGAACCTAAGTAGCAAACACAATCAATTGATCTCGTGAAAGCATCAGTGTTGAGTGTGGACAATTATGCACATATCGACTCTTGTGTAGTTAATTAGAAGTATGAGTGTTGCACTTCTATCTCTAATTGCTTAAGAAGCTTGACATTGCCTAATTGCCAAAGACTTTAGGATTGAGCCCTTTTCGGATTAATCTATTAAGAATACTTAGCATAAAGTCAAGGATCAATAACCTAACCATTGTTGAAGAACTGCAGGTGGAAGTGGAACTATCTCATTCTTATTAATTCTAGCAATTCATCATTGCTACTTTACTTTGTCCGTTTAGTTCAACTTTAATCACACATGATCTTATCCATACTGTTAGCAATTTCAGTAAACAGGGAAGGCATTCTCTCTATGTGTTCAACCCCCTACTTACTTGATATACTAGTTAGTTTGTTAGTTTGGGAATTATTATCTTTGGCGAGGAGAAGCACACGACACTTCCACCCCACCAAATTTTTGCACTGATGTGTGCCTAATAGGGTTGTTGTGGTGAGCCTAATTTGCCATGTTTTATACTTATTTTTATATCGATTTCAGCATACATTTCAGGCATTTGGGTTAGAATAATATAGAATCTATGTAGTTTACACTTATTTTCCAAATTATGGACTCTACACTAGTTTCTGTTTAATTTCTTAGAAGTCGAGGCAATTTACAGTAATTCGGAGAAAGGATGAAAAGCTCAAAGTCAACTATAGAAAGTCCGAGGTCAAGGAGCAGCTGAGCAAGGACAAATCGAGCAAGAAAAAAGAAAGGATCAACTAGACAAGGCTAGTCGATATCGAGAAACACTACTCGATATCGAGTACTTTTGAGCCCAGAATTTCACACGAAGTCGAGCAGAGCCACTCGAGGAGACCATTTCTACTCGACGTCGAGTAGGTTAGTCGATGTCGAGTACACACGTCGAGTCCAGCAAGTGCCCGAGCTCGAGTACAACCCAGGAGAAGAAATCGTTAGTCGACGTCGACTACATCTAGTCGAAGTCGAGTACCCCAGTGACGAATCCGAGTCTGAAATCGAGTGGAGTCCGAGAAGATAAACTACTTGCAAGTGAAGATATGTGGAATTCTATCCATCCACATGAAGATCTATCAAGTCCATGAGGGGTTCATTCACATTAGACAGTTTACTTATAGATTTATTTCCTTTAATCATCAAGCTTTATCTTATGTTTTAGATATAGATAGATTGTTCTTCCCTAGATTAGCTAAAGTTGAACACTATAAATAAAGTCTTAGGGGCTGAGTTTTCTTCATTCAATAATCAGTCACAATTAGTTACATATAGCGAGTAGAGAGAGAGTTGGAGCCGAGTGGAGTTGGAGAAAGCGAGAGCGGGATTTGGCTTTGTTCGGTTGTAAGCTCTATTTTATTTCATTAATGCAATTGAGTCCCTTTTTGTTATTGATGAATTTATTTATGATGAGAAGTGAGTAGTCACCCAACTTCTAGGGCCGGGGTTAGCCCGACGGTAGCCATGTAAGGTAATGCGATAAAGGTACAATCTTTTGATGCAATTTGGTCTTCTATCCGTATGAGCATGATTCTTTTGAGAAAGTTGAAGGTGATCCTTATTTGTGCTATTGAAGCGAAAGTGATCTTAATACAACTTGGATTAATTATGTGAAAAAGGGTTAGTAACAATTAGGGTTTATCTAAAAGCCTCTATCTTCCTACTTGTTAATAACGAAAGTTATTTGATGAAAAGGCATGATCTTTTATACCTTATGCATTATTTTATATGGTTATCGTTGTGGTATTGAAACCCTGGTCTTGGAAGTCCTTTAGTTTATTGATTTTATTCCCACCTATTTCGTGTTTACTTTCGTCATATTTCAATTTAAAGTTACGAATTTTGGTTCTGTAGTACTCGAAATTGACGACACTAGTTGACGTCGAGTGCTACAGTAGTCAACGTCGAGTACAACTACTCGAGATCGACTGTCTTGCTTTGGTTCTTTGCGTTTCTTTGTTTATGTTTTGCAATTTTTACCCGACTAACCGATTGAGTGGTTGACGTCGAGTACTTCCTAAGTCGAATTCGAGAGTTCTTTGGACTGAAAAGGCGGGCGCTGAAACGCTTCCTAGTGGATCGATCCTGACTACCTTCTACTACAACGGGAGGAAGTCTTGCATTTATTTGCTTGGACAGGAGTTGGTTTGCTTTTATTTGTTTTATTTATTTTAATACTAGACATATAATCCTCCTGTAACAACAAATTGGCGCCGTTGCCGGGGAAGCAATCAATCACGCCCTTTTCAGTTTCTTTTTACTCTCTTTTTGTTTTTGTTTTTGTTTTTGTTTTTGTTTTGCAGGTGCATGCGAAAAACTGATCGCACACCTATAAACCCTATTCTCAAACCAGAGCGATACTTCCATCTTCAACAAAGGTTAAGGAGGATGTCGCAAACACACAACGAGAACGAGATCCAGCTCACACCAGCGCATGAACTTGAGCAACTCCGCCTACGAATTGAGGAATTAACTAACAGAGAAGCAGAGCACGCCCGACGAGAGGCTGAATATACATAGAATCAACAAAGGTGGGAAGCAAGGGTAGATCGCGAGGTAAACGCCAAAAGGGAACTTGAGGAGCAGATTGGGCATGTCCCAGCCAACACAAAGGAGTATTTGCATCCTACACTGGAAGTTCCAGAATCACCGATCGTTCTTCCCCCGGTTAATTATGAAATTTGTCCTTCTTTTATTATTAAAATTAGGAGGAGCCAATTTAGGGGAAGACCCAATGAATGCTCTTTAGAGAATGTTACAACTTTTCTAGATTTATACGAAGCTATTGCAGATGATGCTAATCTAGAATATCTCAAACTAAAGGCTTTTCGTTGGTCCTTTGCAGGAATAGCCTCGCAGTGGCTTGAAGGATTTCCAGCACGATCAATTCGCACCTGGAACGAAACTGCAGGACTTGTTCCTTAACAAGTTCTTTCCTCTTGCAAAAGACAGCTGCGCTCAGACAATAGATCACGACTTTCAGACAGAAGCCAGGGGAAACTTTAGCACAAGTCTGGGAGCGCTACAAAAGGCTTCTGAAATCATGTCCTACTCATGGACAACCACTGTTGTGCGCCTATTTTGCCATGTTTTATATTGACTTTTATACCGATTTCTTCATGCATTTCATACATTTGGGTTAGAATAACAGAATTTGTGTAGTTTATGTTTATTTGCAATATATGGAGGTCTACACAAGTTTTTGTTATATTTCGCAGAAATCGGACGCACTTTGGAGATTAAAGGAAAGTCATGAAGAAGCTAAGGATGGTGCAGCTGGAGGAAAGCCCATTTTTCACCATTCATCGTTCTGAATCAAGATTTGATGTCTTCATGACAGTTGTAGCCCTCGAAAAGAGCTTTCCATCGCATGTTCATATGCATTAATCGGACAAACGAGGACTCGGAAAAATGCGTTTCAAGACAGAGCAAAATGCTGAGAACTGAAGAAGTGGTCGATATCGACCAGACTTGGTCGAAATTCCTCCTGGGAGCCAATATTGAGTAACATAAGCCGAATCCGAGAAGATAGCTCGATATCGACCAAACTTGGTCGATATCGACCAGTCCCCAGAAGACGATTTCGAGCAGTCCGAGTCCGAGTGCTGAGCTAGTTTTCTTCCAAATGAACACTACAAAAAAAAAAACATATTTGCCACCCTTGGTAGCAACGGCAGAGATTTGCCGTGGCCACTAGGTGGCAAAAAAACAAATTTATCACCCTTTGTAGCAACGGCAGAGATTTGCCGTGGCCATTGGGTGGAAATAAGCAAATTAGCTACAAATGGTAGCAACGGCAAAGTTTGCCGTGGCCATTGAATCAATTTCTACTACGACATAGCTACGGCTCGTCTGCCGTAGCAAAAAGCGTGTATAAAAATGTGTAATTCTTTTTCGTTAAAAAAAAAAAAGAAAAGCCACTACTATAATAATGCTAGTATTTAACATTGTCATTGAGTCATTCACGGTAAATAGAAAAATAAGTACGTAATATTAAATTATTTTTTAAAATAAAAATACAGACATTGCTGTTTTTTTTAATGATGTTAAATGTTTTTTTTTAAATCAACCGTGAAATTAAAATAAAAGGCTCAAAATTTTCAAGTTGAAAATTTGAAATGCTTTTCGAAGGGCTCCCTTTTTTTCTCCAAACCCTACCCCTCGTCTCTCAAAACCAAAACCAGATCTGGATCTGGTCTCTCTTCCCTCTCTCTAACCTCTTGATCTCTCTCTAAGGGAACCCTCGTCCTTCACTTTCTCGACTTTCCTCTCCAGTCCCGCTAAGGCTATCTCTCCCGGATCCCTATCCTCTCGACTTTCCTCTTCGGGCTCCCGCTCGCTTTCTCTCTAAGGACAGGGATGCTGATGCCGTCGTCGAAGTGGGGTCGGGGACGCCGCCGCCGGAGTGCCAATCGATGCCGAATCCGAGTTCGCCACCATCGCCTCTCACTTCCTCCATCTTGGTTTCCTCCGTCGAAGGGCCAGTCGATGTCAGATCTGAGTTCACCTGCACACCGACAATGGAGAAGGCCCCACCTACAGTACTCACTCTCTCTAGGTCTCCTCCACGGTGGCTCTACCGATACTGGTACTAATTAACCCTCCTTCAATGTCTTGAATTGGGCTCTCATCTCTCTTTTAATGTCTCGAATTGAACTCTAATATCAATTTAGCGTAATCGATTCTAACCTAGGTACTGCTTTGATATAGTTTTCCTCCTTGTTGAATGGCCAATTCTCAAGACTCTTGATTTGATTACTAAAGTTATAAGGTTTTGGATATATCCTTTTGCATTGAATCTAATTTCGTAACTCAAGCAAGGGTTAGATTTTGGAGCTGGGCACTTTATAGAATAGATGCCTTGTAAAAACAAGTGTAAATTGAATCTGATCTCTTCATTAGTTAAGTGATTTTGTAGCTTAATGTTGTGTTGTTTTGTTTCATGTATATTTTTTTGAATCTGATTTCTTCATTAGTAAAGTAATTTTCAACTTTCTTGAATCTGATGAAGAATCACATCATACTTGCACCACAAAGGTAATGATTTTGATTAGTCACTTAGAAGAAGTCTTATTAACATTGATATGAATTGAAATGAATCCTTGATTTAGTATAATTGAAGTGAAAACTCCACTTCTTGTAGATGGTTTTCTTGAAACAACAGAACACTGCATTACATCCTTCACAATTTTGGGTTCTTCTTATGGTAAATAACACTCCTAGATGTTATGAATATTAAATGGAACAAGATTACACTTGATTTTAAAGTTTCACGACATCTATTTCATCACTTTTGTCAATGCTATAATTACGTATTTAAAATAAAAGTGCTTGGCTATTAATACAAATCTTGCAGTGATTTGAACTATAAGCTCAATAATTTTGACCTATTTATGTTAGGGTGCTTAAACCGTTAAGAAACCGAACTAGGTCTTTCATTGGCCATGACCCTAGGTACATATCATGTCTAGCAAACTTCTGATTGTTCTGCCTTTCCTATTAATTTAGATAGCTATAATCTCAGGCCTTATTTTGGTTATCAACATGTAATTTTCAAAGACTAATCTCTGAATATGATTTTGATAAAGATCATAATGCTGCTTTCATTTCATTTTGTGTTTGTATTTACTGACTACTGAGTAGTTTAATCTCTTTTAAGTTCACAACTTGTAGAGAAATTTTACTTCATTATACTTTGCTAGATCTTGCTATGATCCCTTTTGAATCTCTTCTGGTTGTCTTTGGAAGCAATTAAACTCTGCACACTCTATAGGTGCATATATAGCATTCGAATTCGTACAAACTGTCTCCTAGTGAGCACCGCCTTGAACACGCACACTCTCTCTCTCCCTCCACCCCCCCCCCCCCCCCGGTATGAATTCAAGTGAGTTGGCATTGTTGAGCTTATATTATGAAAGATCACCCCCACATGTGATGATTGATGAATGGCAATAGGACTTTATATTATCTTCTACTTTGAACTATTTCTTTATTGTATTCATCATTTCTTTTTGAGGTTTTCCCTTTCATCTTGCTCATAGATGAAAACATTTATGTGTATATCTCTTCTGCTTAAAAAAACTTTTCTTTTTAATGTTTGTCTAACAGATTAGAAGTGTGAAGGTTTGCAATGTCTCACATGGTGCAGATGAACAAGACTTTAAGGAATTTTTCTCCTTTTCTGGTGAAATAGAATATGTTGAGATGCACAGGTTGGTTTTTTTTATGCCTTAGACAGTTATACTTGCCTATCGAATTCTGTTACCTCGTTATTGAAGTAATGCAAGTATATCATGTGGGGCTGGTATATGTTAGTGTGGTGAAATAAGCTAGGTCTTTGTAATATATTTCTCTTTTTTATTGATGTATGGAATGGTTAAACCCTGAGTAATATGACCACCCTGAACTTAGAACTAATCTTTTTCTTAGTTCAAGAATGAAAAATCAGACATTTTATATTTTTTGGTATTTTATAATAAAAATATAGGGAACTAATTCAGAATCAAATCATCAATTTCACGTAACTCTTTATCTTCCTTTGTAATGAAGTTAGGAAATGCTAAATTTTCCTTTATTTTTGGCAATATAGAAAATGGGTCTTAGATCTAGTGGAGTCTAACTTGATTTATGTCAAATTCAGGCTTTTGAAAGCCATGAATCTGCATTTTGCTGTATTGGTATAACCTTGGTGGCTTTTTGGAAGGATATCAAATTTATTGAATAATTTTAACTGTTTTTTCTCCATGTGCAGTGAGAACGAGTGGTCTCAAACTGCTTATGTCACCTTCAAGGATGCTCAAGGGGTAGAAACTGCCGTTCTTCTTTCGGTAATCCACTTTCCAATAATTTTACATGCTGGATTTTGACTGTTTTGTTTAATTTTCAACCATTAAACTTTTGAGGCTGGAATGGGTTTAGCTGTTTTGCTTCAGTCCAAATGTTAGGATAGTGACCCATTAAAAATAATTCTTCGCATTTTCTTTAACATTTAGATAGAAAGAAATAACTTATATTGCAGTGCGAGCATGTGGGCTAGTGGGTCTTTGAAAGGGTAAAAGCACAAGTTAGTACCTTATATGTAGTGCAGGCTTTTATTCTGTAACTTCTATAAACTTGCAGGTAGCATAAATCCTCAAGGACAAGCCATGACGTTGTTTATTTTCTTTCAAGAAGTGTAAATTTGGGGTTTTATGTAAATTTTGTAGTTTTGGTGGAGACGTTGTATAATTATATTGATGTAAATTTGTATATTTGATTTTAGAAAGGTTCAAAATAGAGTTTTATAGCCTGTGCCTGAAGTATCTGATAATCATATTTTTTAAAAAAATTACGAGACTTTTTAGCCCGGGTTTGAAGAATCCGGGCTAAAAAGCAATGTTTTTTCTATTTTTCCAAAAATAATTTAGCAACGGCAACTTGTCGTGGCTCCTTGCCGTGGCTAGCATCTAGCCACGGCTGTAGCCGTTACTAGACTCTTTTGCCACCACAGGTTTCCCCACGGCTTGTTTGTCGTGGCTATAGTCGTGGCTACTATCCTTTTGCCACGGCAAATGGCCTTTCAGCCACGGCAAATGGCCTTTCAGCCACAGTAAGCGCGCGTGGTTTGCGTGAATAAAATCTCAAATCCCTAATTGCTTCTTCTTCATTTTTTTGTTGGCCGACAATTGCTTCTTCATTCTTGTTCACCCATGGAGCCGAAGAGAGCGAGGCGGAGGCAGAGGCAAACCCGGCGAGGCGGAGGCGGAGGCGGAGGTGAACCCGGCGAGTACGGGGGATTGCCTAAGGGGTGGCCACTGTGGTTGAGCCCGGTGATTGTGATTGGATTCCGGCGACGACGAGTCTGGGGGGATTGCGAGGCTTCGACCGATGGCTATGGACATGGAGAGGAGCGATTAATCCGGTGGCGGTGGCGACTGCGAGGCTACAGGCCGGGAGGCGAAGGAGCCGGAGGCGGAGGAGGCGATTCAACCGAAGGAGATCAGTGATGGCACCGGATCTCGCCTCTTTCTATCCTGCCCGCCGCCTACGACTGGAGGAGATCAGTGATGGCGCCGCCGAGAGCGACCGGAGAAGATTAGTGCTGGCGGCGCCGAGAGCGACTGGAGGATATCGGTTTGTTGTTTTTTGATTTCGATAACCCCTAATTTATAGTATCGCTCGAATCTTGACTCCGATGCATCGTCGACATCAACCACTGGCAGCGGTGGAAGCTTCGGTCGGAGGCAGTGCTGTAGCCGCTCCTCCAGTGCTTCCAGTTACTTTGGCAGAGGCGCTGGTGGTGGATGCGGTGTGGCGACTGAGGGCCGGGATGAGGGGGGTTGGGGGCGGTCCTGGCCAGGACTCTTGGGATGGGTTGTGTTTGTGTTAGGTTAGGGAAAAAATCAGGTTAGGCTTTAAAGTTATTGCTTAATTAGCATGTGATTCTTGGATTATTCGGGGGAAAATGAGAGATTATTCAGATGTATGTGTTAAATTTAGTGAATGGTATTTTTAGATGCATATTTTAATTCATTATTCGTTTATTATTCGGTGGGATATAGGATATTATTCGGTGGGATATATAATATTATTCGGTGGTATTGAATAATTATTCATGGAAATCGGGTTTTCTTTTATGAATTTGGGGTTTATGAAATATGAAATATTATTTGGTAAATTTTGAAGCATTATTCGGTGAAATATGTAATATTATTCGGGTAAAAAAATATTATGAAATATTATTCGCAAAAAAAACAAAACATTATTCGGTAGTATGTGTCTAATTATTCGGTGGAATTAGTGAATTTTCATATAAGATGGATTGAAAAAGATAAAAAAATAAACATTATTATTCACAAAAAAACATTATTCGGTAGAATGTCAAATATTATTCGGTTGAATTGGCGGTTTTTTTATGACAAACGAAATCAGGCTATTTTTATTTATAAATAAAAAATATATATATATATATGGTGGAGAATGATTTATTTAAAAAAAATTTTAAAAAAAAGAAAGAAAATGAGATGGGTGATGAGCACGTAGGAGGGAAGGAGAGAGTGGAGAGAGTGGGTGTTTTTTTGGCAAGGGGGGCCCACCAATTAAAAAAAAATCACTTTTAATCATGGCCCTTAATCCCCTCTCCATCAATGGTCCAGATATGTGCACAAGATACACCCTAAGGGCTGTGCACAAGGGAACCACTCCCTATATATATATATATATATATATATTTATATGTGTTTATTATTTCATTTATGTTTGATTGATGTCGTGGACATGGTCAAACGGCTTGATCCCAAACACTCTCTTCGAACTCTGCTTAATTCCAAAGCTGGAATGCAAATCAAAGGCCTAATACTCCCAAATGAGCAACATAGGAGTATATAATATTCTCGAAGAAATCGATCTTTTCCAATTGTGCCTTAATTAGTTGTTCGTATGTTCGAATCAACTCTTCACTCGTCAAATCAATTTTAGTTGCTAGTTAGCTTCTCGAAGAAATCAATCATTTTCCGATAACAATAACAATCCGAGTATATCCCGCTTAAAGCAGGCCGTCTAGTGTTCATCGACTTGAATATCCCTCCTCCAAAGCACCCTATCTCATATCATCTCCTCCGTGAGTCCAAAACGATTGGGTCTTGCCTAATCACATCATCCCTAACTTTTCTTTGGGCGCCCTCTGCCCCGACGGACACTTCCAATAGACAAGTTGACACATCTACACACTAACACACTAGGATCTCTTCTTTGTACATGCCCATACCATCGGAGTCTCGATTCCCGCAACTTAGCTTGAATACTAGTCACACCTACCCTTTTCCGGATACTCTCATTTCTGATTTTGTCGCGCAATGTCAACCCACATATCCAACTCTGCATCCTCATCTCCGCCACCATGTGTTTCCGTTCTTGTGTCTTATTTTTTGCCTAACACTCTGCCTCATATAATAAAGCTGGTTTTACTATATATCACTCAATAGAACTTGCCCTTGAGCTTGAGTGGAACTTTCTGTCACATAAGACTCTTGGCGCAACCCTCCATTTCTACCCCCTACTTGAATCTGGTGTTTGAGATACATGTCTACACCTCCATCACTCTGTATCACATACCCCAAATACTTGAAACTGGCTTTCTTTATAACAATGTTCCCACCTAGCAGCACGCCCTTGTCCCCCTCTTCCTCCCTAAATTCCACATATTCTATCTTCATCCCACTCATTCAGAAGCCCTTCTACTCAAGTGTGTCCCTCCATAGATATAACTTGCTACTAACCCCTTCTCTAGTCTCGTTCATCCACCAGAACAAAATCATCCACAAATAGCATACACCATGGGATTCCACCATGAATATTTCACGATACCATATCCATTACTACTGTGAAGAGGAACGAGCTCAAAGTCGAGCCTTGGTGCAAGCCTACCCGTACCGCAAAGTATTCGGACTCCCCACAGGGTGAGGAGACACCAGTATGTGCATCGTCATACATATCATTGACAACCCTCATGTAAGCTTTTGGTACCCTTTTAGCTCCCAAGCATTCTCATATAAGAACCCTCATCACTCTAATATATGTCTTTTCCAAATCAATGAAAACCATAATCAGAACGAGTGATGAACCTTCTTGTCCCTCATCTCTGGACCATATCTTCTGCATTTCCCACCAACTTTTGCTCAAGTGACAACCCTTCTTTCCTGCTCTTAACCACGCTAGAAGTCGGAATTTGGAATTGAGCAATGTTTGGTAGTGATAATAGCGTGTATACCACCGACAGACTTGCTCGGTTTAATCAAGGATCATCTACAACAATAAATTTTTTTTATTACTTAACAATAATAAGGAAAAGGTTCTACCATGCTTCTATGTGTTTTCAAACTTGTTAGTTTCTCATATTTTGCTGAAAATTATTGAGTATTTGGAAAGAGTTTTGATTTTTTTTTTATATAATTATTCAATTCAATGATTACAAACATTTATATAGAGATACAAAAAAAGGGGATAGAAATCTATAATGTCCATAAATACAAATATATTTGTTTAAAAGATAAAGCTAATTAAGCAATATTTGATTCTTCCTTATCACGCCTCCTAAAGTATGACACTGGATCAAAGAGTCCTAGCTTGGTGACTAATGTTTGAAACTATTGTCGAAGGGGTGGTTTTGTGAGGGCATCGACTAGTTGGTCCTCTGTTGAGACAAATGTTTCAAAGTAATCAATGCACGCTTTTTGTGAGCATCCCATAATAATAAGTCGAGCCTTATATCTCTCAAGAGAACCATCAACATTGGACTTTAATTTGTACACCCATTTAAATGTAATAAGACGCTTACCAGAGGGTAAATCAACAATGGTCCATGTGTTGTTGAGCTACAATGCACCAAGCTCAAGTTTCATAGCATGTCTCCATTTTGGAGTTTGAATTGCCTCTTTATAAAACAAAGGCTCCTTAAGAGTAGATAAAGGAGTAGAGGACTTAGTTACAAGGAAAATGTGCTTTGAAGGACTAAAGCTAGCAACAGAGCGATAGGAGCAAGAGGCACCACAAAAATAATCAAGTAAATGACCGGGGGGATGAGATCTTGTAGACCATCGAATAGGTTGAGGATCAGGAATGATAGAGACTGAAGTGGGATGTGAATGAGAAATAGAATTATCAAAATCCATGGGAACAGGTTTAGAGATAGGGAAAACAGTAGAAGGAACTGTGTTTGTGGATGAAGGTGATTTATGGAGAAAGGGAAAGACATGTTCATGAAAAATCACATCTCTAAGTCTCTTGAAAAGATAATTTTGTGAGAGATGAGATCAAATAGTTTGTAGGCCATTTTGTGGAAGGGATAACCTAAGAAAATACATGATGTAGCACGTGGTCGCAGCTTGTCTCTTCCAGGTTTATGAGTAGGAGCAAAAGCCAGGCATCCAAAAACTCTCAAGTGAACAAGAGTAGGAACTGTGCTAAAAAGCTTCTGATGAGGTGACAAACCACCCAAGATAATCTTTGGTGATCTATTGATGATGTAAGTCGCAGTGAGCAAACAATCTCCCCAAAAACGCACAAGGCAACGAGACTAAAATAAAAAAGTCTTGCAAATCTCAAGCAAATGCATGTGCGTTCTCTATGCAATTCCATTCTATTGGGGAGTATGAATGCAACTAGTTTGATGGATAATTCTCTTCTTTGTAAAGAACTGAACACCTTAAAGACTAATCCCAACTCAAATGCATTGTCACTGCGAACAATCTTGACATTCTTGCCAAACTACGTTTCAACTAGCAGAATAAAAGCTTGTAATAGAGTGAAAGCATTGCTCTTAGTTGACATGAGATGAGTCCATGTGACCCTTGTGTATTCATCACCAATGGTAATAAAATACCTATAACCATTATAAATGGGGGTATGATAGAACCCCAAGTTTCAATATGAAAAAAGCTCTCAGGGTGATGTTGAAGAAATTGTATTGAGAGGAAATGGAAAACGTGTTTGCTTTGCTTTGCCACAAACTGAACGTGAAGCAATATCAGTAATAGCAACACACATAGGAACACGTTGTTTGAGCTTCGAACCAGACATATGTCCTAGACGATAATGCCAAGTGGTAGTAGTTACAATAGAGAGAATGGATGAATTGGAAACAAAATTTACACGAGGCAACAAAAGGCATTTATTCTCACACTGAACTGAAGAAGAAGCAGCAACATACAATCCTCTTTGAAATTCACCAAGAACCAAGGGCCTCAGAGAAAGGCCCTACAAGAAACAAACATCCTTTGTAAAATAGGCAATGCAATCAATCTGTGTAATTATAACCAACTATCTGATATATAGCGGATTGAATTGAAACTCATGAATGTAAAGCACATCAGTTAGAACCAAATTAATCAGCAGAGAAATGAACTTTGCCTTTCTATTCCACAGCAGAATCACCAGTGGGAAACTTGACAACGAAAGGAGTAGGCAATGTGATCAAATCATGAAACAACGAAATATAATTAGTATTATACATGGGACACACACACACATATATTGCTTACAGTGGCGGACCCAGAAACTTTTGAGGGGGGGGGGGGGGGGTTCACCAGGGTGGGTGCGGCGACGGGTTGCTGGATGGGTCGAGGGCTCGACTCGGACTTCTCTCTCACAATCGGCGGCTACTGTAAATGTAAATGGGGGAAGGGGCGGCTACTGACTGTAAATGTAAATGAGGGCTTTTGAATTTTAACCTATAAAAAGAGTTTAAAAAAAAATAGAGGTAAAAATTTAAAATTTGGTGTAAAAAAAAATAGAGGTAAAAAATTAAAATTTGGTGAGTCGAACCCGGGTCTCTTGACTCCAAAAGAGCATACCCACGTCCTTTACCAATTGAGCCAATGTTGTTTAGTGATTTTTTACTCTCTTCACTTAATTATATCCAAAACGAGTTTTTTTTTTAAAGTACATATTTCCCGGACCGAGGGGGGGTCACGTGACCCCCCTAGGACCCCCCTTGGGTCCGCCACTGATTGCTTATATACAAGAGCACATGAGAGTAGCTAGTCTTTATAGGTACTAGTCTATATAGGTGTAAAAGTCTTACAAGATACGATGCATACAAAAACTGAGATATATGGAAAAGTAAATACGCAATCCCTTGTACATGCAATAGATAAATCAGATGTTTTTTTTCAAAATCCTTTTATTTCCTCATGATACCAAACCATAAATAAAAAAAAAACCGCAGAGAGCATCAAGGTTTTAGTAGAAAAATTCATGTATTTTCAAGCATTAGATATTTGAAGGTCATCAAAGGAATGAAGAAGAAGAGTATATCAAGAACGTGATCATTTCCTCCGACTTCCTACAACCACCATGAACCCCTCCAACCGATTCGATCTCGAGTTTCTTATTTCCAATATTAATCTACGCGATTCTATTCGTTTGGATGTATTGGTAGAGGTAGTTTGGGCTCTAGGAAGAAATTAAATCCAGCTATTTACGTGAAGATCCGAAGGAGAGGTATGTAGAAATCAGTTTTGTAGTTTAAAACTTTTATTAATTTTAAAGTTTGGATCGATTTAGTTGTAAATCCGTTTGGATCTTAATAAAATATCGGGTTTATGTATAAAGCCGCTCATATCTTGTATGAATATTTTTCATTCTTGCTTGTTACTGTTTCGTAGAACATAATCGAGCCATATAAATGGTGATTTGTGTTCTACGAGTTGAAAACTTTGATTTTCAGAAGAAAATTTCAGAAGAAAATTCAAAGTTTTATGAGTTTATGTTGTAGAACATCCCTAATTAAGGACAACTACAAAACATACTTATCAAAAAAGGATTCTCTACAAAAATAATTAAGCAAATCGGTAGATTTTGAATGTTCTATGTTGTATCTATTGATTCACTTAGTTGGATCTGAAAAACACTCAAGATTGATCAAAAGCTCTGATTGTATTGTTGAAGTGTGTCATTAACAAGCGGAGTAGATTACCTTTTATAGGTCAGAGTAGAATGATATAACCAAAATTAATAGAATGTCGTAAGAGTCGTAATATAAAACAGTCGTAATGTATCCAGTAAATATGTCGCCACATATCACAGTATTGATCATAATAAAGAGTTGTTCAAAGCAAAAAAAGTTGGCCCAAACCGAAGCGACCCAATTTGAGGCTTACTCAAAGGGAGTATGGTCAGTCATGTCATCTCATCGATCCAGGTAGTCCGTACAAGTCACGAAATTGCCCGCCGCTAGGGGTGTTATGTGAGACAAGCTACTCGTGATCGGCTCGTATAAAACTCGACTCGAGCTCGTTCATTTTCTAAACAAGCCGAGTACGAGCACATTTTCAAGCTCGTTCCAAAGCTCGGCTCGTTCGAATTAAACTCGAATAACTCGAATTTTATGAAATTTCTAAAATTTTCTTAAAGTTATTGTATAATGAGCAAGTAGAATTGCCTAAAGCTCGAAAAAAGCTCGGCTCGAGCTCGCTCATTTCCTAAACGAGCCGAATATGAGCACATTTTCAAGCTCGAGTCAAAATTTAGGCTCGGCTCGAGCTCGTTCATATTCTAAATGAACTAAATATGAACAAGTAATACTCGGCTCGTTCGACTCGAATAGCACTACCCGCCGCCGAAGAACCCCACCAAGGTATTTCCGCGACACAATTTGAACGACCAACTGCCGATTCAACGCTCTCTTTCGCAAACCCAACAGCCAAGCCCTAGAGTTCGAACTACCCATCAACGGTCACCTCGCCCGCTTCTCTCTCCTTCCCTCTCCCCGCGATTGCTACTTCTGAAGAACACAGCGATGCCACCAGGTCTCGCTCTTACAATTTTCTGGTGCAATTTTTGCTCTTTTGATTTGGTGGGGGGTTTGACTTAATTACTTTCCTTTGTTGCCTGAATTTGATTTTGCTTTGTGCCAGATCTACCGGGGTTCTACTATGATCCAGAAAAGAACAGGTACTTTCCTATTAAAGGCCCCATTCCTGGCTCTTCTCGTAAGTTCGCGCCCGTCCAGAAACCCGTTCCCGAGCTCACCCAGGCAAGTTGTCTCCTCCTTTTTTTACCCCCTCTCCCTGAATGTTTTATTTTTTATTCGGAATTGATATAATTACCCGAAGGAAATGTTGGAGATTTGTAGGGCTTGAAATGTACTAGTTATAATACGTTCTGACTTGGGAATTGCTTTTATTTGTGAGCCAAGGGAGGGAATTTCTTGTCTTTGCTTATGTTTTGATTCCACTTGATTTGGTGCAGCGCAAGGCGTGAATTTGGTATTAAAAATTTGCGTGTATAGTTGTGTAAGCAGTTGCATTTCATGAAAGAGAAGTGCTTGAATGGTCTTTGGTGCTTGGAAATACAAGGAATTGATATTGCAGTGTGGTTATCTCTTGTTCATTGGTGGATCTCATGCCTGGTTCTCTTCCTTGCCCAATTTTGACTCCTTCGTGAAAAGAGTTGTGTTTTCTTGGTTCTCTTCCTCACCCAGTTTGGAATAAATCAATTGATTTAATGGTGTGGTTGCTTCCCAATTCAGTATAATCGTAACGATCTCTTTTGATGTGTGATAGACTGATTGCTAAAAATCTCTAACATGCCTTCATTATTGTTTTTACCTTCCTGCTGTACATTCTACAGTATTATCATTGCTAACTTTACGTTTTGCTTTATATAGGTGAATGAGGTTTGTAGAAAAGGAAGAAAGATAAATAAGCTGCTTCATGGTCGAGAACTTTGTGGCAACACAGTCTCTATGAAAAAATGGAATGGTAGCTTTCAGGAGGAATACAGAAATTATCAAGCTTCTCAACCTGTGGTATTGCTGAATCATTAAATATGTATACTTCACATTGCTCTTATGGTTGCTTTTTCACTCTTGGGGACTTTCACAATTTTTTTGGATTGATTTACTACGAATCTGCAATTGAAATATGTCACATGACTTTAGATGACAATTTCTTGAATTTGTTTGGAATTTTTCCATAAAATTATGAATTAAGAAACTAACTAGCATTCATTTGCTTCTCTTGTTGTTTGTCTTACCTGAAGTTCTTACTTGTTTCATAGTTTGTCCGGAAATTAAACTTATCTATTTTGGATCTTGATGTCAGAAGAGACATTATTTAAGTTAATTTAGGGTTTAAATGTTAGTGTACCTGCATCTTGAATTACTTATCTATACAAACTAACTTTTTAGCCTAATTAAACATATAACAGTTTATTGAGGGCTTTGGTTCAATGTTCTAAAAGACACTGGGGTGTGTGTGTGGGTGGGTGGCGCCCAGGCAGAGAGGGGAGGCCTAGGTGGGGCATTTAATTGAGATGAACTGGCCTAGTGCCTAGGGTCAACCGGGGATTTTTAGAACACTGGATCCAAAAGAATATCCATGTGGTTCTTAAGTGAGTTACATTATTGGATTCTCATTAAGGCACATTTTCTAATAAGAAGAATCAAACAGCTAATAGCATCTTATTTATAATAGCAACCTTTCTATCCACGCTTTGATACGTAAAATGAAAGAAAGTATGTTAGTCAAGATCTCTGCTTATTCCCAGGCAGTTAACTTTAGGTGAAGTAGAGTCTGTAGAGTGGATTTGGTACAGATTGACAATGGGAAGATCATTAATTGCAACACAGATGGAGTTTTAGGAATGTTATGGAAATCGCTTACTATATAGTATATAGCCTAGAAACTTTCTTACTTCTTGCAATCTTGTAACAGGAGATTCTCATTTATTCCTTCTCTGTACTCTAGCTTTGACCAAGATAACACATAGGGAGCTAGGCTTGTTTTCTTTGCTTCCTAGGGAATAGTACTCATGCCCCTTGAATAGAAAATGTTCCACAGAGGTGGTCTATTTCAGTTAGAAGCCATTCTTATTTTTCCAGTACTTCCCTAGGCTGCCAAGGCATAGCCTCGGTAGAAAGTATGAAGAAACTTGCTTTAAAGTACTTCTTGAAATATTCCATTAGGGAACTATGGCAATTCACAGTTGGCTCTAAAACATTTTCCCAGAAACATTTCACTGCTCAATAGCATGTTTATATCAAGGGTCTTTATAACTATACTTGGGGGACTACACATACCCCTATTTAGTTGCAATACGGAGTATTGTTTTTATATGCTTTTGTCAATTTACTGGTTGAGTGTGTTTGGTAAACGTGCTTATCATGGAAATGTTACTGATAAATTTAAATTTTTATTGTATGGTTGCTTGATCTATTATCTTTCCTGAATCCTCCAATTAGGGGAAAGATCTGATCTCCCTCTTACATAATTGATTTATATTTTCATTGCTTAGTTGCTAATTGCTATGCAAGAGGTTGGGGTTCTATATTACATGAAAGGAATTTACATATCTCAGGTTTGGAAGTATCAGGAAACAGAAAAGGATAGTGATGGAGCATTGGGACTGAAGCATATTAGCGTCCAGACACCTACAGGAGAAGTTGACACAGATCTTTTAATAACAGGAGGGGCTAATGGTTCTCTGAGGTATGTCCAGGTCATGCTTGGATTTCACATTTGCAGCTGTTGTTTGTTGTGTCTTTATATGCTTAGCATGCTTGCTTGGCTGATTTTAAATGCTGAATTTTAGGGGTTTTGGCCTCATTCTTTGATAAAGAACCAAAAGGGAGGGTAGGTGAGAGGCTAACTACTAATACTTACATTAATAGTTGGCATGTTTAACAGAGTGAACTTCTCCACAAATTATAGTGTTAATAACTCCTTGTTCACATATATTTAAGTTTGATATGGTTGTCTTACCATGTCTTTGCCTTCTTTCTTTCTTTCTTTCTTTTTTTTTTTTTTTTTGGAGGAAACCATATGTCAGCTTAGTAGGGATCGTCTTTTTTTAATGAATCAGGGATCATTTCATTTAGTATTGTTCTAAATTTTCTATCCTTTTAACGTTTTAGTTTTCTCTTCTTATTACAATTGGGTTTTATATAGGCAGTTATGCTTTTCCTTGCGCTTCCCTGCTTATGTTTGACACAGTTTATGATGGACTATATTTATGATATTTTACTTGTAGTCTCTTTGACGTTGGAAGAGTTGGAGAGACTTTTGACCACGGGGTAAAATGGACTGCAGAGTACGTATTTCCTAACAGCTTAGAGGAAGAAAAGGATTGTGTGCCCAAGGATATCCGGAAACTGAATGGGGCTTCATTAGTCTTGCCTTCAAATATCTCTTCTATAATCACCCCAAGAAAGGAGGGATGGCCTGCGGGTGATCATTCATCCACTTTTCAGCACACACTGTATCCTTCTGTAGTTCGTATTGAACCATTGTGACTATTATTTCGAGCTCAGACTAGCGGAGAAAAGAACATATTCTCTATATTTTCTTGATTGGGTTCATTTTATAAATTATGTTTTCACTTACCCAATCATGGTACTATTATCTGTATGATTTAACAAGGCTTGCATATTACTTTAGGAAAATTTTGTGATGTTGATTTTAGTCTTTAATGCGTCTGCCTTTTTCAATTGTTATTAAGCAGCATTTGGTAGCTACTGAGTGGCTGACTTGCGTAACTACTCTGTGGGCTCGAATTGTTTTTTCATTTTTTGTATGTGTAATTGTGTCCTAACTGCATTTTTTTCCTCCCTCGGTAGCCCCTTAACCTAAGTTTCAGAGTCACTACTCTGGGGTCAGAGTCATCAGGAGGATCACTCTATGCATTAAATCTTTCTGAACCATTGGATCTTGATTCAGTTACTCCTGCAGTAGGAAATTTGCATGAGGTTGCCTCTATTAGTTGTACCATATGGGCAGCAGATTGCAGTTCCCACAGAAGTAAATCAGTGATTGGTGAGTTACATCTTACATCATGAATTGGAAATTCATTATTATTATTGTGTTTTTATTTTGCTTTCAACTGCAATAAGGTGAAATGAAGATGCATCTTTTAGCAGTCATTCCAGCCTACCTGAACTTTGTCATAATTCAAGGGGTGGTATTTCGAACATCAGAAGAGTGTTGAACCTGCTCTTGGAGAGCATATCGATCCTTGTTTTGTGTGTGGGTGTGTTTTTGGGAGGTTGGTGAAGTTTAGGCTTTGATAGTTGATTACTTAATTAAAGTTTGAAAGTGGTAGATATGTTTAATGGTTGGTGGATTTTGAGTTGCACCTCTTACAAGGGAAATAGAGAATATGGAAAAATGCGTGTTCTGTTTGTTTGCACCTCAGGATTGGCTTTGATCTAATGCACCTTGCTTTGTTACAGGCTAGGGTGCTTGAGAATAATTAAAAAAATTGTTTTTCTGTTGCATTAATTCTTTATTTTTCTATTGTTAGGCACCGATTCTGGAGCTATGTTGGTTGATCTGGAAACTGGAGTCTCTTCAACCTTGTGTCGCGGCAAAAGTGATGTCTTATCAGTACAGTTCATTCATTCGGTAATTTGGTTGTTAGTAAAAAATCTTTCTATGGTTATTTATTTTGGGTAACTTGTGCGCTAGAAAGTTGTGATGCACACAATGCGTGTTTTTGCCCTTTTATTTTTGGGTTCTTTTGGAAAGTTGGCATCTTGGTCGGGGGTTGTTGGAAAGATCGGGTTGTGCGCGTCGTCCGTGTGAATGACCGGCTTATGGCAATTACGTTAGTGATGGAAGACTCTTTCCTGCACGTGATTAGTGCTTACGCTCCTCAAGTAGGTAGAGGAGCGGAGGAGAAGAGGAAATTCTGGGAGGCTTTGGATGCGCTGGTTGGAACTATTCCAACTTCTGAACAGTATGTCATTGGAGGTGATTTCAATGCTCACATAGGCAAGGATAACGACAGGTTTGAAGAGGCTCATGGAGGTTTTGGCTTCGGAGAAAGAAATGTTGGAGGGGTTGCGTTGTTGGAGTTCTCCATTGCGTTCGGGAGTGTCATCTGCAACTCTTGGTTTCGCAAAAGAGATGAACACTTGATTACTTTCACCAGCTTGGTTGGAAGCTCGCAGATCGACTACTTTCTGGTCAGAAGGGAGGATAGACGACATTGCAAGGATTGCAAGGTGATCCCCTTTGGAGGAATTTCAACGCCACATCACCTTCTTGTTTTGGACTTAGAAGTGCGTGGTCACATTCGTAAGAGAACCGGCAACTTTCCTTCGAAAATCAGGTGGTGGCGTCTTAATGATTCGTCTGGACGCCTTCTGAAAGAGAAAGTTTGGCAAGCGGCTGAGCAGACACGGATTGGGGATCAGCTAGGCAATGCAGATGCGATGTGGAGCTCTTTGGCGGGTTGTATTCGCAGTGTGGGTAGAGAGGTTTTGGGGGTGTCTAGAGGAGGACTTGGGCCCAGTCGGGGCGAGGCTTGGTGGAATGAAGAGGTGAAGGCTAAGGTTAGGGCGAAGCAGGTAGCGTTCCAGAGATGGTTACACAGAGGCATTGGAGAAGATGGTGTGGAGCTCAGGTTCATGTACAATGTGGCTAAAGGGGAGGCAAAGCGAGCAGTTGCTAAGGCTAAAGACAAGTATTTTGAGAGTATGTACAAGGCCCTTGACGAGAAGGGAGGGGACCGAGTTCTCTATCGCTTAGCCCGACATAGAGAGAGGATGAGCAGAGACATCGACAGTGTCAGATGTGTCAAAGATGAGAGTGGTCTAGTGTTGGTTGATGATCAGCAGATCAAGAGACGATGGCAGAGGTACTTTTCAGATTTGCTCAATGAGGAGTTTGTCTCATCGGATTGGAGTTCCGGTCCATCGGAACGTATCGAGTATGGATTCCACCGGCGTATTTCTATAGAAGAGGTTAAGGAAGCTGTCTGTAGGATGAAGAACGGTAGAGCTTCGGGCCCAGACGATATCCCAGGGGATGTTTGGAAATGGTTAGGGGCCAAAGGGTTGGTTTGGCTTACTTCGCTTTTCAATACAATCCTAAGGTCAGCTAAGATGCCTGCGGAATGGAGACTTAGTAAATTGGTCCCAGTCTACAAGAACAAGGGGGATGTTCAATGTTGCAGTAACTACAGAGGAATCAAGCTGCTGAGTCACACGATGAAGTTATGGGAAAGAGTTGTAGGAGTCAGACTTCAGAGATTGGTCAGCGTTTCCGAGAATCAGTTTGGCTTCGTCCCGGGCAGATCAACAGTGGAGGCTATCCACCTGCTTAGGCGTTTGATCGAGATGCACAGAGACAGGAAGAAGAATCTGCATATGGCCTTCATTGATATAGAAAAAGCATACGATAAGGTTTCGAGAGGGCTACTTTGGAGTTGCTTGGTAGAGAAGGGAGTACCGGGGTCGTATATCAGAGTCATCAGGGATATGTACGAGGGTTCGCTGACAAGTGTTAGAACGCCATGTGGTGATTCTGAGTATTTTGAGGTTCGTGTGGGGCTTCACCAGGGTTCAGCGCTCAGTCCGTTTCTTTTCACTCTAGTTTTGGATACTCTTTCTGCTCCACTCCAAGAAGAGGTTCCATGGTGCATGCTGTTTGCTGACGACATTGTTCTTGTGGACAACTCAAGATCGGGTTTGGATCGCAGACTAGAAAACTGGAGAGAGGTGTTGGAGTCTAAGGGATTCAGAATGAGTAGGTCCAAATCCGAGTATGTTCAGTTTCGTTTTGGCGCTGACAGGGACCCAGGGGCATCAGTTTCATTGGGGGACGTTATTGTCCCAAGGAAAGAGTATTTCAAGTACCTTGGGTCGTACGTCCAAAGTGATGGGGGTGTCGACAGAGATATCGAACATCGAGTCCAGGCGGGATGGCTGAGATGGAGAAGAGCGTCAGGGGTGCTATGTGATAAGAAAGTTCCGACTAAATTGAAAGGGAAGTTCTACAAGGTTGCTGTTAGGCCGACCTTATTGTATGGTTCAGAGTGCTGGCCCGTCACCAAAGCTCAAGAACAGAAGTTGGCAGTGGCTGAGATAAGGATGTTGCGATGGATGTGTGGGCATACGAGACTTGACAGTATCAGAAATGAAGACATTAGGAGTAAAGTTGGAGTTGCAAGTATTGTGGACAAGCTGAGAGAGTCCAGATTGCGGTGGTTTGGGCACGTTCGGCGGAGACCTGGATCGGCGCCTGTTCGTAGGTGTGAGAGTTTGGAGTTTGGAGCTATTTGTAGGGGTAGAGGTAGACCGAAAAAGAGTTGGATGGAGGTTATTAGGCAGGATCTTAATCTGCTCAACTTATCGGAAGAATTGACTTTGGACAGAGACCGTTGGAGGAGGGCTATTCGGGCTTCGGATGTGTAGCAGTACTAGGCTGGGGTTTTGTTCTATTGTGGTTGCTTTTATTCCGCCTCCCTCTTTGCTTCTTCGTGCCTCTTTTTCTACTGTTTAGCGTGCTTTGATGGGATTGATATGCCTACTATTTTGGGTCTATCGGAAACACTCTCTCGATGTACTCGGGGAAAGAGTGCGTACATCCTGACCCCCCAGACCCTGCTTAATTGCGGGATTTACTGGGTAGTTGTTGTTGTTGTTGTTGTTGTTGGAATCTATTTGAGCCATCTCCGAGAAATGTGATCTTTCATGCTCTTTTTAGATTGTTTTTATGTCCTTATCGAGGATGTAGATGTAAAAAATACTGTCAATGTTTCAAATATGGATGTGGTCATACTCATGGTCTGTGTAGCTGTTTTGTCTTAAAGGGATGACACCATGTTCTCAAACTAAATGTGGTTGCTTGAATTTCTTTCCATATACAGGGAAACATTGTTCTGTGTGGACTCAGAAATGGGCTGATAGTAACAGTCGATGTTAGACAGAGGCATCCTTCACTTCCTAAGCATCATATTCCTATCTCCACTCAAGATTATGCTAGACCTTCAAGAGTAAATGCAACAGGCAACCGACGCTTTCTGGTAATTGAAGCCTAAATGGACTGTATTGACATTACAAAAAACAATACAAATGATTTCTTCATTTGGAAGCCTGATAAATAAACTGACGGAAATGACGGAAAAGTGACAGAGACTCTAACCTAAAAAAATGAATTATGGAATAAAAAATCAAAACAGCCACTTTTATGCCTCCACGTCAGTTTGTTCATCAAAATTTCAGGTCTTCTGAGACTCTAACCCAGAAGAATGAAATATGGAATGAAAATTCAAAACGGTCACTTTTATGCCTTCCACATCAGTTATTCATCTAAATTTCTGGTGTAAAAATGACGATATTATTCTGGGTATATAATTTTATAGTTTGGCTGCCAATTTTTTATTTCCAAAGTTGGGATTATCTTTAGTCTGTACCCAATAGTTGATATTACTTTGAGTTATTTTCCTTATAAATACATTGCTTGAATAAAGATGGTATATCTTAATGTTTTATTAACAGTAAGTGGTGTTTGGTTATTCAATTGCTAGCAGTGTAAATAATGAATGGTCAATTATAATTTTGTTTTTATAATGCTCGGTTTTGTGCAAAGTGACCTATATTACAAGTGTTTTTGTGTAGTTTACCCTGAAAATTAAAATAGGATTGCCTTTGACCTGATTCCTCAAGTATTTCCCCGAGTGCTATAACTGAATCAAGGACTGAATTGAGGTTTTTTTTTTGGACAGTGTTAATGGATTATTAACACACATTTTAAAAAAAAAGTAACTCAACTCCACCAGTCCACCTTGGGCCACCTTCAGACCTTTCTGGGGGGCTTCCTTCAGTCCTTCCTAACAGTGTAGTATATGCTTTTGGTTTTCCTTTGTTATGCTATTACATTGTATGTTGTAGTATGCTTTAAGATATTAGTGTTTACATTGGTAACTGGGCATTAGCTTACTCACTTACAGGCACCCCGTGTACAAGTAAGCATCAGTACAGGGTCCCTTCTGTCCTAGCTTACTTTGTGTACCCTACACGAAGTCCTCGTATATTCCCAACATCCCATGGATTTGAAGTTTATTCACCCTACTTTCTGGGCTAGACGAGAGTGTTGAATGGAACAAGCAGTTAAATATCAGAACCCCAGGGAACTAGACAGCCAAAATCACTGAAGTAGGAAACTAGAGAAAGGAATATGAAAAGAGAATGAACACAGGGTCCCTTCTGTTCTAGCTTAAAGCTCGACAATTCAAAATTACCCAAAAATCCTTACCTTTATTTATGGTCCATTCTACTATTTAATATTTATACACAACCCAACTGTAATATCATCTGGCCTTAGTCACTACTCACTAGCCATTTCCAGAATTACCCTCTAATCCCCAGCTCCCATTTTCTTGCATTTTCTTGCATCAATTTATACTTTCAATTCTTAGAGATTGCAGCTGCTATAAGCGAACACACGCTGTTATGGGAAGATGAGTGGTAATGTGAGGATTTTTATTGAACTTTATCGCTAGCTATTTCCTGAACTACTGTCATTCTTAGCTCTCGTTGGCTTATGATTAATGGAATGAACCATGTCCAAAGCAAATTTAGAACCTTCATGTGATGTCACTGTTTTCTTAATTGAAGAAATGTAGGATGTGATGCATCAATACATTCAATACACATAGGAGTGTTGGATTGCTGTTTCGAAGTAGCTTACTGGATATGTTGGACCTAAAGCTTCAGACGCCCTATAGATTTTTTTTATTATTATATTATATTAATTTTATTTATTTTTATAAACAGAAAGAGCAACCCTTAGGTTTCAGAGTGCAGATTTTGGGGATTCTTTATGCAGTTAATGCTCAATAAGACAATTCATCATCAGCTAGGTTATAATATGGAAGCTATTTCAAACTAGTTGGCAAATTGAATTCTGTTTTCATGTTCTCGTGGGTGGAAATGTTGTAGCAGATGCCAGTCTTTTGCAACATAATACTGATTCTATCTTATTTTTATTGTTTTTAACATGTTAGATTTATGACACTTTTATCTGCTTTTTATTTACAATATAATCTTAGAACATAATTATTATTATTCTTATTATATGCAGATTAGAGGGAACATCAGGCCTAGTAGCACTGTTAGCATGACTTCTTCAATTTCATGGTCAGTTGACTCATTCGTGAATTCAGGCCTATTATTTTTCAATTTTCAAATTCTATTTCAAAGAATTGAGCTAATGTTGGGATTGCCTCTCTATTATGAAGTTTGTTGGCGCTCTCACAGTATGACCAGTACTTTCTGGCCAGCTCCATGGATGGATCGGTTAGTATTCTCAGTTCAACTTTTGTTCAGTGAGACTATTGATTCCAATATGGCACTCTCACTGAGATCTGTCTAATATTCTGTGCACTGTTTTCTTGAGTGTGCATAGTACTTGTTCTATGTAGCATGTTTTACTATAATCCATGTTTTTTTTTTCTAGGTTTCTTGTTTTATTGAAAATAGAAATATTCCCCAAGTATTCTCAGTCTGAGTCAAGCAACCCATCATCGATGCTTGGAACGAATTTCTTTCTTTTCCATATTCCCTTTGTGAAAGATTTTTAATACCATGTAATTGTTTTTAGAGTGGACTGTGGAGACACCCTGGCCATCACACTTCATTTTGGATATGCTTCAGAAGTTGAGCTTTTAATATTTGAAGATAGTAGACATCATCGTATGGAGAATTCAAAATATGTTATTAGTTCTGCTTGCTATTGAATTTTCCTTCCCCTCTAATGCTAATGCCTAATCTTGTACTTTTCTTGGAGTGGCCTTTGTTTTCATGATAGGTTCTGCACTTGATTTTCTAACTCGTGATATATTTATGGGTAAGTTGCATTTCTCTGTTCTGAAGCCATGGTTTCTCCTGTTTTGTAGGTTAAGCTGTATGATCACCGCTCTACCCAGCGAGGGCCTGTGCAGTCCTATGAAGGTCATGTTAATACTCATACCCGGATTCATCTTGGAGTTGACCCATATGAGAGATTTGTTATTTCAGGTGCAAATAATATTGTGCATATATTTTTGTCTTTATATTCTGCCCTGTGTGTGTGCAAACAATTAAAAAAACTTGAAACAAAAAAATACTCCAAATTTTGGTGAGTTTTTTCAGTTCATTGAACTGGTCTTTAAAAAGTCGGGTTTTTTTTTGGTTTTCTGTATTCAATCCGACTTTTATGCTTTAATTTATTGGAAAAACCTCACTGAAACATGTGTAGCCAAGAATCAGTTAACTACTTAGTGCATAATGATAAACTGATAATTACTGTCGACCAGAATTTTACTTAGCTGAGATTGGTCACCCCTTCGACTATAGGCAGTCTATAGCTAAAGCTGCATGCCAAATATTTCTTACAGGTGGTGAGGACAGCAAGGTACGGCTATGGAATATCAAGTCCGGCAAAATGCTCTTTGAGGATAAATTTGCCCATTCCATCCCCATGACTGTGTGCTGTCAAGAGAATAGATGTATGCCAAATCATTATTCTCTTTTCGGTTTCAATTAGCTTTTATTATTCTGTGCTGTGCTTATGCTTTTCTCCCATCATGTAGACTCTTCACCGGCACTCATCAGTAAGCAAAGCTCTGAGTACAGCTGGGGAGCATGGTTTGGTGCGCGGGAAGGATTATTATGGATGCAGTTCACATGAGTCAATGGTAAATGGCCAATCTTCAGACTCAGAACAATCCGGTACGCACTTTTAGACACATGCCCAAGTATAACTCAGTGGGATCATATAACATACTGACAGAAAGAGCTATCCAGTTATAGTTCATTTCCCCATCTCCAGCTTTGCAAATGGTGATGAGGCTGTTAAGAAGTTGGGTCTGACCCTTTTTGCTGATTGCGCATAGTCTTTTGCTTTCTCGCATCGAGGTTTTTTTTTTCCCTTCCAGCCTTGCCCGGTCAATTTGGGCATAGTTTTGCACTGTTGACAATGTAGATTAATCAAATAGAAGTGCAGTAGAATAGTTAGTGAAATATGTAACATCCTGTAGTTCATGAATAACCTTTTTACTGTTCGGATAAGAAAGAGAATAGTTTTTAAAGATTTTAGAAAGAACTTGTCGAGTACACATTAGGGAGGGACAACTGAACTATTTGGTTAGTGGAACTGTAAAAGTTTTGACATGAGAGCGTTATTTATGACAGTTGAAGTCTGATTTTTCCCCACTCAAACTGTATGTTTAGCATGGAATTTATCATTGCTCATTTTCGCCCAAATTGTATGACAGTTGAAGTGTCATATGTTCTGACTTGACAAGTTTGAGCCGTGCATAAGACAAGGGCATATGTTTGGATGAGACATTTGTTAGACAGCAAAGGAGGATGGCTTGCTCGAGTTGAGACACTTTTCCCTTGACAAAGATGTACAAATTGTGCTGCACTTCCTGTGCCCTGCAAATTGAAACAGCCTACCTCGTATAGATTCACACAATCTTCTTCCGTTCGTGTGCCCTAAACTGACTAGCGCCAATTGGCCTGACAATCACTTTCATGAATGAGGAACTGCGAGTAGGTAGCAAGTCGAACGTAAGTACGTAACATTCTTTTAACTTCAATAGTTTTAAGTTTGTTCCATTGGGGTGTCATATTTTTGAGTTTGAGATCTATGATTCTCTCCAAAAGATGCAAGATGCCAATCCTGATTATATTTTTATTACCACTTCTAAGATGGTCACAAGAGTCATTTCTTATAGAGTACATCTTAAAAGTGGTGGTTTACTCGCTCAAACCATGTTGGGGTGGTCGAGCCGAAAAGGATTCTAGGGTAGTATCTGAACATTTCCGGTTCGAGTCCCAGATGACTGCTCTCTATTTACCAAAAATTAAAGATTTACTCGCTCAATTTTGATTCTTTTTTCCCCATTTTGCTCTATCAGATTATCGATTTGATTCGATTTCTCAATAAACCACTTTCTTTTTCTGGAATATAAACCCCATGATTTGCCCTAGTCGTGGCAATCCTTTTTCTTGAATGAAAATCCAATGTTTTCTTTGCCCTATACTATATGATCGAGCGGGTCGACATAAGCCGATTCACCTGGTACGTGACTCTTGTTGGCTGGTTCACATGCTCGGGGTTTACCATCCAAAAAGATCTATTGTAGAAAAATATGAAACACACTCCCAGACAAAGTCTTAAGACCAAACAAACTCTACATTGAGCTTTACATTTTTTTTTTCTTCCAAATATTAACAAGCTTTGTGTTCTTTAGCACTAGCATTTGTTGATTACCACATAGTCCTTGGAAAAGGAAACACAAGAAGTAAATAACACAAATCCTTTCACAGATGATTTACATAGACTACATTTAGCAAGTTTACATACATGAAATTTTAATGAACCCTCAAGCAAAATAAATTCAGATTTAACCCTTAATTAAAACTAGTATCATCCTCCACTGATGATCTTCCACCTTCATCCGAGGTTCTCGACATTCTCATTGAACTATTTCTTGACGACTCCTGCAACAATTGTCTTTGTCAAATAAACAAACAAAAAAAAAAAAACAGGTTTGATTTAAAATTTCATCTTGCTACTATTAAATATCCGAGGAGTGCCAGGTTACATCTATTCGTTATATTATAAGTCCGGGTTCAATTTTTAACCCAAAAACTAAACTGGCTTGCTATACACATGATTTCGTATTGCCGAACACATGGTGTGGTCACCGATTTTTGATAATGACAAGCTTGGTTTGGAAATTTTTTATTGACACGGAAAGTCAATGTCGGTAAAATAACTGTTAATGTTGACGACACCGACTTTTCATGTCGGCAAACTTTTTCAGGCCAAAAAATCTTGCCAATACCGAATCCGATAAATGACCGAGCATTTGACAATAAGCAATAAAAAATCCAAACTTTCAAGATTATAGGAAAAATACTTTAAAAAAAAAATTAAAAACAATATAAAAAATATTAAAATATTAATTAATTTTTTTTAAAATTTCATAACGAATAAGTGAGATTAAAAAAGAATTAAAATTTTATAAAAAAATTAGTTTTAAAAAAAATGTGATCGAGTTTGCGAAAAATGTGCTTACGTGGCTCCGAAATGGGGATCTAGAGCTTGACGTGGACGAACCGCTAGGCCAACCGCTACCACCCATCCCTAGATCTCCACCCTCTTCCATGGCGAAATCCCTCAACCGAGCAAGCACCGGGAACACCTCCTTTGCGAGATCCGGGCGGTCCCTCTTCCGAAGCTCAACGCACCTTAGCGAGATCTTGGCGAACACCAAGGCCTCCTCCATGGGCCAGTTCGTCACCGTGGGATCCAAGAAGCTATCGAAAGTGCCCCTCTCGATGGCCCTCTCGGTGTGGTGGGTGAGGCCCATCGGAGGCCGCCCGGTGATGATCTGCAGCAGCATGATCCCGAGCGAGTACACGTCCGACTTGGTGGTCAGCATCCCGGTCTGCTGGTACTCCGGGTCGATGTAGTAGAAGGTGCCGGCAGCGGCAGTGACGTGGCATTGCGTGACGGAGTCTGCGATGGAGGGCGGGACGAGGCGGGCGAGGCCGACGTCGCTGATCTTGGAGACGTAGTTGCGGTCGAGGAGGATGTTGGCGGGCTTAAGGTCGCGGTGGACGAGCGGCTCGGGCTTGGCCTGGTGGAGGAAACAGAGGCCCGTTACGATCTCGGCGGCGATCTTGAAACGGATCCGCCAGGGGATGGACGGGGTGTTGTCACGACGGAAGAGGCGGTCCTCTAAGCTGCCGTTGTTCATGTACTCGTACACCAAGCAGCCGTACTCTGGGCAGGCTCCCAGGAGGAGCACCATGTTTGGGTGTCTCATGCAACATAACACCTCCACCTAAACATCAACAAATCATATATATTTTTATGATAACTTACATTCATTGAGTTAAGTCATTTCTAGAGTCTCATCAATATTCTCAGTTAAGTCAGATTTGAATAGAGTTCATTGGCGGCTATTAGAATTTTTATCCGGATCTTTTGAATGTTAAGATACTACAATCTCACTCGGAAGAATTTTTTTCCGTAGTATTTACTATGATATCTTTAATATCTTAATGGATCGAAAGGATCTTATGATCCTATAGGTTGCTAAATATTCTATTTTTGAACATTTCTTTTGTTTCATTGATTGATTTTAGCACACGTTCATGTATGAAACGTGAAAAATGGCTTAGAAACAATTGTTTTTTATTCTTTTAACCAATATAACAGTGTCTAAGGTTGTAATGGTAGTTTTTTATGTCTTGAAACCAAAATATATTCTGTAACTTACACCTTTTATCCTAATTATAAAACTTTAAATTAAGCCACTTTGTTATACACATTTATATATATATATAATTTTATTTTTTAATTATATTTCGAGAATCTTATGATCTGATCTACAAACCCTGTTGTGTCCTAAAACTTTAAATTAGGTAAGGTCATTTTAGGTTGGTTTAACATAAGATATTGTTAATCTGAATTGATTTATCATCAGGATCGGTTAAAAATCACTAGTATGATTTAGAATCAAAGGTTGTCAATAAGGCTAAGGAGCACATCAACCATGAATTAGATGGTACCTCTTGTTGGAACTGCTTCCTCCCCTGAGCAGCATCAGGTCTCAAAACCTTGATAGCTACCGGGGTATGGTCAAGTGTGCCCTTGAATACGGGCCCGTAGCCGCCCTCTCCCACCTTGTGGCTCGGCGAAAACTTCTCGGTCGCCTCTTCTATCTCCTCTATGCTGTACTTCCTGTACCGAGTGTCCTGATTCGCGAGTGCATTCAACGCTCGGTTCTTGTCGTCGGCCTCTCTCTTTGCTTTCATTTCCGCCGCCCTTCTCTTCTCCCCCTCCATTTGTGCCAGTCTTTGCGCTGTCTCTGCCGCCTCCATCGCCATCCTACACTTCTCCTTCTCCTTCTCTACCATCGCTAGTGCTGCTTCCTCCGACATCCTCGCTTGCTCCAGCCTTCGTCCTTCCTCCGTCTTCTTGTCCCCGAGCTCCCTAGCCTGCACACGACTCTTAGTTATTAATCCATCAGACTTTAAAATATTTTAGTCATAGTCCATTGACTTAGGAGGGGCCCTTGATATTACTCGGGCCCACAAAATCAATTTGAATACCTGAAGAAGTTATAACAACAATCTTAGTCTATCCCACTCATAACAGTGTAATACCTTCTGTTTGGCTGAGATGGCTTCTTTGCAGGCAGAGTTGTACAAATCCAAGGTTTGCTTCAGTTCCAGTCTTAACTTTCTCATCTCTCCTTCCACATCTAGCTGCAACATACGAGGACCGATGCGAAATGCCGAAATGTATCAAGCTCGATCCAATACTATGTCGATTGATCAGCTATTATCGATTGTCGGTTTTGGGGTGATAGGTTAGTAAAGAGTACTTACGGGTGGATGAGATCCTTTCCTGTTTATCTCATTACTTGAATCCGGCACAGAAAAATCCATGTTGTCGGAAGTCCAGTCAATTGTTCGGAAGCCCATAGGATCGTCGTGTTCATCATCGGAGAGGGAATTGCTGGAGCGGGTGCTCGTCATACGCGGCTTGTTTATGACTGCTTCATGGTTGTCTAGGAGGGTTAATGGTGGTGCCGAGGTGTTCCGATTGATCATACTTCCATAGGGTCTTCTTCTAGAGTTGTCAGTAGTGATCTTATCCAACAAGCATTTTTCAGACCCTATTGAATGAAGTGTCCCATGTGCAGGTGATACTCTTTTGCCAAACACACACAATTAACGAAATTGAACATCAGTGGTATAAACTCGGAATCCACCTTTCTAACACAAAAGGCTTAACTATACCTGTTTGGCTGGTCATTGTTTCCAAACGACTGCTGGTGAGGAAGGAACGCATGAGGAAGTTTGGGAGGCATTGCAGTGTTGGTGATGGGACGCACTGCGGATTTTGAGCTAATCATCTTCCCCTTTTGGACGACGAACACCGAGCAAAACTCCGGTGCTGATCTCAACACGTTCGCCGGCACGTCCAGCTTCTTGAAGTTCCTATCTCAACAACACAAGTTTAAGTGATGTATCATATATATATATATATATATATATATATATATATATATGCAGTGTTGATAGGGATTTGATTGTTTACTGACTTAATAAAGGATCTTGATGAAGCCCCGACGACAAGGTTTGCAATTAGGTTGCAATTCACGTAGTCAATAATTGCTTTCGACACATCTGAATCTTCGAGCACAACTTCTTTAATCAGGATCTGCAAGTTTAGTCGCGTTTAATTTGGCTTGTGAATCATATGATCCAAGAACAAGATTAAGGCCATCGTTATTTATTGTGGCGAAATGGTTTAGAGAGATCACAAACCGATTTGCGAGCACAATATGCGCGGTATGGAGTGAAAAGATGCTGAACCTCTGCATCTGCTGTTCCTACACACATCCGAAATCCGAATATATGTGACATTAGTAAGAAATGTGATCAACTGCATTTTACTTTATCCTTGAGCTGAAGCAAATCACCTTCGTATTTTTTTATAACAGGTTTCCTAGGACATAGGATAACAACCCCATTCGGAAAAGATTTTCCAAATTTAAATTATTTGGTAGGGAATCTTTTCCGTCTTTCTATAGAAAAATCGTTTTTATATTACAAACCATAAACCATATGTTAAAAAACAACAAAAAATATTTTTTGTTGTTTGTAAATGCCAAGGATTTATAAAAATGAATAAGCAAATATCATCCTCTACATACCCTCAATTTTCAAAAAATTTATAAACCCTAATTGATAATCCAAATGTCGAATGCCCAAACTTTTTTCATGAGAAAGAAATACAAACCTTAAACCATGTGTTGAAAACATTGTCATTTTCTTCCTTTCAAATAACTAACTATATATGTGTGTGTGTTGGACAACACAAGTATGTATAAAGAAAGAAGAGGAAGGGCGGGGTACCTACGGTTTTGAGAGCAGCGGGATTTGACATGGATCAAGACCATGAAGAGGTGGTCGTCGCTCAAGAGATGATCGATGGACCACTTGACGGCGTGCTGGCTATTCTTGTCCTTGTCGATGGCAACCGCGGTGCAATTCATTGGCAATGCTTCGTCGTCTTGATCGGATGTTGCAGGATTGTGCTGGTGAGCCATTGTGATTCAATTGATTAACCTATACACTGCACGGCGCGCACCCCCTACAGCCCGGTGGCTTGCTAGCTTCAAATTATGCCCAACGCAGAGGATGAATGTAAGGATCCTTATTCTTTGTCTTGCAAATCATTAAGGTTAAGGGTAAGGAAGGGCCCAAGGGGGTGTAATTTTTTCTTCTTTTTTTGTGTGGGGGTTGTTAGATTGAAGGCTTGGAAGTTTAATTTACTATGTTTAGATTGAATAGTTTTCATCCATTCAATTGATCATTTGATTTTAGCGGCATTTGTCTTGGTCAATCATATCCACCCTCTTTAAATGTCAGAAATTGAGGGTTTGTATATCCTTCACCCATTCATCTTGTAGGATCTTTCTCGAATTATATAAAAAGATAAATAGATTGTTTATATTTTTGGATAGTGTACGTCAATTTTTCAGATCTATTCAAACTCATTTAATGATATTATCGAATATGTTAGAGATATATTAGGATAGAAATATTGTATTGGTAAGTTACTGGTAAATGAAGTTTGTTTTGTGAAGAATTGAGTACTTAAAGTAATTAATAGTAATAGACAAATACTCTAGAAGGGGGTTGAATAGAGTATAGACGCTTTTCGCAAAGTCGTGTAGAGCACTCAACTTCAAGGGCTGGATAGTGAGTTTCAAGGCCTTGAACTCGATCTCAAGATCTTGAACAAAGTTTTCGTGCCTTGCTAGTTCTGCAATGTAATAAGACGTTAAAAACAGACAGAACAGATAAAAGTCATTTTTGCCACACCGAAGTGTGATACGTTTGAGTATATGATACTCTTAGTATAAGAGGGATTAAATTTAAACTATGAAGCTCAAGACTTCCTAACTCTCAAAGATAATAAATTGAATACATAATAGAGAGAAAGAAAGCAAATAAAATCAGCAATGACGTCTGTAGACTTGAGAGCTCTTGATGCGCAGAGAAAACTTGGCAGAAGGTGTGTCTTTAATCGTTCTCTCCCTTCGGTCTTTTATAACCGAGAGCTCCTTTTGTTTGCTGATTTTTATCTCCCAAATCTTGGTTAGTTGTAACAACTTTTTGAACGTTGAATTGCTGAGAGATGCTACTGCCGAAATCTCCTGGTGATCTTCCTTGCTCTTGGAATTTGAATTAACGTTGCTTTGCCAAGAGATATGGTTGCTGAGATTTTGCTGGGAGATATTGGTTTTAATTTATCTCCAATTTAAATTCAAATTACCAGCAAAGATAATTCTAACACAAAATCTTGTATCAATAAATCCTAAACCGAAAAATACTAAACCTAAAAGATATTTTGTTAATAAAAGATATAAGATAAATGCATAAGATAAAAGATAACAATTTGAGCTAATTAAAAAAACAGAAGTACGATTAGTTTATATTGGGGGCATTAAAGCAAATCAACTTAACCAATCATTATGAACATATATTAATCAAATAAATAAATAACCAAATCTAAAAGCAATTTTAACAACACGTAAGCAAATATTTAAAAACAATTTACTTAACCACTTTGACCAAATCTAAGCAAATATCAAGAGTAACCCCCCCTTTCAAATATCTAAAAGCAATTTCTTTTTTCAAATACTTGTTAAAAACAAATCTTCCATATAAAGCACGTAAATAAGCAAGTAGTTAAAATCAATTCTTCTAGAATATTGACCTAATTAAAATATATAGTACATATAATTTTGTGATCCAAATAAAATATATTCCGAGAATAATAAATTAAATAAAACAACCACAAAATATAATTGATATTTGCATAAAATACTACTTATTTGTCTTCCATCATACCTACAAAAATATATCACATATTATCATCAAGGTGGAGTCAACATTTTGTAATATTAATCTTAGCCCATATTAGCAAGTTAAGTTACTGTTGCCCTTATGTTTTTTATTATTGTTGTGGATGACATTGTGCAGTGAAAGAATTTAGAGTATCTACATTATACCTGAACCAAGTATTAAACATGAGATTAGGGCTTTTTTGTATGAGTTTGGCTTAACAAAAAATACAGTTTAGAGTTGCTAACTAATTAAATAATTAATAATTTCAGAGTATACCATAAGTTAATCAATTATAATTTATTTTCAGTCAATTTATGTTGATGTAAAATTTTATTCTACCCCTTCTTATAAGATAAACTGCAAAAAACAAAAATATATTGGTAGAAAATATTAAAATTCATCAATGTTGTCTTGCCAACACCTTTTGGTCCAAAGACAAAGTAATGAATCTCAAAAATAGGAAGTGATGTAGAAACCAACCCATATGTATATTCACCTTTAGGTACATTCCATGTATACAACATCAACATGCTAATTTGTGTGTAAAACAAGAATCAGAAATATGACTTACTTGCAACAGCTTGGCAAGTGTGGTCAAATTGGATTTTCCCTGAGTATAAAAAAGGAAAAGCACTCGGTATTTTTCGATGCAACAAGTCTGAAAATCAAGGAAATAAATGCTGCTAATACCATGTTTGACATAAGGTATACCTTAGGATGAAACCAAATAGTTTAAAAATAACCAATTTAGGAGAACTACAATAATGCATAACCTGTAATATTTAAAATCTCAATTTATCCACAACACAACTATAGCTAGATAAACAAAATGGGAGCATATATATTTGCAATTGCACTGGTGAGTATAAATTGTAATACCAAAATCAAATAAGTTAATTCAAGAATTGTGAAGGTGAAGCTTTCACTGATGAAATGAAAAGGAGATTACAACTATATATAGTTACAAATAATTAACCACTACCCTATATACATGATTAGTGGAGAATCGGATATACAATTCGTTACACAAAATCAGCTAGCATAATCTAAACAATATTGACCTATATATTCTTTAGGAGAGATAGGTGGCTTATCATCCCTCGGCAAGCCCAAGGGCGGGACGGACTCGGAGCTTGGACCTAATGAACGCGATACGATCTTTGCTCAATGGTTTTGTAAATATGTCGGCCAGTTGATCGTAAGATGCCACATACTGAACCTTGAGATGTCCAGAGTCCAGACTCAACCTGTTCTCTTACAAAATGAAAGTCAGGTTGAATATGTTTGGAGCAGGAGTTGATAACTGGATTCTTGCACATGAAGTTGGCGCTGACATTGTCGTAGAGAATGGTAGGAGGCAACCGAAGAGAAACTTGCAGATCACGAAGAAGATGGTGGAGCCAAAGAAGCTCAGCAGTTGTGTACGCAAACGACCGATATTCAGCTTCAGTGCTCGATATGGCGACGACCCTTTTCTTTTTCGATGTCCAACTGATAAGATTTGGACCATGAAAAATTGCAAAACCATATTGTGACCGGTAGTCATCGGAATCGGAGATTCACCCGGCGTCGGAGTAAGCCAAGAGAGAGCTGGAAGTCGTTTTCTGAAACTTCAGACAATGATGGAGAGTGTCGTTGAGGTATCGGAGAATACGTTTAACGGCTTGCCAATGAAGGGTGGTCGGAGCATGCATGAATTGACAGACTCAGTTGACAGCAAATGCAATATCCGGCCTGGTGATGGTAGCATATTGGAGAGAGCCGACGGTCTTGCGATACAACGTCGGGTCTGAGAACGGTTCACCATCTCTGCAAAGACGTGAGGAAGGTTCGGCTTGAGTGGTAATGGGTTTGGAGTCTAGCATATTGCTACCGAGCAGAATGTCATGTATGTATTGTTTTTTGGAGAGACACAAACCGGTGGGAGTTTTGGAGATTTGAAGACCAAGGAAGTGGTGAAGCTCTCCAAGATCTTTGAGAGCAAATGTGTTGTGAAGGGCAGACGTGAACTTCCCAATTAGAGCAGGGTCCGTACCAGTAATAATTAAATCATCCACGTAGACAAGGACGTAGATGATGGTCGACGAAGAAGAATGAACAAATAAAGATGTGTCCGATTGGCAGGCGCGGAACCCATTTGTGACAAGGTAGGTTTTGGGCTTGGTGAACCAGGCTCGGGGAGCCTGTTTGAGTCCATAGAGAGCTTTATTGAGATGACAAACATGAGTGGGACGAGAGGCATCGACGAAACCTCGTGGTTGCTCCATGTAGACCTCTTCCGAGAGGTCACCGTTAAGGAAGGCGTTGTTGATATCCAACTGCTTGATGTGCCATCCATTTGAAAGAGCCAAAGACAGAACAAGGCGGATGGTTGTAGGTTTGATGACAGGGATGAATGTCTCAAAGAAATCGACGCCCTCCTCTTGGCTGAACCCTTTTGCAACAAGTCGGGCTTTTTACCGTTCAATCTTGCCATCAGAGTTGCGTTTGATCCTGAAAATCCACTTACACCCCACAAGATTAGTATGTCGAGGGCAGGGAACAATAGACCAAGTGTTATTTCGCATTAGGGCATTGTATTCTTCAGTCATTGCTAACTGACAACATTCTAATTTTCGGGCTTGGGCAAAGGTTTAAGGTTCGATTAGGGGGGCTGAGATGACAGAAGTGGCTAAGGCTCGAGGCTTGAGTTTGTTGGTGGCAGCCCGGGTGGTCAATGGGATGTTGGCTAAGGGCGGAAGGCCCGAAGTAGCTAGGAGAAGTTGGGTTAGGACGTTTAGCCAAGGAGGAGGCTGTGGGGGTGAGATAATGAGGGGATAAGCGTGGTGGAGATGGAGAGGGGGATGGCGCAGGCATTGGAGGTGTGGGTAGGTTAGCGGCATCTGTGAGGCCTAATAGATCCGAGGAGGATATGGTGGGCATACCATGGGCTGGAGGACAGGAACAAGGGTGTGGCAATGACTCATATGGGAAAGTATCCTCATTGAAGACAACATGGCGGGCAATGTAGAGTCGAGAAGTAGCAACATGATAGCACAAATAACCTTTATGGGTGGAGGAATAGCCGATGAAGATGCATGGGAGAGACCGAAAGTCCATTTTATGGTTGTTGTAGGGGCGAAGAAACGGATAACACAAGCATCCAAATGTTTTGAGAAAATGAAAATCGGGAATTTTGTTGTATAGTAATTGATATGGGGATTGGTGGTTTAGAGTGAAAGAGATGGTGCGATTGTGAAGGTAGGTGGCAGTCTTGAACGCATGCTCCCAAAATAGTTTGGGAAGGGATGATTGAGCCAAGAGAGTGAGGCCCTTCTCAACAATGATACGATTTCGGCGTTCGACAACACCATTTTGTTCCTGTGTATAAGGACATGACACACGATGAAGTATGCCACATGACGCTAAGAATGTGGATACATTTCGGAATTCACCATCCCAATCGGATTGGAGTGTCTTGATCTTACGGGAAAATTGTGTTTTAACCATTGTACGAAATTGAACAAAGGTCGGAAGTACCTGAGATTTATGAGATAGAAAATATATCCAAACATACTTAGTGCAATCATCAATAAATAGAACAAAATACTTGTTTCCATTCAAAGAAAATTTAGGAGATGGTCCCCAAACATCGGAATAAATCAAATCAAACGGATTAGAATAAGTAATATGAGATGACGGAAGATGAAATCGGTGGCTCTTGCCTAATTGACAAGAGTCACAAGTGTCTGGAAAGTTATTTGTGCTAATAGGAAGATGAAACTGCAAAACTAAACGTCGGAGTGTTGTCTCATTCGGATTCCCAAGTCGACAGTGCTACTTGTGAAGAGATGTACGGACGGTGGTGAGCGCCATGGAGGAGGTGGGGGTGGTAGGACGAATGGGAAGGCGATAGAGTCCATTATCAATGACCCCTTGAAGTACTAGGTTTCCCTGAAAGGTCTTAACACGACATAATTGGTAGACACTAATAAGGTTTTTGGTAAGCTTAGGAACAATTAAAACAGTAGGCATTCGCAAATTGTGAAGATGACAAGAATCAAGATGCGAAATTGACATATGGTTACCGTTTCCGACTTGAAGTTTGTCGGGGCCGACATAATCCTCAGCAACAGAGAGTTTAGCAAGATCAGGCGAGACATGATCCGTAGCACCCGTGTTGAAATACCAGGACGGGTCGAATGACGAAGGGTTGTTGTTTTTTGCTAGATGTGCCTGTTTGGATTGATCCCGAGGATTGGGGCAGCGAGATGGAAACGCGGGTTGATTGTTGCGCTACCAACAGTCAATCGCTTCATGACCAGGTCGATTGCACAGTTGGCAATGAGGGTGGCGACGACGATAATCATGAGGCTTGTGCTCGGCAGCTCGGGGCCTCGGGTGTCCTGGCGAGAGTCATTGCGTGACCCAGCGGAGGCCCCATAGCCTGTGTTGTTACGTCCGGAGGAGCGAGCAGCAACCAGAGCAGATGGAGTAGACAGAGGTTGTGCAGCAGTAGGGAGCATCGGGGATGTGGACTGCTTGACAAGATCTCTGGCCATCCGATCATCTTATTGAAAGAGATGACCAATAAGGTCATCAACGCCGAGATCGGCGGAGTTCATCATGAAGGATGTGACAAAGCAGTTGTAAGACGAATCAAGTCCGTGGAGGATGTGACCAATGAGGTCCTCATTAGACACCGGTTGAAGGTCCTCTGCTAGAGCATCAGCCAGTTCCCGCTTCTTGTCGATGTAGTCACACATCGGTAAAGCACCTTTGGAAAGTGATTGAAGATGAAGTTTCATAGACATCCGGCGAACAAATCAACCAAAATAAAATTAGCAAGGAGCATGATATGAATATATATATATATATATATATATATATATATATATATATATATATAGAGAGAGAGAGAGAGAGAGAGAGAGAGAGAGAGAGAGAGAGAGAGAGAGAGAGAGAGAGAGAGAGAGAGAAGAAATTAAAACCAACAACAGAAATTATTTTAAATGGGCTTTTAATTTGTACCAATAACTTCTCAAGGAAAGGACTGTAGGAGCAAAATTAAATGTTTATTAAGAACTATTGTAACTTTTAAACAAAGATTAAAAGTATTTGAAGCATAAAGTATTTCTTCTGCAGGTATCATGTATCTCTATATTTAGTAGAACTAAGAAGTTAGAACTATAAAATAAGGGATGGCTTAGCTAGGCTATTGGGCAAAGAAATGGAACCAGCCAGCCCATATATATTGTTCTTTCTAGTAAGACAAAGGCAGCCCATCAGAGCTCAAAGCCTCAGCAAAGCACTTTCGGAAATGAAGCCTGAATCCAAATACACTATACCATCTTTTTAAAGGAAAGCCCAAAGCATGAAGATTTCAGAGGTGGCAATAGGTGAAGATGACAGGCAGCAATTTATGAATGGGGCAATTTGCAAAATAGTCACGAAATAGGGCCTAATTTGCGAAATGTCCACGTTTTGGAGGCGAAGCCTTCAACGTCGCCGCGAGATCTACCTCCATCTCCGGCCATCTTCCCCCTCTTCTCCCGTTCGCCGCCGCTGCGTGCTCCTCCTCTCCTCATGTTCGCCACCGCTCTCGCTCATTCCGCCTCGCGCCGCCTCGCACCCTCCCCCGGCCAGATCTGAATTCGAATTCTATGTCCAATTGATTCGGCAACTTAGATCTGCAATTCGGCAAATCAATTCAGCGTGGGGAGATCTGGTGAATTCGAGCTCCAATTAGTCGAATTACTGTTCCAATTAGTCGAATTCGAGACGAAGATCGAGGCGCCGAAGAGCGAGAGTGTCGGAGCGAGGTCGAGAGAGCGGCGGAGCGAAATCGAGCAGTCGGAGCGATGTCGAGCGAGCGCCGTGGATCCGAGTGAGGTCGAGCGAGCCAGAGGCCGAGGCGGCGGCGTGCGAGCGTTGGATCTGGAGAGACGAAGGTTGAAGAAGGACTTTTTGATTAAATTACAAAACTTACCCCATAATTATGGAAATTAAAAAAAATCTATATTTTATTATGTGATCCATAATCTATATTTTTATTTTTGCACAAAAAAATGTTATACTTGCACAACATATGATTATATTTGCACAAGCACAACATACGGCTATATTTGCACGACAAAATGTAAAATAGAATTAAAAAAAACTAAACTCAGGTCATATTTGCACAACTTACGGATATATTTGCATAACATACTCTTATATTTGCACGACAAAATGTTAAAGAAATAAAAAAAATATAGATTATGGATCGCTTACAGTTTATTGAGAAAGTATGAAATTATATTGAGATAAAATAAGATCATGTTGAGAATAATTTCACAAGTCTCGATTGTCGTGCAACTCTTAAAATAGAGTCGTGCAACTCTTAAAACATAGTCGTGCAATTCTTAAAACAGAGTCGTGCAACTCTTACAACAGAGTCGTGCAACTCTTAAAACAGAGTCGTGCAACTCTTAAAACATAGTCGTGCAATATCTTACAAGAGAGTCGTGCAACTCTTAAAACAAGAGTCGTGCAACTTGAAGGTTCGATAATATAAAACTAAGTAATATAGAAATACTCTAGAAGGGGGGTTGAATAGAGTATGCCGGTTTTTTGCAGATAGTCTCAAGACTTTTGAAGCCCGTGCAAAACCCTTTGAGATTAGACTTAGTCTTTTCTCTGAAATCCTGAATCACAAAGTTAAACAGTTCGAACCAAGTGCGGAAATAAGGTAAAGCAATAAGTAAAGGACTCGATGAGTTGTTTACGAGGTTCAGCACGAACTTGGCCTACGTCCCCGCCTAGGGTTCTTCCACAACCCTAGGATTCAACCGGCTTTTATTGATTCACAAGACTTAGGATCCTAGTTGCTCCCCGAGAAGCCTCTCTCCTATACAATTGCAATCTAGTCAACTCACGTTCCCTTGGAGTCCTAGACCAATCTAGAAGAGCCCCACATCTCTATGCTATCTAGTACAATCCTCTTACACTTAGTGAATCAATCGCCTAGTGTTCACTTCCCGAGTTACAAACTCTCGAGTATAACACTATAACTGAATATATCCTATAAGCTCACTGTGTAACTCTCAAAAGCTTTGAAATGAAATAACAGACTCTTAGGACAAGCAGAGAGCACACAAAGACAAATTTCTCTTGAAGGCTTGGAGTGTATGAAAGCTCGTGTTCAATGAATGTGTCTTCTGTCTTCATCTTCCTTCTCTTTATATTGAGACAAATCGGCGCCAATGATCTTCTCCAACGGCTAGACAAGATCATGGCTTGAGCTGGATCTTCTATCTTTGGAAACTTCGAAGGCCACAATCTTTCCGATTTGAATCTTCTCAAATTATATCACAAGGAAAGAAATCATTCAAAAAAAACACTTCCTGAAAGGTTAGATATATACACAATAATATAATGGAAGTATATAAGAATATTAAATAATATTTCGAACATAATAACATATAGAACAGGTTTTGTATTTCATCAACACTGTTAAAGCTCCAAGACCTTTGACACAGACATACTGTCAAGGCCTTTGAAACTTATTCCGATTTTCATCAATGGAGGGAGTTATCAATCTCCCCCTTGATGAAAGACAAAAGTTGTGCATCCCTGCAACTTAGTCAAGCATAAATAATATAAGTGAAATCTGACTAAGTACCTGCAAGGGTTAGACAAATGTTGGATCAAAATTTTAAAGCATGAAAAGCCATCCAACAGAAAACCAAAAATCAAAAGCCAAGGTCTTCCAAGACCTTCACAACAAAAAGTTTTCGAGTCTAAACCACAGATCATCTCCCCCTGTTTGTCTTTCAACAAAGGTAGGAGGTAAAACAGTCACCAGAAAGTTTTGAAATTGTTTCCAAAAACCAGCAATGTATCAAGTTTGGGATAGGGATGGGATATGATAGGTTTAAGCTTCGTCGTCCGGAGCATCATCGGTGAGCCTCGTCCATAGACCTTGCAGCAACTTGGTTATCCCGCTCATCTCCGTCATAACTTCCTTGTGCAGCTCCTTGAGATCCAGGCAAACTTCCTCCAAGCCCAACTCCAGGTTGTCCATGCGTTCATCACGGCTGAGGCAGTGGGAAGAGCTTTTGAAGGAGAGGCAAGACTCAAGGTCCCTTGGGGAGACCGAGTGATGCCTATCTTTTCAAGGCTGTTGGAGTCGAACTTACCCATATGACACTGCTGTTCTTCATTTTTGAAACTAATTCTAGAAGCTTTGAAGAGTTGGGTCAAAAGGGTGGCAAAAGGGAGGGGAGAGCCTTTTCTGGATTTTCTAGCATGAGCCATGGATCCAAGGATAGTGTTGGCCAGATCAAGGTCAAGGCCATTTAGGATTCGGTAAAGTAGGACCATGGCATTATCAGTAAGGAGCGAGCCAGAGTTAAGACGGGGTAACAGGCATCGAACAATGATGTTGAAAATAATTTTTGCCTCTAGGGTAAGGGATGAGTGGGTGAGCTGCTTTGAGGTGCTGGTGGATGCTTCGGGTAGGAGATATTTGGCTCGAGCAAGGGCTAGGCACTGTTCTTTTGTGGGGTTCTCGGGAGAGGGTGGACAAGGTTTAGGTAGGCCAAGGAAATCAGCAAAGTCATTGGAGTTGAAAGATATTCTAACCCCTTTGACAATGGACTCCAAAGACCAACCGTCAAGATCGTCTTTTGCTTTTAGGTTTATGTAGAACAGGCGGGTTAGTTGGGGATAGTAGACAGTTTCAAGATTAAGAAGGGTCCAGACTGGGGATTTTTTTAGAAGAGCAATGCAGGGCAATTTCAAAGCTTCAAAGAACTCAAGATCCAAAAAATCAGAACAACTTATCCTACGAGTTCGAAACTCATCTATCCACTTACCAGCCGTTTCAGCATTTTCAAACCAAGAAGCGGGTAAGGATTGGTTTACCTGGATGTAGGCGGGTGGATTGGCATTCTTCCTACGAGCAATTGTTGGAGCAGCTCTCTTGGCAGGCGCCTCAAAGCCTCTGAGGGTGCCCTTCCTTGTGCACTTGGGAGATGGAGGTTTGACAGCAGTAAGGGCTTTCCGCTTCTTTGGAGACGGGGGAGGAGGAGAAGGAGAAGGAGAGGCAACATGTTCTGGCTCCTCTTCGTCCTCATCCTCAGACCCCGAGTCATCACCGGACCCCGCGTCATCTCCTTCAGCTTCCTCGTCTTCTCCAGATTCGTCTTACTCTTCGTCCTCTTCCTCAGGCTACTCTTCAGATGGAACCTCCTCGGCCTCGGCTTCCTTTCGAATCCTCTTAGCTTCCTCCTCGACAAGTTTCCTTGCAAGCTCGGCCTCATCCTCGACCTTCTTCTTCTTCAAAGCTTCCTCTTTGGCTTCTTTGGCGGCATCTCTTTCCAGAATGGCGTCGAGATCTTCTTCCTCCTCTTCCTCGTCCACCTCCTCAGCGATAACTTTCTTTTTCCCTTTTTGTTTCGCACTGAGGGGCTTCTTAGAAGAGCGTTTTTTAGAGCCCTTTGTAGCAGTGGCCGTGCTCTTAGCGATGGTGCTCTGGACAACAGCACAGACAATGGCTTGAGGAGTGGGTTCGGGTGTGGGAGAGGTGGCATCTTTCCTTACACAAAGATGTGTTAGTAACACCAAATAATATATCATCAACATAAATTTGAATAACCAAAATGTCCTTTCCTTTGGTCTTGATAAAAAGAGTCTTGTTGATCAACCCCCTTTTAAAATCATTTTCTAAAAGATATTTTGACAATCGCTCATACCAAGCTCTTGGGGCTTGTTTCAAAACATAAAGCGCTTTGTCAAGTTTATAAACATGATTAGGAAATTCCGAACTTTCAAAACCTGGGGGTTGAGCCACATAAACTTCTTCTTCTAAGAAACCATTAAGAAAAGCACACTCGACATCCATTTGATATAACTTTATGCTCATAAAAGATGCAAATTCTAGTAATATACAAATGGCTTCAAGCCTGGCTACGGGAGCAAAGGTCTCCTCGTAGTCAATACCTTCCTCTTGATTGTAGCCTTGAGCAACAAGGCTTGCCTTGTTCCTCACGATCTTACCATTCTCATCTAGCTTGTTTCGAAATACCCATCGTGTGCCAATGACTGATTGATGCTTCGGCCTAGGCTTCAAGGTCCAGACTTTGTTCCTTTCAAATTCATTAAGCTCACTTTGGATAGCAATGATCCAATCTGGCTCCTGAAGGGCCTCATCTACCTTCTTTGGTTCAATAAGAGAAACAAATGCGTGAAAAGCACAAAGATCTTTAAGTTTAGAACGAGTTTGAACACTAGAAGTAGGGTCAGAAATGATATCCTTTAATGAGTGTGATGAGGATTATTTGAATTTTCTTTTGCTAGACTCAGCTCCTTGATTCGTCACACCAGCATGATTGCTTTGAGGTACATCTGACTCCATAGTCCTGTTAGGTTCAGTTTCAGCAGTTTCTGACATTTCAACACTGTTGGATAGGACACCACGGGCTCTGGACGAATCTTCAACACCTTGGGCCAATTCTTCAGTGTTGAGAATCTGTTCCTGCATGTTCCTCTTCTATGTGTTCTTGGTAGCAGCATCATCACCTTCCTCGTTCTCTGCATGGATGTTAAGATCTATATCTGCAACACTTTCACTCAAAGAACCGTCATTGCATTCATCAGATATAACATGTATACTTTCTTCAACTAACTGGGTCTTTTTATTGAAGATTCTATAAGCTTTGCTACTTGTGGAGTAGCCAAGAAATATACCTTCATCACTACGCGCATCAAATTTCCCAAGGTTATCTTTTCCATTGTTATGAACAAAACAAGTACAGCCAAAGGGTTTTAAATAAGATATAAGTGGTTTGCGGCCTTTGAAAAAGTTCACAAGGAGTTTTCTTTAAGATGGAACGAATAAGACAACGATTCAAAATATAGTTAGCTGTGTTAACAACTTCAGCCCAATAGGTTTTAGGTAATGCATTTTCTAAAAGCATAGTCCTGGCCATATCCTCTAAGGTGCGGTTCTTTCGTTCCACAACCCCATTTTGTTGAGGTGTCCTAGGAGCAGAAAAGTTATGGGAGATGCCATATTTAGCACAAAACAAATCAAACTGAAGTTGATCAAACTCCATACCATGATCACTCCGAATTGACACTATGGGCTCGTTTCTTAAAGTTTGCAACTCCTTACAAAGTTTTGAAAACTCAAATAAGGCCTCTGATTTTTCTTTCAAAAATGCAACCCAAGTATATCTAGAAAAATCATCAACAACGACAAGCATGTACTTTTTACCATTGGGAGATTTGACTCGCATAGGACCACATAAATCCATATGTAAAAGTTCAAGAGGTCTAGAAGAACTTACAACCTTTTTGTATTTGAAAGAGCTACGTGTTTGTTTACCTCGTGTGCATGCATTGCACATATCAATACCTTTGAAATCCATCTCAGGTAGCCCTCTTACAAGCCATTTGGACACAAGCTTCTGTAGTGTATGTGGACTCACATGACCGAGTCTCCTGTGCCAGAGCTTTGGATCGTCCGTCAAAGCCTTTAGATAGGTTAAGCTTCCTTGTGCCACTTGATCAGCATTCACAGCGTATATATTGTTGTAACGATATGCAGTTAGTATAACTTCACATGTATCTTCTCTGCACACTAGACATCTTTTCTTCTTAAATCTGACATTGTTGCCACTATCACATAATTGAGAAACACTAAGCAGATTATACTTTAAACCATTCACAAGATAGACATTTTTAATACTATGGTTGGAATCACTCCCAACGCTACCAATACCAACGATGTCACATTTTCCTTTGTCACTAAGAGTGATTGTTTCTGTGGATTGCTCCTTTATATCATGAAAGAGAGAACTCTTCCCACTCATATGCCTCGAGCATCCACTATCAATAATCCATTTTTTCTCCTTCACCTTGGTGATCTCTGTTGTGAGCTGAATCTGCCATGTTTTACAGTAACTTTTATATCGATTTCTGCATACATTTCATTCATTTGGGCTAAGATAGTACAGAATCTATGTAGCTTATGTTTATTTGTCAAATTATGGAGTCTACACCAGTTTCTGTTTAATTCGACGAATTCGAGGCATTTTACAGAAATTCTAAGGAAGGTCAGAAAAGCTCGAAAAACAATTACAGAAGTACAGAATCAGAGAGTACAGAACCAGGACAAACCGAGCTGAAGCCAGAGCTACTCTATGTCGAGTACACCTTACTCGATCTCGAGTAGAGAGTCCGAGCAGACTTGGTCGACAAAGCCTGATCGAGGAAACCAAGTCCGAGGAAACCTGACTCCGGAAGACAACTCGATCTCGACAAGACCTAGTCGAGATCGACAACACCTCAGCGCCACACCCGGAGTCGACGAGAAGAGGAGCTGATCGAGAAGCCGAGGACGAAGACGCCGAGCACATCTCTACTCGATCTCGATGAGACCTTGTCGAGATCGAGGAGCCACCCTGCTCCAGTCCGAGTCCATGCCGAGGAGGAGTCCTCGACATCACCAGAGAGTCATCTTCGACCACACCCCTAGTCGATCTCGAGGAGATCTAGTCGAGATCGACGACACCCAGGAGCCCAGATCCGAGTCTGTCGAGGACCAGCTAGCCGAGACGACGAGCCGAGCCAGTCGATCACAATCCTACTCGAGATCGACTAGACCTTTGTCGAGATCGAGTAGACCTCCAGAGACGCGTTACTCGGTTCGACGAATCCTACTCGACTTTGAGTTACTTGGGCACAAAGGAAGTCGAGATTGGCCGAAATCTATCATCATCTATCTATGGAAGGAAGATCTATCAACATGAAGACATATTACCTAGTTTAGATATAGTTTTCCTTTAAAGATTTATTTCCCTTTAGCATTTTATTTATCTTTAAGCTTTAAGTAGATATAGATAGAAGATTCTATCCTTAATTAGAAAGGAATAGAAGACTATAAATAAAGCCCTAGGGGCTGAGCATTAGGCATCTTATTCAATTCAATTTCAGTAAGAGACAATTAGTTCCACAGAGAAGTTTTAGGAGTTCAGAGGTTGTAAGGTTTTGGCATTCAGCGAAAGTTGATTTCCGGGATTGTAAAAGCTTTGAATTTAGTTAATGCAAGTTTCTTTATATACATCAATGTCTGCGATTGCAATGAGGCGTGAGTAGTCCACCCACTTCTGGGGCTGGGGTGAGCCCGACGGTGGCCATGTGAGGAGATGCGGTAAAGGTCAGATCTTTTTATGCAATTCGTCTTCTATCCCTATAAGCATGATTCTTTTGCGAGAGTTGAAGGTGATCATTGTTTCTATTATTGAAGCGAAAGTGATCTTAATGCAACTTGGGTTAATTATGTGAAAAGGGTTAGTAACAATTAGGGTTTATGCGAAAGCCTCTATATGCCTATTTGTTAGTAACGAAAGTTATTTTGATGGAAAGCAAGATCTTTTATGCCTTTATGTGTTACTTTGCATGGTTATCGTTGTGGTGTTGATACCCTAGCTTTGGAAGTTCTTTATTATATTGATTTATTTCATCGGAAATATGAGTTTTGGGTTCGAAATTTGCGATTTACAGTTTTCTGAGTTTCTAGTCGATACAGAGGAGGAGCTCGTCGAGATTGAGTAGGCCTTAGCCGATCTCGAGTACGGTCTTGTCTAGGTCGAGTTGAGTTTCTACTTCTGTAGTCGATTTTTCAGTTTCTGTCTTCGCTGCTGTTAGTCGATCTCGAGTAGGGTGTCGTCGAGATCGAGTACTTCTGTCTTGCTTTGTTCTTTACTTTTTCTTGCTATTTTCTGTCTTTGCTTTTGTTTCTGCTTTGCTTTGTCTTTTCTGCTTTTATTTCTGTCTTTCTGTTTCTGTCTTTTCTGTTGCTTTTGTGAGATCTGTTGCTACCTGAGAACTGCTAACGTGCTTCCTCGTGGATTCGATCTTGACAACCTTCTACTACAACGGGAGGAAGTCTTGTATTTATTTGCTGAGACAGGGAAGTCAGTCTGATCTTTATTCTATATTTATTTCATACTTGGGTATCCTCCTGCAACAACAATCTCCTGCAAAACAAACATCAACCTTTGTGGCTAGACCAATAAGCAAATTTGGATCCATTATTGGGATAAACCATATTTGGTAAAATAGTGCCTTTTGGGACCCAAACTTGTGTTATCCGTTCTTTTCTCAAATGAACAGGAAATGTATTGCGAATGATATATGGATCCTTTCTTCTATAGGGGCAGGTCTATTTTACATGTCCCTTTCGAGCACAATGGTGAATTATAGGAGAGGTTCTGCTTCCTTTTGCCTTTACAAAGATGGTAATCTGCTGCTTCTTTAAAAACCTTGGATTGTAACCAATACCACTTTTGTTTAGAGAACTTTTTTGCTCACCCAACATCCTATCAAGAGTGCCTTTGGATTTGGTAAAACTTATGAGGGCTGTCTGTTGGTCTTGAATCTTATTATTCAGGGAGATCTTCTCGTTCTCTAAGTCATGATGTTCACTTCTCAGAGACAAGAGATCTTGCTTAAGTTCAGATTTCTCTGAGTCAAGAGTATTGACTTTAATGTCAAGACCTGAATAAGAAGTTTTAAGACTTTTGACCCTCATAGACAGATCCTCAATAGTTCTTTCTTGGTCCACAGTTCTCTTAATAAGAGTGTTAGTCTGGGCAATAAGTGTCTCTTCATTGGCAATCATATTAGAAAGGAATTCCGATAGTACCTCTTTTGGAGTTGCCATAAGTTCTCTTACAGTTACCTCAAGCTTCTCATCGTGGGAGTCATCTCCTGAGGCCATAAGACAGACATTGGCCTTCTCATCATCGGAGTTAGAGTCAGAATTGCTCCAAGTTTCCACCATGGCTTTCTTTTTCCATCTATCACCCTTCTTGGACTGGCTCTTCGTCTTTTGAGGGCAGTCTTTCACAAGATGATATGTTTCACCACATTCAAAACAAGACAACGGTTTAGTCTTCTTATCATTTTTGTTGTATTGAGACTTACCTCGGAATTTAGAAGACTCTGATCCATCCTTGTTGTTGAATTGTTTCTTCATTTTGAGGATTCGAGCAAGGGCTCTTGTGATAAGAGCAAAAGGATCATCCTCATCGTCATCCTCATCTTCGGAATCAGATCCGTCTTTAGGCTCATCCTTCCTAGACTTGAGAGCCAAGTTCTTGGTGCTTGTTGGAAGTTCTCCATCGTCTTCATTAAGGATCATCTCGTGAGTGATCAGCTTTCCAAGCAAGTCATCAAGGGGCAGAGTGGTGAGATCATGTGCTTCCTCTATAGCTGTTACTTTAGGACCCCATTTTTTCTTTTGGGAGGCACCTAAATATCTTCCTTACTTTCTCAACGTTCGTAAAGCTCTTGCCGAGAGAGTCAAGGTTGTTGGTGATTTTTATGAATCGTGTGAACATGGCCTTGATTGACTCATCAGACTTCATTTTGAAAAGCTCATACTTTCGAAGGAAGATGCTGATCTTGGTGTCCTTCACTTGGTTAGTTCCTTCATAGGTGACAACCAGCTTGTCCCAAATCTCTTTAGCTGACCTACAAGATGAAATACGGTTAAACTCATTAGTGCTAAGACCAAAATATAGTAAGTTAATAGCCCTGTAGTTTTTGGAGACGAGTTCAAGATCCACTTGGATGTATTCAGACTCCTTCTTTGCGAATTTGGTTCCATTTGGTCCGTCTTTCTCTGGAATCTTTGGCCCATTCTCTATAATGTTCCAAAGTTCCAGATCTTGGTCTATGATGAACATCTTCATCAATGATCTCCAGTGGACAAAGTTGTTTCCTACAAAGAGTGGTGGTCTGCTGGTAGACCTTCCCTGTGCAAATCCCCCGCTTGCTTCACCAGACATGATCGAAAACTCACAAGATTGTTAGATCAAAAGCAGTGAGTAAAGCTCTGATACCAATTGAAGGTTCGATAATGTAAAACTAAGTAATATAGAAATACTCTAGAAGGGGGTTTGAATAGAGTATGCCGGTTTTTTGCAGATAGTCTCAAGACTTTTGAAGCCCGTGCAAAACCCTTTGAGATTAGACTTAGTCTTTTCTCTGAAATCCTGAATCACAAAGTTAAACAGTTCGAACCAAGTGCAGAAATAAGGTAAAGCAATAAGTAAAGGACTCGATAAGTTGTTTACGAGGTTCAGCACGAACTTGGCCTACGTCCCCGCCTAGGGTTCTTCCACAACCCTAGGATTCAACCGGCTTTTATTGATTCACAAGACTTAGGATCCTAGTTGCTCCCCGAGAAGCCTCTCTCCTATACAATTGCAATCTAGTCAACTCACGTTCCCTTGGAGTCCTAAACCAATCTAAAAGAGCCCCACCTCTCTATGCTATCTAGTACAATCCTCTTACACTTAGTGAATCAATCGCCTAGTGTTCACTTCCCGAGTTACAAACTCTCGAGTATAACACTATAACTGAATATATCCTATAAGCTCACTGTGTAACTCTCAAAAGCTTTGAAATGAAATAACAGACTCTTAAGGACTAGTAGAGAGCACACGAAGAAGACAGATCTCGCTTGAAGGCTTGAGTGTATGAAAGCTTGTGTTCAACAGATGTGTGGATGTCTTCTTCTTCCTTTTCTTTATATTGAAACAAATCGGCACCTAAGGATCTTCACCAACGGCTAGAGAGGATCATGGCTTGATTTGGATCTTCTATCTTTGGAAACTTCGGAGGCCATGATCTTCCGATTTGAATCTTCTCAAATTACAACATAAGGAAGGAAATAATATTCGAAAATACTTCCTGACAGGTTAGTGTATATATAATAATATAATGGAAGCATATAATAACATAAAATAATATTCGAACATAATATCATATAGAACAGGTTTTGTGTTTCATCAACACTATTAAAGCTTCAAGACCTTTGACACAAACAGACTGTCAGGGCCTTTGAAACTTATTCCAATTTTCATCAAGGGAGTGGAGTTATCAGTTATATTGAAATATACTTCTATATCATTACTATATAAAAGCCTAGGTTGAGATTTACTATTCATCAAGTACACTTACCAATCTACCCTTCCTTTCTTTCCCACTTAATAACTTAATTTAGGGTTTACTTGGTATTTTCCTTATCTATTGGTTGTAGTCCACCTCTTTCCTTCATCAGGGAACCCATTAACATGAGATCCCTAATTTCACTCCTTTGCCTCTCTCCTCCCTCAATTCTCAAAAATATGAGATCCCTAATTTCACTCATTTACCTCTCTTCCTTCTTTTTTTGTGGTCTCGCCACCTCTCAATTCTCAAAATTCATAAGATTCGATCATCCGGCTTAGATACCTTTCAGTTTCGCCGTCCTTTCACACTTATTGCGAGTATATAACCTTCATCGTTTTCGGCAACCCATTAATCCCATAAGATCCCCTTTATTTATCAGATCTTGTGGTTTGGGCAGGACTTGAAGCTTTTAGAGGCAAAACTCAGGATTTCTTTTGGATTCAGGTTAGTTCTTTGATACAGTCTCTATATTTACTGATTTGGGGTATTTAATTTGCTGATTTTAGTTTTTTTTTTCAATTGAATTTCATGCATGCTTGATTGCGTTAAGGCCGATTTGCTAAACTAGACCAAAAAATGGGCCTAATTGCTAAACTAGACCACTAGCCCAAAAATTGGCCCAAACTAACCTCTCTACCCCCCATGCCAATTAAAGTGCCGGTTTTTTTTAACTGTGCATAATTGGTTGTAGTGGGTGAGTATTTGGGAAATGAAAAGGAGGAGGAAGGGAGAGAGACGGTTACATGTTCTCAAAACCGAAAGGAGGAGGCGACGAAGACAGATAGACGGAATAGCGAAAGGAGGAGGCGACAGACATAGAGGAGGCGACAGACAGAGAGACGGAGAACCGGTTGAAGAAGAAGGCCACCAGTCACAGCCAGGGAGGAGAAGGTTTAAGTTGCGAAATTGGGGTAATGGGGGTGCGATTTTCTGAAGGATTTGAGATGAATTTGGGGTAGATGCGTAGCAGTAGAGGAGGAATGAAGTAGGAGGGGTTAGGGGTGCCATTGTGAGTCGATTTTGGGGAGGCGAGTTCGATTAGGGTTTGAGGGTGTCGGGAAAAGGATTGGGGTAGCAGATTTCGTAGGACCGGGTAACGAAATTGGCACGATAAAATTGAACATCTGGTATGCCGAGTGGGATGAAGGAATTTTTGGTTGATTGGTTTTTAATGTTGAAAGTTGAAACCGTAAGCGCCCACCAAGTGTTTGAAGAAATGCCTAAAAATAAGATGAATAAATGGTGATTTGGTTTTCATTAATCTCATTGCCTATATGTTGTATTGTTAAAGACGTAAAATGAAGAAAACAAGTAAGACATGTTGGTATGACAGAGTAGGTGTTTGCCTATATGTTTGAAACTTAATGTGTGAATTACTTGTTGGTTAAATGCCTAGATGTATGATGAATTGTTGGTCATTTGGTGTTGGTGTTGGTGAATTACTTTGGCTATCTCTTGGGTTGGGAAATAGGTAAAATGAACCAAACTTGTATGAAATTCGAAAATGGTAGAACAGAAAAAATATAGCTGAGTTGGTAGGAAAATAATAATATATTGGTAGGATACAAATACACTGTTGGTAAGATAAAAGTTGGTGATATGAATGTCTGAATGCATGTGTGTGGTGATTGTGTTGCAGGTAAACTTTGTGCAACAACCATACAAAATGACAAAGGCCGGCAAGAGGAAAGTAAAGGCAGGACCAAGCAGTCAGGGGGTAAGGACACTAAGAAAGTTCCCTTGTTTTGGTAGTTATGCTTGGGAAAAAAATTCGAACCTAAGAGTGTTACATGTGTTGCAGGCTGTCTTAGCTGTGGCGGAGAAGGACCACTTCAGTGGCAGGGCGCTATCACATGGCAGTTTAGACCTCCTGAACGGTCTTGACTTAGCCATCGACCGTGATGATGTGAAGGCCCTGACGAAGAGCCAATTCGGAGGCATATTGAGGATGGGGTCGAGGAACAAGTTCGCCGCACAACTGGTGCACTTTTGCCTCCTGTGGCAGTTGAAGACCCGGAAGCAACACGAGACGTGGTACTCCATCCAGGGGCATCACGTGCGATTCTCGCTTCACGAGTTCGCGTTGATAACGGGGCTAAACTGCGCACCACCCCCTAGGGATGTGATGGAGGGGGATCACAAAGACGCCATATACCAGCTGTTCAAGAAAGAGAAGGTAAGTCTGGAGGATTTGGAGAGAGCTTGGGAGCACGAAAAACAGACGGACTCGGGCTCCCTAATGAAGAAGTACAAGCTTGCCCTCCTAGTCATTGTGGAGGGCATTCTTTTCGGATTGGAGAAGAAGACACAAATTAGAGGGTGGGTGGTTAAGCTGCTGTTGGAGGACACGACGCGGTTTCTGGAATTTCCTTGGGGATGCCTTGTGTACGAGAGGCTACACGAGAGCCTGGCCGGGACGTTGAAGGACTTGGTGGCTGCAAAAGCTCACCTGAAAGATAGGCCAACGTACGCGCTCTACGGGTTCCCCATGGCATTCCAGGTTAGTCAAGTTCTGAAAAAAGGCTCAACCCCTTGCCATTTCAGATTATGTGTGACTGTGTGGAATGCCAATAAGGCAATTATATCATGCCAATAATATATGTCTATCTTACCAGAGATATGAAGTTGACATGGAAACTATGTATTTCTATCTTACCAAATCTATTAAGTTGTCATGCAAACTGTGCAATAATAGCTTACCCAAATTTATCATATTGTATTTGCAGTTGTGGGTGTACGAGACCTTCCCTGAGATTGGTAATCATTTTGGCCGCAACATCGACGACACCATCATCCCCAGGTGTCTGCGATGGGAAACGCCAAACTCGCACATACGATACGAGAATGTGAAGTCCTTCCTCAGCCTGGACGCCCCCGCCAACGACCCAATTGATGAACACGTTCTGCTGGCGACGCCAGAGCCCATCTTGCACCCCACCCATAAGGAAAAAGATGCGTACCCTCACTCATCGTACAAGAAAGACGCTCCAGACGTCTTCTTTGATCAGATTGTGGGCGACCACATGAGGGCCCGCAGAGATAAGCGGAGACATGAGGATGCCACTGCTGGACCCAGTCAGGGCACCAGCCAGTCCGGGTCAAACGCGTCGAGCGTCGGTTTGGAGGCCCGTATTGTGGATAAGGTTGAGGCTCTATTCAAGGACATGATGGTAGAGATGGGGACCAGGTTCAGGGAGCTTGAGGAGAAGGTCACTGAAGTTTCGAGAGAATGCAAGCAGGTGTTATCAGAGAGGACTGGCAAGGGAAAGGTATGTGCTTCATTGTCCATCATATGTGCAATAAGTAGGATACTGTTTTTGTGTTGGTAAACCATTCTAAGCCTTATGGTATGACATACATGTATAATTGGTAGGATCCTGTTGATGTATTTGATGACGGTGTTGTTGAGAAGGTTGTTGAGAGAGATTTGGACAAGGTTGTGGCCGACGTGGTTGACAAGGCTGAGAAGGTTGAGGAAAAGGCGGAGGATAAGGAAGAGATGACTGCTGATGACCAGGGGTCGGTCAAGCAGGGACAGAACGTTGAGGATAACACGGCGGAGAAAGAAGAGCTGAACTCTGATCTGAAGGGGCAGGGCATGTGTACTGGTGAGGACGTTGAGGAAAAGGTTGAGGAGGAGACAAAGGAGGGTGAAGAGGGCAAGGACGATGGAGAGAAAGTGGTGTAGGCTGAGGAACAGATTAAGAAGGGCAAGGAGCATGTAAAAGAAGCTGCAGGGGAGGGTTCCAAGGGTGAGTCTGATGCAGACGATGCGGAGGAAAAGGTAAATCTTACTTATTGGTAGGATAGTCTGACCCTGTTGGTAAGACAAAAGGTGCGTTTTGGTATGATAAAAAAGGCAGTTGATTTTGGTCAGATATAATAACCCAGTTGGTAGGATATATTTACCCTTTTGGTATAATATTGAATATGTTTTGATAGGATAATGAAAGCTGTTTGAACATAACTCAGGTGTGTTTGATTGTTAGGAGACAAAGCTGGAGCCTAGGAGAGGCAAGCGTGACAGGAAGATCACATCAAAGCTAGGGGACTGCGTGGTTACCCAACCCGCTAAGCGGACCAAGAAGGGGGTAAAGGCATCGTGTCCAACCACCGACGCAGCTGCGGAGGGGATGATCACTGATAAATAGAGAGACGACTTCTTGGCGTGGCTCCTGAAGTTCCCCGCGCAGGTTAAGGGCCCAGACGGGACCCAATTGAACAAGGAGTTCTTCAACAACCTAATATCACCCGGCGTATGGCTTTCCACCGAGGTACGCAAACTTCTGTCATGTAACGCATGTTTCCTTATTCACTTACGTCATGGGACAAGCCCTCACGGGAATTTGGAACGTACCTCTTAACGCAACACATCCAGCAGTCGTTGGTCCTCGTCCGGAAAGCATTGGACGCCCGGGAGGGTGACAACAAGTCTGGTGTCGTCGTGGTCGACCCATACTGGCAGGAAGCCGTGGTGAAGCAGTTAGACACTGTTTCCGGCGATGTCAACCGCATTAACCAGCGCAATGTGTCCAAGGTGCTTCTGAGGTACTTCTCGGGGACACTGCCGGACCACCACGGGAGGACATGTCGGTGGCCAACGCGAAGATATTAGCTCTTTGGTTGTACAAGGCAAAGCACTGGATTGGGCTCGTCATCGACCTCGTAAGGTGGAACATAGAAGTGCTCGACTGTGACTGGTACCAGATAAAGGAGAAGGATCTTCAAGCCCACCTCAAGCCTGTTGCGAAGCTGATACCGGTGGTGATGCAATTTTCTATCGAGCTCCGGGCCAGGCACACAGTTGATGTCCCCAACCCATTCACCATAACTCGAACCGCCAAGATCCCTAGGAACGAAACCTCGTAAGTTTCTCTTAACTATTGGGTTATGTACGTATACTAATATTGGTAGGATATAATAGGCCTATTGGTAGGATATATTACATCCATTGGTAGGATAAAATGTCATAAGTGGTAAGACGTAACTAACTTATGCTGGTTGTTAATTTCTTCACGGGCAGCGGTGACTGTGGGGCATACGTTATCAGGACTATCCGGCTGGTGGCAGAGGGCGTAGAGGCTTTCGAGACCGTCAACGACAATTACATTGCCCCCTATCGACAGTACTTGGGGCTCTCCATCCAGCGCCATGATTTGTAGGTCTCTCCTATTTGTTAAGACATTCTCTCCTGTTTGTAAAGACATTCTCTTATGGTTTCAAAACATATGTTGTTTGTAGTTTCAAAACTTATGTTGTTCACGGTTGGTAGGATGTTTTGTGATTGTAATGGTTAAAACTGGTATTTGTGGTTCACGTTAATTAGTTCCTGCGTACACCCAAGGTTCATTCTTGTATTATATTGTGGGTAAGTTTACATTTGCAGGACTGTTATAAGTGGTAAGATTATACGAAACTATTGGCAAGATAATACGAAACTTTTGTCATGATATAACTAAACATTATTGAGGATGTTAATTGCAGTTAAGTTGAGAAGGAATTGGTAAGATAAAGAAATTGTTCTGGTCGGATACGTTTTAACTATTGGGTAGATAAAGATAGGATAGTGGTCGGACGACATGAGAAATACTTAACAGATCCGATAATTCATGTGACTGTGCCCAAAACATGCGAAATCCCAAAGATTGCATCACAATTAGCCCCCTAAAAACACGAAAATACGAGACGTGTGCAAACATACTGGCAGAATCCACACTCTGTTATGTTCTAAGTACACTACTGTCGACGGCGCTTTGGACCCCTGTATTCGCCCTTCGATGGATAGCGCTTCGTCTTCGGCCTTCCCGGCGCACGCTTCACCACCGGAGGCAAGCAAATCCTGGCATCTATTTCAGCAGGCAGCACCCATGTCTCACGAGGTGGCATTGGGTACACGACATTGACGTAGCAGGCGCGCCAAGCCTCAGCCCTGTATAGAGGATGGACAAGGGAGTATGGGTCGATCTGACGTACCTTGGCCGCGGCGAGGGCATGTGGACATGGAATCTGGTCAATTTGAAAGTGCTTACATGTGCAACTCCGAGCGGAAAGGTTGACCAGCCAGGCGGACAGCCCCTTACGTACGTCATACTCGTGTTCGCTCAAAGTCCTCACCTGAAGACATATAGCCTGCATGGCGTTTTGCCTCAAAAAGGCGTCCACATTGTCGGTGACAACCTTCTCGGGATTAGAACTTAGCTCCCGGCGCTTCACGAACCACTCACCCACTTTGTCGAGTATGCTGTCCATCAGGGAGGTGACGGGCAAGTCACGAGGTTCAAGAAATACCGAGTTGAAGCACTCGGCATGGTTTGTGGTGGTGACGTTGAACCGATTGGCGGGATAGAAAGCCCGAGCCCAATTGGAGAACCCGACCATCTTAATGTAAACAGCACCAGTGGGAGACTTCTCTCTAAAAGCTGTGAAGTGGCCATTGAACTCCGCAACGGTGTACGCGTTTGCCATTAGGAAGAACAGTTTTTGTAGCCCACCCGCCTTGTGATATGCCTTCACATTCTGAAATAGATGGTAAGTGCAGCGGCCATGCTTTGCGAAGTCGTAACTCGCTTAAATCCCCTTGGCGATGCTCATGTGCCTGTCGCTTACCCACACCACATTGGGCTCATCTGGGACCACACGTTTCATTTGACGGAAAAAGGAACCCCATGATGCGTCATTCTCCCCGTCGACAATGGCAAATGCAATGGGGTATATGTTGTGGTTTGGGTCTTGGGCAGTCGCAAACATCAAGCAACCCCGATACTTCCCGTTCAAGAAACTTCCATCCACCGAGAATACCTGTCAATATCACAGTTTAAACAGTCGGCTAACATGGAGACAGTTGGTATGATACATGGAGACAGTTGGTATGATCGTAAAGGGTGGGATGGTCCGTGCCTATTGGTAATACATGAATTGGAATGACAAATATACACAGATGGTAAGATGATATCTGCCATTTGGTAGGATTATAAAGTTGCGAGGGCGTACCTGTCTAAGGTGTGGGATGGCTGTCAGCCAAACACCCAAGCTAACGAACGCATACTTGAATTGCTGGTTATCATCACGGACTAATGTGGTTATGGTCCCGGGGTTTGCTCGCTCAAGCATGTAAAGGTACGAGGCCATCCGATCGTAGCTCGCTTCACAGGTCTCGTACAAGCCCTCCCTTGCGGCTCCCTTCGCCCTGCGTGCCTTCCAATAGCTGCAGTCCACGCCCAACCGAGACTTCATCATCGTACTGATCTGACGGGGAAGCAACTCCTTCCCTGACCCAGCAAAACTACAAAGACGTGAAGATAAGAGTTAAACCAAAAAAATTCCACCAACACAGTACATAGACGGGGAACAAGACGCCGGTTTAGAAACTTACTCGGACACCAAACTCTGCCCCATCATCTTGTAATTGGCGTTGCGCTGGTAGTTTCTGGCGACACTAACCTTGCAACTGTGTGTGTCAACGAACTTATGAACCACCCATTTCTTAGTTTCCCGATACGTTGACGCCCGACAGTACCATGAGCAGTTCGGTTCGGGACAAACAACCACGTACGCCTTTGTTGTCGATCGCTTCACTTGGACCACGAAGCACCCGCGCAAAGCTTCCCACTTCACTATAGACTGAATGGAAGCCTTCGTATCGAACATCTCCCCCTCACGTAACTCCTTCACACTCTCCCGAGGGTCTCCGACTAGAGGAATGAACCGAGCCACGTCCTCTTCCACTTTCTCCAACGTCGGCAAAGGTTGTTTGTGTCCTTTGTACGCTCGCTCTATCTCTCTCACCGCTCCCTCAGCCTCCTCATCCCATGATTCAGATTTCTCGTTCGACCTTCCACCATCCACTTTCACGGGGAATCCACAACCGATCATTTCATCGTCGGAGCTTCCTATGCCTATTATGTCCTCCATTCCGTGGGGGGGTAGGTCGTCCACATCATCGTCGGTGTCCACGATCACCACTTGCTTTCCGCGTCGAATAGCATCGGACCTGCTCACGTCACCACCCTTCTCTAGTTCATCCATTTCGTGAAGCTGTCCCACATCATCGCCCTATCCTACCATTATGTTGTCATCCATCCTACCAACTCCGTCCGCCTGTCCAACCATTTTGTTGTCATCCATCCTACCAACTCCGTCTAAATGTATACCGCTCTCAGCAAGCTCATCCTGCATCCCACTGACGCTGTCCTTTGCAGTGGGACAACACTCTCCCTCCCCCGCTACACACTCATCACACAGGCAGGTCCCTCCAGTTTCGCTGCTAAGGTCGTCCAACTTCCCTTTCTCCTCGATGGAGCCTCGAACCTTCTCATCCGCCCCTCCGCCTCCATCAAGACCATCCTCGAAGTCTTCCTGCGTGGTGGGAGGCCCGGTTAGGTGTATTTCCCCTGGGGTGGAAGACGACAGGTCCTCGGCCCATGAGTCGGAGTTCTCCGACTCATGTTCTTTGGATGTTGTGGAAGGGGTTGTCGTTTTCATCCTTAAGGTGACGTGCAGTGCGATTGGCCAGACTCGTGCACCGGATTCAGTGTTGTAGAACTTGTAGGCTTCTAGGTCATCGTCGTCCTTGACCCGAATCGGAGTGGCCCGCCCCATCGAATGAGGGAGGTAGGTGAACTCAATGTCGTACAATACCATGTCCACGTCGAATTTGGAAACAATTTTCTCCTTCAATTGGGCGTAACCAATATTTTGTGCCACCACCATAGCTGCAGTACGTGCCTCTCCCTTGAACACCAAGCTCCCACTCCCGGGATCCCACCAACCGCCGCACACGACGTTTATACATACCCTATCACCTGGGGTACGCCACGGAAATAGAGGATCAGTCTAGGGGGTAGTTCTGATATTGGAAAGAGAAACAACTACAAAGGAAAGGTACAAGATGACTTACCCATCGCTGCCACTGCCACTCACAAGATTGTTGCACTTTTCTTGGAATGGAAAGACAGTACGTTGAACACTGTTGGTAGCCCAGACCTGTACTTTTGGTAGAATGACAACTGTATCGTTTCCTCGGATCCACGTGTGCCTTTTCCCCCGTTCTTTCCGCCTCTCTCCTGCTCTTCCTCACTTTTTGCAGGGCATGTTGGGGTGTTTCAGATCCTCCTCTCAAGCTTATATATGTGCTTGGGGAACACCCATCAATGTAATGATTGCATTTTCCCCTCATAAATGCTCCCCCCTTCCCCCAAATGAAGAACCCCGTTTTGGCGCCAAAATTACACTGACAACCCGCCAAAACAGGTTCTGTCAATCCGTTCCAAATTTCTCTAAATTTTCAGGTATGGTAATACATTTTAAGCCTATTGGTAGGATAAATATATGCTATTGGTTAGATAACTGTACCATATTGGTCAGACAGATGCTCTCCCTCTCCCCCCAATGAAGAACCCTGTTTTGGCGCCAAAATTACACAGACATCCCGCCAAAATCGCTATGGACATCCCCCTCCATATTATCTCCAAAATTTCAATGTATGGTAGGATAAGTTTGTCCTATCGGTAAGACACATGTATTCTATTGGTAAGATATTTGTCCTCTATTGGTAAGCCAACCGTTTCCAGATCCCAAAAATGAAGGTGATGCTTTGCCCTCAACTTTCCACTCGTCTCCTATGTTGGCTCCCTTTTTTGCAGAGCATTTAATAAGGAATGACACCCATCAATCAAGATTTTCTAAGGGTTGATTGACACCCTTAATTCAATCATTAAAATTTTCCCTCATAAATGCCCCCCCTTTTCCTACTTTATTTGAGCCACACACCATGTCCAGCACCTCCCCCTCCTGATTTCTGTTTTTTTAAATGATGGAGCTACAGTGCTCAACTCCCCTTCACCTGCTATCTCCATTGTCGGTTGGATTTTTGCATTTGCAAAAATACACCACTTTCTACCCCTAGCCAATTTTTTAGGTACATGTCTAGTTTAGCCAATATGCCCATTTTTTTGGTCTAATCACTACCCTTTCCTCTTGTGTTAAAATAGGTCATTTCTGTTGCAACAACCGAGAAAGGGAAATCATTCAATTGATCGAACTTCATCCATGGCGTCCAAGGACAAGAAGCCTCTGTAACCTTTCAGCAGCCGAAGCGATAGAATCCGCACCTTTGCTGATTTGAATCGCCCCTCCGACCATGATTCTGATAGCGACTCCGGCGCCCCTTAGGAATATTACACCGTCGGCGAGAAAAGGTATTCTCTCTCTTATATTCGAATTCTGCAGCATTCTACATGTTCTAAACCCTAATCATCGATGCATAGACAGTTGTAAACTCCTGGACCGGACTAATTCTACAGATTCTTGAATTGGATTGTTGTGCCTGATGTGAGCAATTGAAAAGATTGGAGTATGTGAAATTCATTATAAAAATGAAAAATATTCCCTTTTTTTTTTCCAAATATTACTATGTTTAGAAACAATTGAATTAAATTGTGAAATAAGAAAAATTTTCTATCAAGAAAATGGGAAGAATATGAGATTTAAAATTAGAGAAGAGTTGTTCTAGCTCCTCTCTTGATCTATCTACAATATCAATTTTGATTGGTTTTAGTTTGTTCTGGTATAATGCACAAACAAATATCAGATTGAGTTTCATTTCTTTCCGATTTGTGGTTTTGACTAATGTTATGTAGAGAGGTCTAATTAAATGATCATTCATTAGTGAAATTGCCTGTTTTGAGGTGGATGTTTAGTTTTCTTGATTTCATCAGATGCTTAAATACAAAATTTCAGTTGTTGTTGAGTTTTATAAATTAGGTTTAAAACTCTGTAAGTTGTTTGTGATGGATGGTGATGGTATGGAACACTCAGATTGTTAGTGTTACCAAAGTGATTGTGCTACTACGACAAGGCTCGTCTTTGGTTCCAATGACCCATGATCCTGGATATCCAGTAGGAGGTTCGGGGATGGATTGGGATTGATCAGAAGAGAGGGTCAATTGGAGAGTGGTTAAATTGGTTTGCACAGGAATGCAAGGATGCAAGAAGATCGTGCTCTTTCCAAATTAAGTTGATGTTTTTTGTGCCTTGATTTACTTTACATGTGCAGCTAGGAATGGAGTGATATTTTGAAACACTTCATCTAATCCGAAAGAATGTGGTAGGCATATTATCAAAACTTGTAAGAGTCGAAACTTGTTAGTGTAAAGGCAAAACACCGAGGGACGGAGGGAGGTTCAGTGGATTAGGGGATTACTAGAGTGTGTATGAGATTTGTGGACTAACTATAGATTTACGAATTCAGGAGATTGTTAGTGTTGATTGGGGAATACTATTGATCAGGTGAGTAGATTAGATTGTGTTAGTCTTTTAGAAAGTTTATGTATAACCTTTTACCACCGGACGAAGATTATACTTGACTGTTTGAGCCATCTATATATGCGAGCTTCTATGGAATGTATGGATTTCATGTTCACTGTGAGCCATTATAGTTTTTTTCTTTTCTGTTAGTTATAAACTTATAAACATAAATGTACTGCCCTTTCCTGCATGTTGTGGTTTGTAATTTAAATTTCATTGTTTTTTTCTTCAGAGAAAATCTTGCGATGTATGCACAAGATCATTGGGCAGCATTCATTCTCGGTTACTGCTCAACATATATCTTCATGCGGACGTTCATGATTTTTGAACCATAATCCTGTCACTGTTGGTCGGAGCTCTATTTGGCGTATTCACTGTTCAGGGGTCTCATCTTGGTTGTTTTTAACGCTGCTGTTGGAGCATCGTCCTGCTATTTTCTGTCAAAATTGATAGGCAAGCCACTGGTTAACTGGATATGGCCTGAAAAGTTGAGATTCTTCCAAACAGAGGTATTCTGTCAAGTGTTTAAGTTGGCTAGATTTTGTGTTTCATTTGTGATTGGCTAATGGCATGTGTTTGCTTCTTCTTCAGATTGCAAAACATAGGGAGAAACTGGTGAATTATATGTTATTTCTGCAGGTTACTCCCTCCTTGCCCAATCTGTTTATCAACTTGGCATCTCCGATTGTGGATATATCTTTTCATGTGTTCTTTCTGGCAACAGTGGTAGGACTTGTACCAGCCTCTTTTATTACTGTCAAGGTAAACCATCATCCTGAGTTTCTCAATAATCATGGGTTCGCTAGGGAAGAATTGCATTTGCATGTTTGTCTTACCATTTTCTGTATGCAATACCAAGAACTATGATTACTCATTCCATTTAGTTGTATCATCTTGGGATAAAATTAGCAGATGAATGGTTGACGAGTCACTGAAATTTGTCTTTTATTACTAATCAAGCTGAATATTAAGCTTCATTGAATAAAGGCATCATCAAGGCCTCCCAAAAGAAAAAGCTCCTCCAACAAATCACCCTTTGTATGTCGTAGCTCGTAGCTTTGTTTGCTCCCATAAGGTTCAGTTTCCCTCCTTGTCTCCGCCTTCATTCTTTTTCGACTATTTCCTCCCCTGTGTAGTGCATTGTTGACAAAGTTTGTACATATAAATTGGAGATAGAATGGGAACCATGCTCTCTTTGGTTGATGCTTTATGTGATTTGAATGCATTAACTAAACTTGTGTAATGTGTTGTGTTTGACAAAAACAATTGCACACCGGCTTTTGTTAAAAATACCATTTTCAAGATGCATTGCTTTGTTTGTTGGTAAAAAGTATTTCCTCGATCAATTGTGAAGTTTTAGGCATCTTCAATCATAAGTGTTTGCGTTGAACTTGAACTATTTATCTTTTAGTACCTCCATCCAATATGTGTTTTAAAAATTTTAATCCTAAATTTACGCATTTTTTTAGGTTATATGTTGCTTTGTGTTGGCAAAAAATATATTTCCCTATAGTGGGGTACGGTGACCCTCATGCTGCTTTCTTGGCCAGCTCTCAGTAGTACAAGAGGTTGATGCATGGGAAATTATTGGTCTCAGTGTTGATTCTTCCGGCAAGACTACTCTGCGTATGGCAATGCAAACGAGGGAGCAACATATCAGGAGGGACAAGGCTACATGCAATATGTGTACTGCCAAGGTAGTTACAAGCCTTTATATGTATTTGCTTTTGTTTAATGATATCCAAATAAACTTTGATGTGATTTGTAGGGCTTTCATAATTTGACATAGTGCATGAGTTGTTGAATCGTTGTTTTGAATTTGGTTAATAATTTTGTAGAGGTTGAGTTGAATGAGATTCGTCGTTTTGAATTTGCATAATATTTTTGTAGAGGTTGAGTTGAATGAGATGTATTGATGAAGGTAAGACTAAAGAGCTTGATTTTGTTTCATAATGAATCTTTTGTTTACTAGCTATGAGATTGCAATATAGCATGCGGAATTGCAAATATTTTAGGTTGTTGTATTTTTTTTACTTAATTACTTTAAGTGAGACATTATTGTACATATTGTCCCGTTAAACTTATGAAGTTTGTTTTAGATTTGTTGAAAGTGCATTCGGATAACAAACAAGGTGACAACACCGCGCGCATATGCGCGCGGTTAAGCACCTAGCCTTACTATATAAAAGTCTAAGTTCAGCCTTACTGTTCATCAATGCTAATTATAAATTTACCCTTTCAACTCCTTCATCTTTATTGAATGATTTAAGGGGTGAATTCGGAAATTTCTTAGGCTAGCAGTTTCCAATTTCCATTACCTTCACGGCTTCACCTTTGCCTATACACACCCATCGCCTCTTTCCGCTTCACATCGGCATCTCCGTTCACGCCTCCAGTCTCCACCGCCCTTGGCCTCATCTGTCTTCTTCATCTTCCATCCCTTACCAGTTTTGTTCAACCTCAGGTCTCTCTGCTCGCGTTTCTCTCTGAATTCGCATACCATTGATCCCCTTTCTCAATTTCTCATCGCTATTCTAGGGTTTCTTAATTGTTGTCGGATCGACATCATGTTTCATGTAAGCCTATCCGTATTATCTCCGCCTCTTCAAGTCTTCTCCCTGCTAATTTCCCTCTTCCTCGCAGATCTCTCTCTACCGTGACCCGACGGGTCGTACGGGTCAATGACCCGGCGGGTCCGGGTAAACGGGTGGGGGCGGGTTGCGGGTTAGGGTTAGGGTCAGGGGTTTTGAACCCGATGACCCGGCGGGTCATGACCCGGCGGGTCAACCCGTCATCCCAATTTTTTTTTTTTGAAAAAAATATTTTTTTTATATTTATAATAATCATTATTATGTATATTATTCTTAGAATAATTCATAATATATAAACATATATTAGTTTGCAATGTGCAATGTGGGTCAAAAGCACTATCACCCTTCCTTTTTTATAGATTTGGAAGACATCTCCTATTCTCTCAACTTTCAATGTGGGACAAGACTCTTGTCCCACATTGAAAGTTGAGAGTTAGAATGAAAAGGGATGGATGTATATATATATATATGTAGAGCTGGCAAAATCTGACCCGACCCGAAAACCCGACCCGACTCACCCGAACCCGAACCCGACCGCAACCCGAAAATCTAGAGACATTCATAACCCGAACCCGAGACCGAACCCGACCCGAATCTGACCCGACTCGAAACAGACCCGAACACAGATAAACCCGAACCCGACCCGACTCTCAACCCGACCCGACCCGACCCGAATTGAAATGGTTATTTAACATCAACATTTTAAGCTTGAATGTTAAATGTTTTTTTTTTTTTTAACACAAGTTTATGATTATACTTTAAGATATAAAACACCAATTATTTTTGTTAATTATTATCATATGAATAAAGACCCAGGTAAAATCAATAAATAAGCAGATAACAACACAAGTACACAACACAAGAAAGCAGCAGAATAGCATCAACACAACGGCACAATCTGCAAAACACAAGTTGTACTGCTGTAGCATCTCTTCTTCCAAAGATTCACCTTCTGCTGCATAGTATGTAAATAAACATCTAAATGTTACAAATACAAATTATACCATCTACATATAAATTTAAATTTTATAATAATATAAAATTAAGTTATGTACTTAGTATCTTACCACTATATCCATTCAACCAATCTCAATCTTGATCTAAATCTCAATCTCAATCTCAAATTTTAAATCTCAAGACTTTAAATACATCCAATATTCGAATCCATCGAAAATGAAGTATTTATAAGTTTTATTTATAATTTTGGTTTTTTAAACGTGTTTCTATTTATATCTTTTTTTATCGAAGAATTATTTATATCAAAATCAATAATTTTGTAGTTGTTACTTTATTTTATCTATATTATTATATTTTGATAGAATTAGTTATTTATATCTAGATTTGTTAAAAACTAATTAAAAAAAAAACTAATGGGCCAAAAGCTAAAAATGAAATGACCATTGAAAATGAAATGGGCCAATGATATATTCAAACCACAAATAAGCTCATTTGCACCTTGCTAGTTAAAATAAGGTTAAATCCTTAATGTACCAATTACCAAATACCGAATTTTCGATTATGAATTTTGCCAAATACCGAATTTTCGATTATGAATTTTTTGAAAATCGGTTGACAGCCGATGAGTCAATGACAATGTCAATGAGTGTATTCAACCGAGTCAAAATTATATATTTAATTATTCAACCGAGTCAAAATCATTTATTTTAAGTAAATTACATATTTAAGTATTCGAGAGTCAAAATCAACCTAATTATCCAAACGGCTCGAATATGATTCGACCGAGAACTCAAACAAACTATACGGAATACGGCTATATACCCACTTTGATTCGAAACTCAAATGAGAACGACCCGCCTCTTGACCCGAAACCCGAACGAGCTCGGCCCGCTTTAACCCGAACCCGAATGGGCATGACCCGATTTAACCCGAAACCCGACCAATCTAAAATTCATTATGACCGAACCCGACCCGACCAGTACCCGACCATAAATTTTACCCGAGCTGACCCGACCCATCAGTGACCCGACCCGAGCAAGCCTGACCCGAACCCGACCCGAACGACCGACTTGCCAGCTCTATATATATGTGTACTTCATCCTCCCTTAACCATCACTCTTTACTTTAATCTTTATTTCTTATATTTATTATATTGAAATGAAGTAAATTAAAGTTTGAGAAGTTTTATATATCCATTACATTTATATTGTAATGGATAAAGGAAGTTTTATAAAAATATAAAATTTCTCATGTTTTTTTCCACTTCATATTAAAATGAAATGGATATAAAAAGTGATATGTAGAAAAAAGTCTTTACCTATCATTTTTTTTAAAAAAAATTTAGTAAAAAATATTTAAAAAAATATTATTTTTTTTAATTTGGGAATCCGCCGGGTCAACGGGTCGACCCGAACCTGCCAACCCGTGGAATTCCCGGGTTAGGGTTCGGGTCGCCCTTCCCCGACCCTTGACCCGGCGGGTCGAACCCGTCGACCCGCCGGGTCTGACCCGTGGCCACGCCTACCTAGAATTACAGTTCTATTTTTATGATTACATGCAATTAGAATCCTTTTTACGAAAGTTCTAATAATCCTTCTTCAATTATTTATTTGGTTGATCTACATTTTGTATTGTAGTGAAATCTGTGGAATGAACAAAAGAGGACGAGTTGAATGAGATGAATTGATGACGGTGAGACTAAAGAGCTTAATATTATTTCATAATGAATGTTCTGTTTACTAGCTACGAGATTTCAATATAGCACGTGAAGTTGCAAATATTTTGGGCTTTTTATTTTTTTTATTTTACTTTAAGTAAGACATTATTGTACATATTTCTCCGTTAAACTTATGAAATTATTTTATATTGGTTGAAAGTGTAGTCGGATTATATACAAGATGACAACACCGTGCGCATTTAACCACCTAGTATATATAAAAGGCGCACTTTGCCAAAAAGTTGACTTACCAATTTGCCCCTAATTTTGCCACTGTGCTTTGAAAATTACAGAATTGCCACTTTCTCTTCTTCGCTTCTCCCAGTTCTAAAATCGCCGCCTCTCATACTCAAAGAGTCAGAGCTTTCCAGTTTCCCCTTTCTTTTCCCTTTCTTTGGTTTTCCCCTTCTCCCTTTTCCTCTACTCCGTCTCATATCGCTCCTAGGACGGTGCTTATTTTTCTTCCTCCTTCTGAAGCCTGTTCGATTATAATACAATCGTCGAGGACAACGAAGAGGAAGTAGCAAGAGTCTTGAAATCTCATTTGTGGCTCTTCGTCTTCGACTGATTATGTGCAAACTTGAGATGTAAAGAGGGAGGCACCAACAAACTTTCTTTTTCTCGAGAAAAGGTATGTCTTCGATTTTCCATTTGAAATTTCAAAAATTTAGGGTTTAGATGTAGGTCTGTTTTAACTTTGGGGATTTGATTGGATGGAAAATTTGAATTTGAGGTTAGCTTGTTTTGATTAAAGGGTAATCGAATTTAGAAATTTAGGAATGGAATTTAGGGTTTCGGTGTTATGAAATCTTATTCATTCGATCGATTAAATTTAGTAGTGGAACTTGAAGTTGGTATTTCAAAAGTTTCGTTTGAATGATTTCTGGTTGGAATTGTACAACTCGGTACTGAGCAAGTGAACAGATAATCAGTTTGACTAAAGTATGCGCGAATTACTTTACCAAAAACTAATTGTCAAATTTGAAGATCTCTTTAGGATCTTACTGAAACAAAAAATAATTCTAATTGGATAAGATTTTCATAGCACCAAGCCACCAATGCATATTCAATTTAATAAATGCTTTATGATTAATTTCAGAGAGAATATAAGTAGAAAGGGAGTGAAACACCAGGACTTGCATAGCTAAGCTGGTGGACCTGTTGTGGCCGACCTCCAGCAAATCGTCCAGCAGTAGTAATTCCTCCGAAAAGCAGATCTCTATCGACAGCTTTGGGAGTGGTGCCCTACTCGAATCAACCCTATTCCTCCAATAGGGGTCCAATTACAAGAGCTTTGGGCGGATTCATCCAGAACGGTGAACCTTTCGATTTCACTTGATTAGATAGAAATTTAGAATTTTTTTATTTTAATTTTTTTTCCATTCTTTTATTAATTTTACAAACTGTGCTTTGAAACTTGATCGCAATTGCTTATATCGTTGGATTTGTTGGTCTAACTTGCTAAGTTGCTGATCAGTTGATGATCAAACCCATCTATTCATTTCTAGGTTCGAAAAGGTTGTGGAAAGTCGATGAGTTGTGCAAAAGTAGTGCATGTGTTGAATAGGTTGTAGAAATACATTTATTTTGCATCCTTTGAAGCCTGATGAAAAACACAATGCTCTTTTACCTTTCCTGGGCTTTTGTAGATGTCAGGTCTTAGGTGAGTAATTTAGATGATTTGAGTATGTGAACTTCATTTTAGAAATGCAAAATATACCAATTTATTCTAAATATTATGTTTAGAAACAGTTGAGTTAAATTGTGAAACAATTTTTTTTTATCTAAAACCTGAAAAGAATCTGAGGCTTCGTTTGGTTACAATTTAACTTCCCGGGAAGTATAAATTTCCAGGAATTGGTTTATAATATATGTGTTTGGTATAAATTTTGAAAACTAAAAAACGTAGGAATTAGAATTCACAGGAATTGGAATTCCCATGAAAAGGGGGAATTCAACTTACCATGAAGGGGGTGGGTAAGATCCACTTCCCCCTTTTCTTCCCTCAATCTTTTATTATTTTTTATTTTTTATAAAGAAAATATCTAATTTATCCACATAATAAAATGAATTTATTTATATATAAAGGTTATAAAGGTAATTTAAAACCAATTGCTGTCAAATATCCGTGTTCAACCAAACAAGAATTTATTTGCAAACAAACACATTTTCATACTTCACGGGAAGTAGAATTTATGGGAATTGTATTTCCCAGGAATTAAGTTCCCGGGAATTGAAATTCCTACATTTAACCAAACGAACCCTGAGAGTTAAAATTAGAGAAGAGTTGTTCTGTTTTAATTGAAAAATTTATGGTGTTCAAAATTTAGTATAATAATATAATAATAAAAGGATTAATAAAGTTCTTTGTTAATGTGAATCATAAGGCAGGGAAAATTATAATATCATTTCACAAGAGTTTGGATATAGTTGAAACTTGAAAGCAAGCAACGTCATTGAGTAGGTTCTTCTAATTTGCTTGTTTTCCTCATAAAAATAAATCTGGAAACTAAGTGTACAAGAAACCTTGTTTATGGTAATTCCTTTTAAAGTGTTGTTCTTTAGTGGACTTATTTCCAAGCATTAGTGATGAAGTGTTTAGAATAGATATCAGTTAATGAATCACACATTTGACCAAAAAAAAAAACTTAATGAATCACACTCTTGTATTTGAAAAAAACCTGAACTGGTAGCCTGTAATTATTTGTGTTTAGAATGGATATTACTTAAAGGAATTACACTATTGTATCTCAGCTGGTAGCCTTTATTTTCATCTTAATTTAGTCTTTCTCTCACAATTAACTATCTAATTTATTTTTTTACTCATCAGGTTATTCCCTAAGTGAAAGCTTTTGTGTACGCTATAATTTCTCAAGGGCTTTTAATTTACTTCCCTGAGGTAAAAACGAAAGGTCGTTATATTCTATATCTAAATAGGATAAATGATGACCTAGATAAAAAAAAAAAAAAAAAAAAAAAGTATAACACTCTAGGCCTATCAAACTAAACTGATAAATTGGATATGATATTACAAATGTTTGTTTGACTCCAGTTGCTCACTGAATGATTTTGTTTGTGTACCACTCAGTCATAAAATGGAAAAAATCATAACATATTGATGATTCCTCAGCCATGATAGTTGATAGAAATAATGGTCCCGTGGCCCGTGGGTCAATTGAGAAATATCCTTTTGTCCATACACGTTTATTCCTGTGATGTTTGCAGGCAATGGATTGATTTTCAGCCTCAACGAGTTCATAATTTTGTTGTAATTGTTACAAGAAATCATCATTCTCCAGGTGATGTGTAATCTTATGGATATGCCATGAGTCTAATTTTGATTAGCTTACATTTTGATCCAGGGATGTAAGAAATTCTAGGAGATAAGCAGCTGGAGGAGTGAACGTACCCAACTGCTACAAGAAAAACAAATAACATACAGGAGTTGGTATTTAAATTTAGCCTGTTTGACTGTCAATTGCTTTCCTGCTTTCATGTAACACTTTTTAAAAGTAATACTTCAAAGGGAAATAGAAAGGCAACCTTCCTTAAATTCTAATCAACTTTGTTTTAATCTCTTCTGCCCTCTTATTGTTTAATTGTCTGCCTTGAGCTATGTATTGATGTAGATTAAATCAGAGCCACCGCGTTCGCACGCGGGAGAATAACTAGTTGTTTTCAAAAGGGGAAAGCTCAGGGATGCTGGATGATGCATTTCAGGCATAAGCTCATTTACGAATTACGAATGTGATGTCTCCCTTGGTTTTTAGCCCTCTCACAGGTAAACAAAATTTTCAACTGCTTGTTCATTCTGTGAGACGACTCAACATTCTTTAGTAAAAGGCGAAAGAATAGTTCGCTTTATGATTACTACATGGCTCCACGACTCAACATTCTTTAATATAACAGTAATATCGTCCTCTAATGATCTTTCGACGACCTGCACGTGGGACGCAACTAGTATATAAAAAAACAGTAAAAATTTATTTATATAATAAAAATCTAATTATAAAGTTTTAATAAGAAAAAGTTTGCGAGTAGCCAAAGATTACCAACACCCACATTCACACACGGGCTTGAGCACGACTTCCAGGACCACAGCCCGCGCCTGTGTTTACCCGGGTCTAGCGTCTATGAGTTCACCAAGCATTTCTAGGATATAGGAGTAACATTTCATGCGTGCAAATAAGATTTCGAACAAAATAATATTAATAAAAAAAGATTTCGAACAAAATAATAAAAAAAAACCCATAGATCACGATTGAAATAATTCAAATAAAGGATGTTTAGCAATATCCCCAAAACAAGGAATAATAAACTAGATCAACATACACAATTACAAAGGTTGAAAGTCTTCTATAACAACCCGTTCCACCACATAATAAAAATTATTCAATTGCAAGTTCATCCCCATCAATCCCTCCCATTCCGTGAAGACGATCCGGCTGTATTCATAGAAAACAAATCAAGTTTTCAGATATTTGGCAACACAATAGGAATTATAATCCTATAGAAATAATTTTTTTGGCAAAATACGGAGAAGTTGTTTTGCCACACTACTATAAATAAACTTTGAAAATTAAATGGTGCACCTATTGTTGTAAGGGTTCATGACTCCAAGCTACCACCCCCCACGAGCCACGACAACATTTTCTCTTCGATGGATTTCTAATTTCATGTGTTAATCAGTATATCAATGGTACCTTATATGATATAATGTACCATTGATACCTGAGTGTGTATATATATACCCCCACAATCTTAGAGCCAGGTCTCCTTGTGCAAAGATATTTTTAGTCATTTATTTCAATTCATTACATATTCCATTTTCTGGCAAGTGGTTTTCAAAATGTTGAATTAATATTAATGCTTGCTAATACATAATTTTAATGAAAATTTATTTTGATGGAGTGACATCACAACATTAATTATAGCTTTTTCCTTAATATATTATATATTTTTCTGACCAATGGGTTTACTTCAAAATAATCAATTAATATTTTATCTATATATACTATACGGAGTATTAAATTACAAAGCATGAGAATATCCATCATATATATGTTCTCTTTCATTTAATTGATTTTCATAAAATTATCTTTAGTTAAATCTTTTAAATAACATTACAATGATAATGATTTTTTTTTCTTTCCAATAAGATTATTTTAAAATATATATATATATATATATATATATTTATATACTCTTTAAATGAAAACCATTTTTATTGAGGTGTTATTATCACATTAATTGCAGTTTTTTCAACTAATCAAATTATATATTTTTAATATAATGGTAAATTTTATTAAAATTCCATAATATTAATTTGTCATTAGGCGGGCACTAACCAAGCATTCGCACTAAAATATTTTTCTTTTGACAAATAAATAGTATAACACTTCACTAACCAAGCATTCGCACCCTTTATATAAAAAATTATTATTCCCTCCGCTCATTAATAAACGTCGTTTGATTTTTCACCACGTTTCGTAAAGAGATAAAAACTATATAAAATATTAACTTTTTTATTAATTTTTTAAAATAATTTTAAACTTATAACTAATATGTATAAAATTATAAAAAAATCAATTAAAAACTTTATATTTTATATAGTTTTTAACTCTTTAAAAAACATACAAAAAAGTCAAACGTCACTTATTTCTGAACGGATGTAGTATTAAAATGGCTCAGGCCCGGCCTTGGGGGAGGGCAAGGTGGACTACCGCCTGGACCTCCGATTTTACGGGGCCTCATTTTTTACTAATTTTAGTATATATATATAATAAAACATTTTTAAAATTAACACAAGTGTTTATTGGCGTGGTGGTTGTTGAATTGTTACGGGGCATGTATTTTTTCTTACAGTCACGGGTTCGAATCCCAAATTTAGCACAACCCTCAACATTCTAACCTTTTTTTCTATTAGTTAGGCCACCCCCACTTATTTCTCTTCATTTATATATGTAACTAATTCCGAGACCTCAAAAAATTTCACCTATCTCTCTTCATTTATTATACTAATTCCGATGCCTCATTAAATTTCATCAAGTCATATAGTATTAAATTATTAATCCAAATTTAAATCCAGCTAATATTTTAGTGTCATAGTTATATTTAATTATTTATATTAATTGAACTGAATGAAATAACATGTTTCAAGGAGTTTTAAAATATTATAATATATAGAGAGAGACACTAGTATATAAATTATTTTTAATATTGTATAACTATAAATTATTTAGATCAAAAGATTGATAAATATAGCTTGTGTATGTAATCTGTACTATGGATCAAAACATTTTGTATAAAATTTTTAATATAAATTTTACCGGTGATTTTCTTAAAAATTCTTATTTTTAAGAGTTTTCTATAATTTTCCTTAAATATAAAAAAAATCTAGTTTTTTTAACATACTCACTCTTAAGATATTAAAAAAAAAAATTACATATAAAATTTATAATTTTTAAAATTATGATCCGGGCCTCCAAAATTGATTGGACGGCCCTGAAATGGCTATTGAATGGAGTTTGTTACAAACCTGATGAATTTTATTTTGTCCAAAAAGATAATCTTATTGGATATTCGGATATAGATAACATTTAAAAAAAATATTTAATATTCTAATGTAGAGCAAGTTAATATCATATAGAGTATGGATTTTTATATAAAGAAAATCTAAATCTAAATATATTAAATAAGCATAATCATTAAACCACGCATAGCTCCAAATGATGGGTGTGTATGGCGGCCTATTTTAGCAGTTAAAATTATTAGCTTTTAACCTGTTAAAAAAATAATTTGGTTTAAATGTTGTATCGGCACCAAAATAAGCCACAAATCGGTTAAAAAAATGGTTTAAAAAAAGTTGGAGTTATTTTGGAGCTTTTTTTTCCTTAATTACTATTTTACCCATTCTCTTTTATCTTATTTTGTTTGAAAGCATTACAATATCCTTAATTAAAACCAAACAAACTCCACTTTTTACAAATAAACTGTTTTTCGCCCCATACAAAGTTCATATTTTTTCATAAATTTTTAACTACTTTTAACAACAGTTTATAAATTTTACCCTGTTTATAATTTTAGTCAGTTTATTAACTCCGTCTCATACGAACCTAATATCTCCCCTAGAAAGTTAATGTACAATATTTGTTAATAGGGGTATTGAAGATCCAGATATAAATGTAATAGCAAAGAATACCTTGACTCAGCAGAACAACAAGATCATTAAGATGTCCTTCATAATTTGCTACGGCTTGCGGATCAAGATCATAATAAGCAGGTGGTAGAGACATAGGCCCTCGGTCATGCACAATTGAGTAACCAATTCCAGTTCTAGCGCCGTAAATGTTCCTCATTAATCTCACCATTTCCCATAAATGATGAGATTCATCAATATACTGAGCCTACATTAAAAAAAAAAAAAAAAAAAACACAGATACATTTATCAAAATAATACTCCATTTTAAACGGATAAAATTGAAAAGGTAAGTTTAGAAACTCACGAGTTTATTACTAACGCCGAAGAATACTCTTCGTATCTCCATAATTTTACGCCTTAGAGTTGTGACATTGAATTTATGTTGAAGCCCGGAATTAATTAAGATATACTCCCACAAGTCCTCGGAAGTCCAGCCCCCGTTATATGGGTGATCGAGATACCGGGCATCGCATACTTGTTTTAATAATTTTTGCACCTCCTCCATATCCAACGTACCTTTGACTTTCAAGACAAAATCGTCTAGTATAGCCCCAATATCTTCTTCCATATGGACCATCTCTCTATCTCCTTTTGATTCCTGAAAATAAAAAGCAATTTGGAGTTTAGTTAACTTAAATGGAAGCAATTTGGAGTTTAGTCAACTTAAATGGAATCCTGAAAGAGAAGATGGAATTGGAGAAAACAATCCACACAAACATACCTTTTCCACAAGCCCAGAGATTGCAGCGGAAGAAAGGGACGGACCACTAAATGGTTATGGAGGAGAGGATGGAAAGTTGTACTTTTGCCTTTTAAGCCCCATCCATGTATTTATGGGCTCAAAAAAAAATATATACTGTATTACTCCCCCGTCTCAAAAAATAAGTTGTTTTAACATTGTTCACTAGTTTTAATAAAACAACCACGTATCAATCAACATCATAATTCCACTAATTTTTTCAACAACACAAAAACCAATACAAAATCATTACTATTCTCCTACCTAGAAAACCTAAAACGACATGTATTTTAATACTAAACTAGTCTAAAACTACTTGTTTTTCAAGACGGAGGTAGTAATTAAAATGGATAACATTGGGATAGACATAGACTATAGAGTAGAGAATTAATTTGAAGGGTTAATTAATTACTTGAACGGGAAGCCCGTTGGGAAGTGGAGCTAAGCTGCCAAGTTGCTAATCTCTATGTCGCACAGGTTTTTTTTTTTTTTTTTATTAGATAAAAATTCGACCTCAGACAAGCTTGAACTTCGAGAGCCCGACGAATCGACAGACGGACTAACCGTTATCAAACAACCATAAGCAACACAAATGAACAAGGAAGAAAGAAGAAACCTAACAACCCATAAAAGACGTCGGTCGGCGGAGGAGTCGATGAAGATCCAAGACGAGCTACGAATACCGAGAACACGGGCGAGTGCGACGACTCACACGGCGTCTCGACGCCGAGAAGGCGGAGAACAGTAACCCACTATCGGAAAGGGCGAATCCTGGGGATGTGCGGACCACCAACGTTGCCCCCACCTAAATGAGGAATCTTCGAAGACCACGAACACAACCACAATCCTCTCGATCAAACAGGACATCCGATACTGCAACCTAACTCGCAACTAAACGCAACCACACCAAGGTAGCGACTCGAAGCCAGACGACGAAGCAAAGTACGGGCCAGAACAAGGAAGATCAATCCTCCGACGAACATTTGTGAGCAGAAATCCCGGGACCCAGTATAAAGTCCAAGGAGATTATTATTAATTATAAATATTAATATTTTCCAAGCCCTTTCGGAATTTATTCAACCCTTTCGGGATTTTAGGCTAACCCTTTCGGGGATTTATTCAACCCTTTCGAAATTTGTTCAAAGAAAATATCTCAACGTGAAAATCTATATATAAATAAATATATATAAATTAGCACGAAAACTTTTTTTTTTTAAAACTATTTTCCATTCCCAATCTTACGGTGCAAGATTGGAAGACAAAATCTTTATCCTGATTTTGCCCTTTTCATTTTTTCCCAGGCTTGTACGGTATTTGCAAAAAAGTTTTAATTTTATAATTTTTCCCTTATCCTTGCAAGGCAAGGATAAGCCTTTTATTTGCTTTTTTTTTTGGTACGTTACACAACGTCAGATGGAGCATCCACCGCCGCACAGCCGCCGGAAGGAAACAGGGGCCACACAGCCACCGGAAGAGGAGATAACAATAGCCAAAGCCAGCGAAGCAGTGACCGGAGGGCTCCAGACCGTGTACGGCAAAGGAAGAGGGGGATTGACCCGCTGCCAGCGCACGACCTTCAACAACCAATGCCCCCGATACCCGAAGATCGCCGAGGAAGATGATCAGATCTAGCCGACGGGACGAGAAGGACACGACAGGTAAAACCCCCAAACTAATTTCAAAAATCGAAGGTAACCGACACCCACCCGGATCAAAAGAAAATCAGATCCAAAAGGAGGATGGAGGGTTGCGCGAGAGGGGTTGAAGAATCGATAACGAGGGTGGCCGGAGGAGGGATGCGAGAGAAGATCTGCCATGGCAGCAGGAAGCCCCAAAGCCAAACACAAGAATCAACGGTCAGAAAAGACAGTTGAAGGGATATGAATCAAGTCGTCGAAGGAAAGAACTCGGGAGAGGGGGAGACGAGACTCGTGTCAGATGCGGCCGGAGCCGAGTTAGGGCGGCCGGAGCCCAGTTAGGACGGTCGAAGCCGGAGTTGGGGCAGCCGAAGCCGAGTTAGGGCGGCCGAAGCCAGAGTTTGGTGGCCGGAGCTCAGATTGAAAGCAGACTGAAGCCCGATGTAGGACTCCCTCTCTCTCTAGAAAAACCTAGAGAGAGGAGAGAGCGCATAATGGTTATTTTTTCCTCAAGACGGGTTTGTGTTTGGCTTCTATGTCGCACAGGTGATACGCGGTTTACAATGTTTTTACTCTATTTTTTTTTTGTTTGTTTACAAATAAAAAATTGAAGTAAGACCTTAAAACCGCGTTTTTATACAAAAACGTAATTGGTTTTTTACGTTAAGTTCAAATTTATGATTTATCCAAGAAATACGGTTTTAACCCGCGTTTTTTTGATCAACCTGTAAAAAAATGAATACTTCTGTCATTTTGGTAAATAAATACTCCATCCGTTCTTCAATATAGGTCGTTTTGGGTGATTAAACATAAATTAAGAAAATGCAATAGAGTGATTAGATTGCATTAATTAATTGTAATGACTCTTCAATTTCCATGAATAAATTAGTAACACAAGCACGGACTAATTTGGAGCCAAAATTTAAAAGCAATTTGGTGATTAGATTGCATTAATTACTTGCAAAGTTGGAGTGGTGGGTATTGAACATTGGAAAAAGCAAAAATACTTGATAATTAATTGACTCAAACCTTTAATGAGTACTCAGCGGGATGTGACGTGATGGGATGAGTCAGTGGGATAGGGGATGTGACGTGAGTCAGTAGAGTGAAGGGGTAACTGCCTATACCCAGTGGCGTAACCTGGGCAAAAGTTTTGCAGGGGCCATTTTTTTAGGGTTTGGAACCTAGTCAAGCTAGGAGGCTCATCCCTACGCCTTTTTCATTTATACGAAAAAACAAATACATATATAGGAGGGGACTTGATGCCAAAACTCCATATAAAAACTAAATTATAGCGAATTCTATCTAAATAGTACTCTACGTTCTTTCATAGAAGCAAATTCATCTAAAATTTCATTTGATGTAAAGGTCTTAACCATTTCCCTTTCAATGTAAACAACTAAGTTATCTGCCAAAAAATCATCTTCCATCTTGTTTCTCAATCTTGTTTTGATGATTTTCATTGCTGAAAATGCCCTTTCACTAGTAGCAGTAGACACCGGAAGAGTCAAAACAAGGCGAATCAATCTATCAAATAGATAATATCTGGTTCCCCTCTCTGTCTCCACCAACTTCATGCATAACTCTTGAATAGATGACAATGACTGCAAGACCGGATGATTATGCACATCAATCTGAAAAGAGATCAACTGATATCTCAAGTCAATCTTCTCTTGATCTGTAAAATCACATGGGTAATATTTCTCCACGAGTAAACAGATGGCATCAATATCAAACGACTTGTATGAATTTCTTGGATCCAAAGCACTGCTAAGAGTTAAAAGCTCTACAACAGACTCACCAAACCTGCAATCAAGTTCTTGCATCTGAGCATCTATTGCAGCAACAAATATATCAAAGTGAAAATGGTGCTCTAATGTAACATCTCTTTGTCGACGACGCCTCCGCCCTTCAAAATAAGGGGCATCCATGCAAGGAACATCAACTTCAAATTTTGTAGAGAATGAAACAACTTGGTCAAGAAAGGTGACTCATCCATCTTCTCTAAAATTTTGAATCATTTTCTTTGTATCTGAAACCAAATGCATAACATTTGATATGTCTTGATTCTTTTGCTGCAAGGCTAAACAAAGACCATTTGTCATACCCATAATCTCCTTCATCAGATGCATAACAAAAACAAACTCAAATGAAGTGATCATTTTGCTAGCTGCATTAGCATCTCCTCTTTGTTGATAAGTTGCGCTTTCTTTCTCAATTTTTTCAAGCACTATAATAGTTGGACCAAATAGCCGCATTAAGCTGCAAAGAGAATGAAAGTGTGAACTCCATCGAGTGTCACATGGTCTTGCTAATGTGCCAACCTGATTTGCTCCCTTTCCACTTTCAAGTTCACCAATAGATAACAAATGAGCAAGTTCTTCTACTTGAGCATCTTGTAATTGATCATGGCGTTTACAAGAAGATGCAACAACATTGATAACACAACTCAAATTGGAGAAGAACTGATGGACAGGAATTACCTCACGAGATGCAGCAACTAGGGCCAACTGCAATCTATGAGCAAAGCAATGCACATAATACGCAAATGGACAATCATTAAGAAACAAAGCCTGCAATCCTTTCCACTCTCCACGCATATTGCTAGCTCCATCATACCCTTGTCCGCGAATATTTTGTACATCAAGTGAATGGCGAGAAAGAATGACACAAATTTCATTCTTTAGAGTTGCTGCTGAAGTGTCTTTAACATGAGAGAGATCGAAGAATCGCTCTTCTATAACACCTTCTCTATTGACAAATCTCAAAACAAGAGCCATTTGTTCTCTTTTAGACTCATCACGGGCTTCATCAACAATGATACAGTACTTCGAATCCCCAATATCTTCACGAATCTTACTCCTCACTTTGCTTGCCATTACTTGTAAAATTTCTTTTTGAATTAGAGGGGATGTGTACTTGGCATGTTTAGGAGCATTCTCTAAGACAGTTTGTGCAACCTTTTCATTATATGCAGCCAAAAGTTTGATCAACTCAAGGAAATTACCTGGATTTTTTGACTCCAAAGTTTCATCGTGGCCTCGAAAAGCGCATCCCTGTCTTGCTAGGTAACGAACAACATCAATAGAAGTTTTCACTCGCAGCTGATTGTTTAAAATTTGCTCCCGTGTTTGCGCATAGATCACTTTGTCGATATGTCTTGACTGCTTTAACAAATCATCACAAGCTTGCACAGCCACATTATGAGGTGAGCAGGGATCCTCCCCGATATGATTTAAAAATGCACATCTTTTCCCATCATTCACCTTCTTCCAATTTCGAAATCCTTTCACACAAAATGCATCCCACCCAGGCCGTTGAATTGGCTTCATTGTGAACAAATAGCAAGGTAAACAATATGCTGCATCAGTAGAGGGGGAATATTCAAGCCATGAAGAAAACTTTGTGTACCATGACGCTTGAAATCGACGAACTCGGTTCTTTCCTGAATCTGACATTGGAAAACTTTCAAGATGAATTTGATAAGGTCCAAAATTCAAATAAGCACGTCTGATCTCATCGAGCTTGTTGACCGGATAATCCCACATATATGGACGTTTACCGGGATCCCTTTCTATATTAGTGCCATCGACATTGAGTTGAGGTTGTTGTTGCTCAGCAATTGAGTCTTCTCGAATGTCTGGATTCTCGGTAGAGTCGACATGAAAGCTTGATGGAGCAGCAGTAGCAGTAGCGTTGACTTCTATTGGAGGATTTGTAGATGTTTCTTGTTTTTTTTTTGAAGAACGAATCAATGGTTTTCATCCTCTTCATTTGGAATTAGAATTTTTGATATGTTCTAGGATTCCACCGTATGAATTAGGGTTAGAATTATGATTTTCAATTAAGAGAAATGATATTAAGTGGTTGAGATATTAAAAATATGGAAGTTAAAAATAAAAATCTTTTTTTTTGTCAACTAAATAAAATCTTAAGGGGAGGAAATCTAAATGTTCTAAAAAAAATAAAAAAAGGAAATCTATTTATTTTTAAAAACAAACACGAGCCAAAGTGGTTGTTGAATAAATAAAAATAAAACAACAATCTAATAATTAAAAAAAAAAGAGTAAAACGGCACTATGTGAGAATATGTGATACAGCTGTAGCACCGAAAATCTGAAACGAAATCATACTCGGTATCTTTTTTTTTTTGCTTTCAAAAAAAAAGAAAAAAAAAGGGAGTCCTACTGTAACATATATACACCCATACTATTAAAAAAAAAAATTCTTCCGGGGTGGCCATGGCCCCCACCCGCCCTCAAAACCTTCCGCCCCTGCCTATACCCCAATGAACCCAACAGACCCATTAATGAGCATATGTATTTACGATTTTTAGAAAAAAAAATTATACTCTCTCCGTTCGGCAAAACTTGTCGTTTACTATTCATGCACGCTTTTTTACAACGATAAAAACTATATAAAGTATTCATTTTTTATAAATTTTTTTAACAAGTTTGTACTTATTAATAATAACTACGAAGTTGTTAAAAAAATTATTAAAAAAACTCGATATTTTATATAGTTTTTATCTTTTAAAAAAGCGTGCATGAATAGTAAAGTGTCAAGTTTTTCCGAACGGAGGTAGTATTTATGTTAATACCTCCTCCTTGAATTGGTAAATGAAGACCGGTCATCCGGGGTTCAGACTGGAGTCCTATGGGTACTATCCACAAGTCATTTCCGATGAGTTATTCCGGAATCGTTATGTTAGTACTTCCTCTGTTCACAAATATAAGTCGTTTGACTTTCTCGCACGTTTTTTAAAAAGCTAAAAACTATATTTTATAAAATATTAACTATTTTATTAAAAAATTTAAACAATATTATAATTAATATTAATAATAATTTCGCGTCGTGCCCTTATAATATTAATATTAACAGATCTCCGTTAGTTTTATTTGAATTAAAAAAAAAAGGGAAAACATGAAAAGAGAAATAACGGAGGCGACACATAAGGAGAGAGATCTCGCCAGGCCGGCGATGCAAACTGGAGTTGGAGGTCACGTCGGAGTTTGCTGGAGAGGAGGGATGAACTTCAAAGAACATGCAGACTGTAAGCCTCAACTGAGAGGAGATGGAGGCTTGACCGAGGATTTCGATTGAGAGAGGAGAAGCCACAACCGACACACACCAGCGATTTTCTGCAATTTCAGTGCGCCTATTGGAGTGGAAAGGTGGAATCCAACCGTAAAAGGTTTGTATTTGATTTTTCAAAAATTAGGGTTCTGAATATTGCGGTTTTGGGTTTGGGGGTTTCGGTTTTGAGCGTGTTATTAGGGTTCTGATTATAGCAGCAATCGATTTTTCATGTGTGTAATCGAGTTTCGATTCGTTTTGGAGATTGCCTATGGATATGTTGTCTATATAATTTTTCGATTTCAGGATGCAAAGCTTAGTGAGAAAAAGAAGGGATTGCTGCTATATTCGAGTAGCTATTTAAGTTGTCGAGTTTGAATTTGCGGTTTGGATATCTGTCTACACTGAATTTGAGTCTAGAATTTAGTTAGTGTGATAGAACTAGATAGTTGCGTATTGGAAGTTTGTGAATTTTTGTCAATCACTCATTTGAATTGGAAGTATGTGAATTAGACAATGGAAATAGTTATATATATGTGAAGTTGCAGGACTGAATTGAATGGGAAAGAAATAAGCAATTCCTCAACAAGTTCATTGTTTTCTTGTTTAATTGAATGAGAAAGAACTAAGCAATCTAAAATGTTAGGATTCGATTCATCGGTTAACATTTACTATTCTGTATATCTTTAATCTTTTTCTTACCTTTTTTCTTTTTGTTCCTTGAGTTTTTCAAGGGATACTTCCCTATTATATGATGGTCCTGGCTGAGTAATAAAGTGCAAGTTGAAGCACATTCATCTTTGAAGGTGAAATTTGCATTTTTACTCAACACCATTATCAAATTTTACAACTTAAATTCTCTATAACAGATTTTAAGCCTATTAGCTCAAATGGTAGAGCAATGTGCGTAAGTACAAAGATGCGAGTTCAAATCCCGCATAGGCTAATTTAATTTGTCTCAGTGAAACTTATACACTTTTTTGAAATACAATTTAGAACTTGACTTGCTGCAATTTGTTATAGAGCTAACAAGCTTCTTATATATGTTATGTAATGGTTATTTCAAGAATGCGTCGATTCTTATCACCCGAGCTTTAAAGAAAGATGGTCTTGACCTTATACAGTTTGCAGGTTCATATTTGTCAATCTGTTTCTTTTGTTTGCTGAAATGTTAATACAAATAACATCTCCCTGGACTGGTATCTTAGTCTAATTTGTGGTGTGTGCAGCGCAGTTTGCTATAAAATCTACCTTCTTGGCTGCTGCTATGTACGTAAATGTGGTGGCAAAGAGGATAAGGGACACTGCTATACACTGCTTATTGTTCAAATGGACAGGTCTGTTTATCCTTTTATATTGTGCAATGCAACTTCATCGCTTGATTCCAACATATGTTCAGTTTGAATCAACTACATTTGCATTTACATGTAACTAGAAAGGCTAGATGATGATTAGGATTATGATATTGATAACTATGCATGTGTAAAACAGTGTGGTCAGTTTGATAAGCAATTCGGGAGGGCGGATGCATAAGAGCCTGATCCAGAAGGATGAGTTCCGCAGTGGGATAAAGCCAGTGTAAAGGAAATGAAAGACAAGTTCTCATCAGTGGGTCTCGGTCCTCTGTCTGCGTTCTTGGGTCCTGATCAGGTGGCCACGGAGACATTATTGGCTACAAACCCTGATGTTAAAACTATTAGTGCATTCTTATATTAGCTCATATATCAATATGATGGACTTGCTGCAATTTTGAATGTATATCCGGCCTATGTGGGATTGGAACTCACATTATGTGCCTAAGCACAATGCTCTTCCAGTTGAGCTAATAAGCCAAAAATTTCAAAACAGCAGGTTAACATAATCTATCTTCAATAAGGCATAATCATAAGAAGAACTTTTATAAGGATTTGCATCAAGAAAAAAGTATCTAAAATTTGAAACTGTCTAATTAAGTAATGGTTTCTATACAAGAAAGTACTCGTATTTGCTAATGCATTAAAAGGGAGCTATTAATAGATCCTGATGCATTATTGCTCTTTCTAAACAAGAAAGTACTTCTATATATATCTTCATTAAATAATAAGTGTTCTTCAAGCTGACGCATTATTGCTCTTTATTAATAAATCATATTTGCTAATACACTTACAGGGAGCTATACCACACCCATGTATGACATTTCAATTTTTCCCATACTTGCTGTAGCATCCTAGTTTATGTGAATCTTGATCAAACACTAGGTGTCTATGAATTTAGCTGAGCTTGTGTTGATTTAGCACTCTAGATAGTACTTTTCATTGTTTTATTCATTAGACGCAACAAGCATTGTTTAGAGAGGTTGCCCAATGGGAAACACTTAGCTATATCTATCTATCTATCTAATGAGCTATCATATGATGGCAACATATATCGTAGGAGTTCACCCTTCTTTGTTAGCCGGAAGCAATCCAGCTTTGCACCAACTCTCTTAACAACAAATTAATCAAATACCCTAAACCAGTTTCAACCCGAGTTTAAATAATCAATGGGATCAAAAAATTATACAGACACTTAATTTTCACATCACAGATAAATTAAATACCCTAACTGAATTTTCACATCACAGACCTCAGAACAAAATTTACCTCAGTTTCGAATATAGCAGCAATCCCTTCTTTTTCTCACTAAGCTTTGCAATCTTGAAATCGAAAAATTATATAGACAACATATCCATATGCAATCTCCAAAACGAATCGAGACTCGATTACACACATGAAAAATCGATTGCTGCTATATTCAGAACCCTAATAACACACTCAAAACCGAAACCCCCAAACCTGAAACCGCAATATTCAGAACCCTAATTTTTGAAAAATCAAATACAAACCTTTTACGGTTGGATTCCACCTTTCCACTCCAATAGGCGCACTGAAATTGCAGAAAATCGCTGGTGTGTGTCGGTTGTGGCTTCTCCTCTCTCAATCGAAATCCTCGGTCAAGCCTCCATCTCCTCTCAGTTGAGGCTTGCAGTTTGCCTGTTCTTTGAAGTTCATCCCTCCTCTCCAGCGAACTCCGACGTGACCTCCAACTCCAGTTTGCATCGCCGGCCTAGCGAGATCTCTCTCCTTATGTGTCGCCTCCATTCTTTCTCTTTTCATGTTTTCCCTTTCTTTCTTTTTTTAATTCAAATAAAACTAACGGAGATCTGTTAATATTAACATTACAAGGGAACGACACGAAATTATTATGAACTTGAGGGGTACCACACGAAATGGGTGAAACTCTTGTACACCTCGCGAAAAAAGCCATACCTCAGGGGTACCTGGCGAAATTTTCCATAAAATAATAATAAAATTAATATTTTATATAGTTTTTACCTCTTTAAAAAACGTGTCCAAAATTGAAACGACTTATATATTTTGAACGATGATGGTGTGTTGCAGATGTTGTGGCGTGTTGCAGATGTGCATGTGGGCCCCTGTTTGCGTGTATGGGTGGTCTTCATCTGTTGAATTTTTGCTGTTTGTAGAGCTCGGAGCTGCAATTTCCATTTGTTTCTTTACTTTTGCTTTTAGGCTAGTTTGACTAGGGGTAGTGGAAATCCGAGTGTCACGTGAGTGTGTTGCATTTGTGGGATATCTTGAGTGATGTATTTTACTATTTTGTGTGATGTACTTTGGATGGTAGGGGCGGGTGCTTCTCGACGACATAATACCACCACTTCCCCGTATCGGCAAGCAACTTATGATTGTTGTGCTTAAAAAGCCTTGCCGACCGGGTTGTGGTTGTGTTGTGTCGTCGGCTAAGTGGTTTTCCTGACATCTTTGCGGTTGGGTTTATATGGTTAAATCTCGGTAGTAGGACTTTTGAGGGTAGTATTATCTGTTTTACGTAAGACTCTTGATATTGTCTTATTTTTTTGTTTCTCCTTGGCTTATACCATTATCTATATATTTACCGTTTCAAGAAGAGAGTAATAACAAATTATGTACATTTGTATAAATTTATCTCAAAAAATGTATTTTAAAAAATACTATTAAAATTCAAAAGATTATTATTTGATGATAATAATTTTAATATTTTTTAAAATATATGTTTCTTCAAGTTAAAATTATATAAATATATATGAGTTGTTATTTATAACATAAATATAATTTTTGAATTTTTTAAATCATAAATATATATACTAATTAATTTAATGTTTCACCTATAAATAATGTATTGGGGGGTTGTAGGAGATCTTAACGTGAGACACAAGGTTGTAGGTGATCTTTTTATACACAGGCTGCTTCGGGCCCAAGAAAAATCCTTGGACCCAAAGCACTCTTTTTCGGGCCAAATCTAACACCCCTCGGGCCACTTCGGACCCATCACAAGAGATATAGATTTCACGAAATACACCGTTTTACCCATTAGTTAATTAATTCAAAAGGATTTTTTTTTATTTGACATTACAATCAGTTGTCAAACTTTGTCATAGCTTTCAATACTTCATCGAAAATGTGCAAGCCTTGCTGCAGAGAGCAATCAGTTTACATATAAATAAATATAAATATATTTATTCATTTTCATTTTCCTTTTTTTCTTGGTTTTTGGGCAGCTTTGGGAAACTGTGAAAGACGAACCAGCACCACGCGGAGAAGGGCACGACCGCGTCATAGGTGGCCACCACAATGGAAAAGTGGGAAGTAGCCAACACCAGCAAGGGCGGAGATGAGCGCGGCACGGGACCAAGCCAGAACGCTAGTGATGGCAGCGAACGACAGGCCGGAAACCAGCGATAATCGAGATGAAGAGCAGAAGCCAGAGTCAAACGACTTATATTTGTGAAAGAAGGGAGTAATAACTAATTATGTACATTTTTATAAATTTATCTCAAAAAATGTATTTTAAAAAATACTATTAAAATTCAAAAGATTATTATTTGATGATAATAATTTTAATATTTTTTAAAATAAGTTTCTTCAAGTTAAAATTATATAAATATATATATGAGTTGTTATTTATAACATTAATATAATTTTTGAATTTTTTAAATCATAAATACATATACTAATTAATTTAGTGTTTCACCTATAAATAATGTATTGGGAGTTGTAGGAGATCTTAAGGTGAGACACAAGGTTGTAGGTGATATTTACTCCTCTTTACCGGTTTACCTAGGGCTGGAAATCACCCGTGGGTGTCCGACTCATCCGATCTGATAGATTACATAGGTTTCATATTGTATAGTGGGCTAAAAGCCCGTTAAGGCCCAATATCTGTGTAACCTATATATATGTTATATCAATGAATGGAAACCCTCGAGGAGGACTTTACATCAATTCCGCTATTCTACATGGTATCAGAGCCTTTTCTTCCTAACGGAACCCTAAATTGATCCTCCCTCTTCCTCCGACCTTCCTCCTCACCGCCGCCTCTCCGGCCCCTGCTCTCGACAACCCCTCGCACAGCGACACCGCCGCCTTCTCCCTCTCCAAGGCCACCGTCGCCGGATCCACCATCCTCGGATCCCCTGCACCGCCACCCTTCCCCCTCCCTCTCTCGGCCAGTGTCGTCCCCAGGCGCGCCCGCGCCAGGTTCAACGCGCCCGCGCCAGGTTCAACGCGCCCGCGCCAGGTTCAACGCGCCCACGCCAGCCCCGACGCGCCTGCGCCGTCCCCCACGCGCCCGCGCCGTCCCCAACGCGCCCGCGCCAGGCCACCCTCCCGCGTCGTCCCCATGCACCCATACTCTACCTCTCGACATGCCGGCCCTCACGCCTGTCTGACATCGCCTGATCCAGGCTATGTTCCGCCAGCTCTGCATCACGCCTTCTCCTCTACGCAGCAGACATCTTCAGATTCTTCTTGGTACATGGACACTGGTGCCACCTCTCACATGACGAACTCCTCAGGTAACCTCTCCTCTATTTCTTTTAAGGGCCCTGCCCCCTCTATTATCGTCGGAAATGGTGGTCGTCTTGCTACTTCGGGTATTGGCCACGCCAATTTACAGACCCCAACCCACCCACTACACCTCAACAATGTCTTTATTGCCCCAAAGATTGTCAAAAACCTTATCTCTGTCCGTCGGTTCACTACTGACAACAACGTTTCCCTTACGTTTGATCCCTATAGTTTCTCTGTGAACGATCTTACTACGGGGGTTACTCGCATGCGATGTAACAGCACCGGGGAGCTCTACCCTGTCACACCACCTCCTGCGTCCCGTCAATCGTGTCCGGTCGCCCTCTCGACATCGTCGTCCAGCCTCTGGCATGCACGCCTGGGCCATCCCAGCGCTGCAGTTTTAGATGTCCTCCGTTCCCAGAACCTTGTCACATGTACTAAAGACCCACGCTCTGGTTTATGCTCTTCCTGCCAACTAGGCAAACATGCCAGACTGCCGTTTCAACGGTCTTTGACCTCTACCCTTGCTCCATTTGATATCATTCACAGCGACACTTGGACCTCTCCCGTGCCTAGCAAGGAGGGTCACAAGTACTACCTCTTGTTTCTGGATGATTACACTCATTACTTATGGGTCTTCCCGTTGCATTTCAAGTCCCAAGTGTTTCCTATTTTTGCCAGATTCCATACCTACATCAAAACACAATTCCACATGTCCATCAAATGTTTCCAGTGTGACAATGGTCGTGAGTTTGACAACAGAGACTTTCACTCCTTCTTTGCCGCAAATGGGATCTCATATCGCTTGTCTTGCCCCTATACTTCTCAGCAGAATGGCAAGGCAGAAAGAATCATGAGAACCATCACCAACATGATGCGCTCTCTCCTCTTCCACGCATCTATTCCCCTTCCCTATTGGCCTCATGCCTTATCCACCACATGTTATCTCCTAAACATTCTCCCTTCCACTACCCTACAAAATCGCTCGCCGGCTCAGACTCTTTATTACGCCGAGCCTAGGTATGATCACCTTCGTACCTTTGGTTGCTTATGCTTCCCTAATCAGTCATCCACTGCCCCCCACAAGCTTCACCCTCGTTCCACCCCTTGTGTCTTTCTTGGCTACCCGTCTGATCATCGCGGTTACATTTGCCTCGATATCAAGACTCACAAGATCATTCTCTCTCGTCATGTCACCTTTGATGAGTCGCGATTTCCCTTCGCGTCTCCCACACCCCCTGTGTCGTCCACGGAGTCTGAGTCGCCTTTCCCTCACTTCATTCTCCCCCAGAGCTCTCCCGGTGCTCCTGCGTCTCCCCCTCCCCCACCTCCCCCGCCACCATCCATCACCAGACCTCACACCCGCAGCGTCTCCGGTGTCTTTAGGCCCCGACATATCGTCTCCATGACCGCCGACCATCACCCCGCTATACACCCCACCTCCCCTCCACCTACATCAGCGCCTCCCCTACGCGCGGCGCCCGCCGCAACCCACTTTGCAGCACCCGCGCCGCCAGCGCTCAGTACACGGCTCCAGGTTGGCGTGCCCGCGCCCCATGCTGGCGCGCCCGCGCCCCATGCTGGCGCGCCCGCGCCCCATGCTGGCGCGCCCGCGTCCCCTGCTGGCACGCCCGCGTCCTTCGCCTCTCCTGCCCCCATCTTTCCCGACTCCCTTTCACCCTCTGCCTCCGCCCATACCTCCCTCTCCCCCGTTCCCACCTCCCACAAAACAGCCCTCCTAGACCCGAATTGGCAGGCGGCTATGCTCGACGAATACAGGGCCCTTACGAAGAATGGTATTTGGGTTCTTGTGCCTCGCCCTCCTGAGGCGAACGTCATTCGCTGTATGTGGCTCTTCCGTCACAAGTTCCGCTCTGATGGGACATTGGAGCGCTACAAGGCCCGTCTGGTGGTTAACGGTAGATCTCAACAGGCAGGTATTGATTGTGATGAGACCTTCAGCCCTGTGGTCAAGCCTGCCACTATCCGAGTGGTCCTGAGTCTGGCGCTGTCGCGCAACTGGGGCATCCATCAGCTGGATGTCAAGAACGCCTTCCTGCATGGTCATCTGAATGAGACGGTTTACATGTTTCAGCCTCCGGGGTTTGCTGATGCTGAGCGTCCAAAGCATGTCTGTCTCCTCAAGCGCTCTCTGTATGGTCTGAAACAGGCCCCACGGGCATGGTTTCAGTGGTTTGCCTCTCATCTGCTTCGCTTGGGTTTCACTGGCAGCCGATTGGATACGCCTCTGTTTATCTATCGCAGAGGCTCGGACTTGGCTTTCCTGCTGCTCTATGTCGACGACATCATTCTCACCGCCTCTTCTGATGCTCTACGAACGTCCATCATCTCAAGGTTGAGTGCGGAATTCGCCATGTCTGATCTGGGTCCGCTGTCTTACTTCTTGGGAGTTGCTGTTCAGCGGCATGCGTCTGGTCTCTTTCTCTCACAGAGTAAGTATGCTGCTGAGATTGTTGCTCGGGCTAAGATGGTCAACTGTAATCCCGTCGCCACCCCAGTCGATACATCCAACAAGCTCAGTGCTAATTCTGGTCCTCTGGTTGACGATCCAACATTATATAGGAGCCTCGCTGGTGCTCTTCAGTATCTCACTTTCACCAGGCCTGATATCAGTTATGCCGTTCAGCAGATCTGCTTGTTCATGCATGCCCCTAGGGAACCTCACTTTCAGGCTTTGAAGCGGATCATTCGGTACATCAGCGGCACACTTGAGCTCGGCACCACCATCACTCCTTCCTCTAAGCTTGACCTTGTGGCTTACACGGATGCGGATTGGGGTGGTTGTCCGGACACCCGTCGCTCCACGTCTGGTTACTGTGTCTTCCTCAATGACACTCTTGTGTCCTGGTCAGCTAAGCGTCAGTCTGTCGTGTCTCGCTCCAGCACTGAAGCCGAGTACAGGGGCGTTGCCAACGTCGTCTCCGAGTGCTCTTGGCTCCGCAATCTCCTGCTTGCGCTCCGATGCCCCTTGCAGAAGGCCACTCTGGTCTACACTAATAACGTCTCCGCCGTCTACCTGGCTAGCAACCCAGTCCAGCATAACCGCACGAAGCACATTGAGCTTGATCTCCACTTCGTCAGGGACAAGGTTGCCATTGGACATGTCCGCGTTCTACATGTCCCGTCCTCCTATCAGTACGCTGATATATTCACCAAGGGTTTACCTAGACAATTGTTCATTGATTTTCGTTCCAGTCTCACTGTACGCACACCTCCCGTTTCGACTGCGGGGGTTTGATAGATTACATAGGTTTCATATTGTATAGTGGGCTAAAAGCCCGTTAAGGCCCAATACCTGTGTAACCTATATATATGTTATATCAATGAATGGAAACCCTCAAGGAGGACTTTACATCAATTCCGCTATTCTACACGATCCACCCGATCCGATTATACGGGTGAAAACCCGAAAAAAACCAGGCGATAGGTTGGTGAAACAGGTGAAAGATCGGGTGACAGATGATATGTTTTTCACCCATTACTCGACCCATCACCCGACTCATTACTCGATCCGCTTAACCAGCCGTTAACCTACCCGATTATTTAAAAAAAAATCCTAGTTTATAAAAAAATATAGCCTAACATAACTACATATTTATCATTTTTCTAATTCTAGTTTCTCTATTCTCTATGATACGTTTGGGTACCCGATCCTTCGCATGTGGGCTTCAGATCAAGAACCACGCCGTATATCTGCTTCGATCTTGCAATGCTCTTTGATATCTCCTGATTTGGAACAATTCAAACAAGTAATTAGAATTCTGATTTAGCGACAGTTTTCAACACGGTAATTTCAGCAACTGGAATTGAGAAATAGCGACAGAAACTAAAACAAAGAACAACGAAGGGAAGCGGAGCTGGGTGCGCGAGGTTGCTGGGCACACAGGCCTTCGGCCTCAGGGTGTGCGGGTGCGAGTGCGGAAGACAGCTCTCGCTGGGAGCGAAGACGAAGGCGAGCGAGGGCCGAAGCGCGCGGGAGTCCAGGCGCTGGAGACCGCGGACGAGGGCGCCTGGAAACGCGGGAGCAGGCGCGAGGGCACCCGGGAAGCAGCTGCGCTCACTGGCAGCGAGTAGCCTGCGGACGACGCCAAGGGTCGGGCTCTTCTTCTTGCGACAGGGCTGTTGTGTGTGGGTTGTGTTTGGTTTTAGGGTTGCCGATAGGAACCAAGGTGAGGATGATGTTTTGTGATTGCCGAATATAACATAGAACACAATAGCTTTGGGATTGATAATCGAAGAACCCTTAATCCATAAAGGGTTTCTTCAATTCTATTTCAATCTAATTTTTATTGAATGTAAAACATGAGTTTAAATAGACAATATACCAATTATATCTTGTGCAAAAGATAGAGTTTTGGTAACTAAAGATAAATCAAATAATCTAAAGATATGTAAATCTTTCCTAAGATAAGTAAAACTAACTAAGGATAGAAAATTAACAACTTGGTGGAAAAGGAATTACCTAGATGAGATATTTTCCTTCCACCTTATTATTTCCTAATTGTATAAAATAAATATATCTAATTAATTAAATTCGAAATTAACTAAATAAATATGTGGAAATTCGTCCAAACAGTGACAGCTGCAAAGATGATGAATTTCGGCCATTCTCGACGTCGATTTTGGAGAAACCTTCAACAGCAAAGTTGTAGATCGTTTTGTCCTCGTTCCAACAAGGTATGACACGACCTCATCCGATAAGTATGGACTCCGAACGACCCGTTTTACTGAGACGTCGAAATGCTGTCAACCCATTAAGAATGAACCCAAATTTGAACATTAGCTCACCTTGCTCCTTTGAACCTTGTTCCATGGTGGAGCCTTCTTCTTCCTTTTGAGGATAACATTCTTTGCCATCAATGGCCCTCGAATCGGTCTTGAGAGCTCGCCTGGATCAAGATCATTATTTGACCCACAGAATGTCATCTTGATCGGCATCATTCTCCACTTCTTAGCTTCGATTCGTCCTCGAATCGAGTCGTTGATGATCAAAGGGGAAGGAGCAACCACCAAAAAGTAACTTCCTTGACAATCAATTTGAGATGGCACCAGCAGAATTTGAGGCAAAGGAACCTCAAAAACAACACATGTCATAGGGAACATTGAGCAATCAAGAGGAACAATATCAATAGGCTCAATAACCCTATGAACTTCAGAATTCTCAACATTAGGAACATTATCAAGAGGTACAATAGCTAACTCAAGAGAAGTGTCCCCAACGTCCTCATCGTTGTCGTCAGATGCAACCACATCATCTTGCAGAAAATTACAGCCAGCTTGCAGATCAGATTCGGATGCCTTCCCGGAAGAATCTTGCAGCGTGTGACTCACCGTTGGAAAGATCGTCGAGTCAGCTTCGCAACAAGACTGAGTTGACTCAATTCTGAGGTCGGAGTCAACGGGAATCTGCTAAACAAATTCGACGCGCTGTGTTGTTTTCTGGGCAACGAAATCAACAGAATGCTCCTTAGGCTCAATTACCTCGTCGTCGGTTGAGGCAACTATAGCCGCTGGAGTAAGGGTGAGGGCTGAAGCAAGATCTTGATAAATTCTATCCGAGATGGCCTTCGCCAATTCCTCCAAGTCCTCCTCTTTGCGACGTTCCTCCTCCTCTTGTCGTCGTGCCTCCTCAGCCTCTCTTTGTTGGAGAAGCCGAATCTGATAGCGTTGTCGACACCTCTTATCTTCGATCTCCAATTGACGTTGTTCTTCCTCTTGACGTTGAAGCCAAAGTTGGCGTCTTTTGACTTCGCGTTGACGCACTAGGGTTTGTTGTTGTAGCCAAGCTCTCCGACGTAACTCTTGTTGGCGCAGTTGTTGTTTAGCACGTTCCAGAGCAAAAAATCCATCCAATGTGATGCCGATCAAGATGGCATTCTGTGGGTCAAATAATGATCTTGATCCAGGCGAGCTCTCAAGACCGATTCGAGGGCCATTGATGGCAAAGAATGTTGTCCTCAAAAGGAAGAAGAAGGCTCCACCATGGAACAAGGTTCAAAGGAGCAAGGTGAGCTAATGTTCAAATTTGGGTTCGTTCTTGATTGGTTGACAGCATTTCGACGTCTCAGTAAAACGGGTCGTTCGGAGTCCATATTTATCGGATGAGGTCGTGTCATACCTTGTTGGAACGAGGACAAAAAAGATCTACAACTTTGCTGTTGAAGGTTTCTCCAAAATCGACGTCGAGAATGGCCGAAATTCATCATCTTTGCAGCTGTCACTGTTTGGACGAATTTCCACATATTTATTTAGTTAATTTCGAATTTAATTAATTAGATATATTTATTTTATGCAATTAGGAAATAATAAGGTGGAAGGAAAATATCTCATCTAGGTAATTCCTTTTCCACCAAGTTGTTAATTTTCTATCCTTAGTTAGTTTTACTTATCTTAGGAAAGATTTACATATCTTTAGATTATTTGATTTATCTTTAGTTACCAAAACTCTATCTTTTGCACAAGATAGAATTGGTATATTGTCTATTTAAACTCATGTTTTACATTCAATAAAAATTAGATTGAAATAGAATTGAAGAAACCCTTTATGGATTAAGGGTTCTTCGATTATCAATCCCAAAGCTATTGTGTTCTATGTTATATTCGGCAATCACAAAACATCTCTCTTGATTTCAGTCGCTAAACGTATGTCTGCTTCGATCAAGAACTTTACTCTCTTGATTTCTATTTGAGTGATTTATTTTTCGTGCCTTATTTTTTACCATAGCCGCTGCATAAAAGTTGAATCTTTATTATTCACCCATCAAAATTGGCACTTTATTTTTGTTATTCTTTGTTTGGATCTATAATTTGGAAGATATTGAGTTCTTGACTGCAAGTTGTGATCTTTTATTCCTAGTTGCTACTTATAATGCATATGACTGTGATTCTTGGATTAAAAGCATTATATAAACTTGCACCACTAAAGAACCCTATTTTTTCCAGTTTCTAGCCTATTTTTCCCTATTTTCTTTATTTTTGCTTACTTTTAGATCATCGTAGCTTTTTTTTTTTTTTCTTGCTCTTCAATTTTCGGTTGCTACCTCCATATTACAGCAGCTTGTTCATCTTATATATATATATATATATATATATATATATATATATATATATATATATATATATATATATATATATATATATATATATATATATATATATATATATAAAAAGAAAACCGAGAGCTTAAATTTAAAAAAAAAAAAGAGCATTCCTTCATTACATTGTTGAGTTAGTAACTCTTCCTTGTTAGTTCTTTGATTGCTACATGTTAGATGATCTAAACGGTTTTAAGCATTACAAAAGAACCATGCTTGTGTGATTTTGTGCTGTGCCGACACTGGAGCCTTGGTCACACCCCTCTTTCTCTGAACCGTGTTGCAACCGTCAGATAATAGTTGACGGAGTGTGTGCACTTGATTGCCCTTGTGATTGCTATTTTCGATACTTACACATTCATATTATTCAAGCATCACATTGTAGATCTTATTCGATACACATTCAGCCGCTTGTTTATACTTGCCATCCTTGATATCCGACTTGTGGTTGATCTAATTTGCAATTTTGATTATTACTTGCTGTCTTCAATATTGCAAAATTCTGTGTCCAGGGGAATTGCTTGAATATTGTGCCTTGTTTTCTCGCTCTTTGATTTCTAAAACTTGAATCACTCTTAGGAATCACTAGAGCTTGCATTACTTGGTTTTTGGTCTTTGCTTCGTTTACTTGTTGCTCTTCTGATATTGTAGGAACATGTCAAACGATAGCGACCCCAGCGAGAGCTGTCTTCCGCGCGCTTCGGCCTTCGCTCGCCTTCGTCTTCGCTCCCAGCGAGAGCTGTCTTCCGCGCTCGCACCCGCACACCCTGAGGCCGAAGGCCTGTGTGCCCAGCAACCTCGCGCGCCCAGCTCTGCTTCCCTTCGCTGTTCTTCGTTTTAGTTTCTGTCGCTATTTCTCAATTCCAGTTGCTGAAATTACCAAGTGTTGAAAACTGTCGCTAAATCAGAATTCTAATTACTTGTTTGAATTGTTCCAAATCAGGAGATATCAAAGAGCATTGCAAGATCGAAGCAGATATACGGCGTGGTTCTTGATCAAGAACTTGCATTAACCTGAAATCCGATTCAACTTTTATGAAGACGAAGGCGAGCGAGGGCCGAAGCGCGCGGGAGTCCAGGCGCTGGAGACCGCGGACGAGGGCGCCTGGAAACGCGGGAGCAGGCGCGAGGGCACCCGGGAAGCGGTTGCGCTCGCTGGCAGCGAGTAGCCTGCGGACGACGCCAAGGGCCGGGCTCTTCTTCTTGCGACAGGGCTGTTGTGTGTGGGTTGTGTTTGGTTTTAGGGTTGCCGATAGGAACCAAGGTGAGGATGATGTTTTGTGATTGCCGAATATAACATAGAACACAATAGCTTTGGGATTGATAATCGAAGAACCCTTAATCCATAAAGGGTTTCTTCAATTCTATTTCAATCTAATTTTTATTGAATGTAAAACATGAGTTTAAATAGACAATATACCAATTATATCTTGTGCAAAAGATAGAGTTTTGGTAACTAAAGATAAATCAAATAATCTAAAGATATGTAAATCTTTCCTAAGATAAGTAAAACTAACTAAGGATAGAAAATTAACAACTTGGTGGAAAAGGAATTACCTAGATGAGATATTTTCCTTCCACCTTATTATTTCCTAATTGTATAAAATAAATATATCTAATTAATTAAATTCGAAATTAACTAAATAAATATGTGGAAATTCGTCCAAACAGTGACAGCTGCAAAGATGATGAATTTCGGCCATTCTCGACGTCGATTTTGGAGAAACCTTCAACAGCAAAGATGTAGATCTTTTTGTCCTCGTTCCAACAAGGTATGACACGACCTCATCCGATAAATATGGACTCCGAACGACCCATTTTACTGAGACGTCGAAATGCTGTCAACCAATCAAGAACGAACCCAAATTTGAACATTAGCTCACCTTGCTCCTTTGAACCTTGTTCCATGGTGGAGCCTTCTTCTTCCTTTTGAGGACAACATTCTTTGCCATCAATGGCCCTCGAATCGGTCTTGAGAGCTCGCCTGGATCAAGATCATTATTTGACCCACAGAATGCCATATTGATCGGCATCACTCTACTTGTTTTGTCCCAAAAAATCTAAAATAATATAAACTTATTTTATTTAACTCCACGTCACATCTTTAAAAAAAATATCTTATTTGTTTTGCATACACTATAGAGTGTTAGCAATTTCGATCATTTTAGCGACTTAGCATTTAGTGTGTTAAGACATGATTTAGCCAAGTGTTTTTTTTTCTTATTTTAACTATGAATTCGAGCTTAGGGTGGATTTCTACCATGGATAGTTCCACCTCCGTTTTGCCTAATACGGAGTATTAAAAAAAAAACTATGAATTCAGCATTCGTATTGGTTTCGGTTTCTACGGTTTCTTAACTATCCTTTATCACTTTCTCTTTCTTTAAAAAACTCAACTCCATTTTTAACTCACATTCATACAACTCATTTTCATACTATATCTATTTAATTTAATAATTAAATTAATTGAATAACCCCACTATTTTTTCTTCTCTCCTCTTCTCATTCTCTATAGCACTCCATTATGGACCATCATCACTACTTTTTAGGTTTTTTGAATTTCTTTTAGAGTTGCTACATAACAAACCATTAATATCATTTCTTACAGTCTCTATAGTACTTAATTATGGACCCTTTATGTAAGATGAAAATAGTGATATACTTTATGAATAAACCCTTTATATATTAACCACTGTCATGCACTACAAGTCTTAACCCACACTTAAAATCAACCACAAAAGTACTACACACTACCCATCAAATCAGTCAAACCCCCACCCAACCAAATTAAAAAGAAACAAAGAATACAGCTTTTTAATAAAGTAGAATAAGATGAGAGCAAGCACTACATGCCATCAGTCCTGTTGCCTGTATTGCTAGCTGCTTCAACACATCACATCTAGAAGAAAGAGATAAACACATATTGAGAGAAGATTTTGAATCCCTTTATCCGTCCTCTCCTTCAACACATCACATCCGTCCTGTCCTCATTGTAGACTTGCAGTGTTGATAACAATTACTCCGTATTTTAATACAATAATTAATTTCATGGCTTAAATTAAGCAAACAACTAGATTTGCCGATATTGTATTCAATTTAAATATAACTAGTATTCGGTACCCGTTCGGTTTCTTAATAGATAAATTGATATTTAATTAATACTCCCTCCGTTTGGTATTAAATGACGCTTTAAAACATAACACAAATTAAGGATAGTTGAATTACTCTAATTATTACCGCAACTTTTGTACCAAGTCTCTGCAAATTCCCACTTTACAGTTAGTAGCAGAGTAAATAGACAACAACAATTGGCCAAATTAAGAGATGTAATTAATTATGTGTCAGAACACACTACTTTAATCTAGGTGATAGTGTAGAACGTCAATTAAATTTAACACCAATTTTTTGCCTAAAGCGTCAATTAATACCGAACGGAGGGAGTTAAACACACTCTAAATAAAAAAAATCACAAAAAATAATCACAAATTCATATATACCCTCCTCCATAAATTCAACCATAAATAAAAATTAAAAAAAAATAGAAATTTCAGATCTGCAGAGATTTGATTTCGGGCCTTATTTAACTGGTTGATTTGCTTCACATCCCTATTTCATATTTGTTTTTAATTTACATGGTATCCAAATCTTTGATCCAATAAATCTTTTTAAGTTTATGACCAAGTTCCGCTCCAATTTTACTCTTATTGCTATAAAATGTAACATTTTTTTATAGATTTTTTAAAATAGATGATTAAATCTAACTTGGCTGATGAATAATGAGATCTGTTTTCTAAGTTCATTGGTCACAAAGTTGGTTAATTGATTTCTCTTGCATTTCTAGTAGTTGTTTGATGTGGAGAACACTAACTCGAACCTCAAGAGTGAGTTAAATAATATTAAAACGATATAATATAAGCATTTCCAGTAGCTGTGTCATTTCTGTTACTTTTTTTTAAAGTTTCATCCGTTATTACTTCAATTACCCAATTAACCAATGTTTATCTCTTTTATTTAACCAAAAGATTACACATTTATCATAATTTCATTTCTGTAGAGATTTTTTAAATTTAGTTTAAACCGTTTTAATTCAAATAATTAAACTTTACATATCTACAGAGATTTTTAAACCAATTACAAAACATTCTGTTTCTTTTTGCTAAAATAATTAAAATTTTCAGATCTGCAGGGATTTTTTAACCAATTACAAACCATTCCGTTACTCTTTTTTTTAAGTTCCATCTGTTATTACTTCAATTAACCAATTAACAAATGTTTATCTCTTTTATTTAACCAAAAAATTACACATTTATCCTAATTTCATATCTGTAGATATTTTTTAAATTATTAAAAACCAATCGATATTACTTTATTTTTTAAGTTCTATTCTCTATTAATTTCAGATATGCAGAGATTTGTTTTACCGTTTTACTCTCATTCACCCTAACCTAACTGGCAACACTACTCTGTATATATAATCAGAATCGAATATAAAAGAAAACTCACTTCTCGTCCTTTCTCTTCCACCGGCCATGGGGCAGTCCTCTCATCTGGAATTCAATAGTGTATACAACCAACATAAAAAACCTAAATAAACTCATTAATGTTTATTCATATCTATCTATCTATCTATTTCTATTATTATTCTATTATATCTCTTAACTTAATACAGCGAAAGGAGCCATACAAATCACAATGTGTTCGATATTACAAATAAAATACAATTCCACTCTACATAAATAATCCAATATTAATAAGATAATTCAATTTAGCAGACAACGCACACCCACATAAATAATCTCATTGCACAAAATTCCAATCCAAATTCGATTTCGACATTCCCATTGCGAAAACCCCCCAATTCAAATCCCATTGTTATTCAACAACCACTGTTATTCCAATCCCATTGCACAAAATTCCAATCCAAATTCGATTTCAACATTCCCATTCCACAAAACCCCCCATTCGAATCCCATTGTTATTCAAATCTAAAATTCCAATCCCATTGCACAAAACCCCCAATTTGATTTCAACATTCCAATCCAAATAAATCAACCTTAGATCATTGTTATTTGTTAAACCAAACCGGTGAAAATTAAAATGAGATTATGGATAATCGATTGGGACTTGGGAGTTTGGAGTGGTACATGAGAAAGAAGGTCGGACAGAAGACGGCGTGGCGACAACAGCAAGGAGGCCGGACAGAGGTGATGAGTCCGCGACGTAGATGGTCTGCTTCTGCTAGGCAACAAACTCGACAACGACATTTCGACAGTCACCTGGGCTACTTGAGTAGGGAGTGGCGCATGGGCTCGCCGGAGTCGCCAGTGACGACGGGAGAGAGCAAGCGGGGCAGCCGAGGTCCGAAGGAGCGGGCGATGGTGTTGCGAAGGGAGTTAGGACTTAGGAGCAGCAAATGGGTGTTTGATTTTTAGGGTTTTTCTCAAAACGATGCCGTTTTGATTTTTTCTTTTACTAGCTAATTATTGCTAAGAGGGTAAATCCTTATTTATTGTGAAAAAATATATTTTTAATCCATTATTTTACAATGTTTCATTATAAATATTTAATCTAAATGATATTTACTCCATTTACATACTTTATATTATAATAGTCTATATAATATGAACTATTGAGTGCGGAGTCATATGACGATAAACTTCAAAAAGACTCGAAATTCATATCCAAAACACTAGATAATATTTTCAAATAGTTTGACAATAAACTTGACATAATATGAATTATTTCAAATAATTACATTATAGTTTGATTATTTCAAATAATTACAGTATATTTAATGACGATTTTGCTATATTCTTATGCCTTACAGTAGATAACAACAAAATAATAAATAGCTATGTCGTTTTCATATTATTACAATAGTATAATACATCTAATAAATAATGTAAATAAGTTATGGTAATATCTTCTATAAAATATAATATACTTTACAAATTCCGTGCGTTTCGCACGGGCACTACGCTAGTAAAATACTAAATCAGATGTCGCTGATGCGATCTCAATTTCTATCCAGATCATTCGAATATAACCTTGTGATATATTTATTTTACAAATATATTTATTTTTTACAAAAACATGATTTTATAAATAAAAATTCATATTCATTTATTTTAAAAAAATTTATAAAATTTTGAAATATTTTTGACTTAAAAGCTAGGGTAGATTTTAACTTGAATCCTTTGATTTGGATTATTTTCTAAAATTTATTTATTTATGATTTTTCATTTTTTTAATAAATTTATTGAAATTATCATTTATTTATAATATTATAATAAGTATGATATATACATATTAATCATATTATTTACATTATGGTAAGATTATTAAGTTAGATAAGAAGTATAAAAAAATTATGTAAAATAACTCAAGGTAAAAGATTCTATTAATGATAGGTTTTGTATAAGATATGAGGTTAAATATTTATATTAAAAATAAATATAACATTTTTAATAAAGATAAATTAACACAATTTCATCTAGACGTTATTTTATTTTACATGAACATAATTTTTAATCAAATTAAATTAATTATCTAGCGAGTTGTGACAACTAACCATTATTTTGATCGATCATACATTTATAACGTAATTTCATCGTACTTCAAAAAATATTAATTTAGGTTAATGGGATTAATTTTAAATTATTCAATTAAGATTATGGTTAAAGGTCTCAAGGTAAAATTTTATCCAATTATTTTATTAATAAATTATGTTTAAATTCTATCCAATATCTAATCGGTAAATGTTGTTAATGTGTGATTATGATTATGTATTTAGGGCGAGTATAATAGATGTATAGATGGGTGATAATTATGATATAATGTTACCTTGAATATAGGCCACAAAATTTTTTGGGTTAAACAAGATTATTTCTGTTTACGTGTCATAGTCTTAATTAAATTGGTATTATATTTTTTGGGCCACATCAATTAATAAACCAATGTAGTTAGGTAAAAAAATTATCTTTTTAGATCAAATAATCTATCTAATATTTGATCAATTATTATACGTTTTAAATCAAATTGAATATAATATATTTAAATATAAATATTTATCACTGTTTTTTTTTTTTTGATCAGAAAGGCGGGCTATTGCCTGTAGTAAATTTTATTAAGAGATGAATGAAGGTTCAGCAGCAACTCCACAAACAGATGGAGGCGAAATTAAGGAGGAAATACAAGCTGGAGGTTCAGTAAACTCGGCATAGCTATGCTCGGTCGACAGCGCCCAATGGGCGAGGCGATCCGCCATCTCATTAGTCTCTCGACGAACATTGCAGACCCGCACTTCCCATCCAACTTCCCCAAGGATCTTGCGGCCTTCCATCAGCAGATAGAAGTTCGGGTGTGTAGGAGGAATCCTGGTGTTAAGCAACTCGCACGCCACTGCGGAATCAGTTTCGACGATGAGCTTGGTTGTTCCTAGCAGCCGACCCAGTTTTAGTCCATGGAGGATAGCGAGAACCTCCGCCCGTAGTGTCGTGCAGACACCACATGTGAAGGTGAAAGCTCTTAGGAAGGTCCCTTCACTGTTACGGAAAACGCCACCCCCGCCTGCAAGACCCAGGTTACCCTTAGATGAGCCATTTGTATTCAGTTTAGTCCACCCGGTCGGAGGGGGTGTCCAGCTTGGTTGCAACGTCCTTGGCCTGGTCGGAGCCCCCTGAGGGAGCGAAATGAGGTGCCTGGAGGAGGCATATTCTCTCGTCAAGGAGACCGCACGACTCGCCAACCCCTTGTGGACCTGGGTTCCCTCGTAGACCAGTTGGTTCCGGCACTTCCAAGTGTGCCACACCATGTTAGCAAAAGTAGCAGCCCATGTGTCCTCCCCTTTTATATTGTCAAAAATCCATGTCTTGAGATCATTCCCAGAGAAAAAGTTAGGACGGTGGGAGTTGCGCAGTAACCACCTCCACTCGGCCTTGATCGCTGGGCACTCCCTCAGAAGGTGGAGCCCTGTTTCAGTAGCAGAACACCTGGGACATGCTGAAGAATTAGAAAGGTGGCGTCTAACCTTGTTGTAATTTGATAGGAAAGCGTCGTGGGCTGCGAGGAACAGGAACGACCGGGCCCTTTGCTGCACTGGTAGTCTGGTACCCTCCACAGATGATTCCAATTCCTATCATACGGGTTGTCAGGGTCGTCACCCCTCAAGCAACGGAGAGCTGATTTGGTGGAGAAGACGCCTGACTGACTCGGCCCCCAAACAAGCTTGTCCTGAGCCGCCGGATCTTCACTGATTTGAATCGATTGGAGCCTGAGGCTCACCTCCGGAGGGAGGTGTTGGGAAATAACCTGCCATTTCCACGAACCATTTCTCCATAATTCAGCCACTGTTGCTCCGCTGAGTTCCTTTGGGACCGCTGTTGTGGCGAGATCAATGAGAGGCGAATCTCCGAGCCACGGGTGGATCCAAAATAAGGTGGAAGTGCCATTTCCGACCGCCGATCTAAGATTCGGCGTGAGTAGCTGGGCTCCCTGCACTATGCTCCTCCAAGTTCGAGAGTCGCCTGCCCTCTTTTGGAACATGTCTACATCACATCTCCCATGACAGTATTTGGATCGGATAATACGGCTCCAGAGCGAATCCGGGGATTGGAGAAGTCTCCAACTGAGCTTGGTCAGCGTCGCCTTATTTGCTTCACACATCGAACGGACACCCAGGCCCCCCTCCGACGGCTTACTCGTCACCACTTTCCAGTTAAGTAGGTGAATTTTCTTTCTCTCTGAGTTCGAGCCCCAGATGAATCCCCTGACTTTCCGATCGATCTCCTCACACACATTTTTAGGCACAAAGGTCGATTACATTACATAGAGGGGAAGACTTGTGAGGACAGACTTTGCAAGTGTGACTCGGCCAGCGAAGGAGAGCGTCCGAGCTTGCCAACTCTGCAGACGGGATGTCACCTTGTCCACCAGGAAACTATACCGGTCTGCTGTCATTCTACCACATGCCGTCGGGACACCCAGGTAGTTGCCAAATTCCTGAGAGCTCGGGACGCCGAGGATATGGCTGACTTTTTGTTTCGTCTCCGCCGCGACGTTCCTTGAGAACAATACGCTACTTTTGTTATAGTTAACCTTCTCCCCTGACATCCCACAATAAGTCTCGAGGCAGGCTTTGATCGTTGCCCCCTGATCTTCCGACGCCTCAGCCAAAAGAACAAGATCATCGGCGAAGAACACATGAGAGAGGGGTATGTTTCCGACCAGCACTGGTTTCCAGGACCCATTCCTCACCGCCCCGTCGATGATATGGGACAGCCGTTCCATGCACAGAACGAAAAGGTACGGTGATAGAGGATCACCTTGCCGGATTCCCCGCGATGGTACAAAGCTACTCGACTTTTCCCCATTCCATAACAACTCTACCATCCCAAGAGACTGGCATTTCATCACTACCTCAATCGGCTTTGGCGGCAACTGAATTTCATTCAAGATTTCCCGGAGAAAGTCCCAACGGATCCTATCATAGGCCTTCTCCAAGTCAATTTTGATCATCATCCATTTTCGCCTTCACCTCTCCGACATCGAGTGGAGAATCTTTTGGATCACCACCACGTTGTCAATGATTTGTCTTCCCGGAATAAAGCTTGCTTGCATAGGAGAGACGAGATCTGGGAGGATCGGTTTCAACCGGTTAACAATGGCCTTCGTTGCTACTTTAAAAATCACATTCAGTAGCGAAATAGGGCGAAATTGGGAAGGCTGAACTGGCGCTGGGATCTTTGGGATCAGTACCATCAGAGTGTCACTTATCTCTTCTGGGAATTCCGCCTCATTCAACATACCTAGGATCGTGGAAGTAAACTGAGGGCCGACTGTATCCCAGTTTCTTTGATAAAATATAGAAGGAAAGCCATCAGGGCCTGACGCCTTGTAAGGCCCCATTTGCTTCAGTGTCTCCCAAACCTCAGTGCCTGTGAAGGGGCTCATAAGGGAGTCTAGCTGTTCGGGCTTCATGGGAGGGAAGGTAAGAGGGCTGTTATGAAGTAAGGGCCAGTGTTGGGTTCGTGCTTCAGCCGTATAAAGCCCGCGGAAGAAACTCAGAACCGTCCTCCAAATCACCCTTGGTTCAGTCACCTAATCCCCATTAGCATCCAAAAGAGCTGTGGTTCTGTTTGCCCGCCTTCTTATGATGGTAGAGAGATGGTAATACCTAGTACGTCTATGAGGAAATTTGCCCTCGATTTCTGAAACCAAAGCACTTGCTCTTGTGCCAGGACAAGCTGCAGTTCCTCCGTTACTACCCGTTCCAACCGTAAGTAATGATTGGAGGCTCTGTTAGTCAGCTTCCGTTTGATGCCCTCTAGCCTCTTCCATAAATTCTTCTTCCGCTTGAAAATATTCCCATATACCTCTCGGTTCCAGATAGACAGATCCCCAGCTAATTTCTTAAGCCCCTCGCAAGTCCTGACATCTTTCTGCCATTGGATCTCTACAAATTCCCGGAAGTCTTCATGCAACATCCATGCCGCCTGGAATCTGAAAGGCCTGTCGACTCCCACATCGGGCAGGGCCTGTTCCAACTGAATCAAAATAGGCGAATGATCTGAGTGCGGAGCTGTCAAATGCGTAATCGTAGTGTCTGGAAACCGGAGTTTCCAATCGGCACAGCACAAAACTCTGTCCAGCCTTGCGGCTTTATAGTTTGCATGCGTTTTCCCATGAGACCATGTGAACGGGATCCCTGTAAACCCCAAATCGATGAGCTGTAGATCCTCAATGTGCTGTCTGAACCGGCTAGCTTCCCTGTTCGAGCCAACAGATGATGACGACCGCTCTTGAGCTCCCGTCGTGGCATTGAAATCACCCGCAAGTAGCCATGGTTGGTTGTTTGTGTGAGCGAATTCTTCCAGTGACTGCCAAAGCTCGAGTCTTTTGGCGACAATCGGAGATGCGTAGATAGCAGACATAATCCATGGATCTTCCCCAACCCTCTCAACCTCCACGGTAATGTGTTGTGGTCGTGAGTCCCTGAGTCTAACAGTAACTTCATCAGTCCTCCAAAGGAGCCAAATTCCTCCCGAGAAACCTTCAGCCTCAACCCTTCTAACCCCATCGAAACCAATACGAGAGCAGACTCTGTCAGCAGCCCCCCCACTGATTCGAGGCTCTACCAGAGCAATGACTCTCGGATTATGGAGTCGGATAAGTTCCCTCAGAGCAGCGAGAAACTGGTCGCTCGTCGCACCCCGGACGTTCCAAACAAGTATGTTTAAGTTAGGATGTCTTGGTAACTGTTGGGTCTGATTTCCAACCATCCTGCTACTGCGCTTGCGAATCGATCAAGCGCGTTGTTGATCTTGTTGGGTACGGATACCCGACATAGCATTGGCATTGTCTCCGTCACCATTGGAAGAAAATCGACGAGCATCTTGTTCGAAATTCGAGGAAGTATTGCCTGAAAAGGACCCATCCGACGGTCTGACAGGAGGAAGCTCACTGGATTGTCCACGTGCATCACTACCACCCTCGGTGCTGACTCCATCCTTCGACACAGTCCTGAGCAGGGTACGGGGAATAGAGTTCTGCGGTTGGCGGCGGTCTAGAATGATGGTCTGGCTTTTGGTGGGGCTTCTTTTCGGGAGGAATTGTTTCGGAAGTTTGGGTTTGGACTCTGATTTTGGGGTTGACGTTGAAGGGGTCGTTTTGTGGTCGTGTTAGGCGGCGTGTGGAGGAAACGGTTTTGATTGTGTGATTTTCTTGTTATGAAAGTTAGAAGCTTTGGGATCCTTGCCTCCTTTGGCCTGGGAGGTCGATGCGTTATCCTTATTTGAAATATCTTCCTTGGAGATAGAGATATTGGGCTGTGTAACAATATCTTTAATTGGTTGTTCATTATCCTCCCCAATCTCCTGATTTCTCGTGATATCCTCCTCAACCGATAACGCCTCGTACCTTGAGGAAATCGTAATCCTCTTTGTTCCAGGATTCCCGGATGTTTGTTTGGTGTGCATCGCCGAGCTCTGCTCTCCGATGACAACGTCTGACTCCGTTTCCGGCGCCGGCGTGATCGGTCTTTCCTTTTCAGGCGCTGCTTTCTCGGGAGGCTGGGCCTGGGTTCTTCTTCTCAGTTGTTTCTTGACCTGCATCCACCCTCCATGGCTGGCCGTTTCAAGTTGTGAGAAACCTTAAATGTTCTTGTCCTTAGCGTGGGTCGTCGACGCACCCCCTTGCCCCTCCTTCCCACAAACATCACTGTTGTGCCCGACCTTTCCACAGTTGAAACAGAGCATTCGGAGGCCTTCGTACTGGATTGGCCAAACTTTCCCGTCCAGTTTGAATTTCGATAATAAAGGTTTGGTGAGATCAATCTCAACGCTTAACCTTGCAAACCGACCCCTGTCCGCGGATGCAGTAGTGCTATCAATGCGTAGGACTCGCCCTATCTTCTTGCCATTCAACCTAAGGAATCGTGGGTCGAAGTACTCGATGTGTAAGCATGGTATCCGAACCCAGACAGTGAGTTTGTTGATTTTCTCGATTTCCGGATTGAACCTCGGCACCCACTGTTGGATTGCCAAGTAATTGTCTCCGACCATCCAAGGTCCCTCCATAACTACATGGTTATAATCTGACTGATTAGCGAAACGGGCAATATAATAGTCATTGCCAAGATCAATCAACGAGAAAGGGGCACTGAGAGCCCACTTCTGAGAGAGGCGACGGTGCAATTGCATATAGCCAGGCCCTTTTTTAAACAGTTTAACAATGAGCGTGTTCCTCCATGGTTTCCTTAGCGCTAGCTTTTCTGCTTTGTTCAGAATGATGGACGAGCAGTTGGGGTCATCATTCTCTGGGAGGATATCGTCGTCCGTGCCATAGCCTTGGTCCTCAACTGATTCCTCATACACCGGGTTCGCTTGCATAATTTCGTGGCCGGAGCCTCCTCCTCCCATCAGTTTATCCTTGTAGTTCAGGGCTGGGGGAATCGCCTTACCGTTTGATTCATTCAACGATGGAAACTGCTCATTGAGACTCGTGTTGGAAGGTATCTGTGGGGTGCCAAATATGATTGTGGGTGGGCATGACTCCGGCGGGACCACACTCCCAACTGGTGCCTGGTCCATTTTGGGGTCAGACGTCTCCCCACCATCCTCGGACGAATGTGGGTGTTGCGGCGGATCAGGCGGCTTTCCGGCGGCGGCGGTATGGGCGTGGCGATCAGGGCTTCTGCTACGCTCTCTCCCACTCATACTGATTCAAAATAATGCAAGATTTTTATCACTGTTGATGTTTTATGGGGAGTGCTAATGAATACGACCTAAGTGCTATATTAGCACTCCGTATATTTCCACATAAACTGTTGATATCCAAATATAGTATAATTTTCATTAGCACTCCGTATATCCATATACATAATGTATTATAACTGTTTTGATCAAAAAAATTCCGTGGAGGCGAGATCGCACCAGTGGTCTCTCCTTTAGTATTTTGATAAATTTGATATTTATTTTACAATGGTATTAATATTAAATTTTAATTATTAATATAAAAGTTTATATAGGTTAAATAAGTAATAGAGAGATTATAAAATAAATTGATTTGTCCCTATACTATCAAATCTACATAGATTTTATAACCAATATTTAAATTCAATTCATTAGATTTATTTTTACATTCTCTAACGTACTATTTTTTTTTGGAAAAATGACTCAAAATAATACCAACTATGAGATATGAACCAAAAATAATATGAACTAAAAAAAGTCTCAAAATAATACAAACTATCCACCTATAAACCAAAAATAATACAAACTTTTAAATCAACCAAAAAAAAATACAATCAATGAAATTTTGACTTTAAATAATACAAACTTTTGAACTTAAATTAAGATAAGATTAAAAATAATTTTTTTTAATCAAAATTATGAAAAAAATCTATAATTATTAATACTTTGCACAAATCCACCTTTTATATTTTAAATACATCAAACCCACTATTTGGTTGTCCCACTTTGTATAATACAACCCCAATTTTTAAAAATTACACAAAATTACATGAATTCTAGGATATAATTTTTTTTTTGAATAATTATGGATAAAGTGGATGTGATTTTATTTAATTTCAAAATAAAAAGTGGTTTTTTTGTAAAGTTGAATAAATTAATTGTGATTTTGGTGTATTTAAAAATAAAGGGGATGCATTTATTCAAAGTGTGACTATATACACATATTTTTGTAATTTTGGTAAATAATGTTTAATTTGTTTTTATTCTTCTCGCAATCCAATTTCAAAAGTTTGTATTATTTTAAGTTAAAAGTTCATAGTTTGTATTGTTTTTAGTTGATTTTAAAGTTTGTATTATTTTTGGTTTATAAGTGTATAGTTTGTATTATTTTGAGACTTTTTGTAGTTCGTATTATTTTTGGTTCATATTGTAACGACCCGGGATTATGATTCTCGGGTTAGGTATCGAGGGATGAAACCCCTCGTTAGGATCTTGCGCCCCGAGTACAGGTTGAAGGTTTGAAATTCTACTCTAGCGTTTTCAAGTGGGATTTCATATCCGAAATTCAAAGGGATCGTTGGAATCCCCGGGGAAGTCCCCTGTACCTGTCATAAGTCTAAGCGTGTAAAACCAACATTCATGCAAATAGTAGAATCAAGGTGTAATACAAGAGGGTGTCACGGCAGAGCCGAGTCAAAACCAAATCAATAAGCATATTTATCAAAATCTAAGGTTAGACCATTTCTTTGCAATCGCCCAAGAGAGTTTCCACGTTACGGAAACAAGGAATAATCATGCTGCAAAACAAACCTAAAAAAAAAATGTATGCGGGGCGGTGTCAGATCGAAGCCATACGCAATATAATCCCAAACAAGCAGACATATACACACGCTAGTCCTAATAAAGATGCTTCTAGATGCAAGGCGGAATATTAACACACTAGCATGGTTCTAAGATCAAGTGCATAAATATAATAAGGCCTTAGCACCGAATACCAAGTGGTATATCCCTCCCCTACCTCCACCCCCTTCCGATAGGGTGGAGACTGGACAACTCGTGAATGCCTCGGGTGGCACGCATGCCCAAGCCGTATCCACAATAAAGCCCGCAGACAGCTCATAATATAAGGAAGTTCCATGACTCGATTGACTCAAGACGGGACCCGATGGGACTGGGCCGTCCTATAACCCTAGCAAAGACTCTAGTTACTTCACAGATAACGGCCGTTCTGTTTACAAAAGCAATGAGTAAACGAATGCTCAATCATGAGTGCAATCTTAGCATGATACTACATGGCATGCTTTATTATGAATGCAAGAACCCAGTATGCACATGGCTACAAGCAGGGAGATCTCTTTTTCGAATCTGAGTGAGCTCATATAGGAACTCACCTGGCGGTGCAGAACAGCAAGGCAAGCATTACGATAGATTAAAGATCACCTAAATACATATTAGAGCACATATATAAGTCTATGTCTAATCATTCAAGCACGCAAAGCACACATCAGTCAACGAGAATAACAACCATATCACAATCGTTGTTCCAATAAGCTCAACCATTTACCACATTGCCACATTCCGTAAGACCACACCATTCTCATCGTTCCACTCAGCCACATTCATATATTCATAACCATATATTTGCATATCATATAGCTCAAGTGCATCATATTCATCATATCTCAACGCATAAGTTAACGATACATAATCTTAACATTTCATCATGCTATTAGTCAACACAAATCATGATATTAGACAATCATTCACATCAATCACGCTAGTTAGTCACCGAGCACATAATTCCCGAGTTAGTCCTGAAAACCGTTTCGAAAACCGAGTTGACTAGTGAGAAATTCCGTCGTTGGTAAATGTTCGTCAAATCCCCTTTTCTAAAATCCAAGTCTCATACTATTATATTTTCTTTTGATTACCATAATATTATATCATTATTCTCAAAATAATATTTTATATTTTAAATCTAACATAATATTATATAATGTCTTAAACACCATTTATTAACACTTTTATAAAATATTTCCAAATCCTTTAAAATCCCAACCATTCACATTTAATAAAATCAGCCATTTTTAAATTACCAAAACCGACCTTTATATTGGTAGAATTCCAAACCGAGCTCATCTTTCTTAAAACCCCCAAACGAGCCCTTTAGATGTTAGAAGAATCAAAACCCACTCACACTTAACAAATTAGGCCCAAAAATACATCTCCTTTCTAGAACCCAAAAATAGCCCAGCAAAAATAGGCCCATTAACCCATTTCTTTAAAATCTGATTTTGCGGGAAGACCGAACCGATTCATTAAATAAGGGCTGAACCGGACCAGTTTTTAAAAGAACAAACCGGACCCCCTGGCTACTGTTCATCGTCTCCCCCGCCCCCACACCCTGCATTCAAACCAAAATGAAAAGGAGAGGAATGGAGCTGCTCGCCAGCGACACTAGCTTTCCGACCACTCATCACGACACCAAGTCCAGAAAGCAAGAAAGAAAGGAAAGGAGGAGAAGGAGTGCTCACCGAGGGCGTCGACTCGCCGGAAAACCTCATCGGTGCGCGATTGAGCCTCACCGGGGACGAATCAGCACTGGCTTGGACTATAAAAATGGTAACAGGTTCAAAGGCGGAGCTTTTATGTGGTTCCGATCGGAAGAAGGAGGGAGAGAGAGAAGTGCTCACCGAAGGTTCGATTTGCCAGAAAACGCTCGATCTGTCTCGTCGTGGGCGGGTCCTCGCCGGAGATTGACTGGGGAGGATGGTAGGGGATCAAATCTTCTTCCTTAAGCTATATGGAGGTGAAAGGATGGGAAGGGAGCGAGAACAAGACCTTACCGAGCCCAATGCGAAAACGGAGGTGGGAGTGGTAGCGCCGGATGCTCCTGGAGGCTCCGACTGCTGCTTCTGGTTGCTGGAGGCTCCGGGAGGTGGTGAGGATACTGCTGTTGCTGCCTCTGGGAAGAACAAGGGGGCAAGGAGGAAGAGGCGAGGCGTGGGAGGCCTCGGCAAAGCAGGGGAGGTGAGTAGGCTTGGTTGAATTGGAAGAGAAGCTGGGAAATTGGGAAAGAATGGTGAGGTGGTGGGACAATTGAAATGTGACAGAGGGTAGGGAGAGGGAGAATGGTGAAAATCAAAATGGGTTTGGAATTGGATTTACTGTATGTATGTGTTGAAGGGAGCTCTGCTCAAAGTCAAAAAGGGGCTTTTGGGGGACTTTATTTTTCTCTGTGTGAAATGGGAAAGAAGTGCAGAGGAGGAGAAGGATAGAGGGAACTGTTTTGGTTTTTTTTTTTATATAAGGTAAGAATTCGGGTGGTAGAACCTACCCGAGAGCATCCTTACGGATGAGGTCAATAAGACCTGGGTCATTGTGAAAGTCGGAACCCCTAGCAGCGTGGCAAAGGTGTGCAACCCTATAAGCCACGCTATTACCAGCACGGGGTATATGGGAGAATGTTACATCTCCCATCTCCGACGCAGTTGTTCTGATGTCAGCCATTATTAGATCGACTTCCTATGGGCACGGTCCTTTCCCATTAAGGTGGTTTATGATAATCTGGGAGTCGCCTTCCACTATGATTTTTCCGACTCTACAATCTTTCGCCTGCATCATACCCATTTTCAGCGCTAGGGCCTCAGCCTTTAACGCGGATTTTTTCCTAAGGTTTTTCCTCCGATGAAGATCGGTCTTCCATTCCAGTCTCGAATGATTACCCCTGCTGAGCTCTCCTGCGTGCTTAGGGAAGAACCGTCAAAATTTAGTTTCACTATTCCAGGGGGAGGCCTCCTCCAAGATTTTTTCCTGTCTTGTTTTCTCTGAAGGTTTTGGCCTTGAGTGTTCTTACCTTTGCCAGGACCCACGTCTGCCAGATCCTCCATTCGTGTTGTTCTATCCCAGTTGTTTATGTGGTTGCTAATCATCTGTAGCATCGATTCATGGGATTGAATCTGTATCCCATTGAATATCACTTGATTTCTTACATGCCAGATAGTCCACCAGGTGAAAGCCAGCTTTTCCTTGTCGGATCCATTAAGGGAGAAGCCAATGTGGGATAGTATGGGCGGAAATTTTCTCGAATGAGTTATTAGTGGGTGGAGCTGCAGTTGGGTGGTCGTATTCCAAGGTAGAAGCGGTGCAGTGAACGGGCATTCCACGAAGATATGAGTCTCGTCTTCAACTGCACTGTTACACAGAGTGCAGGTATTTGGGACCGCCACACCTTTTTGAGCAAGTCGGTTAGCCGTGGGTAGACCCTGTTGACCTAACTTCCAGAGGAAATTCTTTATTTTAGGTGTGAAGGTTCGATAATAGAAAAACAATGTAATAAGAAATACTCTAGAAGGGGGGTTGAATAGAGTATGCCCGTTTTTCGCAGAAAGTCTCAAGACTTTTGGAGCTTGTACCAAAACCTTTGAGATAAACCTGAATCATAAAGTTAAACAATTCGAACCAAGTGCGGAAATAAGGTAAAGCAATAAGTAAAGAACACGAGTAATTGTTTACGAGGTTCAGCGCAACTTGGCCTACGTCCCCGCCTAGGGTTCTTCCACAACCCTAGGATTCAAAGGCTTTATTGATTGCTTAGCTTAGGATCCTAATAGCTCACCGAGAAGCCTCTCTCCTATACAATTGCAATCTAGTCAACTCACGTTCCCTTGGAGTCCTAGACCAATCTAGAAGAGCCCCACCTCTCTCAGCTATCTAGTACAATCCTCTAACTCTCGCAAATCAATAGCCTAGTGCAACTTCCCGAGTTGTAAACTCTCGAGTAACACTTGAAATAAATATATCCTATAAGCTCACAGTGACTCTCAAAGGCTTTGAAATAAACAACAAACTCTTGAGCGCTTAGCAGAGAGACACTTGGAAGACAGATCGCTTGAATGAATGAAGATCGTGTGTAGCACTTGTATGTTCTGTCTTCTCCTTCATTTCCTTTATATGAGAGCATGGAGCGTGAGGATTTTCAACACCAGATCTCCAACGGCTCCTTTTGAATCAGGCTTTGATCTTGGATATTCTATTTAAGGATACTTCGAAGCCATGATCTATTTTGAACTGATCTCCTCAACATGTATAAGGAAGGATGTAATCTCGAATATACTTCCTGAAATGGTTAGTCATACATATATATATAATATAATGGAAATATATAATAAGATAAAATAATATACGAATAATAAAGATAGGTTTTGTATTTCATCAACTGTTAATGCTCTAAGGCATTTGACACAAACATCCTGTCAAAGCCTTTGAAACATCTATTCCGATTTTCATCAAGGGAGGGAGTTATCAAGGTGGAACCTTGATTTTCCATATCCAAGCATTACAGTCAGTTTCCCTTGACTCGTTGTTGGTGACTAGCTTGTATGCACTTGCAGTGGTAAACCAACCATCCCTATCAGGCCACCAGTACAACCTATCTTCAAAGTCGTGCGTAGGAAGGGGAATATCCAGTATTTCTTTGACGATATCCGGCGGAATTGACTCATTCAGTTTTTCTTCCCACCACTTTCCACCGATCAGGTAGTCACTCACCGTCTCGTCATCGTTCCGTATGCTAGGGCAGTTGTGCCTTTTATTTAGTGGCAGGGTTGTAATCCAGTTGTCAGACCAAAACTTAATTGATTTCCCATTTCCAATTGACCAGATAAGGCCGCTCTTGAATTTGTCCATTAGAGATGCAAGCTTTGCCCACTGCCATGAGCTATTTCTAGTCCTTTTATAATTCAGTATGTGGGTTTCTTTTAGATACTTATATTTAATGATTTGAACCCATGCGTTGTCTGGCTCAGCTAGTATTTTCCACAGAAGTTTTAGTTGTAGTGCTTCATTCATATCTTTAGATTTCCTGATTCCCAGTCCCCCTTTGGATTTGGGGCGACAAATCTTATCCCAGGCAATGAGAGGTTTGTATTGTAGGTCCTTGTTCCAGAAAAAAGACATGTTTATTTGGTCAAGCTCTTTATGGATTGAGATGGGAAGCATGAAGCTTTGCATTGTGTAGAGTGGTTTGGCAGACAGGTTTGCACCAATGAGAACAGCACGGTCTTGTTGTGAGACGGTACTAGCTGGCCATTTACATAGTTGGTCCTTGGACTTACAGACAATTTCTTCAAAGGTTGATTTATTGACCCTTCCATTGATAATTGGGCATCCAAGATACTTTTCCATCGATACCTCGTTTGTAATACCGAGGCAGGATTCTAGTTCAGCCAATCTCTGTCTAGGGATACCCCGAGTAGTTTGGAAAGCCGACTTATGATAGTTTACCCGCTGGCCAGATAAACTGCAGTAGTCATCTACTAATTGTTTAACCTTGGCGCAGGAAGAAACATTAGCTTTGTTGAAGATGATGATGTCGTCAGCAAAGGCCAGAAAAGGGATCCTGAGACTTTCCCTGCCATATGTGAAGCCAATTTGTCCGTTATACCTGCTTGTGTCACGGTCAAGGTTTTGTGCCAGAACCTCCGCCCCTAAAATAAAGAGGAAGAGAGAGAGGGGGTCTCCCTGGAGGATACCCCTAGACGGGTGGAAGAGGTCAGTAGGGCCGTTATTTACCAGAACTGAGAAAGACACCGTTGATACACATTCCATAATCCAATTCACAAAGGTGGGATGGAACCCAAATTTTTCCATAACTACTCTAGTGAAGTTCCAATCAACTCTGTCATAAGCTTTTTCCATATCAAATTTTATAGCCATCCACCCCTCCTTGCCGCTTCTCGATCTGAAGGAGTGGAAAATATCATGGGCGATCAGAACATTATCTTGAATAGCTCTATCCGAGACAAACGCTCCCTGTAGAGGGTGGATTAGCCGCCCTATTACTGTTTTTAATCTATTTGTCAGAATCTTAGATATTACTTTGTAAATGGTATTACATAAGCTGATTGGTCTGTAATGTGCAGTCGAGGTCGGGTTGTCCCGTTTTGGGAGTAGGGAGATAAACGTATGATTAATCTGCTTAAGCAGTTTCCCCGAGATGAAGAAACCTTTTACCGATCTGATGATCGATCCTTTAATAGTATTCCAGTAAGTTTGGTAGAACTCTGCACTCATGCCGTCAGGGCCAGGGGATTTATTGTGACCAATGTCGAAAACCGCTTTCTTTATTTCACCATTGCTAGGTATTCGTGTTAGAAGAGCATTTTCCTCCTCAGTTATTTCCTGATTGATAACCGCCAAATTTGTTACCAGGCTATCTCTATTTAAGTTATCTTGTTTAAATCTTTTCTCAAAATCAGCCTTTATCTCATTTATGATATTCTCCTCGCCAAGCACAAGGGTGCCGTCCGAGGAATTAATAGATCGTATAAACAACATGTTCCTACGCCCGGTTGCTATCCGGTGGAAGTAGGCGGTGTTCGAGTCGGACAATTTGAGATGCTTCGTTTTAGCTCGTTGGTTCCAGAACTTCTTCTGAAAGAGAAGCAGTTGTTCTTTTTTCCAAATCAAGGTTTTTTCCTTTGTTCTTAGTGTGTTCCAATTTTGGTTAGTCATATTAGTTTGTATCTCTGCAATGTTGTCCTCCACCTCCTTCAGCTGCCTGAAAATATTTCCAAATGTTCTATTATTCCAGTCTTTTGCTTTTTGCTTTAGTATCTTAGTTTTATGCACTAATTGGAACATTGGTGACCCGTGGCACGACGCTCACCAGGATTGTTGAACAATAACCCGGAAATCTTTGCGTTGGAGCCACACATTTTCAAATCTAAATGGGGGGGGGGGGGGTTTAAATTGTTTCCCGTTGTCTAGGTTTATTGTAATCGGGCAGTGATTCGATGATGAGAAAATACCGTTTTCTGTGCATAAGTCAGGCTACATTTGCAAGATAGGATGTTGGACTAACACCCTGTCCAGTTTTTTGATGATATTGTCTTCACCCTCCTGTTTCTTTCTCCAGGTGTATTCATTACCGGTTGTTGGGATATTTACCATAGAGCATTCATTCATAAAGTTTGTTAACCTGATGAATCTATTGGAGTTTGACTGGACTCCCCCCAGTTTATCTTCACTACAGTGAATTTCGTTGAGATCGCCAACGACTAAACATGGGAGGTTAGCGTTTAGGATTAGATCCGATAGAAGTCTCCAAAACTCATCCTTTTCCTTGTAGGTTGGCGGTGCATAGACAGCAAATATCATCATTGAAGCATTATTGGGCTGGCTATCGTATTTGAAGCTAATAATTCTTGGGTAGTGGTGTTCAATTGAAATTGTTTCATTTAGGAGATGGTTGGATTTCCACAGAACTCCTAAACCACCCGATTTTCCTTGTGCAGGAGACCAAACGACATTATCAAAACCAGCCGATTTCCAAACAACATCCCCAGGGATGTGTTCCGTTTTTGTTTCTGCTAAGATCATAACTTGGATATGGTTTCTTTTACACCTCGAGTTTATGTCCGTCCAGAGCGTGGTTTTACCTATTCCTCTGCAATTCCAGAAGCTAATCTTCATTAAAAAATATGTTCAAGTCGTTTAGGGACGACGATAACTCCCCACACCACAACGAATTTGTTCTTAATGTCTTTGTTTTTTGAGAATAAATTACAGCTTAGTGATAACACTCCAGTGCTAATATAATCATTCGGTACGGTTTTGAAACAAGGAGGGGATAGTGTGTCACCGTGAACAATGTTCTGACGGTACCTCTTTGCTGGATTTTTTAATGTAATATTATCCATGAAAAAGTGATTCATATAACTCTCTAGATCAGATATCAGGTTAACATAAATTGTACCAAACTCAGCAGACAAGTTTTGCAAGTGTAGAGCAAGTTCTTGAGAGGAAGTAGTGGCGTTGCTGGTTTGACCCGTCCGCAGTGAGAGTTGTTGGTTGAGAGGTATAATCACAAACCCCCTTAAGGGAGTTGTAATTTGCCAATTGCGCTTAAGGTTTTTGTTTATAGGGGCTTTCACCCAATGCAAGAATACAAAAAGCATCAGGATTGGTATAGATGTTCACCCAACTGTGATTCCAGCCAAGATTATATATATATAGGGGTCAATCGAGCTCTAGTTCTAGCATAATAATACACAACAGACCAAGTCATTGCATTGAAAGCCCGAGGCTTAATTTTACACATACCGATTACAATCCTACATACTGGAAATAAAACTAATTGGAGAGACATGCTGATAGCTAAACCGTCCACAGAACAACAGATGCATACATGATACCGACACTGACTACATAGAAACAAAAGAGAGGGTATCAAGTTCATGAATGGACTACCTTCGACTAGGCCGTGGACAAGGCAGGCGATGCAAAAAGGAGTATAGAGCCCTAACCAAACGATAAAAGGTAGTGTATTCATCAACCCCCAGAAGCTTGAATCCCTACTACCTAAGAAACAAGCAGGAGAGTTACCAGAGGACTTACTTATCATTCTTGCCACGCTTGCTGCAACCACCCATCAGTGCGGAGGATGCAGAATCTCCTTCCTCTTCTCTGAGCTTTCGCTTGCCTGACTCAGTCTTGGACGATCCATCCATCTGAAGTTGCTCGAGAGCCTGCACCACCCTAGGGGATGCCGGAGGAGCAACCAGCTGGATGAGTGTCGATTTGGGCTGCTGAGCCGGGTTGCCAAGAGCGGATAGAACCACCTCCTTGGAAGCAGGGATACTGTCCAGCAGGACCTCAAACTCCTCCTGAGTCATGTCCGCTGGGAATCCACCTTGGCCGTCCGCAAGCTCATCCTCCTCCTCAAATTCCATAAGCTCATCATCGTCTGAAGCATAAAGCTTAGCGCCGAGGAAATCATCCTCCAGTGGATTGTTGACATCATTTAGGGGTGCAGCAGTGGTGGCTATAGCAGGGGCCGTGACATCCAAGTGCTCAGGACACGCCTCAAGAACAACCTCCAGGTGTTTGACAATGGTAGAAGATTCAGTAGCAGAGGTGAAAGAAGAGTCAGATGAAGAAGAATCAGATGATAAGACCACATTTTTTCCAAAACATTGCCACAAGTCTGCCTTGGCTTGACCAAAAGTTGGGGGAGTAGGGGGGGTTCTAGATGCCACATGAACCCACGAACCACCATTAGTAGGAGGTGGAACTTCCGGCTCCACAGGGTTAGCGCCAAGCACCGGCTCAGCATCGCCTGGGGCATTGCACTCCATTCTCAGCGGACACTCATCGAACAGGTGGTCAGGATTGCCACAACTTCCACAACCCTTAGGGAAGTCTTCAAACCACACCGGGTATTGCTCCAGAATATCCTGCTCATTGAGAAGGGAGACCTTCCTAGCTATGATCATTGTAAGATAAGTGGAGATGCAAATGCGGGGGTACCGGAGGCGAGCTCCCTTGGTGTTGAATGCCGCCACACGGATCACCTGGCCAATTTTGTTATCTTCGATGAGGGATTTCAGTATAGAATTACTCACATATTTGATTGGTAAACCCGGAATTCTGACCCACAGGTCCATCCTAGTGATCGATTCCGACCAGGGGTCAAAGGAGATGCTCCAAGGCCTGAGAAGCAGCAGCTGGCCAGCAATGTGGAAAGGGCGTTTCTCCCAAGTGCTCTCTCGATCCCCCGGGAGGTCAAACCGGAGTTCGAACCACTTGTTCGCCACCGGCACAAGCTGGAATCCACCAGCCAAGAACCGCCATTCAGACCTTATCCTCTTCCGCACCTCCTTTGCTTCCACTGGATCTCCGATAATTGTTGCATAGAGCGAGGAGGAATTGAGCGCCTGGATGTTTTCTTGAATGGTGGATTGGATCGCCTTCAGCTTAGCGAGATCCACCTTTGGGGGTTTTCCCTTCTTCTCCTTCCTGGAACAGCTACCATCAGCACCAGTAGCGGGGGATTTCTCAGTTGGTTTTTCACTTGAGTGGCCCTTTCGGACTGAATTGTTGGTGGGGGTGGGGGGGGGGGGGGGGGAGATTCGTCCACCATGGGAGCTTTTCCGTTGCATTTGGATGAGGAAGCCATAAGAACAAATAGCACAAGAGAGAGATTAGTAAGAGAGAAGATTAGAAGGGGTTGAAGCTGTGAAGAACAATTGTTCTCTGAAACTTCACATATATAGGTGAAAATTGGATGAGGATAGTTGTGGGAGCAGGAGATGACCTTCCTATAGTGGTCGGGCGCTACAGAGAGCCAGGTAGAGACCAGAGTCGACCGCCTCGGAAACCAGCCAGAGAGAGCCCAAGAACAGACATTGTGTCTCATCCCCTTTGAAGAGACTTTGTAAGGCCACGAAGGGGGGCGGAGCACCCACCCAACAGCCTGTAGCCAGACCCGACATTCCTGTACACAGACACTCCCAACCGAGCAAGCGCCAGCAGAGCGAAAAGAGGGCCGCAGCTGCAGAGAGAGGCGCACCAGTTGTTTGTCCTTGCCATCCTTGCCATTCTTCGACTTTTTGAGGGAGTAATCGGCTAACACACCATGGAAATTCGAGATCTTGACGCTTTTCCCTTTACAGGAGGCAGATTCAACAGAGACGCGACACAAAGAATGGAATTTGTGGGAGATACTTTTCAGAGATTGGTTTGTATGGAAGATCTTGGAGTTTCTACCACCGTGGAGGGCAGATTCATCAGAGATGCGACACAAAGCAAGGGATTTGTGTGAAGAACTTTTCAGATTGCGATTTTTCTGGGAGCGAGATTTTGGGGATGTGGTGACGACGAGGGTTCCGGGGAGGGTAAGCGCGTAGAGCGCGTTCTTTATCATACTAGGGTTTTTCCCCGGCCGCTCATGGAACTGTTTTGGTTTTCTTTTCAAGTATGAATATGGCTCTTCATTTTTTATTTTATTTTATTTTTGTTTTCTAGCTATTGCAGCTTTATCGATTAGAAGAAAACAGAGGAATGGGAGGTGGGTAGACTGAATGGTAGGGTAAAAGGGAAAATGTTTAGTTTACGTCCACCTCCTTCTACTTTTACCTTTTATTAATTACTTTAATTGCTTAATTTGTATTGGGAAAATACTTACTTTAACTACTTTTATTAATTACGTAGTATTAATACGGACTATTACTTACCTCATTTATGAATTGGTATCTAATTAATACGGTAGGTAGTGTGTTTTGCAACTACTCTGTAATAATTACTGATCGAAAACTAGTGAAATTTACGGATAAATTAATTTAGATTAAATAATTATTTAGAAGAAGTTAAAAATATAATGTTAAAATTTTAAAGCAAATAAATAAATAAATAAAAACTAATATAAGTATTATAGCAAGTTTTTTTTTTCATTTTTCATTATATATTTTTAATGTAAAAAACATCTCATTTTCTATATCAAAATTGGATGAGCCGTGAGTTAAAAAAAACGAAAATTTCACGAGGTACCCATATATGAGATATAACTTATGACATGTACTTTAGTCTGTGGGGATCGGATTTTGTTTGGGATGATGTCATCTCCAAAGGGATGCTCTTGGTGGCTATTTTCTCTAGATCTGCTTACTGTTTTTGGCTTGGTTTGTATACTTTCTCCCTCTTTTCCTTTATCTTGCAAAATTCATGGTCTAGCCCCACCAGCTCTTGTCGCTGTGTGGTTGGTGGCCACACCAAAACTTACAAATACCCTTTTCTGGCTATTATAGCCTACAAAACTCAGTTATACTCATCTCTGAAACATCAGTTTAAAGACTATATCTATCCATCAATTACCTTGTCCTGGTATAGTAGCAATATCATTAATACTATAGAGATCCTTTGTAGTTATAAAAAGAATATATATTGGATGGCTTTCACTTTGGGAGGTACTTCTCTACTTCTACTCCCCTGTTTATCCATCACGTATCTAAGAAGAAAGTTAAGAGTAACACCAATCCATTAAAATCACATGCCTCTGGGCAGGATCACAAGCAAATTTATGATTAATGTAGGTTACTGGAACATCAGGGGTTCTAGGAGGCTGTCTTTGTGGCCAGAACTCAAACACACCAGACTAAAAAACAAGTTGGATATCCTTGCTGTATCCGAAACTAAATCTATGATCCCTCCCTCTGAGGCACAGATAAAGGAAGCAGGATTCCAAAAAAATGATCTTCATTGCATCTATAGGTCTCAAGGGAGGCATGTGGATCCTTATTAAGAATGATAAGCTTATAGAAGATAGCTCTGTCCTGGAGATGACAGATAGAATGGTCATGATTAAACTTTCTATAGACACACTAACCATACTACTCACCTTCGTCTATGCTCCAGCTATTGAAGGTGAAAAAACTGATTTCTGGGAAGAATTATATGTTAAAACAAACCGGCACAATCTCCCAATCCTCATTATTGGGGACCTAAACGACATAGAAAATGATAGTGAAAAGGTTGGTGGTTCCACTCCCTCCACCAACAGATTCAGACGACTTAGAGATGTCAAAAATGAATTAAATCTTCATACCATACCCTTCCACGGATCTCCTTTCACTTGGAGGAAGAATCAAAATAAGATTGATAATACATTTGAAAGATTAGATAGGATCCTAGCTCATCATGATATCTATACTAAATTTAAAGACATGGTCACACAACATCACTCATTCTCTACCTCGGATCACTGTCTGATCACCACGAGATTAGGAACTGTCACCATTGATAAGGGCTCTCCATTCCGTTTTGAGATGGCTTGGACCCTTAACCCAACTTATGAGAAAATTGTAGCTAATGTTTGGAAAACTAGTATGACGGGCTCCTATGGCTTCAAGCTTGTCCAAAAACAAAAGTTACTTAAACATAATACAAAAAACTGGTGTAAAACAAATAGAAACAACTTTGATAAACAACTACAGGAAGTTGACCAGAAAATCATGACCCTTCAACATGCTCTTCCTTGGGGAGCTTTGTCTTCCCAGGATGTGAGCAAGCTAAACAGATTAGAAAATAAGAGAATACAGATTCTTAATTATAGCCATCAATTTTGGAAACAAAGAGCCAGAACAAGGCATCTACATCTCACAGATAAGAACACAAGGTACTTCCAATCGTTGGCTAAGGTTAGGAGCAATCGAAATGCAACTACAAGTTTTACCACGAAAATTGATGGCTATAATTAAGAATCTCCCTATAGAAACCCAATTGATAAAACCCAGAATGAGAGATCATATTACTCATGAGCTGAAAGAGCGATTTATATCTCCCTATAGAAACCCAATTGATCTTAATCAACTCATGTTCTTGCATCCGGAGATTACGCAAGATCATAACAACACTCTCATTAAACAGCCTACAACTAGAGAAATTAAAGATACAATCTTTGGCATGGCGGAAGATAAGTCTCCAGGTCCTGATGGCTTTCCGCCCGAATTCTACACCAAATATTGGAATATAGTTGGAGACTCTGTTTGCAAAGCAGTGAAAGCTTTCTTTCATTCTGGTTCGATTCTAACAGAGATGAACCAGACATTCCTAGCATTAATACCAAAAGTAGATAATCCTACAACAATCCACCATTATAGACCGATAAGTCTTTGCAACACAATTTATAAGACTATTACAAAAATCCTAGCTATTCGATTAAAGCCGATTCTACCATGTATTATCAATCCCTTCCAAGGTGCGTTTGTGCAAGGGAGATCAATCCAAGACAACACCCTTATAGCGCACGAAGTATTCCATTCTTTCCATAAGAAAAAGGGTAAGACTGGCTGGATGGCACTGAAACTAGACATGGAAAAGACTTATGACAAACTCAGCTGGAGCTTCATAGAAGCTTCGCTAAAAAAACTGGGATTTCATGAACAATGGATCAAATGGGTCATGAAATGCCTAACCACATCCACATTTTCTGTTTTGGTAAACAATAACCCAGGAAAACCTTTCACACCTGAACGGGGTCTTCGATAGGGCGACCCTTTAGCCCCTTACATCTTCATTATAGTTATGGAAAGTCTAGCTAGGGAACTACAAAAAGAATCCCATCTAGATGATGCTCTAGTGGGTGTGAAAATAACTCCTAATAGTCGCCCAATCCCCCTCCTGACGTTTGCGGATGATACATTAATCTTTGCGAAGGCTTCTTACAAAAGTCTAGATACAATTAAAAATATACTAAACCATTTCTCTAACATGTCAGGATTAACCATTAATTACCAGAAAAGCTCTATGCAGTTATCCAAAAACGTAAATAGAACCAAAGCACTAAACCTGGCACATCAAATGAATATCCCTATGGCGACGGGATTGGAAAAATACCTGGGTATACCTATTATGAACGGCCGAGTTAAAAATGAGGTCTTTGAAGATGCTCTTCAAAGCCTGAAAAAGCAACTTCCAAAATGGAAATCTAGTTCAATATCTCAAGCAGGGAGAATGGCCCTTGTCAAAGCCAACCTTAGCTCAAAAACGAATTATTTAATGCAAAGTTTCCTACTTCCAAAAGGAATATTAGCTAAGATTGATCAGATTAATAAGAACTTTTTCTGGAACAAAACACAATCACAAAACTATAGACCTCTAATTAGTTGGGACAAAATTTGTGCACCTAAGGAAATGGGTGGCTTAGGTATTAAGAAAGCAGAGGAAAAGAATATAGCCTTACAAATGAAATTGCTCTGGAAACTATACACTGATCCTAATAATATATGGGTCAAAGTTGTAACAGAAAAGTACCTTCAAAACCGCCAGATCTCGGATTTAAATATTCATAACACGTCCTGGCAATTTGGTCGCCTCCTACAACTAAGAGATAGATTTTCTGATGGACTCTTGTGGATCATTGGTGATGGCACAAATATAAATATTTGGTCTGATCCGTGGTTAAAGGGAGAGAACCTACAACAGTACAGAGACAATAACAACCCGGATATGAAGGTGTCAGATCTAATTAAGGATGAAAAGATTTGGAATGTAGATCTAATTACCTCTTTATTTCCACATACAATAGCCCGGAAAATTTTTCAGCTTACCATCCCTACTTGGGATGCTAGAGACAAACTAGTCTGGAAATTCAACAAGGAAGGTATATATACAACTAAAACTAGTACCGATAAATCAAGACACATAAACTCCACTAATGTCGATAATGCGTGGATCTGGAAACTACATGTCCCTCCAAGAACGCATAATTTCATATGGAAGATAACTTCTGACAGCTTGGCAACAACTGATAGATTAAACAGATACTTCAACAGAGTCCCTAGTCCTTGTTGTTTCTGCAATGCAGGAAATGAGGACAATGATCACTTACTTCTCAAGTGCTCCATCACAAAAACGATTATCGCAAAATATGAACAGCTGAGTGGTGATAGGTTCCTTGGCCTTCATGACACTAGGATATCAATGACAGATCTGCCTTATATAAGAAGGATCAATCCACAATTTGAACACCTATGTATTTTATGGCAGCACATATGGGAATTTCGTAATTCTGTTATCTTTAAAGGGAGCAAACCAGATAACCTGGAAGCAATTGTAAGGAAAGTCATACACAGTATAGGGGAATGGATTAATCTTACAAAAGAGGGAGAATCTAAGAAACTTAAGCCCAAAAGAAGGACAAATATAAAATGGGCAAGGCCCCCAATACCTATCTACAAAATCAATGTAGATGGGTCGGTTAAACCGTCGGGCGAATGCCGCATTGGGGGGATTGTCAGAGATTGGAATGGAAAGGTTATTGATATGTTCTATGAAGATGTTCCTAAGGGATCTGTAATCCTAACAGAATCCCTTGCGTTCTGCAAAGGGTTAGAAATAGCCCGTATAAGAGGATGGAGTAAGGTCATTATCGAAGGAGATAGTTTGGGAGTTGTCAAGACAATTGAAGATCAAGATTCAAGTTTATGGGAAATTCTAAGAGTGGTTGAAAAGATCAGATTACTTCAGAAGGAATTCGCATCAGCTACCGTTCAACACTGCTATCGAGAAGCCAATCAAGCTGCTGATTTCATTGCTAAGAATAGTGTTAATTGTAATCCTAGTTTCCCTTTTTTCAGGGAACTTTGTAACATCATCCTCCGGGATGATCAAGAATGATCTTTTGTTACAAAAGACATTCTACTGGTTGCCTACTGTAAAAAAAAATAAAAATTTCCTGTGGTATTCCCCAAGAATCCAAGATTAATTACTAGTCTACTGCATTTATTTTTTGAGGACATGGCAGGGTGGTAGGCTACTACCCTGGTATGCCAAACACCGTCCGGGTAAAAGGGGTCTCAAGATGAAATTTTAAATTTACCCAAGGATAGATGTTGCTATGTCAAATTAGTTTTCAAATTTTTATTTTAGATCGGAAATCCGTTTCATCAGTTCTAAAATCCGAGTTAGTGAATTTTCCTTTATATTACGAATTTAGATTCATTTTAATTTTCTTTTTCCGATAATTTAGATTGTAAAATCCGAGACTTTACACATATGTGATAGTTGGTATTATTTTGAGTCATTTTTTTTATGGAATCTAACGTACTATATTGATAATACTTCCTAAATCTTAATTATGGCTAAATCTATCTTAAAAAATCCCAATCCAAAAATCTTACGGGCTAATTGAAATAACTTATCCCTAAATCAAAGAAGACTACATTAATTGATGTATTTGTTTATACCATTGATAATAGAGTTTTTTTAAATAATTTAAATTAGTATATCAAAACATTTGATAACAGACTACATATGGGCATGAAGCACGTCAAACAAATTTTTTAATAAACGCATCATATTTATAAGAAATAAATTATTTTATTTGTGATTTAAAGATATATTCCGGTTGAAAAAATTAGCTTAGTGTGGCTAAAAGATGTGGATTATGTTAACTAAATGATAGGTTTTATAGTTTTATAGCCACTTAATATATTGGTCTAAAAAGATAAGTTTTTAGCTAACTATATTCCTTTATTAATTGATGTGGGCCAGAAATATAATACTACTTTAATTCAGAAAATGTCACACAGGCGAAAATAATCCCGTTTAATCCAGAAAATTCCGTGGCCGCAAGGTCGCGCCAGCGGCCTCTGTTTTAGTATTTTATATAGATATAGATTAGGTTCAAAAAATTTATAATACGTGTTAAATTAAGTAAAAAAAATTGCCAACGTGAATAATATTACATATATAGATTTATCTAAAATGATAAGTTTTCTATTTAAGTAAGATATAATGTTGAATATTTATTAAAAAAAGCTAATTAAAATACGAAATATAAGATTATATTGGATAGATTAATTCCATGTCTTAAATTAGGCAAACAGCTAGATTTGCCGATATTGTATTCACTTTTTTTATCATAGTAGTTACCAGTTACGCTATATTATAATTATAAAAAGGGAAATTTACAGAAAACCACCCTTTAAATATGGGTGTTTCTGCTTAACCACCCCTTAAATTCAAAATTACATAAAACCACCATTTAAATGATCTTTGTTTGCAACTCACCACCCATTCATCTATTTTCGTTAATTTATTATTAAATATATTATATTTTAATATTTTTAAAATCAAATTTGATTGTAAATATATTAAAATTTTGAATTGAAGTGCTTAATTATATTTTAGGGATCATTTTATTTATTTTTAAAAAATAATAATAGATAGTAAAGCCTAAAATACCAACAACTATAAAAAATCTACTGTTTCTAAAATATTTATTAAAGTTAACTACAATCACTTAGATTGGAAATATATTTGATACACATGGGATTCTACTTATACTAGTATTATACTTCTCAACCTAAATTTTTTTTTAAAATATTTAAACGGTTCGTGTCGGGTACCCGACAAGGCGATTTGCCTGACCCGGACACGAACCGTTTAGAGCCGTGTTTTCTCGGTTCGTGTCATTATCGTGTCGTGTTTTTTCGGTTTCGGGTTTTTCTGCAAACCCCTTGATACATGCCATATCATCTCACAAATTTTAATTCACCAAATTCAAAATACCACAAGAGGACAAACTACCTCCTAGACTCTCTTGATCAGACCACCTACTAAAGCTATTCAAAAAAGCAACAAAAGGCACTCCTGTAGCTTTTTGAAAGGCAAGTATTACCACCACTACACGCCATCACGTGCTGCACATGTAGCAACTCAGCACAACGTCATCATCACGCACCACCTACTCGAGCCAGCACACACGCGCCACCCGTCCACAATGTCCCAAACCCACCACGCTTAGACCTGAGCAAAAATGGGCTAACCCGCCCTGTAAAATATGCGGGCTTGGGTAAGGTAATTGGCCCAAGCGGGCCGACGGGCCCGATCAAATTGGCCCATAGGGCCGGGCTTAGGCTAAGGGTTAAGCCCAAGCGGGCCGGTAGGCCCAACCCCTTTATGTATATATTACTTATATTTTTTTTATTTGTATTAAAATACTACGGAGTATATATATTGATTATATAATATCTAAACGTTTACATCTATTACTTTATAAATACTAATAGTATTTACATCACATATAAATTAAGGAATACAATAGTACTAAATAAATTAATTTCAAGATTTTTTCATTGAAATGAACCTACATAAATATTGTAGTGTGTAATTTCACATTTGTGTAACTTGTATACCTTTGTTTTATATAAAATTTCAATCTTTTGAGACACTTAGCACATTTGTGTAGTTTGAGATCAAACGCAAAAATAATAAAATAAAAATAATATTTTATGAAATTATAATGGGCGGTCCGGTGGGCTACCCGGCCCGCCCAAGTGGACGGGCTTGGGCAAGAGAGTTGGACCAACAACCGGACCTAGCCCAAGCCCGGCCCGCTAAAATGGGCCAAGATATTTTCATAGGCTCGGCACAAGCCCGCTCATGCTCAGGTCGTCCACGCCTAATTACCTACTAAAGTGATGACAAAATTAAGAGCCGAAATTCAATTACTTTCGAATTGCAGTTTGATAAATTGAGAGGGTTGTGCTGCATTTTTTATGTTTTATATGAAGTTTTTTTAATGGAAAATTCCGTTTGGTGCCCCTGAGTTTTTGACAATTCTGGTTGGTGTCCCACACTTTTTTTTGTCCGGATGGTACCCCTGAGTTTTGTCAAAAGTCTGGCCCATGCCCAAAACTCATAGTTTCTTCCTTTTTAATGAATAAAACAACCCTTTATTTTATTTTTTTTATAAATATGCCCATTTACTTTTAACATTCAACAAAACTACTTATTATTTAACTAAATTTAACATAAAATTGACAAAACCACCTTTATTTTTTAAAATGAACAAAATCACACATTATTGCCAAAGTTTTAGCAAAAAATACCCATTCTTTCCAAATATTTTTTGAAGAAAATCAACCATTTTTTTTAACATTAAACAAAAGATCAGGTATATATTTTTCATATTTTGTAAAAAATAAATCTCATTATTTGTCAAACATTGCATGTACATAATCGCCCATTATTTACAAAATTTTGCACAAATCCACTATCTTATTATGTGATCAAAAATAGTTAACCTATAGATAATAAAAAAAATACTTCGTAAAACCATACTTTGTGTAAAACCACCCTTTATGCTTTATAAAAATGCACAAAACCACTTCTTGTGTAATAAAAGGTGTTATTCATTTCTTTTGGTTGGAATACATAAAGCCTAATAAGATAAGAAAGATTAATCTTTTATTATATTTTTCTTTTATAAGAAGAAAATAAAATAAATAAATTTTACTTTTCTTTTTCAAAAAAATTGTAATCGAGCATTTGATTAAATTGATCAATCACATTTATAAATGTTTAAAGTTAGTGAGATATAAGTTAAATATTGTTTTGAAAAATAATAGGTGTTAAATATTGTTTTTGTAAATAATGAGTGTTTTTCGTTTTTGCAACGTATAGAAAAATAATAGATCTTTTGTACAATTTTAAAAATCATAGTGATTTTGTTCTATTTTTTTTAAGCAAGAGTGATTTTGCAGTAAAAATTTTGGAAATAATATGTGATTTTGTAAAATTTTAAAAAATAAATTTGATTTTGTCACTTTTGTGTTGAATTTTTTTAAATAATAAGTAGTTTTGTTCAATGTTAAAAGTAAATGGGCATATTTATGAAAAAATAAAAATAAAGGGTGATTTTATTAATTAAAAAGAAGAAAATATGAGTTTTGGGCATGGGCCAGACTTTTGACAAAACTCAGGGGTACCATCCGGACAAAAAAAAAGTTTGGGACGCCAACTGGAATTGTCAAAAACTCAGGGCCACCAAACGAAATTTCCCTTTTTTAATCAAAGTTTTTGAAATTTAAGATTTAGAAATGTAATTTCTCCATGCACTCAATGTGCTCGACGAAATGCCGATAAGGTGCTCATTGATATAGGTTAACGGCCTTCCTTATTTAAAGACACATTCACTTGTGGGATGAAGATCAAAGTCCATTTGAAGAAATCAACAATGACTTCTAAAGAGGACCAAACAACACTTACAATATGCAAAGAGGTAACTTACTAAGTTTGGGCAATGGGTTGTGTTTGACAAAAATGTTTGTACACCAGCTATTTGTTAAAATACCATTTTCAAGATGCATTGCCTTGTTTGTTGGATATGATAATGACAACGGTGTAGGTTAGATGCTTAACAGTTTCAATATCATAACAAGTATTTCCTCGACTAATTGTGAAGTTTCATGAGTTATGTTATGCACTTTCATGAGTTCTCAAGTCAGTATTGAATGATAGACATTTGATCTGAATGGAGTTAGTATGGAGTAAATACCAATTTCAAAGCATAGATTCACTATAAATCAAGGGCATTAAGTGAGTCTGGGATGAAGTCTGTGATCTTAATTTTGCTTGCTAGGGACAAATCTTTGTAAGCGAAATTGTTTTCAGTTGGGAAACCAAATGGCACTACTAGAATACTCAAATTAGACATCATGTAATTTAAATTTGTCAAAGAAACAACATATATTAAATTAGTCTATTTTATCAGTTGTTTTAAAATTTACGATGTTAAAAATAAAATAGACATCAGTTAAATTTTTTGGCAGATATATAATTATTCGTTCTAAACAAAACGAAAACGCTCGATTTTCAAATTTCTAAGTTTTTGTTTTGATTCAAAAGTAGGTTACTGCCTTAGTTAATTATATAAATGGAGGAATTGAACATATTACAAATGCAAAGTGGAATGTCATTAAATTCAACAAAAGGAACATCGAAGGAGAAAGAGGCCTTGGCCATGGCGTCTGCCAGCCGATTGGCCGGTCTCTTTATGTGGGATATTTTAACTTCCCAATCCAGCTCATCTAGCCACACCCTGCACTGCATAACAAGATGTACCTCTAGACCGGTCGCTTGCTTTTTCCTGGTGAGTAGCTCGTAGATCTCGACAGAGTCCGTTTTGAGGATCAATTTTGTCAGATTATGTGCCTTGGCAATCCTGATCCCGTGATATGCTGCCCACATCTCAGCCATCCGGGGGGGGGGTGCAATATCCACAAACAAAACTGAATGCGAGCTTGAACTCCCCTAAATCACCTGTAAACACACCACCGCCACCGACATCTCCTAGATTCCCCTTAGCCGAGCCATCCACGTTGAGTTTCACCCAACCTGACGGGGGAGGACACCAGGTGGATCGACTCCCCGACCCTCTCGGAGGGGGGCTCAAGCTCAGTTTAGGGGCAATGGCTTTGTCGATGTAATCACGAGCGTCTTGAAAAGCTTTCACAACTAACTTCCCCACTTCATCTATCCCGTCAAAGACCAACCTGTTTCTACACTTCCAGATTGCCCACAACATGGAAGGAAAGTAGGTTGCCTTTTTGTCCTTCCTCCTCGTGCATTCGAACACCCAATTCTTGATATTCATCTCCAAAAAGAAAAAAGGCTGGTCATAGATTCTCACCTTGTCCCACTGCTCGCGGATCTTCGGGCAGTCACGAAGCAAGTGGAGAGTCGTTTCAATATCGGAGCACCTAGGACAAGCCCCCGACAATGTCAGATGACGCCTAGCCCGGTTCGCATTCGAGAGGATGCAATCATGTGCTGCATATACATGAACGTTCTCGCTCGTTGCTGGACTGGGGTCCTCCAAATGTGGTGCCAAGCATCCACCACTCGAGGCCCGTTTTGCTTGAGACGAATCATTCTTGTTGCTGAGATCGTAGTGAATTCCCCCGAAGATGACAGCCCCCAAACGAGCCTGTCTGTGCAGCCGCTATCCTCCTTCAAGTAGACCGCCTACAGCCTTTGAAGTGTATCCGGACCCCAAGTATTGGGACAACACCGGCCACTCCCATCATGTAGGACCCTTCATTTCAGCAATAGTAGTGCCTAAAAGCGCCTCCGGCACTGGTTGAGTGGCAATGTACGTGAGTGGTCTGTCAAGCAGCCATGGGTGGATCCAGAAGAGTGTGGATTCCCCATTTCCCACCGCTACCCTCAAGTGAGGCGTCAGAGCTTCAGCCCCGTGTAATATTCCTTTCTACATGCTCGAGGAACTCGATCTCCTCTCGAACATATCAACGTCTGCTCTCCCATGGCAGTACTTACCGCGGACAACTCGGCTCCCGAGCGCATTCGGTTTATTTAGTAATCGCCAACTGAGCTTCGCTAGGAGGGCTTGATTTGAGACCCGCATTGCTCGCACTCCGAGCCCACCCTCCTTCTTAGTTGCGGTGACCGTCTTCCAATTTAGCAAATGGGGCTTCCTCTCCTCGCTGGATGAACCCCATATGAAGCCTCGAACTGCCCTATCAATCGCATCGCAAGTGTTCCTCGGAACTAAGGTGGACTGCATAGCATATACTGGAAGACTTGTAAGAACAGAATTAGCGAGTGTCACCCGTCCCGCGAAGGAGAATGTTTTCGCCTTCCACCCTTGAAGTCTGTTCGTCACCTTCTCTAATAAGAAATGATACCGTTCCCTAGTCATTCGGCCTGTTTCCGTGGGGACTCCAAGGTAGTTGCCAAACTCATACGAGATTGGGACTCCCAGCGCACCACTGATTGCTTCTATGGCATTCGCAGGGACAATGCGGGAGAATAGTACAGTGCTTTTAGAATAATTAACTTTCTCCCCCGATTGTGAGCAGAAATTGTCCAAGCAAGCTTTGATTACGGCTCCCTGTTCTGTCGAAGCCTCCACCAAAAGCACTAGATCGTCGGCGAAAAAGAGATGTGAGAGTCTAGCTCCACCCACTTCAACCGGCTTCCAACTTCCCCTTTGGACAGCCGCGTCTATGCTCTGCGAGAGACGCTCCATACACATGACGAAGAGGTAAGGCGATAGCGGGTCTCCTTGGCGAATGCCCCGAGACGTCGAGAACCCTCCAGCCACTTCCCCATTCCAAAGAAGCTTCGTTCTCCCCGTCGTTTGGCATTTCATTATGACGTTGATCAGGTGATGAGGAATCCTAGCAAGCTCCAGTGTCTCTTGCAAGAATTCCCAGCTGATCCGATCAGATGCCTTCTCAAGATCGATTTTAACCATCATCCATCTCCTTCGTCTCCGTTCTGACATTGAGTACAAAACCTCTTGCACAATGACCACATTGTCGATGATCTGTCTGCCAGGTACGAAGCTAGCTTGTGTCGGTGCGATCAGATCTTCTAGCATCGGCTTCAATCAGTTCACTATGCATTTAGTGGCTATCTTGAACACCACATTCAGAAGTGCAATGGGGCAGAGCTGACCAGGTTGAGTCGGCACTGGCACTTTCGGAATCAATACTAGGAGAGCATCCGCTATTCTGTCCGGAAAAATGGCGTTATTCAATATGCTCAAAACCGTCTTCACTACCTGATTTCCCACTGTTTCCCAGTTCCTTTGATAGAAGATCGATGGGAATCCGTCCGGGCCTGGTGTTTTATATGGACCCATACCTTTCAGCGCATCCCAAACATCGGACGACACAAAAGGGGTGCTCAGCCAGCTCACGTGCTCATTGTTAATTGGAGGGAAGTCAGACTGCCGAGCTTGAGGCATTAGTCCTTGCCCCTGTACGTCGGCTGTGTAAATAAATCCAAAACCAGCTCTTTAATCTTGTCTTCCTCCTCTATCCAGTCCCCCATCGCATTCTGCAAAGCTGACACCTTATTGTGTCTTCGTCTGAACATTGTGGAAAGATGATAGAACTTCGTGTTCCTATCGCCATCAACTAGGAATGAAGCCCGGGATTTTAGGAACCAAAGGAGTTGTTCATGGTTCAGCACTTCTGACAGCTCACTGCAAAGACGTTTCTCCAGATTGAGATAGTGCCGAGAAGTATGAATTGCTAGTCTCTTTCGAACACCGTCGAGTCTAGCTCATAGCTCCCGTTACGCTTAAAATTATTACCATAAACCTCCTTGTTCCACACCCTTAAATCCTTTGCAAATTCCTCAAGAGCTTCGGTTGTCGGAACGTGACCCTTCCAGTGCTCTCTCAAATGCTCATCAAAGTTTTCATGCAATAACCAGGGAGCCATAAACCCGAACGGCCGATTCCTATGGCTATTTGTCGGGGCTGGAATAAGCTCGATCAACAGGGGTGAATGATCCGAATGGGGCGCCGTAAGATGTCGGACAACTGAACCTCAATTTCCAGTCAGCTGAACAGAGCGCTCGATCTAGTCTTGCAGTGTACCGAGTATCGGGATCATTCCCATGCCAATAAGTAAAGGGAATGCCTTCATACCCTAGATCCACCAATTGAAGTAACTCAACAAATCCTGTGAATCTCTGGGTCGAGCGGTTTGAATCCACAGATGAGCTCGACCTCTCGGACGGATGAAGCACTGCATTCCAATCTCCCGCCAAGAGCCAAGGCTTGTTGTTCATCTGGGTGAACTCCTCCAGGGAATTCCACAGTTCCAACCATCTCACTATCTCCGGTGCTCCATAGATTGCAGAAAAAATCCACGGTTCCTCCCCAACCCGAGTGACCTCCATGGTTATATTTTGAGGTTGAAGACTGATATCATCTAATTTTACGTATTATAGGAAATAGTTTATAGTCGTTTTGAAGTCATTTTTATATGCTTTGCATGTCTTTTATATAAGTTTTGGTTTACTTTCTAGAATAGATGTCTACACTCGTGTCTTTATTTATTTTCAGCTGATTTAGAGCTTGTTCGATGCAAATTTGGAATCACGATGGATTAAGATTCATTGAAGCCAAGTTTGAGATGTTCATGGACGCCGAAAGAGCCTTGCATAGTGTCGAACCGACATATTTCGGACAATTCCTGCTTGGCGACGTCTCAGTAAAATGAGTCGTTTGAGCTCCAAAAAATTCGGATTGAGACGTTCTATAGCTTGTTGGAAAGCTGATTCAAATACCTACAACTTTTATGTTGAGCACGTTTGCAAATTCGGCCTACAAAATGGAGAAATCGAGCCAAAAAGCTGACGCTGAGTCAAAGTATCGACCCGGAACTTTAACATATCGACTCGATACCAACATGTATCGACTAGATACCTTCACATTCCGAGCCAGATTGTTTTACAGTAGCTACATGTCGACTCGATACTCTAAAGTATCGACTCGATACTTTCCTTTCCGCGTTACTACTTCGGGATTTTTTATCAGCTTTTATCTATTGTTGGACGACTTTTTGGAATATTTTATTATTATTTTAGGATTATTTTCAGATCTTTTTTTAGAACTATATATAGAGAATTAGGGTTAGATTAGAGATGGTCCAATTTTCACGTCAGAAACGCTAGTTGCAGACATTGAGAGCTTTAGGCTCTTTCAGAGATTCTAGGTTTGTTTTGTTGGATTCAAGAATGCGTTTTGTTAATCTAGTCTTATATTCTTTCAACATGAATTCTTTGATTGTGTCTGAATCCATGTCTGGCTAATTTTCTTGTTCTGGGGTAGGGGTGATCACAATGATGCTGAGATAGACATGTGCGTGATGATTGCCTGAATGAATGCTATTATTTGTTTGATTTGATCCATGAGTGTTTAATCCGATTAATTCTATGATTGATTGGAATCCTTTTGATATTCAACACGCGCCAGCTGCGAATTGAGATTGGATACATAGACAAATTTGTTGGAAAACATGGATTGAACTTGAGAATTGTTTATGAGCAATCTATTTAATTCTCTTGAGGATATTAAACTATCGTAGACAACCTAGGTTTGAATTGATTATGCGGATCGCGCATGCGATTGTTTGATCGATTTGCTCGCTAGGGTCTAAGTGCTTAATGAGTCCAATTTGATTGATTAATCTCCAACAAGCGCAAGCTGAGTGATAATTGAATGAAATGGACATAGTTATTGCGAGATGCGTAGGCTGAGTGATAATGAATTTAGATAGTTTACCTTCAAATATATCTTTTCAATTTGTTCAGGCATGAAAATTATTTGGTCTATCGAGGATGCATTGTTGTGGTGAACCTTGACTCTGGAATGTTTCACATCATATAATCACCGAAACTTGCAATTTGTTATTTTTCTTCTTCTTATTTCCTTATTCCGTCAAAAATCACTTCCGTTATTTGGCTTAGTAAGCTGGTTGAGGTTTTGCAATTGATATTCACACGGTCCCTGAGATTCGACACTCGATTACTACAATTGACACCGTACGCTTGCGGGGTGTTGGTTTTAGACCGATCAAAGACTGATCATGTTGATTGTTACCTCCGACGCTCACCACAGCACCCAGATTCCACCAGAGAAGCCATGCGCTTCCACTCTTCTCCAACTATCAAAGCCAATTCTGTGGCAGACCACGCCCGCCTCCGCTCCACTGATCCTTGGTTCAACGATGGCGATGACCCGGGGATTATGGATATGAATCAGTTCACGAAGGGCATTCAAAAAGTTATTGCTTGTCGCCCCACGAGCATTCCAAACTAATATACTAAGCTTAATCATATTAACCATGATATTATCTAAGTTCCGGAGGATCGTAGGATGATCTTCTGGTCTTGAATCAAGAAAGGCATTAGCAGCATCGGCGAACCGAGCAAGTGCATCAATCATGGCTTGAGGAATTCCCACCCTGCACAACATTGGGCGGGACTCCGTTAGCATGGGCAGGAATTCGACCACCATCTTGTCCGCAATTCTCGAGAGGTTTGCTTGAACTGGAATCGTCCGGCGGTCTGACATTAGGAAACTGGCCTTCCTGTCGACGTGAATCACCTCTTCCCTTGGACTCGGCAGTTGGTGGGGGTCGTTGCTGGTCATGATTTGGTGGGGGATCGCGGGAATTCTTCGAAAGAGAGTTGTCTGGGGAGACGGTGGATCCTTTTACGGAATTGGCCGAGTCGGCGGAGTTTGGAGGTTTAGTGGGGGCAGATGTTGGCTTCTGGTTTTATTTTGTAGCGTGAGAGTGTGACTTTGACGAAGAGGATGAGGAATTAATGATTGTGGATTTGCTGTGAGCATGGGATGGACATTGGGTCTTCCTGGTGGCATTAGGGTTCAGTTGTTGGGCATAGTTGGGAGATTGGGTAGTTAGGATATTTTTCTTTTTATTTTTCTCCATTTGGATAATTTTTTTTCCCACGTTTTCCTTATCCTTTCCCAAACACTTAGAAGATTCGGCTACCGTATCATCAGCAACTGGAGAATCCTCATTGCCGCCCTTATCCTCTTCAGAATCTTCATCTGTTAGAAGGATGGCGAAACTTGAGGGCTGACCAATGACGTCAGCTCCTAATTTTCTGGGATTTTCACTCCCTTGAGATTTCGGGCCCGTCATAGGCATATCTCCATCAGCAACTTCCGGTGAGGGATTCTCCGGTGGAATTGGGTCCTTCTCCGATGATCCTCCGCTAGTCCCTTCCATTGCCGGGCTAGTCTATTGCACCTTTCGCCTAGTCCTCTTCTTCGCTTGCATCCAGTCTCCGAATTTCTGGTTGCTCAATTCCGTTGCCGGCTGGACATTTACTTGAGGTTGCTCCATGTTTCTATTTTTCTCGCTTTCTTCTCGAGAGTGGCCGATCCTACCACAGTTGAAGTAGAGCATCCGAATTCCTTCATATTGTATAGGTCAGGTCTTCCCATCCAGTTTGAATTTTGAGAGAAGAGGTTTTGTGAGATCCACCTCAACACTCAATCTCGCGAATTGGCCCCTTTCAGCTGCTGCAGCCGTGTTGTCAATTATGAGGACCTTTCCGATCTTCTCCTCAACTTTCTTCAAGAATCTTCTATCGAAGTATTCGATGTGTAGATAGGGAATCCGCACCCACACCATTAGCGTTGTGATTTGATCTAAGCTTGCATCAAACCTCGGGACCCATTTCCTGATCGAGAGGTAGTTATCTCCAATCATCCACGGGCCTTCCATCACTACATGATTGTAGTCCGCCTGGTTGGAGAATCGAGCCACGAAGTAATCGTTGCCAAGGTCGATTAAGGAGAAGGGAGCCGATAATGCCCATTTCTGGTTCAGGCGTCTGAACAATTGCATATATCCCGAGCCCTTATCAAAAAGCTTAATAATCAAAGTATTCCTCCAAGGCCTTCTGAGTTCCTGTTTGTCGGCCTTGTTGAGTACTATCGTAGGACAGTCCGGTTCGTCATCTTCCGGTATAATGTCATCATCGGTGGTGTAGTCTAGTTCCCTTTGTCCTTCTTGATAGACCGGGTTGTTGTGCGTGACGGAGAAGGCACCACCAGCCCCATGGATGAGCATTTGTTTGTATGACTGGGGGTTCGACGCATTAGACTGCGCCTCTTGGACTGTGGGGAAAGCATCATGATGCGCCTTCTCAGTTGATGTTTGGGTTGTTCCGAACATCGTTTCTCCTTCAACAACCACTTGCTGGCTCTTAGTTGCAGTCTCCTTCTCCGCAACTGGGACTCTTACTTCAGTCTCCGGTGGATCGGGTGTCTTAGCTTGAGGGACGAGTTGACGGCGGGGGGGACTTCGTGATCGCTCTCTCTCTTTTTCTTCAGCCATTCTTGGTTTGGTTTGAAACACGCATAACTTAAAACACTTCAAACAAATTTGGTGGGTTTTCTAAATTTGAAATCACGCTTAAATATTTTAAAGTACTTAGAAAAATAAATCCTGCCTTTTATTTTTTCTATCAACCTCCAATTCAGACGTCCTCTTTGGCTCTTCCCCTCTAACCCTCGCCGCCATCCGAGAGCACCACGAAGGCACCAACCCTCACCGCCATCCCAGAGCACCACCACCTCCTCCTCCTCCGTCGTCGAGATCTTCACCGCCACCAGATCTATCCACCCTCTCCCCAAATCCCCCGCTTCTCCCTCCCCTTCAATCTCCAGATCTGACTGAGAGGGTGTCTCCCGCCGGAGACAACATTAACTCCTACCGTCGTCACCACCGCCGTCGCTCTCTCTGTAACATGTACGCTCTCCTTCTTCTCTTCTCTTTTCTTCCCTTTCTTTGCTTCACTTGTTGGAATCTGTGGCTAATTCGATTTGGAAATCTTGGATTCTTGGGCTGTGCGATTGTTTTTGTAGATCTAGGGTTTGATGCTGTTTCTTTGCTTAGCTTGTTTGAGTAACGATCTCGCTGTTGCAATACGTCACCAAGGTCAATTCCATTGGCCACGGTTACAGTCCAGTGGATTTTGCCTCCCATCAATATTTCTACTGGCGAAGTGCACATCTCCTTCTTCACCTTCTTATTGTTCGAATTTCTCCTTTGTTCCGTTTTCATGAATTTGAAATCCGTAAATGTTGTTTTCCCTCTTTTTTTGCAGATTTTTCAACTCGAGAGGAAGACGTGAGGATTGCAGAGAATGATGAGCACATGTATATATAATTTGACCTTTACTAAAGCCTTTAGCTTTGTTCACTTGCAAATTGTGAAATGTGTGTATGTCCCTATTTTTAGTTATGAATGCATCTCTTAGCATGGAGTATGGTTAGCAGCTTCCAGCCACGTTGTGATGGCTGAAGTAATGCACTCAGTTGCAGACTTTGCATATCTGCAGGTTTTATTAAGAGTATGCCTTTTTTCTGCTAGTAAAAACTGCCTGTTTATTAGTTTATAATGACTTGCTTATTTATTTTCTTATTCGTTATTGCTTGGTACCATGCTTGGAGTCTCATAGTAGTAATTCTTTCTGAAAGATGGTGCATTTGTTGCTTAACATGAAACTTAGGTTTATGTTCTTCCAAATCTTAATGCTTTTCTTTGACTATTTCATGTAGATTTGGATTTTACTTTAGTTTGGCTAATAATCTTTTAAATATTGCTTCAGAATGATCTTGTTCATGGTTGGGGACTGGATTTTACTCTACCCTCAGTAACACCTGTTTAATCACATGCATTTTGACTTGAGCTAGAAGTTTGAATAATAAGATGTTTCGTTGTTATCCTTGTTTGTACGTAAGTTCCCTTTTCTTTTTTTAGATCATTGAATGGTTCATATTGATCATTAATGTGTGCGTAATTTGTTTACTAGCTAGTGCATGGATCTCCCTATGATGATAGGTTGATCCTCACCTCTTTGAATGGCCCTTCCTTTATGCGCTTGGTGAGGGATTTGAAAATGTTTTATGTATTTGTGTATTATTCTTTTAGGTTAAATTTATTGAAGGAGGGTGTTAGAATTCGTCTTAATGTCTTCTACAGTTCTACCTAACTCATTTAAAATAAGCATCAATTCTGATGTTTTTTTTGTTTGTGCCCTGTACGTAGTTTAAGCTTGAAGATATCACGACAATTATGAAAGATTTTGATGAACCAGGGTCCCTGGCCCCCAATGGTTTACACGTCAGTGGCCCAAAGTACATGGTAATTCAAAGAGAGCCAGGAGTTATCCGTGGGAAGAAGGTGCGCATGACATCCTTTTTTCGGTTAACTATCACTATCTTAGTGACTATATACTCTAATAGTTTGCCTTTGAACTGCAATCATTGTTGATTTTAGCAATATTGCTTATAAATCTTGCCTTGTTCTGGTTTTTTTAATATTAACAGTTCACATTTTCACTCGCTGAAATCAAAATTGACCTATCAAGTCTTAAATTACCCGTTGTGCAAGTATCTGCATGTTATAGACATATAGTTGTTAATGGTCAGTTTTGCAATGTATAGTTTTGTAAGTATACTGGCTGGTTGTAGTTGTCTCTATTTGGTGGAAGTTTCTCTGTTTGGTTCCTGTGGATGTTGTGAGTTATTCTCAATGCCTTTCTCTGTGGAAGCATTTCTCACTTTGTTATTTTCATTTCACATTGATGTCTTCTTAAAAACTAGCAATAACCCGTCTCTATTAGCTTTCTTGGGTCCTGAAATGAGACCCTGTTGTAGTTCACACCTTTCTTTTTTGATCAATTGTCATTTAACTTGCAATTTCCCATTTGATTCCGGCCACCCACCTCTTTTGGAGTTGAATTAGTACCTTTAGGATTTATTTTGAGGTACTTGACATTATGTTATTAGAAGGAAATGGCTCTTTTTCTGATGAATGCAAATAGAGTGGCTGACAAATCATCGCAAATAGGCCATGTGTCTTTGGATCCACCTAAACACTAGCCCCTATAGAAAATGCTTGGTGCATGGAATTAAAAGTGTTTTAATATTCTTAAATTTTATAGTTGACGTTAATTAGTTAGTTTTGGATTAATTACATGTATTCTACTTGAAGGTTTCTGGTGTTCCACTGTTCCACTACTTGAAATGTTAAGGTTGTTCAACACGCCAAATAATGAAAGGAGCAGCATGGTTTTCTTAGGAGAGAAGTTTTGCCACACCTTGTTGTGTACATTACCGAGGCTTATTATTCTATATTTTACAGAGATTTGCATTTTTGCAAACTTTCTAGATAATTTTTTTAATGTGAACAATGATATTTTTCCTCAGTCGTGAGTTTACACATCGTGTGAACTCAATATCCATATCCAAGTTTACTTCCCAAGAAGTTGAATCTCTTCAAAATGGTGGTAATCTGGTAGATTCTGCAATTGCCTTTTTTTATTGTTTATGTGCAGTAAGTAGTTGTTTTTGCCCGTGTCTCTATTTTATTTTGTATGTGGATGATGGGTTGTGGTTGTTTGGTTGAATGATAAATGGTTAAACAACACACAAATGAACTATTTTTGAAGGCTTGGGACTTTAAGAGGCAGTCTGTTAGTTTTCTGCCTGGTGGGACTTTGAGAGGCAGCGACTGCTCGGTGGGGAGTTAGTTTTCTGTTCTCTTTTGAAGGATTGATTTTGTTGTTATACTCCATTCCTAGACTCCTAGATGCTTACTGAATTGTTGTTATGCACATGTATTTAGGAAGGAGCCATTTTTCTATGGACTTGACAACTGTGATCATTTGGTGAAGATAGCTAAAGTTGGTGCATGTGAGATCCACAAAATGACAATGTATGCTTTAATTTCTCAAGTGCTCAAGAGATGGAATGGTTGATATGTGTTACTCTTGTGAAATTTAGGTTGTCTTAATCTTCAGTTGTTGCTATTATGATTTTTGGTGGAGTTGGTGCTGGCGCAGGCAATCCTTTATGAGTATTTGACCATTTGTTTATTGCCTAGACCCATCAATTGTAAAAGTGTATCTTTCAAGTACCTATCCTTTGTAAAACATTTGTAAATGTCGATTTCGCGTTTATTTTAATGTATATGTTCTATAAGTACCCATCATTTGCGAATTCTTATTATATGAACAAAGGGTGTTGTGTATCGAACAAAAAAACATCGAATTATAGATGAAAAATGTGCCTGAATAGCTATGAAATCGAACCATAGCATAAAAACTGATGTTAGTATCATTATAGACATCGTCTAAATAATCTAAATCAATGTGTAATATATATTTTACATCGCAATTAATATAAATTGATATATATTAATAAAAATAACATCTTAATATAAATCTAAAATGATGTCCATATCATATTAATACATCAGTTATGTACATATTTCATTCGATATATTATTTTATAAAAATAAAAAATCACTAATTAGATATAGTAAATTAATATACACAAAATCAATATTATAAAAAAGATGTTTATTTTGTTTTAATACATTGATTATTTTAAAAATAGTGATGTAAATGTAAAATTTAGGCATTGTGTGGACATCTTCAAAAGTTTATAAATGAAAAATAATGAGGCTTTAACAATAAGTGAACATGTCAAAAATAAATTTGAGGGGTTGATTTATATCTATATTCAAAATAAAATAGATGTTTTAACCAGGAAAAGACATCGGCCTAAAACCGATGTAGAAAAGTTGATCTTTTACTACACGCACAAAGAGATCGGAATTTTTTTTGAAAGACATCTGCTGTGAAACGATGTCTAATTGCATTTTTTTAGTAGTGTGGTTGCACAAAGAAATAAATGATAACTGATCATAATGATTCAATCAAAAGTCCCCTTAAATCTCAGCTGCAATCCCCATTTTTGCTGGTATCATATCAAAAGTTGTGTGCTCATTACCTAATGTTCGATAGCATATGCTACTTTTGTTTACTCTAGAAATGCTGGTTTTTTGTTTAACTATTTATCTAAATCATCCATTTTTTAATCTTAAGTCACTGTTTTAATTTAATTTTGTCATTTCATCTTAGATTAGCTAGATTAGTATAAACATTGAACATATTTCTAAAGTCTTTCTCCCAGTAACGGTAAAAATGAAGGATAAATTCATTAATTTTTTAGCTCCCTACTTATCCAAAAGTCAACTTAATTGACTTGAATAGCTTCATGTTGTCTCCCTCGTAGTTTATTGCTTTGTTGCAGAGTATGTTTGATTAGAGTAGATGTTAACTCCACCTTGATGATAAGACCTGCCTAAGGAAGATTAAGACGTTGATGAAAGCCAACACTCGGGTTTCTAGAGTTTGGTAAGACCTTAACAAAGAGCTCAAAGAATTGCACAAATGGACTCGGATTGAATAGGTTGAATAAGCCTATTTGTTAAACGGGCCTATTTAACCTCACAGATTCGAGATCCAATTCTGGACCAATTACTATTGGGCCTATGTATGTGCGTATGGTTGAGTGGGCCTAAAATGTTGCTCGGATTCCATTGGCCTGTGTATTTCCGATTGGGATATAAATAAGTGGTTGGTTGATGGAAATGGTTTTGAATCTTTATATGATTGTTAGATATATTGTTGAGATATTTCAGGGATTTGTTTGAACGAAGACTTGCTCCCCAAGAGTTTCAAGATCTCAATGTACATATCCGATAGTGAAGGTTCCCGAAGGTTATTCTGTTTCGGCCAAAGATCTCTCTAGGAAGTTCGGTGCAAACATTTCTTTCAAACGTCCGAATTTCAAATCAAGTGTACTAGCCTATATAAAGGAGAAGAGGAAGATTGCAGAATACAGAACCTGATAGCGCTCAAACGTATAGGGTACAATTCATCTAGGTTATACTAAGGGTTTCCTTACTCAAACGTATAGGGTACTTCAGTATCCATATGAGCTTTGTTTCACTAATGTGCTTGGGTTGCTAGATAGTAAGTTAGTCTAGAAGTGGGTAAGACTTCTAGAGGTTGTATCTAGAACTCATAAGATAAAGTTAAATAAAGTGTGTTGAATCCTACGGGTTGGATAACCCTAGACGGGGACGTAGGCGGTTGTGCCGAACCTCCTTCACAAGTATCGTGTTCTTTTTGTTTCTGTTATTTATTGTCGCTTATTAGTTGTTTGATATTTGTTACTAATTTGCTTTTGCTTCTCAGATAAGGTCTTATAGCAGGTGGTAAGGTCTTACTGTTTCAGTTCGCGAAAAGTTTTCATACTCTATCCAACCCCCTCCCTTATAGAGTATTTGCTTGCTTTATATCTGCCTATTCCGCACTTCAATTGGTATCAGAGCCTAACTCACACTATTTAGATATTACTATCTATGAGACTAACTATGGCAGGCGAAGGTCAAGGTGGCTTCGGTCAAGGAAGATTTGTCTCTCGTTCACCTCTCTTTGTTGGGGACAATTTCATGCATTGGAAATCTCTGATGAAAATGTTCATCATTGATCAAGATCTAGAGCTCTGACATATCATTACGCGAGGGCCAAATGTACCCAAGAAGGATGGACCAAATGGAACGAAGTTGGACAAATCTGAAGAAGAATATAATCAGCAAGATTTGGAGAGCACGGCTAAGAACTTCAAAGTCGTGCATGCTCTGTATTGTGGACCGAGCACCGATGAGTTTAACCGCATTTCCTTGTGCAGAACTGCAAAGGAAATTTGGGACAAACTGGTCGTGACCTATGAAGGGACGATCCAGGTCAAGGAAACTAAGATAAGTATCTATCTTAGACAATATGAATTGTTCAAGATGAATCCGGACGAGTCGGTCAAAGTAATGTTCACCCGTTTTACGGAGATCATTAATAACCTTGACTCATTGGGAAAAACTTTTCAAAATGAGGAGAAAGTTCGGAAGATACTTAGATGCCTACCCAAATCAAAATGGGGTCTCAAGGTGACAACCATTGAGGAAGCTCAAGACCTTAGCATGCTAACTATTGAAAACTTATTGGGAAAGCTAATCACCCACGAAATGATCCTCAATAAGGACGACGGGGAACTTTCTTCAAATGTCAAAAACCTAGCTCTTAAGGTAAAGAAAGAGAAATCTACTGAGGACTCTGAAAATGAAGATGAAGAAGATCCCTTCTCTCTTATTACAAGGGGATTGGCGCGCATTCTCAAAATGAAGAACCAATTCTCGAATAAAGAAGTCGGAGGATCATCTAGGAATCAAGGTAAGACATCTACTCCTCCGAAAAGAAATCGTGTCCTAACTTGCTATGAATGTGGTGAAACAGACCACCTTGTTAAGGAATGTCCCATCAAGAAGCAAAACAAGGCCAAGAGGAAAGAATCAAACAAGAAAGTCCTGGCAGCATGGAGTGACTCAGACGCTTCAAGTGACGCGGATTCTGAAGAAGAACGAGCCAATTTATGTCTAATGGCAAAGGGCGACGATAAAGATCAACACCTGAACGGAATGGTAAGAAACCTTCTATCTAGTTCCAAAGTTGTATTATCTGAATTTCTCAAAAACATGATTTCAAATGAGGAAAGCTGTAACAGAGAAATCAGAAGCCTACAAGAGAAGGTGTTGGACCAAGAAACTTGCATAAGAAGGTTGTCGCAAAAATTGCAAGATCTTGACAACTAGAATTCAGATCTTATCACTGAAGGTAAGACCTTACAATCAGAAATTTCCGAACTTAAGAAAAAACTTTCAATTCTCACAGATCAGAACACTGATCTCGAGAATGAAAAAGTGAAACTATCTGAAAAGTATCAAGATCAACAAACAACCTTAGTGCAATTCACAAGATCCAAAGCCACTCTTGATAGGATGCTTGGAGAACAACAACTCTCCTTAAACCGAAGTGGTATAGGGTATAACAAGAACTTTCCTGTTAAACCTACTACCAAGTTCGTTAAAGCAAAAGGAAGTTGGAGGTCTCCTACCTGTTTCTTCTGTTGCAGAAAGGGTAATGTAAAGAAGACGTGTCCTTATAGGAGAATGGATCCTTACATCATCCGAAACACATATCCGGTACGTCTAAATGAACGGATAAGGAAAGTTTGGGTCCCTAAAGGAACAAGGTTGCCAAATATGGTATACCCCCACAACGGATCCAAATCGGTCTATTGGTCAAGCCGGAAAGGTTGATTTTTTGTTTTGCATGATATCGCCGAGACCAAGGATCACAAATGGATTATGGATAGCGGTTGCTCTAGGCATATGAGTGGAAAAGAATCACTTTTTCATCATCTAAAGAAGCAATCCAGCGGTACTATAACTCTTAGTGATAAACGAAAGTGTGACATCGTCGGTATTGGTAACATTGGTGGTGATCCCAATAATTTCATTAAAGATGTATATCTTGTTGATGGTCTTAAATATAATCTTCTTAGTGTTTCACAGCTATGTGATAAAGGCAATCGTGAACGCTTCAATAAGGAGAAATGCATCGTTCAAGATGAGAAGACAAGAGATGTGGTTCTTATGACATATAGAGACTCTAACATCTATGCTCTTAATACATATCGAATTCCGACCTCTAATATGAAATGTCTCAAGGCCTTATCAGAAGATCCAAGGGTGTGGCATAGGCGACTTGGACATATCAGTATGCACACTCTCGGAAAGCTACTCTCACTCTCTAAGGATCTTGTCCGAGGACTTCCTCGTCTGAACTTCAAGGTGGATGATCTGTGCAAATCTTGCTCAAGAGGAAAACATACTCGTAGCTCTTTCAAGAAAAAGAAGGTCATTAGTACTACTAGACCTTTAGAATTGTTACACATGGATCTATGCGGACCTATGCGTGTCAATTCTCCCAAAGGTAAACAATACATTCTTGTAGTTGTTGATGATTATTCACGGTTTACTTGGGTTTTCTCACTTAAAGATAAATCAGAAACTCTGTTTTATTTTTCAAAACTTTGTAAGGAGTTACAAACATTGAAAAACCTACCTATCGTTTCTATTATAAGCGATCATGGAAGAGAATTTGATCAATTAAACTTTGATTTATTTTGTGCGAAATATGGTATTTCTCACAATTTTTCAGCTCCAAGGACACCTCAACAGAATGGGGTAGTGGAACGAAAAAACCGCACCCTAGAGGAGATGCCAAGGACTATGCTATTAGAGAATAATCTGCCTAAGTCATACTGGGCAGAGGTTGTAAATACAGCAAACTATATTCTCAATAGATGTTTGATTCGATCAATCTTAAAGAAAACCCATCATGAGCTTTTTAAAGGAATAAAACCAAGTATATCGTATTTTAAGCCATTTGGATGTACGTGTTAGGTACATAACAATGGCAAGGATAATCTTGGGAAATTTGACGCACACAGCGACGAAGGTATATTTCTTGGATATTCGACTCAAAGTAAGGCTTATCGAGTATACAATAAACGTACCAAAGTAGTCGAGGAAAGCATACATGTGTTATTTGATGAAACTGTGAAAGTGATAACGGTACCTTGAGTGAAGGGTTTGCAGATCTCAACCTAAATACTTATGAGGACTATGAGTCGGAAAGAGCAAATCGAGAAACATGCAGGAGCCATTTCAAGATCTTACTGAGCTATCACAAGGCCCTGAAACTCAGTCTCAAGGCCTTACCAATGGAGCCAGTCTTGAAAATGAAATACCTTCTGAGCCTCCGAAACCGTATCCCACCAGTCCTCCTGAACCTCAGGAGCCTGACTCATCTGCCCGTGGAGCTTCATCATCCAATCAAGGATCGGCAAGAAGGAAATTCAAACATGCTTCTTCTTACTCCTTGGCAAACATTATTTCAGATCCTTCGTCGGGTATTCAAACTCGTTCTAATCTTAGAAACTTATGTGCTTTTCATGCATTTGTTTCTCTTACAGAACCTAAGAAATACACCGAAGCTCTCAAGGAACCAGATTGGATCATAGCTATGCAAAATGAGCTCAACGAGTTTGAACGCAATAAAGTATGGACCCTTACGGCTAAGTCAAAGGGAAAGGCAATTATTGGAACTCGATGGGTATTTCAAAACAAGCTAGACAAAGGAGATAATATTATCCGAAACAAGGCACGACTAGTTGCACAAGGATATAATCAAGAATAAGGTATTGACTACGAGGAGACTTTCGCTCCTGTAGCCAGACTCGAAGCCATTCGTATGCTTCTTGCTTTCACATCCTTTATGAATATCAAGCTTTATCAAATGGATATAAAGTGTGCCTTTCTTAATGGCTTTATGGATGAAGAAGTTTATGTTGCTCAACCTCCAGGTTTTGAAAACGATGAATTTCCAGAGCATGTTTTCAAGCTTGACAAAGCTCTATACGACTTAAAGCAAGCCCCGAGGGCTTGGTACGAGCGGCTTTCAAAATATCTCTTGGAAAAAAAATTTAAAAGGGGGTTGATTGATAAAACTCTCTTCATCAAAACCCATGGAAAGGATATACTTGTCGTCCAAATTTATGTTGATGATATTCTTTTCGGAGCTACTAATTACTCTTTGTGCAAGGAATTCACTAACATTATGTGCAAGGAATTCGAGATGAGCATGATGGGAGAGCTGAATTTCTTTCTCGATCTTCACGTACATCAAAGTTCAAAAGGCATTTTCCTTAATCAAAGGAAGTATACACGAGAGCTACTCAAGAAATACAAGATGATTGATTCCAAGGTGGCAAAAACTCCTATGAGTTCCACACTTTCTTTGGATCAAGACCTTACTGGCAAAGAGGTAAATCAGAAAGAATACCGTGGTATGATCGACTTTCTTATATATCTTACTACAAGTAGACCTGATATTATGTTCAGCGTTTGTATGTGTGCAAGATTCCAAGCTAATCCAAAGGAATCACATCTGATCGCGGTAAAAAGAATCTTGAGATATCTTAATGGTACTAAAGATCTCGGATTATGGTACCCACATCAAACAAGCTTTGATCTTATCGGATTCTCCGATGATGATTTCACAGGGTATAAAGTGGATAGAAAGAGCATCTCAGGGTGTTGTCAATTTCTTGCGGCATCTCTTATAAGTTGGCATTCCAAGAAGCAAAATTCAGTGGCGCTCTCAACGGCCGAAGCTGAATATATTGTTGCTGGAGCCTGTTGTTCGCAAGTCTTATGGATTGCACAACAACTCCAAGATCTTGGAATCAACTATAAGGGCATTCCTATCAAATGTGATAACACTAGTGCTATTTCTATCTCCAAAAACCCTGTATAACACTCAAGAACAAAGCACATTGATGTGAGACACCATTTTATCCGAGATCATGTTGAAAAAGGAGATGTGTCATTGACATTCATCTCTATTGAGCTTCAACTTGCAGATATCTTCACAAAACCTTTACCCAAAGACAGATTTAATTTCATCGGATTAGAACTTGAAATGCTTAATAAGGAAGCATCGATGTAGGGGGAGCAATCATATCTTATGATATCAGTATTATCTCCTACATCAAGATCTTGAATTACAATTTAAAGTCTTACTGTTTAATAGTTTGACGTTAAATTCAAAATTCAAATACAAATTTTTAGATCAAATCTTTTATGTAATATCTCTTTGGATATTTACCCTTAAGATCTTTTGGTTTTTAAGTTTTTCGGATTTTTTTCACAAAGTTAATTTTTTTTTAAATCCTTTGTATTTATCGCTTCTTGAAAATTGGTTAAGTTAAAATTGAAAAGATATGGCCAGATTCTTCGTACGGATTGTGGAAGTTCTAAAACCACTCTCTCTTATTTATATCTCTCTCTTCACTCAATCACATCCCACGCCCTCTTTTCTTCTCTTTCTTCTTCTCTGTTTCTTCTCTTCCCAAGAACACTCAAGTGCTCTCCCTCCATGGCTCCAAAGAGAGAAACCTCACCTCCCTCTACCCGGTATGGCTCCAAGAGGACTCGCTCCTCGGATTACAAAGGCAAGGGCATTGCAATCGACAACGATTTCAAGGGCAAAGCTCTCCTCCGATAGTTGGAGACCTCTTCTGAAAGTGAGAATGAAGGAACCCGGGGGCACCGGAAGATCATCAACCGTGAGCCCCGTCCTCCGCCCCGAAATCATCCGCGGCAGGTGAATCCTCGCGCACCCAAAAAGGCTCCGCACCATCACCGCCTTTAGGCTCCAATTATTCATGAGGTATTCTCCGACACTCCTCTCATTTGGTTTGGAAACCACACTAAGTTTGGGATGTGGAAGGACGGGTACAAGGATCGCCCTATAAACTTCAGTGAGCATGTGGATCTAGATTGTCTAGAATCCACACGCCTCCCTTGTGTGAATTTGTTGAAGAACTCTCACGTCTGGTCTCTTCTAAACCCCGAAACCATCATCTATCCTCGCCTCACCAGACTATTCTTCGTAAACCTTACTTCAATCAGGGAGAAGGGAGTTCTTACTCTCTCCACTCAAGTTAAGCAGCGCCAAATTACCCTCACCGGATCCTCTCTAGCCCTCATCCTTGGCACACCAGAGGTGGTCAACACCCAAGCCCACCCCACCAAAGACTCCTGCCTCAGAAAAGCCTAAAAGGAATTCTTTGTGAGGCCTATACCTTCTCCTGAAGCCTTTAAGCCAAAGCCCAAATTCACCCGGCCACAATGTCCTTTCTCTCAAGGCCAAAATTGTCTTCACTCTCCTTGCTCGATGCATCTTTCAACGGAAAAATTCTCGTGAGCTTGTCACCGATAATCTGCTCCATAACCTTTACCTGATCCTTGTTGGCTATGAGATTGATGTTCCGGATCTTATTCTGACCTTTATGCTCCATACCATCAACACCCCTTTGACTGCTCCCTTGCCCTATGCCAATTTCCTCCCAAAGATATTTGAATTCTTCAACATTGATACACGCGGGGAGGAACACGTCTCCCACACTGGCCGAATTGATGAGGATTGCTGGAAGCGTTTGGGAGTCGAACAGACTTTGGCCGGTGGTTGGGTTTTTAAACCACCATCCCAAGGAGATACTGTGAAGCTGGAGTAGAGGATTGAATATCTGGGAGCTGAGGTTGACGCTATAAGGAAGGATATCAACGCTGCCAGTACTGACATCGTGGATCGGCAGGACGACAGCCACCAGCAGATCATGATAATAAATGAAAAGCTGAATCAGCTTTTCATGCTTTGTGGCTTGAATCACCGGGCAACAACTTCGATCTTGGCAATGGATGCTGACTCGGTAACGCACATCGAGGAAACGGCTAAGAACGTCCTCTTGAATTGTGAACGCAAGGTTCTTAATCGCCCCATCCTCCACCCTCTTTTCCTTGAGCCGAACATCCTCACTGTCGATGAGTACGGTATAGTCAAGAAATGGCGAGATGCTGAGTCCAAGAGGCAGGCGGAGATGTGGAAGAACCACCATGTGAAGAATGCAAAGGACTGCTGGCACGAGAAGATCTACCAAGGCCGTCCCGACGAGCATGGAGTTCCTCTGAAGTATGGCCAGTGGTACGACGAGGAGGTGGTGGTGCTATCTGATGACGAGTGATCGGCGTGGACTAGTGCTTGGTGTTGGTCTTAAAACTTTCTGGCTCTAAAGCTTTCTGTTTTAAAACTTTCTGGCATTTTGAACACTTTCTCTTCCCTTCTTGTTGAAAGACAAAAAGGGGGAGATATCTCAGGTTTTTAGGTGACTATGCTTTGCGGTGTTGTAAGGCCTTACTTTTGGTTTGCAAGGTCTTACTGCTTTGCTTTTTGGTTTGTGGATTTTAAAACTGTGATCCAACACTCTATATAATGCTTGCACTATTATATTTGCTTGGTTGTATATATTCTTGACAGGTAACAGGTGCATAAGTTTTGTCTTCCATCAAGGGGGAGATTGTTAACTCCACCTTGATGATAAGACCTGCCTAATGAAGATTAAGATGTTGATGAAAGCCAAAAATCGGGTTTCCAGAGTTTGGTAAGACCTTACCAAAGAGCTCAAAGAATTGCACAAATGGACTCGAATTGAATAGGTTGAATGGGCCTATTTGTTAAACGGGCCTATTTAACCTCACAGATCCGAGATCCAATTCTGGACCAATTAATATTGGGCCTATGTACGTGCGTATGGTTGAGTGGGCCTAAAATGTTGCTCGGATTCCATTTGCCTGTGTATTTCCGATTGGGCTATAAATATATGGTTGGTTGATGGAAATGGTTTTGAATCTTTATATGATTGTTAGATATATTGTTGAGATATTTCAGGGATTTGTTTGAACGAAGACTTGCTCCCCAAGAGTTTCAAGTTCTCAACATATCCGATAGTGAAGGTTCCAGAAGGTTATTCTGTTTCGGCCAAAGATCTCTCTAGGAAGTTCGGTGCAAACATTTCTTTCAAACGTCCGAATTTCAAATCAAGTGTACTGGCCTATATAAAGGAGAAGAGGAAGATTGCAGAATACAGAAGCTGATAGTGCTCAAACGTCCACTGCAATCAAGTCTCCTGCAAAGCATTCGATCACACGTCGCTCTCCTTGCTAAGTATTGTATTTACTTTGAGTGCGTGTGAGGTTTCTTTAAAAGCTTTATAGTACAATTCATCTAGGTTATACTAAGGGTTTCCTTACCAAAACGTATAGGGTACTTCGGTATCCATAGGAGCTTTGTTTCACTAGTGTGCTTGGGTTGCTAGATAGTAAGTTAGTCTAGAAGTGGGTAAGTCTTCTAGAGGCTATATCTAGAACTCATAAGATAAAGTGAAATAAAGTGTGTTGAATCCTACGGGTTGGATAACCCTGGGCGGGGACGTAGTCGGTTGTGCTGAACCTCGTTAACAAGTATCGTGTTCTTTTTGTTTATGTTATTTATTTTCGCTTATTACTTGTTTGCTATTTGTTACTAATTTGCTTTTGCTTCTCAGATAAGGTCTTACAGCAGGTGGTAAGGTCTTACTGTTTCAGTTCGCGTAAAGTTTACATAAACTATCCAACCCCCTTATAGAGTATTTACTTGCTTTATATCTGCCTATTCCGCACTTCCGTAGATATATGTAATTTATCTAAATGAAGCTGAAAAGTGCTTGATTTAAACATCAATCCACTCACTTTGCTTAAGCTTCAAGGGGGAAGATCTTAAGCTTGAAGTATCTTTTGTAATTTTATAAAAAAAAGCAAACTAAAGAGGAGAAATTAGTATGTTTACAAATTGAAGGAGGAGGTAGTCAAGTACAAATTGACGCCTAGAGGTTGCAGTATACCAAAGTTGAAGATGCTGATGAATTTGCTGATTTAAATGAATGAATATTTTTTTGTCAATTGATTTGCTTCCAATGTCTTATCTTTCTAATCCCTCTTAAATTATTATTTACATAAACTTAGGGTACTATCATACTTTAATATTTTAGCAGATAGGGAATTGCATGCCATTGCTCCTACCCTTTACCGTCTTTGCGCCTTTCTGTCAACGGGGGAAGTGCAGTCGATGAAGCAAAAGAAAGCAAGGTAGTTGTTGTCATTGATCGCGCTCTTCCGGTGACGCTTAGTTGCACAAAAGAAGGCTTTTACAGTGGACATAGGTGCAATGAAGAAGGTGAGATAACTCATAACCGTTATTATTTGTAGAGACTTGGTTAAAATGTGATCAAAATCTACTAATCTAGGCATCTTTTGTAATTGAAATCTTGAAGTAAAAAATAATAATTGAAATATCCAGAATTTGCCATGATTTATACTGATTATTAAACTGAGCCTGATCTGCAAAATGGTTCAATCCAGCATTATAATTTACTTAAACCATTGATTCAATTTGAAGCTATCGGAGATGATTGGAAGCCTTGCATTGCATGAGCAAGCAAGTGGGGTTTGATAATTTAACAAAGAAATCAAATCCAACTACTTATTAGATTGTTGTGGATTTGTGGGCCTATTGGGCCCAACGAGCCCTCTCCTTAGCCCATCTCTACAATGGTTTTTTAAAAACATTTAAAATAAGAATTTAAAATTTTTTAGGTAGATTGAGAGGTCGAAATATTTGATAGACTGCTATCGAACAAGGAAACACCAAGGATGGTTTGATAACTTGAATTTGTGATTGTATAATGTATCAATTGTATTGATTTCGATACCTATGCGATCGATCAATGGAAATCGTAACCCCAAGGTGAGTTTTCGTGTAACATTGTATGGTATTGTGATCTTTATGGTACACTTTAAAGTTTAGGACAAAGGATACAATACAAGTGTGAAATTTAGGGCTTTTAAATTAACTATTCTCAAGAGGATTTTGATTTTTGAAAGTGACTACTAACTAATTATTCACATCGTCAAATAGTAGTTCGCCTCTTGAGCTAACTGAAGAGATCATCTAAGCAATTGCTTACTCAACTCATTAAATCAACTCTCCTACTCATTGGAAACATTTATATGAATTTTTTTTTTAAAAAAAAATGATCTACTTATTTGTGTTGGATATTTGGATATTACTAGTTGGAGCCCCGCGTGCGGTAAATAACTCGAATTTACATGTTCGCATGCGGGTAATTGACGCGAATGATTTGCATATTCTGAATTTGTGTGAATGAATTGTTAAAATGAATCGGTATGAGCAATTCTCCAAAATGGTTTCAATGAATTCGGAATCAAAGATCCTACAAGTTTGATGATAAAGAAAAAAGATCCTGCAAGTTTTTCTCTTTCACTAATCCTACGCTTAAAGTGAAGGCAGTAGAGATTGAAAATGGAGTATTATCAAACACCCAAATCCCCAAAGCTGGCAATTTGAATAATTTATCCATAATAGCTGATCAACAATGTGCATACATACCCCACCAAGCATCCATGTCGCTCTATACTCTATGGGTCAACTAATGAAGCAACTTCTTACTTGAAAAACCAAAAAAAAAAAGCAACTTACACTTGTCAAATATTGTGAATCAAATAAGCACTATGATTCTATGAACATCAACCTCCAACTATACAAGCACTAAAATGATAACCAAATAAGCAACAGTCATAAACAACGAAGAAATGAAAAAATTACTGAGCATGTCATACTTAGTGGTCTGCTCGGAGAAGCACCTTCACGAGCATACATGGAATCTTTGAAGGTAAACCCTGTCTTTAGCAGTTGGAATCTTTGAAGAGCTAGATGAAGGGGATGGATTCAAGCGTATGTTAGCTGATTGAATGGAAAGAAGTGATGCATATAAAATTATAAAGTGTTTGTGAAAATGCCCATAAGAAAATTCAGGGTAGTAATAAGGATGATGGTTGAGGATTGTTGCTCATATTTTCTTAGACTTGGGTTGAATGCTTCGAGCGCATATCCTTTTGATAGAGGAAGAGGTAGTATTGAGCTAGATGTTCTCATTGAAAATTGCTTTAGTTTAATCTTCGATCCGGGTGGAGTGTGTCTAAGGGATACATGGCAAACAATGGCCAAAGCGATTCTTGTTTTTTATCCGGAAGGGTTGGTGATCCAAGGACAACAAGTCATGGAACAGTTTTTGCAAATGGGTAGCAATACAAGCTGCTGCGACTGTCATAGAAAGTGGAAGGGGATTTTTGCTTTCATAAAATCAGCTTACAAGTTGTTGATGTCATATAAATTGGGAAGAAAGTTGGAATAAGCTATTACATTTTACTTGGAAGCAACACATCAAAGTAGATATAAGGAAATTGAGGGATGATGCAAATCAAGGGAAGCGTCAATTTTTACCCTCATAATGGCCCAAATATTGGCTCCAAGTGCATATCAAGGGAAGCATGGTGGAAGGATAATTTCCAGTAGCTAATAGCACTACTCAAGAGCAACTTTCAGCTTCATACCTGGCTGTTTTTTTTTTTACTTTGTATTTTTAATAAGCTTGTGGACTTAGGAAATATATATATTGATAGAGCAAAAGTAATTCCCTAAAAGATCCAGGGGCAAGATCGTCATTTACGAGGTGACCTAATCAAACCCTAATTCAGATTATATATAATGGTGATTTTCTAGGGTTTAAGGAGGCTTCTCAATCAGCCAATACAATCCTGACTTGAGCGTCGGAGGCTCTTCGGGGAGCAAACCCCGCCTCTTCTTCCTCTTGATCCTTGCAGGTGATCGATCGATGCCAAGGAGGAAGGAGGAGCAGATTTATGCACTTACATTTGGCGCCGTCTGTGGGAAATCGATCAAAAAGTCATGAGATCGGATCTCCCAATCTAGAAAGCAACAAAAAAACTCGACTGTTGATGTTGATGGTGAATGGGCGTACGCTCAGCCTTCACCTACAAACCCTAGGAGAGAGGGTGCCGGCGGATTCAGACCACAAGGCAGTAGGCGCGGGTCACCAGTGCCGCCTACGGGGTTGTGTCGAGAGCTCAGGGACCACCGCTCCTAGCCCGGTTCACAAGAGATCTCTCAATCGAATCTAAAAGAGAAGGAAGTGTAGAGAATGAAGCAGATCTGGAGATCTCCTCAAATCCCGCCTCCGTCTCGTCATCAGCGCTGCCGCGTATCCATCACCGAGCATCTCGTCTCACTGAGCATCGAAAGCGCGCTACCGGTCGTCGGCCTTGGTTGTTGTCTCCACTAGTCAGGCGAACCGTAGAGCCAATCCGCGTCTGAGCCTCCATCGCCACCGCACTACGCCGGTTGATCGAGCCTCCATCGCCACCATGTCCACCGATTCTATGCGTTCGTCTCTGTCTCCCGGACGCCGCGACTTGCAAATGCTTTCCCTTTCCCCGAGCCACGGTACACGCCGGCATCGATGGGTAGGCTGGGGCACCCGAATTCGGATCCTTCGCCGCCGTCGAACATCGAGGTTAGAGCCGGGACGATGGACGAGGACACTACTTCGAGTGCCTGCGCCGCCGCTTTCCACAAACCCTACTAATGGAGGAAGACCAAAATCAGCCCGGATTTATTGGAAATTGCAGCTCAGTCTATCCACTTAAGACAATTGCGGAAAAGGGCTGAACTTTCATAAGGCATAATTTCTCACATGGAAATGCAACGTGTCGTGCCCCGCCGGTCAAGCATACGAGACCCAAAAGCTAAGTCCTCTACGTCCTATTTTTTATGAAAAGTTAACTATTTAGTTAATCATATTACATGGTTAATTGCATCAGTTATATATAATTTATTGAAATGCTTATATGCGCATCTATATATCAAAGCAAAAGAAAAGAAAGAAAAGAAAAATAATAATCAAATGATCGCCACTCATGGCCAACTGATCGCCAATCAAGGCCAATAGAACGCCAATCAAGGCCAATAGAATGCCACTCAAGGCCAACGGATCGCCACTCATGGCCAACTGATCGTCAATCAAGGCCAATAGAACGCCAATCAAGGCCAATAGAACGCCAATCAAGGCCAATAGAACGCCACTCAAGGCCAAATGATCGCCACTTACGGCCAAAGAATCGTCACTTACGACCACTTAAAGCCAATTTTAAGCCATAATAACCAGCAAAAGTCGAAATCAAATAATAAAAATATCATTTAAAGCGAAATGCTCAACCCTAACGGAAACCGTCAAATTATCAATCATAAATAAAATTCAAACGAGAATGTCATCAGCTAACATTATCTCTCATTTATGGCAAAGAATTCATCTAATCATTTTGAACAATAACTTTCGGTTGATCAGTTAATAACGCACCGACTGCATTATATTATGTTATTCGGTTGAGAATGCTAAAGCTTGTAGGATACAACGAAGACAGGGGGCAAGCACCACTGGTGATCTTTGATCATAACAAGTGAAGAGTATCAAATTATTCGTCTTCCCTCATCACTAGATCGTGATAAGGAATCCCGAGGGGCAATTGATAGAGCAAAAGTAATTCCCTAAAAGATCCAGGGGCAAGATCGTCATTTACGAGGTGACCTAATCAAACCCTAATTCAGATTATATATAATGGTGATTTTCTAGGGTTTAAGGAGGCTTCTCAATCATCCAATACAATCCTGACTTGAGCGTCGGAGGCTCTTCGGGGAGCAAACCCCGCCTCTTCTTCCTCTTGATCCTTGCAGGTGATCGATCGATGCCAAGGAGGAAGGAGGAGCAGATTTATGCACTTACATATATATATATATGGAGTGGTTCCCTTGTGCACACCCCTTAGGATATATCTTGTGCACAATTATGGACCTTTGATTTAAGAGAATGGATGGCCATGATTTAAGTGGTTTTTTTGTTTTTTCTAAAAAAATCTTATGGGACCCACTCAAAGAAACCCACTCACTCTCCCCTCTTGCCCTCAAGTCCTGTACGTGTAACTCACCCCCTTTAATTTTTTTTTTTCTGATTTTCCTGAAAATGTAGAGAATTTTAATGATTTTGTGAAAAATAAATTATTATGGGTGATAATTTCGTTTGTTTAAAAATTTGACAATTCCACCGAATAATATTTCACATCCTACCGAATAATAGTATGTTATTTTTTTCCATCCAATTCAGATCAAAATTTAACAATTCCATCGAATAATTTGTCATATGGTACCGAATAATGATAATTTTTTTTTGTCAATTAATTTCAGATAAAAAAAAACCTCAAATCTTCAAAAAATACTTACAATTTATACGAATAATCATTCGTATTTCACCGAATAATGTCTCACGTTTCACTGAATAATGTTTTGTCTTATGTTGTTGTGAAACCGAAATCCATATTCTGACAAATAAAAAGTCAGATTTCCCCGAATAATTTACAGACTCATTATCACTAGTCACCAAAATTTGACATATTTATCTGAACAATTCGAATAATAAATCAAAATCATGCATATCAAAAACCCAACCCAAAATTTGACATTGGTCCAGCGATTACATGATTTGATTCCATGCCCCGAGGGATCTTTGCCAACCCGAAATCTACAATCTTAGGCTTCACATGCCTGATTGAGCTCGATCAACCTTCCGACATCGAAATCTTTACACTTCTTTTGCTCCTTGACAGCATAGCGGTCCCTTGCCGGATCCGAGCGAGAGCACCGCCCAGGACTCCGCCACCGTCTCACCGCCATCCATTGAAGATTGAAGAAGCCCCATCCATTGCAGTCCGATTGGATCTCCGTCTGCACAGTGCCGCCTTCGCCGATGGAAGAAGAAGGCCACGGGGAAGGAGCTCGCCCCCTTAGCCATTGGCCGCCAAAACGGCGCAGTTCTCCACCGTGAAGGATCTCTTCCTGCCGTCGGATTCGTCTTCTCCGACCTCCTCATCTTCGTCACCACTTGCTGCCGCTGGATCCGGCTCTTCGTCATCAACCTCCACCTCGTCTTCGTCTCCAATTTCGTCTCCAATTGCTTCAGATTCAGATGCCCAGAATCGATTCAGATGCCCAGAATCGAAAAGGCTCTTCGTCTCCAATTGCTTCAGATTCAGATGCCCAGAATCGAAAAGGAGAGAAAAGAATGAATTTGATACCTTGTGCATCCCTTCGTCGATGCTGATTCGAAATCGCTTCCTGCTGCAACTCGCCTGGGCTCCTCGAATCAGTCTCCAATTCGCCTCCTCCATCACACCGTCTCCAACTCGCTTCGTCCATCGCCACCGTCTCGCCTCTTCGACTCCGTCTCGCCTGGGCTCCTCAAGAGAGAGTCGGCCACCCACAACCACAATCTCCCACCTCCATCGCCACCGCGTCGCTCGTCAGCCTTCGTCGTTCACCGTCGTGCTCAATCGTCGCTTCAATCCATGGGAGGAGGGGAAGTCGCTTCAATCCATGGGAATATGAGGGGAGGCGGAAGTCTAGAACTGATTAAAAAGACTAGGTTAACTGTGTGTTTGTACACGCGCTTGATATGGGATGATGGGCTTTTTCTTCTAATTTTTTTTTTAAAAAATCAATTATTATGTGGCGCAATCGTAGGCGTCTATTTTTTTTAAATCAATGGTCATAATTTGTGCACAAGATATACCTTAAGGGGTGTGCACAAGTTACCCATTCCCTATATATATATATATATATATATATATATATATATATATATATATATATATATATATATATATATATATATATATATATATATATATATTGATTGGTGAATTGTGTAATTAGTAGAAAGTAGGTATTTGGTATATAAATACCTATGGATTGTATGGTATGGGTATGCAATTGTTAATCAGAAATCCTATTCTCTTCTTCCCCCTCTATCTCCTAATTCTCTCTTCCTCTCTGTGTACTCTTTCTCCTACCTCCCTCTCTACTTTCTTCCCTAATCAAGAGTTTTCATGGCAAGGTCCTAACATTGCACATGTGAGTACCACCAAAATTTAGCCTGCACGTATGTTTTACAATATTTTTGAATTTTCTCTTCTTTTTTTAATCTGTGTCCTCTCAAAGTGGAATGGGTGGGTTTTTAAATCGGAAATGTCATTAATATTGACAAAAATCTTACAGTAATCAGATGTTGAGAAAACTTAGGTTTTCATAGTTTGGTTTGAGAACCACTTTAAGATTTGGTTCTTGAACAAAACTCTATATATCGAGTTTCTCAAAAGTGTTATTTGAATTTCTCTTCTTTCTCATCTATGTAAAGACATTATGAAGTATTTTTTTAATTAATAAGACTACACTCGTTTTTCAAATCAATAAATCTTAATAAAAAAAAATCTTAATACAATATGTAATATGTCATTTATGCATGTGTTGGTGGAGATTTATAAGCTAGTTGCATGTTTTCTACCAAACAATTACTAACTATATATATATATATACTAGGTAGAAGGCCGTGCGATGCACGGCTTAATATGTGTTTCACATGGAATGAAATTTAATTATGCAGTTTCAGAAACAATTGTAGTACGTGAACACTACGTCCATTAACTCCTATTAGTCTATTACTCAATTCTCCTAACCTAAATTCAAAGAGAAGAAGAAATACAATAGGTCCTAAAAAACATCAGAAGAAATCAATTCATTGGAAGCTTGGCTTATTATGCAGCTTTGTGTTGGTTGCCCTCATAACAACACAGCAAGACAGAATTGGAGGTTATGATAATCTTTTCTAGAAAAGCTTGAAGAGCAACCCACCGTGGGTGGCAAAGAATGGTGCGAAGACCAATGACTCGAAAGCCATGAGCTTGATGAGGATGTTAAGGGATGGTGTCCTTGAGAGGGTCTCCGATGGTGTCTCTGATCACAACTGCCTTGTGTGCGTCTGATCCCTTTGGTCCAAGCTGCCTCGTGTGCTCTGAAGCTCCAGCTTGCAAAAGCTAACAAGAATTGTGAAATCTCTCTTCGGAACACAAGCAGCCCTCATCAAATAGAACACTCTTTAGGTAAATTAAGGTCATACCTCAATGTACTTCTTGGCATTATCCCAAGCACCACCAGTGTTGGATGCAGAGATGGCAATCTGATCCCGATAAAAAACAAAAAATCAACAACTTGTAAAAATTGTGGTGTACTCGTGCAAGTTTTATGATCATAGACTCTTAGTTGTTGTTGCCTGAACACCGGAGACGAGAGATCCAACAAGGACACCAGACAAGTTTTCCACACCAAAGAGGATCCCAACGATGAGAGGTGTAAACAAATAGAAGAGATTATAGTGCTCACCTATATAATGTTTGGCATCTCTTTTACCAACATTGTGGAGGTTGAGTGCACGTTGCTGGAGTTCATCACCACAATGCCACATGGATAGCTGCAGACGCCAAAGAGGTCATACTAAGAAAATGGAAATTACGAATGATCAAGAAAGGAACACAATTAGGTAGGCCCTAAAAAATCACTTCTTATGAGATAATGGAGCAATGAGAATAGGAATAAGTCCTCTTGAAACATATCCTAACCAAATTTACCACATAACAGAGAAATCAATAGTCATAGAGCACACTTCCTAAGCTTCGGCAAATCATGATGAGAACAGCGAGGGAGAGGTAGAAATTACAAGGGCTAGTTGGATTGTCTTCTAGTCACACAATTGCGAATTCAATGGATAGAAGATTTTTTTATGTTATAAAAGCAAAATTGGGGGCTTTTGTTCTGTTCCAGGGAAGGAGAATCAACACACAAGAGAACATATAAAGACTGAATTCAATGATGGGAAAAAATCTCCCAAGGTAAGCAACAGACGACCTAAATGAAAAAATGACAACACGACGAAAAAAGGACAGAATAAGGACCGAACGAACATAAAAAACAGATAGCAACACAAAAGCATGAAAACATCCAGAACTTCATTCAATTAGAGGGAGCAATTCATTACCTGGATGGATCAAGAGACCACAAGAGGATAAAAAAAGAGACCACCTACAAGAGGTGGTCAAAATTATAAAAATTCAGCAATAACACAATGACAAATTATACACCAAATTACCATTGGAATCGATGCCAAATATGAAAAATTTTATTTCAAATAAGGAAACACGAGGGAAAGAGAGGTTTGTGCGCTTGTCTCTAATTTTAAGGCCCGCATCCTCAATTTGAAGGCCAGAACCCTAAATTTCAGGAGCTCGATTCTCAATTTCAAGGGCATAAACATCCATTTGAAGGCACAAATCCTTAATTTGAAGACCAATCCTCTCAAAATAACCACAAACAATTCGAACTACAAGTGTAATTAACACATTACGAAAAGCTTTTAAAAATGGTGGCGAGGAGAGAGAGGAGGGACTCACCAGAGATCTGTACGTAGGGAAGAGACCACAAGGGCACAAGGGAGTAACAAAGCAGCAGCAGATGAGATCTGAACATGAAGATTTTGTGTTGCAGAAGCATTTGAAACAGGTTCCCTGTACCATTCACAGGCTTTGGGAGTTATGAAGGTAGCTTCTGCATTTCAAAAGAAAAAATAAGGTCAGATGGCAGATGATATACAAGAAGAATCTAATGAATTCGTACTCGGAAGGATGGGGTGAAAGAAATTGTTGGGTCTAGATTCAAGAAGATTGGTAAGTGTTGAAGAATTGTCACTTTCATAGAGTTGATTGCGCTAAGTAACACGAACTTGCAAAATTCGGGGACCAAATCTTCATCTGATGACATCAACCTAGTTGGTAAACATTTTTGGCCAAAAAAAATCGTATTCATGTTATTGAAATGAATTGCTACTTTGCACAAGATGAAACGAGAAGTCACATAGGATCGTATCATCAACAGACCTCGTTCCTCTGGATGTTTGTGGGTTTTGTGAAGTTTCGTAAATTCGTACTGGGGCTTGTGAGTTAATTTTTTAATGTCGTGTGAAAACGCACCTGATAAGAAGACATCTTTATAGTCTTCTTCATTGTAGACAAACTGCGGGGATCTGGGGAACCGATCCCAACAATAGTGCTTCCGTTGCACGGTCATGCAAAAGCCAGGGTCTACAGATTAGATAAGCTTTTACATAATATGGCAGTGGATGAAAACAAAGAGCAGATACTCCTTTGGGACATCCCATGTAAGATTGACAACGAAGATGGAGGGCATTTCCTCAGGAAGAGGGTACATGATCGCGGAAAAGACCCACAAGTTTGATAGCTCATTTTCAATTTATAGATTAGCCAACTATGGATTGCAACATATGGGAATTAATACAGGAATGTGGGCGGGATTAAAGCGAAGTCTTAGCTTCCAAGGTCTGATTATCTTACAAGTCAAGATCACACATGTCCGCATCCCTGGCTTTCAACCTAACATAGAGCTTATTTTAAGCATAACCTTATCAGGTGTCTATATCCTAAGAGTTGTTAATTCTGAAACTTGAAATCAGTTTTGCTTCTATTAGTAGGCAGTAACCTTGAGAGATTATGTGCTTTAAGATTGTTAATTCAGCAAAATATGGCAAATACGTACCTTCCAGACATGAAAGCTGGCATCATATTATCCACAGTTGGCTGCCATCACGCGCTTTTTTTAATCTTTTAAGAGAGGGTAGAACATCAAATGCAGGAGGTTCTGAAGTGCCATAAAATCAATCTTGGGTCATTTCAGCATGAAACTCTTGAGCATGGAATTCTCAGCCAACTTTACTGAAAGTAACGAAAATTCTCAGCCAACTCTACTGAAAGTAACGTACACATATTTTGTGGCAACAGCAGCTGTGATACAGCGAAAATGTAAATAAAGGCTCAAAGAGATCCTCTTATAAATCTTCATGTAAGGTGTTCCAAGTTACATTTGTCCTGAAAGTCCTAATCCTTAGCTTAATTCCAAATTCAGCAAAGTAGTTCAAGGAATGCAAGTGTTATGTAATGGAGGGTTATCTGTGTGGCTCTAAGCCGATGATGAAATATATTGGTTTAAAAACTGGATCGTCTAATAGCCTCAGCTTTGTCCTGATAAAGAGAATAAAATGAGTGAAAAATGCAGATGATTATTACCCAAATCATTTATGCATACATCTTGTGATATCCCCTGTGCTGATATTTTATCTAGCAAGTTCAATGGATCAACCTTGCTGGCTTGATCCACGCGCAGGCGCTGAAAGTGAATTGGGGACGCAAGTTATGCCGGACCAACAACAAAGACACATTTCTTTACTTTCAATACAAAATAAGGCATCAAAACCATATGCAGTACCTTGTAAACTTCAGCAGTGGCACAAGCCTCTTGGGGCTTTATGAGAACCTTGGGAGTTTCCAATGGTACTGGCGACAGTACATCTTTTACAACCTGCATAGAAGGAAGAACGGGCTTAATAATTAACATGGAAAATTGTAAACAAGATCCAATGTCAAAAACATGGGCCGAATACAAACACAGTCTCTGGTAACAGCCAATTTCTCAAATGATAAACCAAAGCCTTAGCGTTTTACATTTCAAACCTACCCTTTCAGGGATAACGAAAGTATAGGAGACCTTTGATGATCTGAATTGACTATGGATGGATTAAAACATGGGACGCTAAGAAGTTAAAGTTTTAAAGTTGCGTCGACTTGAAATGGCATAGCTACCTCCCCTCTACCAATACAATATGCTGCTCCACAGGAGAAGAAGAAAGGAATATCGGAATCAAATTCACCGGACTATTCTTGAAGCTCTTTTTCAGATGCAATTCCACCAGAAAATTGATTGTTTACCCTTTCGTAGCTTTGATTGTTTGCTCTGTTGTTGTGTCAGACCTCCAAATTGATTGTTGCCCCATCCCCTTTTAAATTGCTTTAATTTCCAGAAAACAAGATAATTATAAGCAGTCTTCACCTTAAACCACTCAGACATAAGATATTCCTTTTTAGTTTATTAAGAGATAGAAGGTTGGAACAAGTACCCGAATTAGCTTAAGCTATATTTTAACGCCATTTGGAATTCCAACCGGGGGAATTTCATGTAAATATTTTAATGTGGAGCTAAGTGAACAGAGATATACATTGTATTGTCAAATTTATGGTTCAGTTGAAATAAATAATTTTTTTTGCATATAATTAAAAGAAATAAAAATGAGTTTATGAACAAATCTAAGAATAGAGTTTACTCAGTGACCAAATGCATCATTTTCAATACCAATTTGTGCTTGTATTTTGTTAAATATGAATATGTCAGTATACCTTCCTCATGTATAGAAATTTGGCAATTCAGCGCCCACCCCCAAAAAGGAAGAAAAAATGAGAAGATAAATGCTCCTAGTAAAGTTCTTTGCTCATGAAAATCAGCAAGAGCATAAACTTGTTTTATTAATATAATTTGAATCTCATTAACTAATTGTAATGTAACCTATATCAACCTAATTAGGCCAAAATTTCTTTGAAGCATTTCTTCGAACATCTTAAAGGCACAAAAGAAAACAAAAACCAAGTTCATCTCTCTTGAAACATTTGCAATTTCATAACATCAAATCATTTATCCTCTGAATCAACTTGGAAATAACTCCATTTCCTCAACTCCACCACCAGCAGTAGCTCTAGAGGTATGCCCACCTGCATCTCTTGTCTTTGTTGTTTTCATTCGGTATCGAACTTATACATTATAATCTCGTTATCATCTATGATGGAGTATTTTTTAATAAGAAATTACTTTCTTGGATAGTGTTTCACTTGAATTTATATAGCACAGTGTAAAATTTCTTGTCTGAGTGTTTTACAAGAAGAGTTCATTATTGCGTGTAAAGATCCATTTATGGGTAATTAAGGAATTCTTCAATTTATGATGATTTGCTTGAAGTTGCGTAGTTTAAGTAAAAACTCATCTTTGTCTTTGTGCCTTTAACTTTTTCTTTTATCTTATATAACCTTAAAGAACAAGGGGAATCTTATTGCTTGCTTTTCTTGACTACCTAAGGGGAAAAAAAGATGCAAAAAATCTTTAGAAAAAAGAATTAGTTCTAATCTGACAGGCTATATTATAGAAAGTAGAAGAGAAGGAAGAGCAATTAGAAGTGGCCAAACCAAAAAACATTGATTCTACACCAAAGGAGGAAGTGGAAGAAGTGAAAATGGCCACAGACGAGAAGTTGTCGAAATGTCAGGAGGATCAACAAGAGGACAAGCAAATTGATCCTCCAACGAAGCCCAAGGAAGGCGAGAAACTGGACACACCAGCTCCTGATGTTCAACAGCCGCAGAAGGAAGAGAAAGACGACAAGATAGAGAAGCAGCAGACTAAGTTTGATGATCAAGTTGAATCAGCGCCTGAAGCTGCTAAGACTGAGGTGGAAGAGGAGCCATCTGTGACGAAGCCTGAAGAGCAGGTGAAGGTGGACATTGTTGAGGAAAAGATAGAGGAAGTTGCACAGGAAACTAACGAGCCAAAACCATTGGTTGAAGTACCTGAGACGCGAAAGGAGATACTGGAAGCCAGTCCTCGGGAGGATGGCGAACCGTAAGTGGCGGAAGAGAATAAAGAAGTATCCATAGAAGACGAGAAGTCGAAAAAAGACCTCACAGAAGCCATCAAAGCACCGGAGTCATTGGAAGTTGTTGTGGATCCGGAGAAAACATCAGAAGCTGAGCCTGTTGAGGAAGTAGCTGCTCAAGATGAGAACCTGACTGAGGAATCCAAGGCCCCAGTGCTTGCTGATCTGCCTCAGCATTTGGCCGAGGGTGAAAAGATTGAGCTGAAAGAAACAGTTGATGAAAATCCTGCCAAAGAAGCGGAAGATCAAGTGGTGGTGATGATGGAAGCAGTTGAAAAAATTGAAGCTTCTAAAGCAAAGGAAGATGTGGTGGAGAAGTTAGAAGCTGCGCAAGAGGAAGCGGAAGCAACGGAGGAGATTAAGCCCCGAGAAAGCCTTGGAGCTCTTATGAGAAAGGAGGTCACTGAAGGCGAAACAAGTGAGAGTTCTGACAATGTTGCTATCATTGACAAAGAAGTGCGAGTTAAGGAGAAAGGTGTTGAGCACTCACATGTCCCGGAGGCTGTAAATAATGTACCTGAGGAGAAGGAGGATAGCCTAGGTGAAACCAAAGAGGTTGAAGAGATCAAGGAGTTGGCACCAGAGGTCAAGGAAGAGAAGCTTGAAAAGGAGAAGCAAAGAGCTGAAAAAGACGAGCTAAAAGAGGATGGGGCACTGCAACAAACATATCTATGGGTAACTAATTAATGGAGGAACAAACAGTAATATTAGAATAGAAGGACCAGAATCCATATGGAAATGGAAGAGGCAATACCAAACCCTCTGAAATTGCAGACAAAAGGGGAGAGCAGAAACTTCGGAAGTATCAAATCATGACCACAAATTAACCGAAACACGAACTCAACGGATGAAATCATACCTCGCATTTGTCGGTTACTAAGCTAGCATAATAATCCATCACTCGCTGATGAAATAGCACTCTCAGCATTAACCAAATTAGGAGTTTTCTGCACAAAAGTACCTCAATCAACCAACCATATGATATAACAACTTAAAGATTAAACAAAAAGATTATAGAAAGAATACAATTTTTAATTACCAAACTCCAACCGGCCAAGGATATAAGCAAATACAGTTGAAAAAACAAGGTAGCTGCTTGGATGATGATCCCAGGGTATGTTGTCCTCCTGAAACATCATGAACCAGCTTCATATCTCCAAGTTAGCAGACCCTGCACTCCCGCACTGAGATCTCTATTTGTTTATCGGGTGAAAACGGACGAAGAAAACATTTACATTAGCACTGGAGGTGCGTCAAACATGGATGCATTTGCAGAGATTGTGCTCAGCATCAAGGCTCAACCTGGTGTAACTGCAACCAATGTTAACGTGGATGAGGTATGTTGTATGCAATCTTTGTAATCAGTCAACTGGCAGCTTAATGTTTGTATGCATCCGTTTGTGCTTTTCATGTGTTGCATTTTTCTGAAAGAACATTTGTGACTCTGAACACCCTATAATTGAGCTTCATGGGATAGCCCACACCTAATACAAATGTAACCCATATCTAACCCTTATCTCATCTAACAAGAATGTTTTTTTTTAATTTTCATTTTTGGTATTACTGATTATTAATGTGATAGCCATAATATTACAATCAAATCATTGACAAAAATAATAAAATACTATAATGAGGGAAATCATGAGATGAAGGATGAGAGAGAGAGAGAACAGTTGTTAGTAGAAAAAGGAGCAGCTTTATGAAGCTCTGATGTTTCTATTGAAAACACCAGGAGATGATCTTCCAAGTTAAAACAATAATCACTTGAAGAAAGAACAAAATATGAAGGAATAGGGAAATGAAAGCAGAATGAAGCTGGGCATACCATCTTGCAAGTTAATTTGCTGCTCCATAGTCTGCAACCATAACTTTAATTCGTTGTTTTCAACACTTAAGCCTTAACTTTGATGGCAGCTCGTACCTAGCATATTTACAATAGGAATAAAATAAGTCTAGCATCCATGAGGTCAATAAAAGTATTAATATTATACCCCTGAGGAAGAAATGGATTCCAAGCAAGACAAGGGTTCTCCAAATGACATAACAGTCTTCCTAAAATGTACTTTGTGATTGAAAACCTTCTCAGCCCTACAAACGATTAATTTGTTGTCAAACTCCCAACACAAAAGAAAGCATAAAGGTAGTTGAGTGACTTGAATCATACGATCGAAGGCTTAAAAAGAAGGTATATAGCTTCCATGTCCAGCAATTCACTCAAAAATACATCCACTGCATGGGATTCAATCCAACAGAAGTCATAGCAAAGGTAGGAAAGGAATATACCTCATAACAAATTCTGCCAACAATGGAGATGGCTTCCACCGGATACCAACCCCGTAAAGTCTCTGCTCCTAGAATAATTGCATAAGTTCCTAGATAAAGCAATCGGCTGGAAAAAAAAATCAGAAGGGTTGGGCCCTGGATATGAAACAATTACTTTAGCTAGCACTGGGATATTAAAAACATAACTGATGGAAAAAAACAAAGACTGAAGAAAGTACCATCTAGTATAGCATTGACAACATCAGTAGCTTAGCACGAGTGCGCCTCAAATTATCAGTCATACTGTCGACAACACGAGTAACCATTGTAGGCCTTCCAACCATGTTACACTTGAAAATAGCTGCCTTTTGAAACAGAAACACCTGCATGTTTCACCATGCCAAAGAGACCAGCTGTGAGGTAATACTTCTCGACAACCAGAGACTCGTGCAAAGTTCAGATTCAGTATTAAACCACGTACTTGAAATTTTAGCAAGTTAACAAAGGTTCAGTCTTAATCATTCAACTAAATTGAAGCAATAAACAATCCAAAAAAGCAAAATCAACACGAAATAAGAGCGGCAAAAGCAAAAACCAAACCTAATCTAACAGCAAGAGGAATTTTCGATCATCTGCCCTCTGAGATTAACAGTCGCAGTTCCAATAACACTAAAATCAGGACATGAGAAGAAATATTGGATGCAAAATCGATTCCAAAACAGAAAAATCGAATCCCCTAATAAACCTAATCCAATTCATTGAAGCAAGAAACAAATTTTAGAAGGGAAAAAAAGATTAGGTCGAATTTGTACCTGCCCAGCCTGAAATCGAGCAGAGACGACAGCGAAGAGAGAGGATCCGAAGGAACCTGGCTGGTCCGTGCTCACTTCCGACCGAGACTGCGGTGCTCCGACAGAGAGGGCGCTGCAACTGGATTAATTGACCAGAAAGAAGAGACGACGAGGAGGGCAAACACATACGATTCGAAGGAGAGATCAAATTGTCGGAGGAAGAGGCGGTGATGGCGGCGAGTGGTGCACGACCTTGTACGAATTCGGTGAAGTCCTTTGGTCGGCGAGTTGACTGTGAAAAAGGGTCGTTAGGAAGAGAGGGAGGGGAGATGTATCTGGATGAAGAGGAAGGTGATGGGCAAAAGCGATTAAAAGGCGGTGAAGAGAGCCTTCACCCGAAGCAGGAGGTGGAAGAAAGAGGTAGACGAACAGACACTTGTAATCTGAAAGCGAAAATTAGCCGTAGATAACTTTTAACTTAAACGGTCCAGATTAACATCTCTCCACACATTTATAGTAGTGTATATATATATATATATATAAAGGATGGATCAAATGTTAACAACCCTTAACATGTTAAGTGTTAACAAAACTGGACCCTTGATTTTGAAAACATGGATGGACAAGATTATTCCAACATATTAATTTAATTATAAATTAAATGAAAAATTAAAACACCCACGCGCGTGTATTACCTATTAATAAAACCCTAATTAACCCACGCTACTGAGGAAGAGGAACGACGGTGAAGAAATTGGCGATGGCGGATCTCTCTCTTTCTCGTCTCCGGCAAATCATTCTCGATCATTGATGGCGATGGCGGCATATGCTTCGTCCTCTGATGGCAATTAGCAATCGTCGACGGATGTTGAAATTGGTGCTGCAATTGTTCGCCAGAAAGACGCACATCGGTTGTGACTTGTGAGTTACAGACCCAAATTATTATGCATATTCACTACTCTTTCCTTCTTGTACACGTTCCTATTTGGGTTTGATTAGTAATAGAATCAGCAAGAATGTTAAAGCATGGACATATTTTTTTTAATTTTCTCTTTTGATGCTTACAAAATCATATTCCAGAATGGCAAACGATGGAGTCGATCAATGGCGGCCAACGATGGCGATCGATGGATCCGAGGCTGGTCCGAATTTCTACTACTTTGATCGCTTCTGGTTTAAAGAGGCGTGGAGGCGTCCGAATCAAATCGAATTGAATTAGAGATTTCTTGAACCCGGTACTCAATTTGGGATTTCCTTGAATTGTTGTTTATTAAGTTGGTTTTGATCGAAGTAGATCAAGATTTAGTTTATTTTCACTAATTTTGGCATGAATGAATCGGTCTATTCACATTCGTTTGAAAGGAATTATTTAACATTCAATTTAGTTGATTTTCACTAATTCAACCAATTCAATTTATTGATTATTCGGCAAGTTCAAATGTACTATTCATTGACAATAAGAAATTATTCATATGTATATGGTTAATTAGAGGTGGGAAATCAAGAATTATATTTACATACTCGTTCAACCTAGAGAATAATTAATATCAACCCAGCGAATAGGTGCAAAAATTGACCCACCATTTTGCTATTTTCATGATGTTTAAAGCATTGAGAATCTAGAGGAGCTTAAGGGGCAAACTTGTTCATGAATTTATCGAATATTCGACAAGTTCAGAGTCACTATTCGTTGATAATTAGAAATTATTCATATGTATATGGGTAATTATATGTAGGTTACATTTGTTGAAATTTAAACTGTCTAATTTTTTTTTTATGAATTTATTGACTATTCGGCAAGTTCAGAGTCACTATTCGTTGATAATAAGGAAATATGTATGTGGGTAATTAGATGTGGATTTCTTGAAATTCAAGCTCTATTTAAAATTGTTCATTAATTTATCAAATATTCGGCAAATTCAGAGTCATTATTCGTTGATAATAAGGAATTGTTCATATATAAATTGTTCATGAATTTATTGAATATTCGGAAAATTCAGAGTCATTATTCGTTGATAATAAGGAATTATTCATATTTATATATATATGGGAGCAATTAGATATAGGTTTCTTGAAATTCAATCCCATGAATTTATCGATTATGACTATTCAGCAAGTTCGGAGTCATTGTTCGTTGATAATTAGAAATTATTCATATGTATAGGGACAATTAGACGTAGGTTCGTTGAAATTCAAACTCTGTCTAAAAATGTTCATGAATTTATCGAATATTCGGCATGTTCAGAGTCATTATTCGTCAATAATAAGGAATTATTCGTTGATAATAAGAAGTTATTCGTCATTATTCATCGCAATCTAAGTGCTAACTGGAAATAACGAGCTCGATCATGTAATTCCACACCGGAGTATTAATTACTTAATTTAAAAAAAACAAATCAAGATGGGTCACCAATTTCCACGGACGTTATTTTTCAAATTCAAAGTGGGTTTTGGAGGAGAGTGGGTTACACACACCATATTATGAGGGTGGGTCCCAATATTAGTGGGACCCATGATTTTTTTAAGCAAAAAAAAAAAAGAAAAAATCCACAATTAATCTCAACCTTCCGTTTTCCCTCAATCAAGGGTCTATATTTATTAACACAAAACATAATAAGAAGTGTTTACACATGACCCACCCTATATATATATATATATATATATATATATATATTATGAAGAGTATTATGATAATCAATTCCTTAAGTCATATATATATATATATATATTATATTATGAAGAGTATTATTTGTTATTCAATTCCTTAAGTCTTAATATGTTCATTTCTTGGTCAACGATAAGTCGATAACAGAGTAAAGAAAAACATGCAAAACGGAAACGATTTGACAGCAATGGACATATTTGTACAAAATAACAAAGGCCTTAACAACAATCCAGTATTGAGATTCACCCTTGAACAAGCCAAAGTGTTGCGATCATACGATATTACAAAGGAGAGGAAGGAAAAGACGCTCTTTGATTGGGTTGAAAACCAACGAAGCGCCCTTATGGTTGTCGCCTCCTTGGTTGCCCATGGCCTTCCAAGCAGGAATAAGCCCTCCTAGTTCATCTAATTTGGAAGGTAACCACCTGTGGTGGGATTTTTCTGTGCGGATGTTTCGGTTGCTTGATGGTGAGCTCCGGTGGTTCGTCGACTTCGCTCCTGCGCTCAACGAAACAGTAAACAGGGCGGGGCTTGGATCCCCGAGGGTAACTCCGACGCCCAAGTCAGTGTATATATTTTTTTTGTATCTCTATTTTCTTCCTCTCCCGTTTACTTATATTGAGTTTTGGTAAACCTTTTCCTTTACTAACTGAAAAAGATTTTGTGGGATCTCCTATGTAATCAGTTATCCGAAGTATATCTAAAAGTTTGAGATAGGATCTTTACCCTTTTTTGGTAATCCGATAATTTCACATTCAATGGTCCCTTGAATTTAGCCCTCATGAACTCATGGGGACTGAATTCAAATGTGCTATCGAGCCCAGCCGAGAGTCCTAAGTACTTGGAGCCCCCTATTTCACCGGAGTGAGTTTTTCTGTCGCAAGAGCGTATCTCGGCTTCGTCGTAAGCGTCGCTCTCATAGCTGGGGAACGTCCGAGGCTGACCTTGAGTAATTGGTCCTGTTGTGAGCTCGTTTCGATCGGCCTTTCGTGGCGTGGAATTGGTCCTGTCATGGACGTTTCGATTGGCCTTAATCGGTGTAGGATTGGTCCTGTCATGGACGTTTCGATTGGCCTTAATTGGCGTAGGATTGGTCCTGTCATGGACGTTTCAATTGGCCCTAATCGGCGTGGGATTGGTCCTGTCATGGACGTTTCTTGATCGGTGAGGGCTGAGCATCTTTGGATGCCCGGTTTGTACATTTGGAGTGCGCAGACTTGGTGACGCGAGATGAATCGGACGGGGCCTCGTTAAAACCTTGCTGCGGGAAAACCTCGTGGGATAAAACCACGCAGCAAGGAAAAAGAGTACCCCCTTTATTCATAAACTTGTCCTGGAATGTGCTTAATAAAAAATAACAATAAGAAATGAAAATGCGAAGTACCTAGCTGGGAAAGCTAGATGTAATAAAGCTTCAGATTGAGAACGTTCCATGTTCGCGGCACTTCCTTTCCAGCGGCGTCCGCGAGCTTGTATGATCCGTTTGCTAGCTCCGCAATGACTCGGTAAGGACCTTCCCAGTTTGGCCCCAGCTTGCCGGCTGCGGGGTCCCTTGCGCTGCCTAGGACCCTCTTGAGCACATAGTCGCCGGTCTTGAAACCTCTCCGTTTCACCCGCTTGCCGTGGGATTGCACCAGGCTCCGCTGGTACTCAGCTAGGCGGATGGATGCCGCTTCTCTCCTTTCTTGTAGCAGATCAAGGTTGGCCGATAGTGCTGCGTCGTTCCCTCCTTGCTCTAAAAGCGTGGTTCGCATCGTGGGCAACCCCACCTCTAATGGGATGGCTGCCTCAGTACCGAATGCTAGTGCATAAGGGGACTCCCCGGTGGATCGTCGAGGAGTAGTGTGATATGCTCAGAGGACTACCGGCAGTTCCTCGACCCATCGACCCTTGGATGCGTCCAATCGCTTCTTCAGACCATCGAGAATAGCCTTATTGGTGGCTTCCGCTTGTCCGTTAGCCTGCGGATAAGCCACGGAGGAGTAAAAATTCTTGATCCCATATCCTGCACAAAAAGACTTGAACGAAGCACTGTTAAATTGAGTTCCGTTATCAGATATGAGTGCGTAAGGGATCCCGAATCGAGTTATAATGTGCTCCCACACGAATTTTTTAGTTTCGGTGTCCCGGATGCTTGTAAGGGTTTTGGCTTCCACCCACTTGGTGAAGTAGTCCGTTGCAGTGATCAACAATTGCTTATTTCCCGGAGCCTTGGGAAGCGGCCCTACCAGATCCAAACCCCACTGAGCAAACGGCCACAGACTCGTGATCGGGTGCAGGTCCCCGGCGGGTTGGTGAATGAGCCTTGCAAACGCTTGACATTTCTCGCACTTCTTTACATAACACTCAGCGTCTTTTTGCATGTAGGGCCACCAGTAGCCTTGGGTCATAGCCCGGAATGTGAGAGATCTGCCGGCTGCGTGCACGCCGCAAACTCCCTCGTGAATCTCGAACAGTAAGTTCTGCACCACACTCGGGTGCACACACCGAAGGTACGGCCCCGAGAACGACTTCTTGTCCAGTACCTTATCAAGTGAGAGCCAGAAGCGAGACGCCTGCATCCTCACCCTCCTTGCTTCTTTCCGATCCTCGGGCAACTCTCCGTTGTCCAGATAGGCCACGATCAAATCCATCCAACTTGGTTCCGTCTCGACGCACATCAACCCGGATGCCGCCACGCTTGGGGACTCGAGGACGTCAACCCGCACTGTGTATCCGTCGGTGCTCGTGATGGTGGCTCCTAGAGCGGCTAAAGCGTCTGCTTCACCGTTCTGCTCCCTGGGAACTTGGCTTACTCTCCATTCTTGGAAACGGGACAGTAGATCCCTTGCCTTCCCCATATATGCGATCATTCGGCTAGACTTGGCTTCGTATTCGCCGTTGATTTGGTTGACGATCAGCTGAGAGTCGGAAGATAACAGTACACTTGTGGCCCCTCTGTCATGCACAAATTTCAAACCTAAGATGACCGCCTCGTATTCCGCCTCATTATTAGTGGTCGAGAACCTCAAACGGATTGCAGCGCGCACGACCTCCCCGGTTGGTGCCTTGATAACTAGACCAGCGCCCGATCCTTGGGGCGAGCTGGACCCGTCGACCCTTGGTTCCCAGGATCCCGCTTGGCCTGTGAGTGTCTCCAATGCGGGCTCGGGGTGTTCATGGACAAATTCGGCCACGAAGTTTGCCAATACCTGAGCTTTGATTGCTGTGCGAGGCACGAATCTGATGTCGTATTGCCCGAGTTCGACTGCCCACCGAGCGACTCTTCCGGACAAGTCGGAGCTGGACAACAACGCCCTCAAAGGATGAGCAGTGATCACGGCGATGGGGTGTGACTGGAAGTAGTGATTTAGCTTCCTGGATGCCATAACCAAAGAAAGGAGCAGCTTCTCTAGCGGCGTGTAGCGAGCCTCTGCTTCCAACAACGTTTTGCTGACGTAGTATACAGGTCGCTGAACCCTGCTCTCATCCTCCGTGGTGACCACCGCGCTTACCGCGCGATCTGAGACGGCGAGGTAGACGCTGAGCTCCTCACTGTTGCTCGGCTTGGCTAAGATTGGCGGCTCCTGCAAATATTGCTTGAGCTCTAATAAGGCCTTTTCACACTCTTCATCCCACTGGAAGATCCTGTCCCCCCTTAGTAGCTTAAAAAATGGACAGCATTTATCTGATGACCGGCTGATGAAGCGGTTCAGAGCGGCGGCCATTCCGGCGAGTCGTTGTACCTCCTTGACGTTGGTGGGGTTGCGGATGTTCTGTAGCGCCTGAATTTGATTGGGGCTGGCCTCAATGCCCCTCCGTGTTACCAGGTGTCCGAGGAACTTCCCCGAACTCACCCCGAATGCGCACTTTGATGCGTTGAGGCGTAGCTTAACGCTCCTTATTCTATCAAAAACCGCCTGCAGGTCCTGAATATGGGTCGCTCTGAGCTTACTTTTTACTACCATATCGTCTATATAGACTTCAACCTTGTCGCCCACAAGCCCATCGAAGAGACCCACAACCATCCTTTGGAAAGTGGCACCGGCGTTCTTCAAACCGAACGGCATTACTCGATAACAGAAAATCCCCCTTGGAGTGATGAAAGCGGTTTTCTCCTGGTCGTGCTCTGCTAACGGTATCTGATGGTAGCCCCTGTAAGCATCCAAGAAACTCATTCGCTCGTGGCCAGCCGTAGCGTCGACTAACTGGTCTATTTTGGGCAATGGGAACATGTCCTTCGGGCATGCCTTGTTGAGGTCCGTGAGGTCGACACAAACTCTCCATTCTCCATTTTTTTTCTTAACCACCACCGTATTTGCCAACCAAGTCGGGTACTGCACCTCTCGTATAGCACCGGCCTCCCTAAGCCTATCAACCTCAGCCACTACTGCTTCCGAATGCTGAGCAGACGAACGACGAGCGCGTTGTACAACAGGCTTGGCGCTTACTTGAACATTCAGCCGGTGGCAGGCAATGTCGGGATGAAGCCCGGGCATTTCGTAGGGGCTCCAAGCGAACACATCTCTGTTGCGAAGCAAAAGCTCCACCAACTCCTTTTCCTCGTCACCTGTCATCTCAGTTCCAACTAAAAAGTATTTTTCTGGTTCAAGTTCACTTACCAGGACTTTTCGGAGGGCTTCGACGGACTTTTCCTGAGGTTGTGCTCCCACCTCATCCAGGACCTGAGGGGTTGAATGAATTGCGTAAGACTCGGCTCTAGTAGTGCTGGCTTGCATACAGTGTCGCGCCGCCTTCTGATCGGCGCGTACTCGGATGGTCTTGCCCTGATGGGGGAACACGATTGTTTGGTGGAGCGTCGAGTGCACGACCCCCATAGCATGAATCCACGGTCGTCCCAGGATGGCGTTATATGACGACGGCGCTGTCACTACGAAGAACTCGGTGTCCACCATTTTTCCTCCGAGACTCACCTTTTCCCTTAAGGTGCCCATAGGCCAAACCGGCAGGCCCCCGAGCCCTGTCAGCTGCGTGGAAACGGGCATCAATTCCTTCTTGGCTCCTCCTAGCTTTTCGTAGGTACCGTAGAACATGATGTCAACCGCGCTTCCAGAATCTACGAGAACACGGCGCACGTCAAACTCCCCTAGACTGATGGTCAATACCATGGGATCATTGTGGGGCAGCTGCACCCCGCCAAGATCTTCATCTGAAAAAGCAAGTGGCGTTGTTGACGAGGTCCTGGCCCTTTTATGGTCGTTGTTGCTGATCGCGGAGAACACCTCGAGAGTATGACAGCTCCTGCGGTGGTTATGGCGGGCTTCCATGCCACCCTTAGCTCGGGTTTCGACGAAGTTGATGACTTTTCTCGGTGCATCGGCCTCGTCTGCTGTGATCTTAGTCCCAATCTCAGCCCGTCGGGGCTGTCCGACGGTGTCGTGCTCTTCCTTGATAAACTCCTTCAAGAAACCGCGTGATACCAGGTACTCGAGATACTGTTTCAAAGCGCGACACTCTTCCCTCAAGTGGCCCTTCTCCCGGTGGAAAGAACAGAACCTACTACTGTCGCGATCAATGGGGTCGCCTCTCATCTTGCCTGGCCATTGGAAATATGGCTTGTCTTTGATCTGGGTAAGAATTCGGTAAATTGGAATGTTGAAGATGGTGTTTACGGCCACGCGAGCAGTCGCGCTAGTCCTTTCTGGTAGCAGGCCCCGATTCCTGGCTTCTGGCCTTTCAAAGCGAGGCTGATCCTTGCGCGCCTCGTGGGCGTGCAACTTACGCGGCGGAGACGGTGTTCTATGCTCGCGCTGGGCTCCTCGATCGTCCTCCAACTTGGTGTACTGTCGTATCCGCTCTTGGAGCTCTGGCATGCCGGACGGCGTTCTCAGAGTCAAACTCTCTCGTAGCCGGCTTTCCCTCGGTAGAGCTAAACGAAAGGCTGAGATGGCAACCCTCTCGTCGCAGCTTTCTATGTCGGCGTAGCACTCCATGAAGCGAGAAGCAAAATGCCTCAATGCTTCTCCTTTCCGCGGCCGGATGGCGAATAGCGAATCCACGGAGGTAGGGTCGCGGCTGTTGGCGATGTATCTCGCCACGAAGCTTTTTGCCAGCTGCTTCCACGAGGAAATAGAATCAGGCCGCAGCGCATGGAACCATCGAGAGGCCGATTTGCCCAAGCTGGAAGGAAAGAGTTTACACATCATCCCATTGTTTTCAACCCACAAAGCCATTTTATGAGTATAAAGCGCAATATGATTAATGGGATCCGACTTCCCACCGTATAGCTCGAAAATAGGAGCGGAGAACTTATCTGGTGGTCGTTGGTGGCGAATCTCTCGTGTGAATGGGGTCGACGTCATTTGATTCAACTTGGACTCGGCTTGTTCTTGTACAGACATCAACGACTCCCCTTGGTTGGAGAATAGCCTGAGCAATCGCTCCTCCGCACGAGACACTCGTTCCCCTCTTGCCTCGCGGCCATGCTCCTCTCGTCTAATGCTGACGGAAGGCTCACGACGATATCTGGTCTTTAGTGCCCGCTTTCCCCACCTCCCTCCGTCGGGACTCGCGTCTACTGATCGCTCTCTGCGGCTTCTTCGCCTAGACCCGTGGCGTCGGGGGCGACGGGGCGATCTTCTTCGCTTGCGTCCAGGACGCATGGGGTTGCTGGAAGAGGCTGGCGATGTACTCCCTTGATTACGACGGGGCGACGGAGGAGGACGACCATCAGGCTCTTCAACCAGTTCGCGAATCCGGAAGCGAGCCGAACGCTGCTCGCCGTCAGTACCTCCATAACTCCTTCTGTCGTCTCTAGGCAGAGACAGTTCTTGCGAATTGAGTTCAAGGGCGCTGGCCAGCCGGCCTCCTTCCTGGGGACGCTTGCCCAAGGCCTTCTGCTGCTCCTCGCACCGCTGTCGCAGGGAGAGCACCTCCTCCTGCGCAGCCCGCAATTGTCGGTTCCTTTCTTCTAATTCCTCTGCGAGCTCAGCCTCACGAGTGAACTCGCCGGCGTTGCTCCTGTTTGGAACCACCGATTCTCTCATCCCCACGGACGGCGCCAAATTGTGGTGGGATTTTTCTGTGCGGATGTTTCGGTTGCTTGATGGTGAGCTCCGGTGGTTCGTCGACTTCGCTCCTGCGCTCAACGAAACAGTAAATAGGGCGGGGCTTGGATCCCCGAGGGTAACTCCGACGCCCAAGTCAGTGTATATATTTTTTTTGTATCTCTATTTTCTTCCTCTCCCGTTTACTTATATTGAGTTTTGGTAAACCTTTTCCTTTACTAACTGAAAAAGATTTTGTGGGATCTCCTATGTAATCAGTTATCCGAAGTATATCTAAAAGTTTGAGATAGGATCTTTACCCTTTTTTGGTAATCCGATAATTTCACATTCACCACCAAAAGGCCCTTGATTGCTTGGAATTTTACAATCGATTTGCTATTGTCAACACAATCGGATTCATTTCATCTATGAGCAACATTGTTTTGCTCATTAGCGGATTACCCGGAAGGAGATTCCTCTTGGTCATTGTTATTTATGGTGATGATGTGGGTGGCCTTAATGTCTATGACATATACTTATGTGATCTCATTGGAGAAATTCGGAGCTTCCTTTGTGGAAGTTCACCACTTAACTCCCATTTATACTTGCTCCTTTATGGTGTGGATTGTTGTTATGGCACTGCTTCTTCTAGGGCATATATATAAGTACTACATGCCCAAAGAGGATCAATTCGATCTCAATTTAGAAGCCTCATCGGTGTACCTACTGGATATTGAAGCAGCTTTGACAGTAGTAATAAAATTGACATATAGACGTGGATATATATTATAAATTATGTACTTGAATTGTACCCAAATATATTGTTGGTTCTCAACATTTCAATTGAACCATTAAATTTAAGTAGTCAACGTTCAGGCTTGGATTTGTTCCAATTTTGATCTTTAGTTTATTAACGCATCTATTAAAATTGGTAAAGTTAAGGAACTGACATGGTTATCTATCAATGAGGATTATCATGTGTAGAATCGTATTGGTTCCTTGTGCACACCCCTTAGGGTGTATCTTGTGCACAAATATAAATCATTGATGAGGAGGGAATGAAGGGCCGTGATTAAAAGTGATTTTTTTTTAATTTGTGGGTCCCCCTTGCCAAAAAACACTCATTCTCTCCCACTCTCTCACGTGCATCTCACCTTCCCACCCATCCCCATTCTCTTTTTTTTTTAAAAAAAAAAAAACTGTTTTTTACACAATTTATTCACCCAACATATATATAATTTTTTTTTAAATAACCCTAAATTCGTTTATCTTCAAAATTCGTCAATTCAACCGAATAATTTTTTACATTCTATCGAATAATGTTATTTTATCTTTTTCCATCCAGCTTAGATTAAAATTTACCAATTTCACTGAATAATTAGTCACATACTACTGAATAATGTTTTGTTTTTCTTTCCAAATAATATTTCATATGCCACCGAATAATGCTTCAAAATTAACCGAATAATGTTTCATATTTCATAAACCCCAAATTTATAAAAAAAAATACTGCCAATTTCTATCAATAATTATTCAGTATCACCGAATAATATTCAATATCTCACTGAATAACTGAAATTTCACCGAATAATTACCAACTAATTAACACTAGCAACCAAAATTCGACTCATTCAACTGAATAATGAACGAATAATAACTAATTTCATTCGAACGGAGGTCCAACTTAACACCCTTACCCATCTCCGACCACCTTCAACACCTGCAGACCACCACCAACCATCGAAGAGTCCAAACCCGCCTCCGCAACAACACCGACGAACCCACGCAGCCCTCACCCGACAGCCCATCCTCCCACTTCTCGGCTGTGAGTCTGGTTGTTCGTGGCGTTCTTCGTCTGAGTTGGAGCTCTGGCGACCGATGTGGGATCTGGCTGGGGTTGAGGCAGTGTGTATCGAGGCGACTTCGAACGACGGAAATTTTCTTGGAGGTTCGTCTTCACTGCCCACAAGACTTCCGTTGTACCGCTGGCCAGCGGTGTCACTTCTTGGTGGTGCTTGACGTCGGCTCTTGTCTACGTTGTCTCCATCCCGGTGGGCCTAGTTTGCTTGCTCGACAGATTTTGCGTGTCTCCCTCCTCTTGTACTACACTTTTTTTTTCCTGTTTCTTTGTTGTATTTTCTATTTCTGCTGTATGAGCCGTCTACCGACTTTGTCGATCTCTCGAGGTCCGGGCCTATCCGGCCTCGAATTATTTCCTAATTAAAAAAAAAAAAAAAAAGGAAAAAAGAAGGCGTGGGGTTTGCTGATGCAGTGGACTACCCCCAGTAGTGTAGTTTTTCGCAAATTGCAATGAAATGAAGGTGCCGTCTGCTTCAGCGACTTGGCGGCTCAACTCTCTCTCTCCTGCTTCCCTTTCTCCCCTCCGCCGACCACCTTTCTCTCTCCCCTCCCCCTCCCGTGCAACATATCCAGCGATTTACCGATTCAACCGCCCAGCTCAATCCAAGTGGTTCAGTTTCAGGTGCTCTTCAACAATGGCCGCTTCCTTCAAGCCTGAGCAAGCCAGGGCTCCTTCTGCGCTTCCCCTGCCCTCCCCTACGATCACCAAGGCACTCTCCTTCACTCCTATTTCTGCATTTCTTACTCCGATCGCTTCAATTTTTTGATGTCTTCTCGCTTAGGGTTTTTTGTGATTTGACAAACCTCTTTCTTTGTTCTGCGATTGTTTCGCGGTGCAGTTCAAAATTGCGCTTTGTCAGCTATCGGTGACGGCTGACAAGGATAGGAACATCATTCATGCGAGGAAAGCTATTGAAGAGGCTGCACAAAAGGGTGCGAAGCTTGTTCTCCTGCCTGTAAGTCTCTGATGATCCAATCATCATGTTACTTAGTTTACCCTACTGCAATTTAAACCTGTTCCAACCAGGCTTTGACTAGTAAAACAAGCTTTAGTTGAATTGTCTGCAGCCGTGCCGTGTAATTTTGTTTTTATAGAGATAATATAATTCATGGGAACGGGCTCTTGTGTGGTATCTTTTGCCCCCACGTTTAGAAATATTTGGATATGTGTAGCTCTAGCCTCTTGTTTGTTTCCATGGTAGTGCTTGGGCTGCAAATTTGTGATTTGATGGTGGCATTGGTGCAGTGAAAAATGTAGGTAATACATGATTAAGCCTCAAGAAATTGATGGACTCATTCATGGACAGTTTCTTAAGCAGAAACTGGGAGGCTGTCATCTTTGGCATTGGAACCTATCAATCACAAAAAAAAAAAAAAAGTCTTTTGGTTTGACTTCATGGCAAGTCAATCCCATAATCCATTGAGAAATCCTCTCAATCATTTAAACCAGGGGTTTAGAACTGCCCTTTTGCTGTTTGGCATATGTAATACTGCAGTACTAATCCGGTGACACCCCTCATAAGTGCAGCCAATAGTTACGCTGCCCAACAGTTGTAACATGTGTGTCTGCAATTAGCTTCTCCCTTGAGGAATTTCTATTGTTGGATAGTAGAGTTCTTCATATGAAAAACCCATCATGACTCATGAGTACAGAAATGATCAACAAGTTGATTAGTAATTCACTTATTCCTCGTATGATGAAAATCCTCAATTCCTCATCTGCCTCACACAATTCCTTTATTTTGCACTCCAACCTTGTGTCTTAAATTCAAAGGAAGCTTATGTATAAAGTGCAAACACCTGACGTCCTTATCTTGATTGATCCGCTGCTGGATGTTCAGATGCCCCAAAGCCTTGTGATCTAAATATAGCGCACACAATTCTCCAACATGATAATGCCCCCATACCTTATCCGTGAACAATTTTCATTCATGGGCCACGTTTTCCTCACTCAGCTTCTTGCCAAAAGTGAGGTAAATATGTACTTTACAACCATGTTTTGTACAGGAGATTTCAAACAATTTTACCGGGAAGAAGTAATGAGATCGATAACTTCATCATAGAATATTAAATTTAGTTTCTCTTCTATCTCTTTCTTCTCTTTACCCATCAGAAATATAGTGGATGAATGGGTTGATAGTATGTAATATAGATATAGTGGATGAGCCCTGAAGTAGTTAGTACTTGGGATAGTGCACTACTAGCTGTTCTTTGTGCAGTGGCCAAAATTTTCTGGCGCTGTTGATTTAACCTTGGTACCAAACTGCTATATTTTGGCTGCCAAAAGTATCTTCAGTTGGGCTTCCAACCAGATTGTAAATTGAGCACATATCACTTTTTGTTGATGCACAAAATCAAAATGAAATGCTTATTTTAAATGCCTGTTGAATTCTTCTTCCCCATGTATTGCAGAAACTCGTGCGAAGTTGATGAAATTTCTTCTTGTTTCCTTTTGATGACCTAGATAAATACTTTATTATATCAAATGAGACAGTTAAGATAATAATGAATCTAAATTTTGAATTAGAGAATTACAGAAATTTAGAAAAATTAAAGAATTTTTTTTCACATTAGCCAAAATACCAAAAAAAATTATGGAAGTAGCCAAAATTCCAAACTATTTTGGGATTTAGCCAAAACGGGGCTAAGTCGCTGTTTCAAACAACGACTTTAGTCTAACTTTAAAAAAAATAATAAAATATGAAAGTCGCTGTTCTAAACAGCGACTTTAGTATTTTTTTTTCTAATAAAAATTACCATATAATTACGAAAAATCTTTAAAACACAAAAAATATATATATAGGAGAGTCGCTGTTTAAAACAGCGACTCTCCCTTAATTTTTAAAAAAAAAAACCGGTAACCTATCTCTCTTTCTCTCCTTTTCCATTACTAATCATCCCACTTCTCTCTTCCGACCAAAAAAAAAATCCCACTTCTCTCTCTCTCCTTATTCCCCTCTCTCTCCTCTGACACCCACCCCAGTGACCCCACTCCCTCTCTCCTTTCTTACTTTTTACTTTTACCTCACCCTCTCTCTTCAAACTCCCCCTCTCTCTCTCTCTCTCTCTTTAAACCAGTAAAAAAAAATACTAAAGTCGCGGTTTGAAACAACGACTTTGGTATTTTATTATTTTTTTTGAAAGTTGGACTAAAGTCGCTCTTTGAAACAGCGACTTAGCCCACAACGACTTTAGTATTTTATTATTTTTTTTGAAAGTTGGACTAAAGTCGCTGTTTGAAACAGCGACTTAGCCCCGTTTTGGCTAAATCCCAAAATAGTTTGGAATTTTGGCTACTTCCATAATTTTTTTTCATATTTTGGCTAATGTGAAAAAAAATTCAAAATTAAATGTATATTTCTATCAAGCTACAAACCTTGTAACTTTCCTACTCAAAAGGACAGGTCTTCATTTGAAGATCCTTTACCTTCCCTATTGCCAAAAGAGTGGAGAATAGGTCTAGATCAACTTTAAAGTATGTTTGGGTTTTGACTTGAGAACTATGTGATTTTATGTTACTTCAATCCCCCTTCCCTGCAATTGTGAGCCTTCCATATGTGGAATATCTGCAATTATGAACATAGCCTAAAAATGTATTGAGATATATGAAACGAACATGTAGTAAAGATTATGGATATCGAAATGTGATATTCTTCTTTTGGTTTTGAATCCAGGAAATATGGAACAGTCCTTATTCAAATGATAGTTTTCCTGTGTATGCTGAAGATATTGATGCCGGTGGCAGTTCTTCACCATCAACTGCTATGCTATCTGAGGTTTCCCAAGCCTTGAAGATCACCATTATTGGGGGCTCTATACCAGAGCGCTGTGGAGATAGATTGTACAATACGTGCTGCATTTTTGACACAGATGGAAAGCTGAAAGCTAAACACAGGAAGGTGACTGTTGAAGCTCTTCTCTTTTCTGCTTTTACCAAGCATGTGGTGGAAGTGGGTTGAGCTATTATCAGACTGTGCAGAGGGTGGGCAGTCTGAATAGACTCTAATTTGATGCGTCATGTACTTGAATGCAGATCCATCTTTTTGATATTGATATCCCTGGGAAGATTACGTTTATGGAATCCAAAACTCTTACTGCTGGGGAGACCCCTACTGTTGTGGACACAGGTTGTCTTTTGCAGCAATTATATAGTGCACACTATCTCTAAAACTAGTTTCCTGTTGAATTATGTTCAGGTTACAAAGCATATTTCACTACTGTTTATAAATATAGTTTTGTAAATTCAAATGCAGAAGTTGGGCGTATTGGTGTTGGCATCTGTTATGACGTGAGATTCCAGGAATTGGCTATGCTATATGCTGCTAGAGGTTTGTATCATCATGCCTTATTATCTGCACTGTTATAGTAGTAGGAAATTTACATATACTTTTGACTCTTTACCTTATCTGACTTTTCCCATCTATAATTTGCATATTGCTCATTCCTTCAAAATTAAACTTGCAAACTGATAAAAGGACATTCATAAGAGGGCTCAGGAGGTTCATCTAATAGATTGTTTTATACAAGTATATTAACATAGGATCTTTCTCGGGAATTGTGGTTAGTTAATCCTAACCTATTGAGGATCTGTTATTACTTCTAATATGAGTTTACTCAGTGATATCTAACTTACATTGCAAGTCTTTGGGCATTTAAATATTGGTCAGGTAAATGATTTTTCCAAGTGGTGGTTATTCTTTTCCGAATGTGTTCTTTTTTTATCCATTTTCCACTACTGAGGAGCAAGGATGATTAAGTTTGTTGTTTATGTCTAGGATTAACATATGCTTAGTTTGTAGTTTTATGTGAATGTAATGTTTACATGAGAAGGAACCATGTTTCTGGATATCAGGTTGTCACTTGATCTGTTACCCTGGGGCATTTAATATGACAACTGGACCGCTGCACTGGGAATTACTTCAGAGAGCAAGGTATCATACTTGTCGTTCTGCCTATTCTATTAGACCAGGAGACTACTAGTTTATGATATATTTTGAAAAAAATTAATATATGAACATGGACCACTCTAATTGCTGCACATAATTATGCTTCCTGTTGTAATTGAGCACGAAGGATGTTGATATTACTAATATATTTGCCTTGCCTTTCATTTTTTTCAGGGCAGCCGATAATCAGGTATTCCTCCTCCATTTCAATCCGTGTTCTTAATAGATGATATTTTCTTTTCTAGGATTATATTTCATATATGTACGTCTCATGATAATTGCATATAAGAGCTGTATTTGGATAGGGATGGTATAGATGTATTAATCCGGGTACCGTATCTGTAAATATGCATATATTCATCACAGAAATTACAGAAACTAAAATAGATATGATATCTTGACTGTTGGGCGGAAACGAATACTAGAGTTGATCTGCATTGTGGACATTTCAACCTGTAGCATTAAACTGCTTAAATTTGTGAACTATTTGAATATGAATGTTATCTAACCTTATCATATCCAAGCCTACATGAGAATTTGAGATATCTTTGAACCACATTTATCTCAAAGCTGTAGTCTCTGAAAGTAGGTACGTGTATAATATTTAAATGGTACTTCCTTTGCATCATCAATATTATGTGTTGGGAATTGGGATTTTTTATTCTTCTGTTACCTGACAGCTATATGTAGCAACTTGTTCACCTGCACGCGATGCAAGTGCTGGTTATATAGCTTGGGGGCATTCCACACTTGTTGGACCAGTAAGTACAATTACTGGCATTTTGACCTTTTTGTTTATGATAATTGCTCTGTCAAGCTTATTTGCAGACACTGATTTCTGGTGCAGTTTGGTGAAGTGCTGGCTACTACAGAACATGAAGAAGCAATTCTCATCTCTGAGATTGATTATTCAGTAATTGAGCTCCGAAGGTAATACCATTTTTTTCTTGCAGAAGTCAACTTGATATATCATCTTAACTAGGGAGATACGGAGTACATGTGATTCCAGGCTTCAAAGTTTCACTTTCTGTTTTAATATATCATACATGCGTCATATAAATTACTACTGCTGTGCATGGGTTTTGTAGGACTAATCTTCCTCTGGAGAAGCAAAGACGAGGTGACATTTACCAACTGGTTGATGTTCAAAGATTGCAATCTTAAGTGTGCTTCGGAGTAAGATTATCTTACTCGGTCCTTTACTTTCCCGAGCTCTAAATTGTTATTTAGGCATGTAAAAATTCTTGCTTATGAGCTTCCAACTATGCATTTTCAACTTGGACAACGTATGCAAATAAAGCTAGTGTCTTTGCAAATAAAGCTAGTCTCTTTGCAAGCTTCATTGTCAGAGTGTGCCTTTTTTATAATCCTGAGCTGGTGGGGTTCAATTCATAATACTAGTATAATTTTCTCATCAAAATTACCTGCCTCGGCAAATACAGTTGGTTACGGATGCTTTAGTAGGCTCTATTGATGGCAGACGAATCGGGGATATTTGGGTACTATCCTGAGGTCCTTTTCGGCTCGACCATCCCGAGGTGGTTCACTGCATAAATTTCTCTTGTAATAAGAAAGCTGCCTATTTTCTAACAGTTTAGGCCAAAAATTAGCTTGAAAGTCACCGGTGCTTAGCAGCCACAAGAAAGAATCTGCCTTCTCCTCTCCCCCAATGGAAACCAAAGCTTGTACACAATGAGGATAAGGCTATCCCACCCAAACCAGCTTCAAATTTTGCCACGTCAGATAGAGCCAAGTTCAAAATCTCCACCCCCAACCAATCAAACAACAACCCACAAATCCCTTTATCCAACTTCCTCTTCTCAACTCACCACTCACTAACAACAACTTAAAACTCCCATCATTTTTTCAAAACCCGAGTTTATCAATCCCAAAAGACAACCAGAGGGAGATCAAGAGCGATTGCTTGCATTGTAGGAAAAATGGCTGCTGTTTCCATGGCAATGGCAGTTCCCGTTGCGAGCCTAAACAAGCAAGCTTCGATGTTCAACCCGCTGCAAAAGAAAGCGGTGCTCGGAAGCAGCCAGAAACGCTGCAACAGGCTCCAAGTGAAGGCCTCCATGAAGGAGAAGGCGGTGGCCGCAGCCACATCGGCTGCTGTGGCAGCATCCATGGTGATCCCACAGGTAGCGGAGGCAGCGGAGCTCTCGCCTTCGTTGAAGAACTTCCTGCTCAGCATCGCGTCAGGTGGCGTCGTGGTGGTTGCGATATTGGGTGCGGTCATCGGAGTCTCGTTCTTCGATCCCGTCAAGAGAACCTGAAGAAAGATGCCGAAAACAATATGCAGAGGCTACTTATTATATATCAATCCCTTCTCTGCACTCCAATCCCTCCCATGGTTTTATCCACACACACTCATCAACTCTTCATCTTGTTGTTATTGTTGTTTGATGTGATGTTGGTTAATTCAATCTGCATTCTTCAGCTATGATCTTATGCATTGGTTTTCTCTTTTTTACGATTAGTTTGGCATGTTGGCTATGAGTATCAGACTAGTTGCCATCGGATTGGTTTGCCCATTTTTATTTCAGGTGTCTCGAGTTCGGGTTATTGTTCCGTTGGAGCATCTAGTTCTTCTTGTAGAAATCGACGACATAAATTGTAAACTAACATATATTTGGATCAAAAACGAAAAGGGCGATATTAGTTGCCGTTGAAGATTCAAAAAACTCAATTGTTCGAGACTTCAACCTAAAAAGAGCCAAGGAGGTATTTGTTTGTTCGATCTTTTATTTCCGACTACTCTTAACTTGTATTCTAAAAGCATGGATTAAATATGGGAATATTTGTTTATTTTTTCTTCTTTAAAAGTATATTAGGGTAGTAGGTCTTCTTATTGCTTTGTAAGCTCGTAGTGTCGCCCTTTATACTATGAGCTTACAAAGCAATAAGCGAAAGTTGCAGGGAGATCCCCCAACCTTTCATTAGGTGAGAAGTATGCAAACTGGAAACTCTACAGAGATTCAAGCTCACATGAGAGAGGCTTCAAGCTCCGCCACACAGAGATTCAAGCTCACATGAGAGAGGCTTCAAGCTCCGCCACACAGTTACAGAAGCAAGCAATCAAGCAAAAGAGGAAGAAAGTCTGTCTAGCCCCTTTCCGTGATAGAGGGAAGTTGGATACACAATTCAAACCAAATCATTAATTCCTTTCTATTCTTTATTTAAGAAACAAAAATACCCATAGGGTTGGCATCGGACGAACCACTAAAAAATATTATTACCACGTACCAACCACAAATTGGTAGTACGCAAATTTTCATACCACGTACCAATCCCAAGTCGTGTTTATCGCATATGTGGTAACCATGACTTGTGGTTACCATCGATACATTACCATGGTTATCAAGCGGTAATTCTATTTGTATTTTTTTGAAACCCCTTGGCTACCTTCCGGTAGTCTTCAAAGTTAATGAACGAAAAAATATGGTTACCAAAAATAATATAGTTATCACCTATTAAAAGTTCAAATAAATCAAGTTCACAACCTAAATTACAAACCAATTCAAACCAACCAAGTTCAAAGTCTTGAAACAAATCAAGTTCAATCGTTCAAACATTCAAAATGTTCCTGAAAGTTCAAACAAAACAAGTTCAAAGTCTTCAAACATTCAAAATGTTCATACTGTTTCTAGCAGAAAAAATAGAAAGGACCAATTTAGGTCAAAATCTAAATACAAAATATAAATTAAAAACTTAAAACTTCAAGGTAATAACAATAAAACATTAAATAAAAATAATTAATATATATACTTGGTAACCATGGTATTCAGATTTCATTACCATTACCGTACCACCAAGATGGTTACCACCATGTTGGTTACCACAAGTGTGGTTACCAACATAGTCGGTTTCTGGTTGGTACATGGTTGGTATGGTAATTTCCGTACCATTTGTCAGCCCTAAATACCTATAGGAAATACCAAATGCAAGTAGATCGGTTTTTTTTTCATTCCTGAGTTTATAGCAATAGTAATTAATCGTTGTTGTTTCAGGACTCAACATAAGAAGAATCCGACTAGTTGTTCTCTCTTTCCTCCCATTACTGTAACCGATGAAAGGCAATAAGAAAGACTTGTCAGTGGGCCATTACATGTAGTGTAAATAGAGAATAATCCCAAGGTTGAAAAAAACCTCTCTCTTGATAGTTCAAGAAAATCGTCGCCTGGCGGCCAAACACCACCCATCCGGTGGCTGTTCATCAACGTCATCCTCCACCCTGGCGGTTTCCGACTTCTGTTGGACCTAAACCCCTCTTCAGAGGCAATCAAACCCTCTCCGGAGGTTCAAAATCCCTCTTCGGAGGCAATCAACCCCTCTTCGGAGGCCCAAAATCCCTCTTCGGAGGCAATCAGCCCCTCTTCGAAGGTCGGTTACCCTTTCGTTCGAGGTGCTCCGCGTCGAAGGTTCGAATCACCTCTTTGGAGGACGATTCCTTGCTCCGCCTGTCTCTGGACGACCGGTCAGATATCTCGTTTTTTTCCCCTTCCTCCCTCCCTTGGGTTTGGTGGTGTTCTCCCTTGGGTTGCCCTTCTCGGATCTGTATAATTGGAGTTCAATCTGGGGGTTTATAGTTGGTGGATTCGTCCTCTCGACTCTCTTCCTCCCCTCTCTTTGTCAAATCGGTTCGATTCCGTCAATTTTTGCTGCCTCCGTCGATGGCCTGGTCGTCGGTTTCCTCGCCAGTATTTGCTTCCGGTGGTGTGCAGCAGCGTTGCCCTTGGGGTCTGGTTTCGGTGGTTTCGGTGGGGGGTCGACACCGGCTCGGGTTGGCCTCCTCGTTGCCGCCCTCTCCGTTCCCCCTCTGCCAATACCTTCACACCTTCTTATCTCCCCTCGTCGGCGGTGTGTGGCCTTCTCTTCCAACGGCTTCCTTTCCGACTCGGCCTTTGGGCTGCCGGTTGGGCTCTCAGACTTGGCTGGTCGGCGACCTCAGAGTGCGCTGTGGGCTTTTCCGGCGGCGACGGATTGCTGCGTTTCTTTCTCCTGTGGCTGCTCTTGCTTCTCTGGGGGGTAGGGTTTCAATCGGCTTCGGACTATTTCTTTGTGGGAAATTAAATTTAAAATAATCTAGATATATGTTTATATATATAAATAATCCCCGGTTTGGGTTATTTTATCTCCCGTTTGGGTTTATGGTGCGTTTTCGATTCATGTAGTGTTGCTCTGCGGTTTGGGGGGATTGGCTTCTCTTCTTCGGTTCATGGGGTTCTGGCTGTTTAGAGTCGGGTCAGGCTGGGGTCATGGCAGTGTGTATCGAGGCGTCTCCTTTTCCCGGCATACTGATTCCTTGGAGGTTCGTCTTCACTGCCCACAGGTGCTTCCTGATGTACCGCTGGGCTGCGGTGTTGTTGTCGGTAGCGCTTGGCTTCGTTCATTCGTCTACGTCCGCATCTCATTCGGTTTAGTGGGGCTTGTTTCTCTTTGTAGAGCCCTTTGCTTGTTTCTTGCACCCTCGTTGTATTTTGTCTCTTTTTGACGATTTCTGTCTGCTGAATTGTCGGCCTTCGAGGTCTAGGTTTTTCTAGCCTCGAATTATTTCCTAATAAAAAAAAGACTTGTCAATTAGCTCCCTAGTCGTATTTATCCTCACCAAGGTTGAAAAATCCCCAAGTAGACTTACAAAGTTTATCATGCTCCTCTATCTTCCGAAAGGCAAAAAGATCCCTGAGAGATGTTTCCTGGATCTGAAAGAGAGTTGAAGAATCGAGTACTTAAAGTAAATAACAGTAATAGACAAATACTTTCGCAAATTCGTAAAATTCTTTCTGGATCAGAAAGGGGGGGGGGGGGGGGTTGAATGGAGTATGAACGCTTTTTGCAAATTCTTTCTGCAGTAGCAACTTCAAGAGCTGGATACCGAATCTCAAGACCTTGAACTCGAACTCAAGATCTTGAACATAACTTTTTGTGCCCTGTTACTTCTGCAATGAAATCAGACGTTAGAAATTTAACAGAGAAATAAATAACACAAAACTTGTTAACGAGGTTCGGCTCTAAACCAGCCTACGTCCACGCCTAGGGTTATCCAACCCGTAGGATTAAAAAACTATTATTTCACTTCTTATGGATCCTAATAGCTCACCGAGAAGCCTCTCTCATATACAATTGCAATCTATTCAACTCACGTTCCCTTGGAGTCCTAGACAAATCTAGAAGAGCCCCACCTCTCTCAGCTATCTAGTACACCCAAACGCTCGTGAAATAATAGCCCTAACCACACCAACGTGTGCATACGTTTGAGTATAGGGATACTCTTAGTATAACAAGAATGAACTTATCCTATAACGCTCAGACTCTTCCTAACTCTCAAAAGAAATAAAGCGATTACAAATAGAAAGATAGGAAAGAAATAAAATCAGCAATGGCGTCGGAAAACTTGAGAGCTCTTGATGCGCAGAGAAGGCTTGGTGAAGGTGTGTATCTATCAATCGTTTCTTCCTTCTCTTCTTATAGCCGAGAGCTCCTGAACGTTCAGCTGATTTTATCCCCAAATGTTAATCGGTTAAAACAAATATTTGAATCTCAAAATTGTTGGGGATGTCACCAAAGGATTAATGCCGAAATCCATGCGTGAGATCTTTCTCAAATATATTGCTCCTTATTGGATTAGTTGCTGAGATATGCATATCGAGATCTTGTGGCCAATATTAAATAATCTCCAACTAAAAATCAAATCACCTGCAAGATTAATTTTATTCCAATACAAATTCTTTTTCCAATTTATCTTTTACCAAAAATTCTATATAACAAAAGATATTGTGTTAGGAATATATGTAAAATAGATAATCTGCCTAACAAATCAAATCCAATTTGTTTAAGCACTAAATAAAGCAAATAAATAACCACTTTTCAAACACCCAATTAAAACAACACGTACAAAACAAATCAAATCCAATTTAACTACTTTGACCAAATCTTTAAATAACCAAGCACTTAATAAATAACCAAAACTAAAAGCAATAAACAACACGTAAGTAAGCATATATTTAAAATCAATTCTTCTAGATCACTGGCCTAAATAAAATATATAGCACATATAATTTTGTGAGCCAAATAAATATATTCCGAGAATAATAAATCAAATAAAATAACCACAAAATATAATTGATATTTGCATAAAATACTACCTTATTTGTCTTCCATCATCCCTACAAAAATATATCACGTATTATCATCAAGGTGGAGTCAACAAGAGTACTTTCGATGTTAGGTGGATCAGGTTTATTAGGCTTCTATGTGTTCTCAGGTGGGTCATGCTTATCATATTTCTCTACTATATGTGGCTTATCAGGGTTCTCTAGTAAAAATGCTTCTTTGATTGTTGAGGAAGAATGATTTGACTCTATGTAAGAACATTTTCGTGAATGCGCCCGAATCACTATAGAAAAGCCCCCTTTACCCCCTCTCTCCTCTTCTTTACAAACAAAGTGTCATTTGAAAGGAAAGGCTTGGTTTCCAAACCTAGTTATGGTTTTGATAAGACCTGACTACTTTTAGCATCTCGAGGTCTTTTGATTGGCATACAGAAATCGTCTTGGTAGCCCAAACTAATAGAACAAGAGTTAACTCTATCCCTGGTCAACAAGGAAGGTAAGGTCATGTTTATTAAGGGATACTAGGAATACTAATATTTTATTCTTCTCACTCCGCCACATCATCCTAGAATCTCATTCTCATTTTCCCCACTATATCAATAGCATCCCTAGTATCCCAAAACTCATCTTTTCATACCCACTCAATTTACAAATATACCCCTCTCCAACAATTATTTCCATTCTCGATTATATTATTATATTCATTTATTATTATTAAAATATTAATATTATTTATAAATGAAATAGTGCGAACTATATATAAAAAAAACGACATTAATTAAATAAACAAAAAGACGTTACAACAAAGACAATACATAAACCTTAGAACTTTTTTCAATAACATAACGTAATTCGGAAAGCAAAAAATACTAATTGCCTCCACGATTGGCCCCAAATTTTTGCCAAATTTGTTCCTTCAAGTCTTCCCTAAGCCGACGATGTGTACCACTATTGCGAAGTTGTTGCCTCCTCTGGATATACTCGCGCATAGCCTCCGGTGTCGAGGTCGACCACGTCATGTGGAGTTGTCTGCCAGGATTGGTTCGCCACTTATTCCTTCGTCAAATTGCGGAATCTCGTATCAACTTCCTCATATCTACTTCCTCCTATTAACAAATATTTTTTTAATATTATGTATTTCATTTCCTGCATTATTTTGCACATTTTTAAATTATTCCATAATTATAATTCAATTTTTCGGATTATATTTTGCATATTTATAATGAAAGAGAAATATTTTTTTTTAAAAAATATAGTAAAAAATATTCAAAATTGATGTCTACGTGTAGATAAAAATGAATCCAATATTGTGGTAAAATTTTTTTTTATATATTTTTACCCCAAAATATGACTTTTATTGTGTAAAACAATTACATTCCAGGGTAACATCCACACCGTCCATCACACAAACACGTGTCGACGTCGGCAACGGACCTCCTTCCCTCCAATGAAATGGCGACACGTGTCATGTGGGCAGTACCAAATTTCAGGCGCGCTCGGGGATCACGTGAAATGTGCAGTGTGTGGCCTACATAATTAGCTTCTAGTATCGATACCATTCAAGATAGGGCTGTGCAAAATTTGGATCGGACCGTAATCGGACCGGGACCAGCCGGAATTTACGGTCTTTGGATCGGACCGGAATATTACGGTCTGGTTCACGATCCAAGATATTTTGATTTCCGGATTCCGGTCCAAACCCGGGACCGGACCGGACCGAAACGTAACCCATATCATTTAAAAAAAAAACCTAAAGAAGAGGAAAGAGACTCTAAGCCGCACGCGTTTCATTCCATCACTTTATTCACTTCTTTCGTCCGCCGCAAGTGACAGGAGGAAACTGTCGTTGTTTCTATCAAAGTATAACTCAAACCTACAAACTAGTATAGTAAGCAAGTAAGAGGTCGATCCCACAGAGAATCAAGTATTCCTAAGCAATGTATATTTACCAATTAGTAGAAAAGAGGGGTTTTGGTGATTGAAGATGATAAAATAAATTATAAACAAGTTAATAGAGATAATAATTGAGAAAGTAGTTCCATCTACAAATGTCCACTTTAGTTTGACTAGTTGATCCTTGATTCTTCTTCAAGTTCTCTTTTCATCCTATTATTGTTCCTGTCCTGATCTTGTGTAAATTACTAGTCCTACGAGTCCTAGTAACCCTTACTAATTAGATAACCCTAACACGATCAAGATTTAACCTAATAGTAGCATTAAGATTAAGGATTAACCAGGATACATGCAACACCAAGCTACGAGTCAGCATTTAACATATAATTGATTCTCTACACACACCAGTTTAGTCCTACGAGTCCTAAAAAGGCATGATTGCTACCATGGATTAAGGTTCGCTACGAGGAATCTACAAAATCCTAGCAATAATCTCAACTAGTTGCGCGGACTAGAAGAAATCAACAATATTCGCAAAAGAATCAATACGAATCAATAGGAATAGAACAAGAATAGAAATCTCACAACTTTATCAAACCAAAGCTTCAATCCATAGACGAAACGGAAGAGTTTAGCACTCCATGGCCATGGAGGCTCTTCTCTAGGTTTCTCTCAATTGATAGTCTCCAAGTGCATAAACTAATGAATTAGATCCCCAAATAAAACTCTAAAACTTCCTTAAAAAGCCTCAAAAGAGTCGGCCAAATAATAATTCTAAAAACTAATTAAAGAGACAAAAAGTCCATTAAGCCGGTTCGGCGTTTCTGCAGAGGCCGCGGGGCGGCCAGGCGATTGCGAAATCCTTCGTCAGAGCTTCGCGCCGCGGGGCGGCTAGCTTGGCCGCGGGGCGGCTTTTACTGTTCACAGCGATTTTTCTTCTTCGAATTTGATCCCGATGTCAACACGAAAGTTGTAGATCTCGGAAAGAGCTTTCCAACGCATGGTCATAATAGTCAATCGGACAACCGAGGCCTCCAGAAAGTGCGAAACAAGTTCAGCATGTCTGGCGACAACTTCTGCTGACTTGTTCTTCACTTAGACTCTCTAACTTCGATTCCGCTCCCGGGCTCTTCGCTTTTATTATTCCTCTTCTTCACTCTTCCTTCATCCATGAGCCTCCTCATTCCTCGTCGGATGCACATATACCTGAAATAATCCATAAAAGCGTGTAGATTCCGACTCCACCAACAACACAAGTATAAATGCAAATCTAGCTTAAACTATACGTTATGCACATCTAAATCATGCTAAATGCATCCTAATATGCCTACCTAAATGCATGCTATCAGCAAGCCTAGGTCCTCAATCTCCTTGTTCAGCACTGGCCACCTACTCCGGCGACCCTCGCTCAACCCTCCCTCGTCAGATCCACACGACACCAGCCCGAGATTAGCCCTCTCGGCTCTCTCCTGCTCCATCGCTGGCGCCCCCTCTCGCTCCTTCGAACCCTCATCCAACCGGTGCTTCGACCACATGCGCCTCTAAAGCTTCCCCTCCGCTAGCAATCACTCTCGCCGTCGAGCCCACTCCAGCAGGCGGCGACCTACCACCCCCAGCCAGTCCCTCCCTCGTAAATCGCCATCTGTTCCAAGTAGTAGCCATAGGCGTTCTTCGTCTTCTTCCCTCTTCTATTCTTCTTCTTCTTCCCTGTTCTATTTTCATTATTTTCAGATCGGTTTCAGTCAAGTAGAAATTATAAACATTCAAGATTCAAGACCGCGATTTGAGATGTTTTCCAGATCTAGTTTAGAGAAATTTAGGGCTAGAAAAAATTTAATTTCTAATATTTTTCAGATCTAGGTTTTCTTGGTTTAGTGTAGGCTTTGTATTTGAATCTGGTCCAAACGGTCTTTCCGGTCCGCGGACCGGAAAACCCAGGACCATATTTCTCGGTCCGATCTGCGGTCCATGTTTTCAAAAATTCCGGCCCACCGGATCGGACTGGGACTGGAATTTTCGGTCCGGTCCGATCCGGTCCAGAGCGGATGCCCAGCCCTAATTCAAGAAGCCCTCAAGTATCCCACCCGGTACTGTTGTAATTTTTTAATAATATAATCTCTAGTATCCCTGCACATTTTCATACCGATAAAAGTGCTCTAAGTAGGTCCACGCCGACTCTGTGACCGAAAAGACCTAACAGAGTTTCCCTTATCTTGGATCGGAGATGCTAACGGGGCGGGAATCAAAGTGGGGGCCATGTCTTCCGAACGATCATAGTACGATCGCTCTCCTCTTTAGATAGCAATTCCTATTCCATAAGAACGGATTCGTCAAAAGACGTCCAGCCCCCCGAGGATAAGTTTTCGACCTATTCACCAAGGAATATTTTGGTTGCTTTTGGCGGATCGATTCTAGAAAGGGTTGCTTTCGCGCATTTTCTTCCTGTTGAGAATGATCGTGTCTTCAAATCTTATTAAATCTGATTAGATAAAATTGCTTCTTACCCTTATTTTTATGTAAAGGATCTAGTAGGTTGGGTAGCTTTTGCTATCTTTTTTTTCCATTTGGATCCAGCCTCAGCTTCGGGTCCGAGTCCATGTTTGAATAGTCACGATCATCAATATCATCTGCAGCGATGCATACCTAGATCCAAATACCACAACTATTTGGTTACCCGAAACTCAGGTAGAGGAACCTACGACCCATTGATTGAGGGGGGCCTCTACCAGGGAAGGGGAGAGTGGCTGAGTGGTCAATTTTAAAATATTGGATCTTCCGTTATTTAAACCTTTCGTTAATCTGGGAAATCCCGACTCCTTTCTTAAGTAAAAAGATTCCCCAATGGGTCCCTTCCCACCCGGTTTTGACGACTATGCAAAATCATCGATTATGCTTCTATCAATGTAATGAAAGAACCTTCCCTTCCTATCCTCAGTTGTGTCCTGTCAGATACAACTGAGGCAAAGTGGTAGTGGAACAAAATTAATTTTCAAAGAGAACCTTCTTCTAGGAGTTCCAGCGAGAGGCAAAGATTATCTTATAATAAAAGGGTCAAAACTTATTATATAATTATCATAATTCAGAAATTGTAAAATCTTCTTTATCTACGTTATTTCTTGGAATAGATTCTTTCATGGTTGAATCACTAAGTTGTGGTAGTGCTGGATCCTATACGGTGATATCCGAAAAACGCAGACTAAAGAAGAAGATCCAAAAAGAAAACACAACAAGGCAAGCGCTCCCTCTTTAGCCGCTGCATCACAGGTTGAGCTTCACAAATCCTTCTGGAGGTTTCCCCCCAAGTGGCAACAACAGGCTGGTCACTCAAGGAAGGCGGCCAGGCAAACCTTCAGGGCAACAAATCTTAAGGCGATCGAAATCTCGAATCATATCTCAAGCACACAGTTGCTCAGCTCGGGTTCATCATAGTATTTCTCTTAGAAAATACGACAATTACGCGCACTTCAAAATCCCAAATGGTAATGCAACCCAAATAGAACTGACCTCTCTGTCTAGGTCACATGATTTGAAAACTGAAGCCATCCAGTCGATGAAACACTCATGACACCAATCAGAATCAGCAAGCCAGGGATGAACAACAATTTCAGGCCTCCCACAGAAAAAATCAAACGAGTTCATATAATCTTCCTCTTCAACCTCCATAAAGCTTTCCACACCATGATGATATGGACCCGGTGCCAGATTTGGGGAACGCTATAATCTAGGGCTAGAAAATCGTCAATCAAGTTATATAGGACACTTGAAATTATATGATTTGTATCATCGGGGCAATAAATTGCTGTAACAAAACTGAACCAGAAACATACGCTTACATGACCAAAAAGAACCAGGAACATATTGTCAAAAAAGAACTTAAAATTCTTTGTCAAAACAAAAATCACGGGGAAAAAAACTAATAAAGTAATAATAGTTCTAAGTTACCATCCCCAAGTTCACAGATATGATGGGAAAGTGAAACCAAAACCTATATCATCCTCCATGAAACAAAGATAAACCGGAACACAATGTTGGTTGCCTAGCCTTTCTTCTATGCTGCTACTTGAACCTCAATGTTGGTTGCAACCACAGGGACAATGGGAGCAACGTATGGCTCTTCTTCCTTAGGAGTGTGGATAATAACCACATCGGGCAGCGGTGTGGTGGGTCCCTGCTTGCCCTTGGGATCCCAATCGAGCATGATCTTAACCTTAATATCGAGAACTCCCTGTCATTTCATGACACCAAATGAATCATGAACAATGGCATTTACGAGTTTACAAGCACAATTCAACAGGGGCCAACCTGTCTTAGGAGAACATGTCTCATAGCGGAGTCAATGTAATCTTTGCAGGGTTGACCAGATGAAATCATGTAGCCATCCTTGAACTTCATTGACTTGGCACGTTGAGCTCGGAGCTTTCCGCTCACAATGACCTACAAAAAGATGTGACACAATAGTACTCAAAATCGAAAAAGCGACACACGCAATTATTTTTCAACCTTGAATAAGAAATCATCGGCATACGTACCTCACATCCCTTAGCTCCACTCTCCATCACAAATAATTGCGTGTGTCGCTTTTCTTCTTGAACCATTTCTTGGTTCAAGAAATGGAGGTACTTCTTGAACCATTTCTTATGCGGTGATAAAGGTACTTCTTGAACCATTTCTTGAGGAGAGATAGAGGTACTGCTTTCTCCCGTGTTGGGAATCTCTTGCCTGTTCTCCGAATTTTGCTCTTGCCTATTCTCCGAATTTTGCTGTTGGAGCTGGTCCATGAGCAATTTAATTTGAGCGTCTCTCTCCTCTAGCTTCTTTTGTAGCTCCTGGAGCTGCTCTTCAGTGCTTGTTGCCCCAGTCACTAAAACTGGCATGCTCTCCACTTCCTCTTCAGAGTCGTCAGATGATCCACCTTCGCTTACGACAAGCGGAAAATCCTCCTCTTGAAATAGATAAGTAGAATCCCCATATAACGGGGAACCCTGCTTTTCTTCTTGAACCATTTCTTGGTTCGACGATTGGGTTGTCACTCCAGCATATGACCCGGCCTTAGACATAGACCTTGTCACCCGTCGTTCACATTTTTGGTGTGGAAGTGACGTTGATTTCAGACCCTTTCCTTTCCCCTGGGCCTGAGAAACCTTCGACATCTCCCTTTGAGGGTTAGAAGGCCTTGGTACCTCAACTTCTGGGACCTTGGCTTTTTTAGCCTTCACATTTGAGGATATCCCTTCTGACTCCCCATCGGAATAAGAGGTGACCAGAACTTGAGCTACATTGTTCAAGTCCACAGGAATTGACCCAACCAAGACTTGTCTCGAGTTGGCAAGCAGATCCTTAGTAGCACTCAACAACGTTGCGTTGGCTAGTTCCAAAGCAGGGGAACGAGCCAATTTGTGAAGAGCTCCAGTTTTTCCGCGTTGGGAGACACACTTACGCCCCCTCTTCCTGCGAGGTTTGTTCTTCTTCTTTACCTCATTCACGACTGGCTTTGAAACCTTCACTGGGTTACCACTTCTCTTGATAACTCGAATGATTGGCCCACGAGCAGTCTCAGGGGTGGGCTCATTTCTGTCGGCTACATCTTCCTGGATGGCCTCAAAGCTGTTGTTAGTTGCGATCTCAGCGATGATGGATTCCCTGGTCACATCAAATTGAACCTTGAATGACCTCCTTCTCACCCAGCGACCGCCCTCCATGAGGAAACTTGCTGGCAGTTCGTTAAAGTTGATCATAACTTTTGGTGCCATTTCCTGATAACAAAAAGAAATAGGCAAACATTAGTATCAACACAGCTAAGAGATGAAAAGGCAAAAAGGGTCCCACCGTGCGTGCCAAAAATATGTTGAACAAAAATGCGCGAATAATTGTAAAACATATTTTATTTAATTTTTAGAATTTAAGTTCGACCCCTTTTGGTTATCCTCTTGATTCGAAGTCGCGTCGACACCAAGACTTAAGTGGTTTTGGCGATTTGGGCTGCACCCAAATTTTAGCGGGTTGCCTACGTATCTCTTAGAAGAGAATCAAGCCTTACGTAGTTCAGAGTATTTGAGTTGATTTAATTTTTGGGTTTTGGTGATTGAGCCCGACGAGCTTAAGCTTTATGTCGGGTGTCCTACGTACCCGTTTGGAACGGGATCAAATCACCCGTAGTTCTTTTAAGAACTATTTGATTTAATTTGGTTGGACTTTGACCTCCTATTCATTTAAAAGTGAATTTAGAGGTTGACGACTGTACCCGATATATTTTTAGGATTTAATATCGGGTTACCTACGTAGCCGATATAAGGCGTCAAGTCTTTACGTAGTTCTTTTGTAGAACCGTTTGAATTTGGGGGAAATTTGATTTAGGGTTTTGACTCCGTTTTGTTTAGAAGTCAATTTTGAGATCGACCCACTAGAATAAACCGACAATGAAATTTTACGAGTTTAACTTTATGATTTTATTAAACGCCATTCTTAATTTGTGCCGATTATAATTCTTATATTTGAGTGGGTAAGTTTCGTGATTAATCCGAATATTCTTTCTTTCTTCAAGCTTCAAACGAGCCTTTTTCTATCCCATTGACAGAAAAAACAAAACCACCGAACAAGCTCGCCTCCTTTGATTGCGACGCCGCTTCAACACCCCACCTGGACCTTCTGGCTTTGGACATTCGAAATGGGCGAAGGCGGAGTGAGGGCGGACAGAAGACGAGGGCGACGGACGCGACAACCCGTGGCTGCGTCGCCACTAGTCAGGTGCGTTCATGGTTTTTGTTTCTTTTACTCAATCTCACCCCAAATATGATGTTTAGCTGGGAGTTTTAGATGATTGACGCCCTAAATTTGTGATTTCCGCTCGCATCTACAAGTTTATTTGCCCTTCTGATTTTGGTTTTGATTTCTAGGGTTGCGATTTGGGAAATTAGGGCTTTTCGGTTTGAGTAGAAGGATTTCCTCTTTTTCTGAATTTGTCTTTGATTTAATCCAATTTGTTGATTTATAGTTTTGGATTTTTGTTTGGAAGGCTATGACGGAGAAGACCAGCGCTAGAGTAAACGCTCGGGAGCTTCAAAGCCATAAGAATTCCGACTTCAAAGATTGTCAGGTTAGCACTCTTGAAACTTTGAACATTCAACCCAAATTATTAATTTTGTTTAGGGCCTTGATAATTTATTAATTTATGCTCAAATTTCAGTATTCCTATCGCCCTTTCAAAGGAATGATCCCTCCTGAAGGTCGCTGCAAATACAGACCCTCCGGCCAGGTATGTTCGGTTTGGTTTTTTCCTTTCTTGCTTCTGCTGACCCTTAATTTTGTGTGCTTGAATTATGCAATTTGGGATGATTAGACTGTTTGGTTAGGACCATTCAGGCCTTTAGTTTTGTGTTTTGCAACACTTTTCCCCAGCTTGATTATGAGTTTAATTTGGTGTCTTTGCTTGTGTGACTGCCTTGTTTTGGTTTGATTGTCTTTTTTTTTTCCTCTTGAAACATATAGATTTAGGCTTTGAATGAGATTTTGTATCTCTTTGATATTGCCCAGTTCATGTCTCGCATAAGATATTGCCCAGTTCATGTCTCGCAGAAATTTTGACAGAGGGAATTTATGTGGAGTTTTGCTCTGACTTAGGATTTGTTTTGTGTGAAATTGAACAGAACATGTTCAATGTCCTTTTTTTTTTTTCGGACGAGAGTAAGAAACTCTGGATGGGAATCAAATGGCCCCTGGAAAAGCGATAAGCAGAGATGAACCACTTTGTCCGCCACCTGATTGACTTCACGGAACACGTGGGCCAAAGAATAAGCTTCAAAGGAGTGGAGCAAGAGAAGAACGTCAGAGATCACCATCTCGATCTCCCATGGACACTTACACATGCCTTTCAAAGAGTTGATGACCGTCAAACAATATCCTTCAACCTCAATCCGTGAGAAGCCCAACTGTAAACCCGTCGTCAACCCCATATGGAGAGCCAAAGCTTCAGCCATCAAAGCTGAAACTTAACCACTGAGTGAGGCGTTGCAAGCCCTAACATTGCCATGATGGTCTCTAATCACAAATCCAGCAGCAGCAACTCCTGTGGACAAACTAGACCCGTCGAAATTGATCTTGAACGATCCATCAGCGGGTTTCTTCCACCGAAGATTTTTCCTCTTTCTAGCCTTAGGTGCTTGTATTGGTTCTTTAGCTTCAGTTTCTTCCCAGTGGAAAGTATTTGCTTGTTTCCAATTCTGTAGTTGTAGTGTTATGTATCTCTCATGTTGTTGACAGTTCATGTAATTCTCGTCATTAAATAAAACCTTATTTCTTATTGTCCATAAACTCCACCAAATCGTTGATAGTAATGTCTTTTGGTTTTTAGATAGTGGTTCAAAAACTTCGTTCACAATTTGTTTGATGTTCTTATCTGTCGTGTTCACACTTGTGAGTAATGATTCAATGTTCCTATCAACTTTTCTAATAAGCTCAAGAGAGTGGTTACATTTGGTAAAGATATGTTCCGCATCTTCCAGCGGGTGGTTGCAGAAAATACAAGGGAGGGGAACTGCAACATCTTTTTCAGCAAGTCGTTTCTTCGTTGGGGTTCCATTCATCACCAATTTCCAAAGAAAGTTTTTCACTTTTGGGAAGGCGTCAATTCCCCATATCCAGGAGATATCGCTTTCTTGTATCCTGTCTAGACCCGAGACACTAGCAAGAGCAGACGAGGTGGTGAACCACCCATCCCGAGTTGCTTTCCAATAAAGTCTATCTTCAATCTCATTTATTGGTATTTTGACATTAAGTATTTTATCAATGACAATGTTTGGCAGAAACTTTCTTAATTCCTCAATTTTCCAATTTTTATCTGTTCCTATGTATTGATCGACGGTCTCTTGTTCATTAATGAAGGTGTTAGGAAGATTTTTTCCAATTAACGTGACTCCTGGAATCCATTCGTCAGTCCAAAACTTATTTTTTTTTCCATTTCCAACTTGCCATATCAATCCTTTACAAAATTCATTTTTTATCTCCATTAATTTTCTCCACTGCCAGGAAGTCTGTTTTCTCTTTTCATATTCCCATAGAGTCGCGTCCTTCATATATTTTTCTTTAATTATTCTGACCCAAATGTTGTCCGGTTCTGCTAGAATTTTCCAAAGCAATTTCATCTGGAGGGCTTTATTTACATCCTTTGAAATGTTCAATGTCCTTTTGATTTAACTGGCTGCAGTGAGCCCTTTTTTTTTTGTTTTCTTTGGCTTGCTTGAAACTTGTAGATTTAGCCTTGGAATAAGACTTTGTGTCTCTGCAGAAAACTCAGCAAAAACTTAGGATTTTGTTCTGTGTGAAATTGAATTCCTTTTGTTTGCTCTCAATTTCTTTTCCTTAGAAAAGTCTTGACTGCAGTGAAGTTGTTTTCTTTGGGTTTGCATGAATGACTTCAATTTGTCTGTCTGAATCAGTCGTTTAGTTTAGGAAAAATCCAGCAGCGTTTTGCCCTCTTTTAGGGCTATTTGACGATCCCGAAACCCAGGCCACAAGCGAAAGCCGCGACTTTTCAAGGGCGGGGTTTCGAGGATAAAATTCAACAGCACTTCGGCCCTGTTTGAGGCCATTTAACGACTCCGAAACCCAGGCCGCAAGCGAAAGCCACAACTTTGCAAGGGCGGGGTTTCAAGAGTCAATTTCGGCAGAGCTTCGTCTTCGTTTGAGGGCTTTTGCTAACTCCGAAACCCAGGCCACAAGCGAAAGCCGCGACTTTGCAAGGGCGGGGTTTCGAGAGTTGATTTCAGCAATACTTCGATCTTGTTTAGGCCAATTCCATGACCCCGAAACCCAAGCCACAAGCGAAAGCCGCAACTTTGCAAGGGCGGGGCCTCGAGAGTCTTAGGAACCAATGTAGAGGGAGCTACCTTGGTGGTTTTCTCTTCCTCTTTCTTCCTTGCTTTCTTCTTGCTGTGCGTGTGCTGTTTTCTGCGTGTATGTGTTTGCTGGCTTTTTCTTTCTTTCTTTTTACCGTATGATTTTTTTTAACCCTAGACTTAGCCACCTTTTATATAGGATGAAGTGGCCAGTGAATAGGAAAGATCTTACACCCTTTTAAGATACTGTATCTTCCTTTTCCTTTAAGATAAAAAATGTATCCTTTTGTTTTCTAACTGCATATCGTCTTTTTGATATGGAGAGTGGCCGACTTTCTTTTTAGATAATGACAACTTTTTTTTTCTTTCCTTTTAGCTATCTATTTACCTATTTGTTGATTTTCTTTCACTTAAAAAAAAATCTGGCAGATTTGGCAGCCACGTCTCAATTTTAGAGATTGTTTTGGGCCGACCTTTATGGCTCGTTTTGGGCCAGCTTTCAATTAGAAATTCTGTAGATTTTCTTAACAAAAACCCACTGATTCAACTTTAACTTCTCATTTTGCAGATCAGATCGGACAGCTTGAGCAAGCTAGCATTGGATTTCGAGAAGCTCGCCACCCAACAACGGGATTTGCCGTTTGCGCCCTCAACAGCTTAACTTTTTTTTTTTATCGTATGCTCAGCTATCATATTAAATTTGTATATTTTAGCTTACGAGCTTGTAGTACACTAAAATGATATGTTTGATATGTAACACATTTCGTGCACTCTTTATTTGCTTGTGAATATTGTTAGCCAATTGGTATTCGTGTTTAATCTATAGCGTATCACATGAGAGCTTCCACAAAAATAATTTCATGAGCTCATACGATAACTTTTAATCAAACACGAAATTTTACCCCCAAACAACTGATTCCAAAGGAGAAGAGATCGATAGCAAGTAGGCGCTGTGTTCCACCACCGAGGTTCATCTCCAGTGCCGAGGTTCATCTCTAGTGTCGTCCGCCTCATTCCTCATTAGACATTTAGACCATGTCGTTCTTGTTCGCCAAAGCTTCTCTTCACATCCACCCTCCAAATTTGCTGCTACACTTCATGCTTGAGAGACGATTCTGACTGGTAAGTGTATGAAAATACGCTTCCCTCGTCATCTTTGACTTGCTAGCAGGCCCGTGCTAATGGGTGGTTCAGGTGGTTTGGCTGAATAGGGCCCCCAAATTTTAAGGGGCTCAATAACGTTTAAGTTTAGGTTAAATAAAAAAAAGGCTGAAAATGAAACACATTACTGTTGTGGTCTACTGGTAAGCTGCCGATAAGGCATATTCCAATAGGCATTATAGGTTAGTTTAGGTGCATTTCATCTCCATATATTCATGTTTTAGTGTTAATTAGATTAGCGCTCGTTTTGTGGAAAAGTTCGGAATCTACGCTATTTCGATTGTTTTATGTAAATTCATAGATCCGAGGCAAAGAATACGAGGAACGGATCTAAGAGAGACTAAAGCAAGAATTGGGAGAGTTTAAGGAAGAAGTCCCGAAAAGCATGGAACAACCTAAAGAGCAACGGAGCACGAAATCGAGGTCTAAGAGCGAAAACGAGGGCTAGTCACGAAAGCTGTCCGCCCGGCGAGCTGAACTTGTAACACACTTTCCGGAGGCCTCGGATGTCCGATCGACGCATATGAGCAAGCGTTGGAAAGCTCTTTCGAAGATCTACATGATGGTGTTCTGCTGGATTTTCGCTGACAGCGAATGGCTTTCCGCTGCAACGAATCAAGTCAACAACATCATGTGCGAGAAGGTGTCCTGAGCAGAACTCGCTGCCAGCGAATGGGATCTCGCTGTCAGCGGGAGGATGTCCTGGAACCAGCATGTCTCGTTGCCAGCGAATGGGAACTCGCTGCCAGCGAGTCGAGTCAGTCCGGAAGCAAGCGACTAGGCAGTGTCCGCTGCCAGCGAATTGGACTCGCTGCAGCGAGACACTCGCTGCCGCGGAAAAGCTTCGCTGCTAGCAGGGTGCACAAGGATGAAGGCTCGGCGACTCGCGCCAACGGAAGTGAGCTCTCGCGCCAGCGGAAGGTTGCTCTCGCTGCAACGGCTGGGCGGATTCGCGGAAGCGGAAACAAGGGAGTCGACAAAGCTTGAAAATATTCCAAGGCATGGACATTCGCTGCCAGCGAGTGTGGTAGCGAGGTGGTAGCGAAAATCCAACAGTAGCTTGATTAAGGCCATTCGTTGCTAGCGGAAATTTTCGCTGCCAGCGAAATCTGACGTTGAACTATACTTGGAATGTCTATCTTCTATCTAGTTTGTTTAGGAATTTTCTATCTTATTTATCTATCTTTTACCTTGTTTATGCAAGACTTTAGGCTTATAAATAGGATGTTTAGGGTTAGTTTTCTTATGGAAGGATTCAAGTAGAGAAATCAACATTGAAGAGAAGAAAGCTTAGGTAAGCCATGTTTGGCTAATTTTGTAGTTTTCGCCTACACTTTTGAGACTTGGTTGGTGGTTTGTGAGTTTCTAATTCAAGTTATTTTTCCTCTATAATTTCCTTCAACTTCTTTGTGTGATATTGATTATGTTATTGATGTTATCTTGATTCGCGACCTTGATAATATTGATTTCATGCTAGGATTTAATACTTTCGTATTTGTGTTATTTCCGTAGTAGCACGCATAAGATTGCGGATTCCGTGTTTGAAGCATGATTATGTAGGGAGTTGACATATATCTTAAACATCGATTTACCGTGTTTAATTGGTGTTATTTATATGGTCAAGTTCTTGGGACTATTTGCTATCTCTTTGTTAAATCTTGACCGTGTTAGGGTTGCATTGAGGTGTAAGGGATTAATTGGACTCGTAGGACTTTTAATCTATTTAAACCAAGACGGGAGGAATTCGTAGGAAAAGGTAATAACTTGAAAATGATTCGACGATCAATAAAACCAACCAAAGTCGAGAACTTGTAGGTGGAAACGCTTTTGTTCTATCCTTTATTTGCTTTTGTCAATATTGTTTTCTTTTTTTATTCATAAAAATCTTTTCTTTTATATTGATAAATACACAATATTTAGAAATACTTGATTCTTTAGGGTTCGACCCCTTACTTGCATACTATACTAGTTTGTTTGTTTGGGATTTATTTTTGGCGAGGTGAATCAATGACTTTCCCTCCGTCAGCTACGCTCCAACCATTTCCAACATTTGCCAACCCTCCAGCTTTCGAATCCCGGTAGGTACATTGATTTTAATTTTTTTTTCTCTTGTTGCTGTTGTATAATTTTCTATTATTTTTCTTTCATAAAATCATTAACAATAATATTTTCTTTCATAAAATCAATAACAATAATGTTATATTAAGTATATATATATCTTTTTTTTTTTCATTTTAAACTTATTAAGGGGCCTTTTTTTCAAAAAATTTCCATCTTTTAATTTATTTTTAATCATTAAAAAAAAATTCTCTTTTTCTTTAAAAAAAAACATACAAAGCCCATTGCTTAGAGATATTAATAGACTTTTGCCAAAAATACTTAAAAAATTAGTGAACTTATTACGAAAGTCAAATCAATTTTTTTTTTTAAAAAAAATCATATTTATCGTTTTAAAAAAATCATTCACAACCATTTTACGTTTATAAAAGAATGTTCAACGGTTTCAAATTATTCTCTTTTTACGCATTTTTTAAATATAAATAGGGTCATTGCTGATTTTTTTAAATAAAAACATAATTATATATTTTTATAATAGCAAAACAATTTACATAATGCGACTTATAAAAAAAAAAGATAAAATCGTTAACACAATATATGAATAAGGTCTAACTATTTTTTCTTACAGGGCCCCCAAAAGTATCCGCACGGCCCTGCCTGCTAGGCCGAAATTAGTAATTTATTGTGAACAATTTGTGAAGTTTGGGTGTGTTTATTGTGTTTTATGTGGTTATGACCAGCGCCGGTCCTATAGTTTTATAGACCTGGGGCGGGAGATAATTATGGGCCCTAATATTATACTCTCTCCGTTCAGCGACATATGAACATTAACCTTTTGGAACGATTTTTCAGGAGCTAAAAACAATATAAATTAACATTTTTTTTAAAAAATATTTTTCAATAGAATTTTTGACTTCTAAAAAGCACCTCAAAAATTAAAAGCATATGTATTGTCGGACGGAAGTAGTATATATAATACCAAATTATTCACGGTTAATTAAAACATGTCGTTTACTATTTATGCACACTATTTTAGAATGATAAAAATTATATAAAATATTTAATTTTTTTATATTTGCTTTTATAAATTCATAATTGATGGTAATAAGTATGAAATTATTTTTTGGATAATTTTTTAAAAATAATATTTTATATAGTTTATAATATCTAAAAATTGATGTGTGAATATTAAAATGTTAAGTTTTAATTAACGGATAGAGTAGTAAACTTCTACAAATTATCATTATAGGCGTTTCCACTTTCCAGTTCCATTTCAATACAATGAAAGTGAATAGAAATTCATTAATTAGTCAAACTCCTATGAACAAATGGACTTGTGGGCCGGAATTCCGTATACATCACTTGTGTTTCACTTGTGAACTATGGCCTTGTGGGCCTATCATCTATTGTCATTATCAGTTTTATACGTAGTAATTTTTATGGCTTTTTTTATACGGGCTTAAAGCCTTTACCTATATAAAATTATATATTGGCCCTTTCAAAATCTGGGCCCTGGGGGGGTGCACTTGCTGCCCCGCCTATTGGGCCAGACCTGTTATGACCAAAGGCATCAACTTGGGTGATCGAGTTGGCTGATTTTAGGTGGAATGAATGAGCTTGATTAGTTGTTAATATATCCAAGTTATTATTCTGCTGCAAATTAAACCATAGCGGTACTTATGTTTGTGATGCATGCTTATGCTTAAGTGCTTTTCTCTCTGTTTCTTGAGATAAGGTAATTTGCACTTGAAGAGATGTTTTAATAGGAACTGCTATCTGAAGATAGGTTTTGATAGGAACTCGGAAGATCGGCTGAGTACAGGAATCTCAAAATTTACTGAAAATATTTCATGGATGTTTCTTATTCTCGGCTTCTCTGTATTTCTTGTGTTTCTTAATCCTTGATTGTAATTAAGTGTTTGTCTAGCAGCAATAACACACTGATGACTCAAGGGAATCAAGGCTACATCAACCTTTTTGCAGCTGATCTCTTTGCTATGACTTGTTATTTTATTTTTGTTTGCTTATTTTCTGGTATACCCATCAACCTATATGCAGTTGTTTTTCCCCTTCTCTTGTAAAATTTTGATTGATATTATCCAAGTAGCCTATTAGCTCAATCAGTAGAGCGATGTGTTTGCGCACAAGGATGTGGATTCAACTCCCACATAGGCTAATATATTCTCTTGAACAAACTAATCGACTATTCCAATACGCGAGACTCCAAAAAAAAAGAAATTGAGTTGCTGCAATATGCTGAGAAAACATCCAAGGCATTGCTTTCAGTACAAGAATAAAACAATCTATAATATATGTTTATACACTCCTTCCAGTACATGAATAAAGCAATCTAAAATATATGGTACCAATATATGTTAGCCTATGTTGGAGTTGAACCCACGTCTTTGTGTACAAACACATCGCTCTACCAATTGAGCTAATATGCTACTTTTCAATATATAAATTTCAAAACAAGTTCAATGACAAAGCCAATCTCAATCTAACACATAAAGCCAAAAATCATCCAACTTGTATCACAACGAGAAGAGAAGTTCACAATTACCGAATGCTCAATCTTAATAGTGGAAAGAAGATGCTAGAAAATAAGAAAGCCAAAGTAAACTTTGTCGCATTGATCATCAAGCAAGTACATGCTAGAAATGGGGAAATTGATTTATTTGGGAAATAGAAATGAGAAATGATGAATCAAACTGTTTTTTCTATTATTAGCGGTCCATCATCCATTATGAAGGATGCAATCTTCCCCTTACCCATTTTTATATGCATATGAGAAAGAATAAGATGCATCAGAAGATACAACTACTTGGAATAAAAAAAGGTAAAACATATCACAAGGTCATTCAGTATATTGAGTAGCAGAATACCTTAGGCGCCAATTAAGTTGTGTTTATTAGATCTAGAACACATGTACTTTTATTCGATTGCTCAATGACAAGTTCAGAACAAAAGAAAGAAAAGAAAAGTGCAATATTTCTACTGTCATAATATTTGTTACTCTCAGTAGCTCAACAAGCACCTAATTTCTTTAAAACCTATGATTGTAATTGATCAAGATAAGAAACTATTGGAATAAATAGGAGGAGACAAACCCATTATTCAGATTCCGATCTTAAACAATTGAACCAAAACTAGTAAATTTCGTGAATCCTATATAGGAATTCTCAATTGCATATACCACGATCTAGAAGAACAAAAAAGAGATCTGGGAGAAGGCTTAAAATAGATAATTGACTATCAAAATTAGGCAAAATTAGAACAACCATGAAGAAAATATTGAACAATTTCATATTTTAGATTCCTATTTTCTTGACATTCGAGATATGATTCAAGGAGAAAAGGAGGGCTCTCTAGTCTCTATATCGAGACATACCGTGGTTTCATCAGATTTGGCCTCCCTCTAGCTCTCCTGCAGTGTCGGCATCAACCTTGATCCCTCCTCCGTGTCCTTCATCCGCGTCTATGGTGGAAGGCATATTTCTGACATCATAGTAACCCTCTCTGATAACTCCACTCCCTTGATGAAAATCGGAAAAAGGTTCAAAGGCTTTGACAGTCTGTGTTTTTCTCAAAGGTCTTGAAGCTTTAGCAGTGTTGATGAAACACAAAACCTGTTATATAAGTTATTATGCTCGAATATTATTATATGCTTCCATATTATTATATATTCACTAACCTTTCAGGAAGCTACTTGAATTATATATCATTCCTTAAGTGTTCAAAATTGAGAGAATTCAAATGGGAAGATCATGGCGTCCAAGTTTCCAAGAATAGAAGATCTCGAAGATTGCCATGATCAAGTCTAGCCATTGAAGAGAAAGATTCATCTTTGGAGGCGCCGATTTATTCTCTATAAAGAAAAGGAAGAAGAGAAGACAAGAGACAATTCATTGAACACGAGCTTTCATACACTCAAGCCCTCAAGCGAAATCTGTCTTCTTCGTGTGCTCTCTTCTAGTTCTTAAGAGTCTGTTATTTCATTTCAAAGCATTTGAGAGTTACACAGTGAGCTTATAAGATATATTTCGTGATAGTGTTATACTCGAGAGTTTGTAACTTAGGAAGTGAACACTAGGCGATTGATTCACTAAGTGTAAGAGGATTGTACTAGATAGCATAGAGAGGTGGGGCTCTTCTAGATTGGTCTAGGACTCCAAGGGAACGTGGGTTGACTAGATTGCAATTGTATAGGAGAGAGGATTCTCGGTGAGCTACTAGGATCCTAAGTCTTGTGAATCAATAAAAGTCGGTTGAATCATAGGGTTGTGGAAGAACCCTAGACGGGGACGTAGGCCAAGTTCGTGCCGAACCTCATAAACAACTCATCGAGTCCTTTACTTATTGCTTTACCTTATTTTTGCATTTGGTTCGTATGTTTAACTTTGTGATTCAGGTTTTCGAAGAAAGACTAAGTCTAATCTGAAAGGATTTTGCATGAGCTTCAAGAGTCTTGAGAATCTGCGAAAAACCGGCATACTCTATTCAACCCCCCTTCTAGAGTATCTTTACATTACTTTGTTTTACATTATCGAAGCTTCAATTGGTATCAGAGCTTTACTCACTACTTTTGATCTAACAATCTTGTGAGTTTTCGATCATGTCTGGTGAAGCAACAGGAGGATTTCCACATGGAAGGTCTACAAGCAGACCACCACTCTTTGTAGGAAACAACTTTGTCCACTAGAGATCATTGATGAAGATGTTCATCATAGATCAAGTTCTGGAACTTTGGAACATTATAGAGAATGGTCCGAAGATTCCAGAGAAAGACGGACCAAATGGAACCAAAATCACAAAGAAGGAGTCTGAATACATCCAAGCATATCTTGAACTCGTCTCCAAAAACTACAGGGCTATCAACTTACTTTATTGTTGTCTTAGCACTGATGAGTTTAACCGTATTTCATCTTGTAGGTCAGCTAAAGACATTTGGGACAAGCTAATCGTCACCTATGAAGGAACAAGCCAAGTTAAAGACACCAAGATCAGTATCTACCTTCGAAAGTATGAGCTTTTCAAAATGAAGTCTGATGAATCTATCAAGGCCATGTTCACACGATTCACGGAAATCACCAACAACCTTGACTCTCTCGGCAAGAGCTTTACGAACGTTGAGAAAGTAAGAAAGATATTGAGGTGCACCCCAAAAGAAAAATGGGGTCCTAAAGTAACAGCCATAGAGGAAGCACAGGACCTCACCACACTGCCTCTTGATGACTTGCTTGGGAAGCTGATCACTCACGAGATGATCCTTAATGAAGACGATGGAGAACTTCCAACAAGCACCAAGAACTTGGCACTCAAGTCTAGGAAGGATGAGCCCAAAGATGGATCTGATTCCGAAGATGAGGATGACGACAAGGATGACCCTTTTGCTCTTATTACAAGAGGCCTTGCTCGAATCCTCAAAATGAAGAAACAATTAAACAATAAGGATGGATCAGAGTCTTCAAAATTTCGAGGTAAGTCTCAATACAACAAATATGATAAGAAGACTAAACCTTTGTCTTGTTTTGAATGTGGTGAAACAGATCATCTTGTAAAAGACTGCCCTCAAAAGACGAAGAGTCAGTCCAAGAAGGGTGATAGATGGAAAAAGAAAGCTATGGTGGCAACTTGGAGCGATTCTGACTCTAACTCCGATGATGAGAAAGCCAATGGCTGTCTTATGGCCTCAGGAGATGAATCCCACCATGAGAAGCTTGAGGTAACTGTAAGAGAACTTATGGCGAGTCCAAAAGAGGTATTATTGGAATTCCTTTCTAATATGATTGCCAATGAAGAGAAACTTATTGCCCAGACTAACACTCTTATTAAGAGAACTGTGGACCAGAAAAGAACTATTGAGGATCTGTCTATGAGGGTTAAAAGTCTTGAAACTTCTTATTCAGGTCTTGACATTAAAGTCAAGACTCTTGACTCAGAGAAATCTGAACTCAAGCAAGATCTCTCATCTCTGAGAAGTGAACATCATGACTTAGAGAACGAGAAGATCTCCCTAAATAATAAGATTCAAGACCAACATACAGCCCTCATAAGTTTTACCAAATCCAAAGGCACTCTTGATAGGATGTTGGGTGAGCAACAAAGTTCTCTAAACAAAAGTGGTATTGGTTACAATCCAAGGTTTTGAAAGAAGCAGCACATTACCACCTTTGTAAATACAAAAGGAAGCAGAAACTCTCCTATATGTCACCATTGTGCTCGAAAGGGACATGTAAAAGAGACTTGCCCCTATAGAAGAAAGGATCCACATATCATTCGCAATACATTTCCTGTTCATTTGAGAAAAGAACGGATAACACAAGTTTGGGTCCCCAAAGGCACTATTTTACCAAATATGGTTTATCCCAATAATGGATCCAAATTTGCTTATTGGTCTAGCCACAAAGGTCGATGTTTTTTTTTGCAAGAGATCACCAAGGTGAAAGAGCAAAAATGGATTATTGATAGTGGATGCTCGAGGCATATGAGTGGGAAGAGTTCTCTCTTTCATGATCTAAAGGAGCAATCCAGAGGAACAATCACTCTTGGTGACAAAGGAAAATGTGACATCGTTGGTATTGGTAGCGTTGGGAGTGATTACAACCATAGTATTAAAAATGTCTATCTTGTGAATGGGTTAAAGTATAATTTGCTTAGTGTTTCTCAATTATGTGATAGTGGCAATAATGTCAGATTTAACAAGAAAAGATGTCTCGTGTGCAGAGAAGATACGGGTGAAGTTATACTGACTGCATATCGTTACAACAATATATACACTGTGAATGCTGATCAAGTGGCACAAGGAAGCTTAACCTGTCTAAAGGCTTTGACGGACGATCCAAAGCTCTGGCACAAGAGACTCGGTCATGTGAGTCCACATACACTACAGAAGCTTGTGTCCAAAGGGCTTATAAGAGGGCTACCTGAGATGGACTTCAAAGGTATTGATATGTGCAATGCATGCACACGAGGTAAACAAACACGTAGCTCTTTCAAACCCAAAAAGGTTGTAAGTTCTTCTAGACCCCTTGAACTATTACATATGGATTTATGTGGTCCTATGCGAGTCAAATCTCCCAATGGTAAAAAATACATGCTTGTTGTTGTTGATGATTTTTCTAGATATACTTGGGTTGCCTTTTTAAAAGAAAAATCAGAGGCCTTATTTGAGTTTTCAAAACTTTGTAAGGAGTTGCAAACTTTAAGAAATGAGCCCATAGTGTCAATTCGGAGTGATCATGGTAGGGAGTTTGATCAACTCCAGTTTGATTTGTTTTGTGCTAAGTATGGCATCTCCCATAACTTTTCTGCTCCTAGGACACCTCAACAAAATGGGGTTGTGGAACGAAAGAACCGCACCCTAGAGGATATGGCCAGGACTATGCTTTTAGAAAATGAATTACCTAAAACCTATTGGGCTGAAGCTGTTAACACAGCTAACTATATGTTGAATCGTTGTCTTATTCGTTCCATCTTAAATAAAACTCCTTATGAACTTTTCAAAGGCCGCAAACCACTTATATCTTAGTTTAAACCCTTTGGATGTACTTGTTTTGTTCATAACAATGGAAAAGATAACCTTGGGAAATTTGATGCGCGTAGTGATGAAGGTATATTTCTTGGCTACTCTACAAGTAGCAAAGCTTATAGAATCTTCAATAAAAGGACCCAGTTAATTAAAGAAAGTATACATGTTATATTTGATGAATGCAATGATGGTTCTTTGAGTGAAATTGTTGCAGATATGGATCTTAACATCCATGCAGAGAACGAGGAAGGTGATGATGCTGCTACCAAGAACACAGAGAAGAGGAACATGCAGGAACAAATTCTCAACACTGAAGAATTGGCCCAAGGTGTTGAAGATTTGTCCAAAGCCCTTGGTGTCCAATCCAACAGTGTTGAGACGTCAGAAACTGCTGTAACTGAACCTAACAGGAACACGGAGTCAGATGTACCACATGTCAATCCTGCTGGTGTGACGAATCAAGGAGCTAAGACTAGCAAAAGAAAATTCAAATACTCCTCATCACACTCATTAAAGGATATCATTTCTGACCCTACATCTAGTGTTCAAACTCGTTCTAAATTTAAAGATCTTTGTGCTTTTCACGCGTTTGTTTCTCTTATTGAACCAAAGAAGGTAGATGAGGCCCTTCAAGAGCCATACTGGATCATTGCTATGCAAAGTGAGCTTAACGAATTTGAAAGGCAAAAAGTCTGGACCTTGAAGCTTAGACAAAAGCATCAATCAGTCATCAGGCGTGAGATTGGGATGCTTAACAAGGATGCACTTTCGTAGGGGGAACTTTCCCTTTACGAAAGATAAATTCTACTCAGTGTCAAGACCTTTGAGAATTATGTCAAGGTTTGTGAACTGAATGGTAGAGTACAGATATCGGATCATATATATTTGGTTAATATCTTTTTAGATATTTGATCAAGTATATTTTTAACGGATTTTAAAATTCTCTATTTTGTTACACATTTTATTCTCCCATCCGAGTACATGTTTTATTTTTGGAACAAAATATTTTCAGATATTTCCCTCCAATTTTAAATTGTGAGAAGGTTTGAATTTTGAATGGAAATTTTTTCAAATTGGCAATGTCATCATTATCCATCCTTGGAACTCTAAACCCGTCCAATCAACTCCATCACCTCACTCTACTTAAACCCCAATCTATACCCGATTCTCTCACCACTTCAACTTATCCAAACCTTTCCCATCCTACTTCTCCTTCAACCTCTCAAACTGTTCTGAAACCCTAGCCGAAAATCTCCATGGCTCCCAAATCAAAGAAAGCCTCCACACCCAAAAGACTTGGCGCCACCCCCAAGGGACGCCAGGCCTTTGCTACTTTCCCTCAACCTGAACCCACTCCACAAGCAATCGTCCCAGCTGCTGTCCAGAGCACCATTGCTGAGAGCACGACTATAGTAACCAAGGAAGCCTCTCAGTGCAAAGCAGAAAGGGAAAAAGAAAATCATCGCTGATGAGGTGGATGATGAGGAGGAAGAGGAGGATCTCGACACCATTCTGGAACGGGATGCCACCAAGGAAGTCGAGGAAGAAGCTCTGAGAAAGAAGAAGGTCGAGGAAGAGGCTGAGCAGGCAAGAAAGCTAGTCGAGGAGGAGGCTGAGAGAATCAAGAAAGAGGCCGAGGCAGAGGTTCCTTCTGAAGAGGAGCCTGAGGAAGAAGACGAGGAGCAAGACGAATCCGGTGAGGACGAGGATGCTGATGGAGACAACGCAGGGTCTGCTGAGGACTCGGGGTCAGAGGAAGAAGAGGATGAGGAGCCCGAACCTGTTCCCTCTCCTTCTCCTCATCCTCCCCCGTCTCCAAAGAAGTGGAAAGCCCCAACTGTCAAGCCTCCCTCTCCCAAGCGTACCAGGAAGGGCACCCTCAGAGGCCTTGAGGCGCCTGCCAAGAGGACTGCTCCAACACAGGCTCGAAGGAAGAATGCTGATCCACCTGCCTACATCCAGGTAAACCAATCCTTACCCTCTTCATGGTTTGAAAATGGTGAAACGGCTGGAAAGTGGGTAGATGAGTTTCGAACTCGTAGGATCTGCTGTTCTGATTTTTTGGATATTGCGTTCTTTGAAGCTTTGAACTTATTATGCATTGCTCTTCTTAAAAAATCCCCAGCATGGACCCTTCTCAATCTTGAAACCGTCTATTATCCCCAACTCACCTGCCTGTTCTACATAAACTTAAAAGCCAAACACAATACCGACGGTTGGTCTTTGGAATCTGTTGTCAAAGGAGTTAGAATCTCTTTCAACTCCATTGACTTCGCAGATTTCCTTGGCCTACCTAGCTCTTGTCCACCCTCTGAAGAAAACCCCTATAAAGAAGACTGCATTACCCTTGCCCGTTCCAAATACCCCTTACCCGAAGCATCCACCAACACCTCAAAGCAGCTAACCCACTCATCCCTTACCCTAAAGGCAAAAATTATCTTTAACATCATTGTTCGTTGCCTCTTACCCCGTCTTAACTCTGGCTCGCTCCTTACCGATAATGCCATGGTCCTACTTTACCAAATCCTCAATGGCCTTGATCTTGATCTAGCCAACACCATTTTAGGATCCATGGCTCACACCAGAAAATCCAGGAAATGAACTCCCCTCCCCTTTGCCACCCTTTTGACCCAAATCTTCAAAGCTTCTGGAATCGATTTCAAAAATGAAGAACAACAACGTCATATGGGTAAGTTCGACTCCAAGAGCCTTGAAAAGATAGGCATCACTCGGTTCCCCCCCAGGGGACTTTGAGTCTTGCCTCTCCATCAAAAGCTCTTCCCACTGCCTCAGCCGTTGATGAACGCATGGACAACCTCGAGTTGGGCTTGGAGGAAGTTCACCTGGATATCAAGGAGCTTCACAAGGAGTTCATGATGGAGATGAGCGGGGTAACCAAGCTGTTGCAAGGTCTATGGTCGAGGCTCACTGATGATGCCCCGGACGATGAAGCTTAACCCTATCCTATCCTACCCTTACCCCAAAACTGAAACATCGTTGGTTTTTGGAAACTATTTCAAAACTTTTGGTAACTGTTTTACCTCCTCTCTTTGTTGAAAGACATAAAGGGGGAGATGATCTGTGGTTGTTAGACTTTTTAAAACTGTTGCGATTCAAAGGTCTTGGAAGACCTTGGTTGTGTTTTTGGTTGGATATTTTCATGCTTTAAAATTATGATCCAACATTCGTCTAACCCATGCAGGTACTTAGTCCGATTTCACTTGTATTATATATGTTTGACTAAGTTGCAGGGATGCACAGGTTTTGTCTTTCATCAAGGGGGAGATTGATAACTCCACTCCCTTGATGAAAATCGGAAAAAGGTTCAAAGGCTTTGACATCCTGTTTTTTTGTCAAAGGTCTTGAAGCTTTAGCAGTGTTGATGAAACACGAAACCTGTTATATAAGTTATTATGCTCGAATATTATTATATGCTTCCATATTATTATATATTCACTAACCTTTCAGGAAGGTACTTGAATTATATATCCTTCCTTAAGCGTTCAAAATTGAGAGAATTCAAATTGGAAGATCATGGCGTCCAAGTTTCCAAGAATAGAAGATCTCGAAGATTGCCATGATCAAGTCTAGCCGTTGAAGAGAAAGATTCATCTTTGGAGGCACCGATTTATTCTCTATAAAGAAAAGGAAGAAGAGAAGACAAGAGACAATTCATTGAACACGAGCTTTCATTCACTCAAGCCCTCAAGCGAAATTTGTCTTCTTCGTGTGCTCTCTGCTAGTTCTTAAGAGTCTGTTATTTCATTTCAAAGCATTTGAGAGTTACATAGTGAGCTTATAGGATATATTTCGTGATAGTGTTATACTCGAGAGTTTGTAACTCAGGAAGTGAACACTAGGCGATTGATTCACTAAGTGTAAGAGGATTGTACTAGATAGCATATAGAGGTGGGGCTCTTCTAGATTGGTCTAGGACTCCAAGGGAACGTGAGTTGACTAGATTGCAAAATTATAGGAGAGAAGCTTCTCGGTGAGCTACTAGGATCCTAAGTCTTGTGAATCAATAAAAGTCGGTTGAATCCTAGGGTTGTGGAAGAACCCTAGGCGGGGACATAGGCCAAGTTCGTGCCCAACCTCGTAAACAACTCATCGAGTCCTTATTGCTTTACCTTATTTCCGCATTTGGTTCGTACAATTTAACTTTGTGATTCAGGTTTTCGAAGAAAGACTAAGTCTAATCTCAAAGGATTTTGCACGAGCTTCAAAAGTCTTGAGAATCTGCGAAAAACCGGCATACTCTATTCAACCGCCCTTCTAGAGTATCTTTACATTACTTTGACCAGGCTTAACTATTAGATCTAATCTGAACCCTTAATTTAATTCAACGGTTGATATTGATTTATGAGGAAGATATTAGGACCCTCTTATTAGGAGAGGATCCGCTTCCCTAGTAAGTAGGTTGTGCGGTTGACACGACACGAAACCGCAACAAAACGATACGAAAAAATACGAAACGATATAGATATGAAACGATTATGACACGAAACGGTAAAATACGACAATAATCGTGTCGTGTTCGGATCGACATTTTTCCCTTGTCGGGTATCCGACACGATAATATTTTTTAAAATATTATAACTGTCATAGAGAATCACAATTGATTGCCCAGTTGGTTGGGCGTGACTTCTTTCGTGGGTACGTTGCCCAGTGCACTCGAGTTTGAATCCCAGATTTACCAACCCTTTTTTATTTTTTAACACCCTTTAATTTTTTTTCTCACCGATTCTTGTCTCTCACGTGTCTACTATCTAGGTCAATGCTCGGCTCGCCCTTCTTCAATCTTCTTTTTCAGCGCCTCTCACATCACAGTTACATACCTTCGTTCTCCTCTCCTCAGTTCTCACCATCTGATCGACTCGCTGCGTTAGCTAGCCCTAGCCATCCCACGGCTCGACCCTTCTCTCTAGTCTCCTCTCCTCTCATCACACGCTCATCAGGCTCGCCCTTCAGATCCGGTCGTCGGTGGGAGGGTTGCTTCAGATCTACAAATCCGGCCACGCTCGTCAGCACTCAACCTTGCCCTTCATATCCGGCCGCCTATGGGAAGGAAGGGGTTGCTTCAGATCTACAGATCTGGCCACACTCGTCGGCACTCAGTCTCGCCCTTCAGATTTGGTCGCTGGTGGGAAGGAAGAGGTTGATCCGAGAAAAGAGAATACAGATGTGGTATGGTAGAGATTTCCCCCAAAACTGGATTGATAGGAAGGATTACACAAGAAGAAGGTTTTCCAAGAATGGGTACAACACTGAACAGTGTACTACCGCAAATTTAGAAAGAAAAAAAAGGCTTTTGTAAAGATTGTGTCGTGTTATACGGGTATCCGACACGAACTCGTGTCGTGTTTTCATGTCGGATATCCGGTACTTATTGTATCGTGTTCGGATCGGCCTTTTAAGTGTTATCGGTTTCGTGTATCCGACATGTTGTGTCATGTCATGTCGGATACCCGGTTATGCACAGCCCTACTGGCAAGACACTATTGGCAACATGAATAATTTTTTTTTGGAAGCAGGATAAATTTTAGGAAAGCCGTCGTCGACCGGGCCTCTTTCCTAGCGCGTCCAACCGGACGAGAACATCAAGTTATGGATCCACCATGCATGCTATCATCGGCAGGGATGTTGTATGATTATCAGTTGATTTGTTACTTTCAGACCAAGTCTATTTAGACGTATTGCAGCAAACAACAATTTCATGCGTCTTGACAGATGTAACGTGGTTGGAGACAAGCTAGTTTCTGAAAAACCAAAGACCCCACCAAGCAAAAGCCAGGTAACCGGTTGTATGCTTACCCATATTTGTAAAAACATTATTTAGAATGGCATTTGGCTTAAAGTCATCCGTTAAGCCTTCAATATTAGGTTTATGAATCTTAAGAGCCAAAAATAGCTCGTTTGTGATGGGGCATTCCAAAAGTAAGTGGAAAGTAGATTCCCTATAGCATCCGCAAAAGCTGCAGCTGGATGGTACCTCATCATGAGATTGTTGTAGTCTATCGGAAGTAGGTAAACTATCGCGATAAATTTTCCATAGAAAATGTCTGATTTTATGCGGAACATTCAGTTTCCAAAGCCAGTTACAGTCGAAGTTTGTGTCACCATCATGAAGGGGGATGATGGACGAGTCTGAGCTAGTTGAGAACCAGCCATCCTTACTAGGCCCCAGAAGAGACTGTCATGGAAATTGTTGTCTGGTAATTTAATCTGAATGATGTTGTCAATGATTGTTGTGTTTAGTAAACTGCTTAAGTTCATATAAAGTGCTGAGATATTCCAATTCTTATTGGTATCAATAAACCTGTTAACAGACCAACTAGAAGAAGATTCATTAATCAGTTGAAGAGTGAGATCCGCTAAGGGTTTCTGGAGAACCCAGTTGTCCCGCCAGAAATTAACCGACAGACCCTTTCCGATAGATCATCGAAGGCTGGTTTAAATAAATGCCTAATAGAGACTAACTTTGACCACTGCCACGAGGTGTTTCCTTTTTTTTTTTTTTTGTAGTTCATAAGTGTTGTATTCTTCAGATATTTTGATGTAATTACTTTGAACTAGATGTTATCTGGTTGAGCAATAATTTTCCAAAGCAGCTTCATCTGTAAGGCAATATTCATAGTTTCTGCCTTATAAATACCAAGACCACCCGACAGAGTATCTGAGCAGATCTTATCCCTGCTAATCAGTGGAGTATACTCAGAACCTTTGTTCTAAAAGAATTGTCTGTAAATCTGTCGAGTTCATGCAGAATCAACGCAGGTAGCATAAATGAATGCATTGCAAATAGCGGTTGTGCGCTCAAGTTTGCTTTAATGAGTACCTTTCGACCCTCAACAGACAAAGAAGCAGCTTAATTTCCATTTAGTCAACTGCTATTTAGCTTTAAGAACCACATCCGCAAACGTATCGCGATTAACTCTTCCATTTATGATCGGGCATCCCAGATATTTTTCAAGATTATTAGATTGAGGAATTCCTAGAGTCCAAACAACCGTATGAATAGCCGTGTTAGATGTGTTAGAAGAAACTTGAAAGCTAGACTTGTGTAAATTGGCCCTTTGGCTCGAGATCTGGCAGAACCAATTGATAGCATCGGTCATATTGTTACACGTTGACTTTGTTGTTTTACCGAATAACATTATGTTGTATAAGAAGGCAAGAAAAGGGATTTTAACCCTTCCCCTACCAATGCAGAAACCCATGTCCTTTGACACAAACGTTTGCCGATGTAGCGTTCTAGCTAGCAAGTACTTCAGCCATAAAAATAAATAGGAAAGGTGACAAGGGGTCACCCTGCCTCAGGCCTCTAGTGGGGGGTGAACGGTGTTGAAGGTTCGTCATTAATGAGAACCGAATAAGAAACAGTTTGGACACACTCTTGAATCCACCTAATAAATTTGTGGTCAAAGATGAATTTTCCAAGGACAGAAAAAATGAAAGGTCATTCAACCCTATCATATGCTTTCTCCATATCCAGTTTAATAGCCATGTAGCCACATTTAGCTTTAGTTGTTCTGAATGAGTGGAATATTTCATGGGCAATTAGAATATTGTCCTGTATGGATCTCCCCTTAGTAAACGCACTTTGTAATGGGTGAATCAGTTTGTCAAATACGTCTGAAAGTCTGGCAGACAGAATCTTGGAGATGATCTTATAGATCGTAGAGCAGAGACTGATAGGTCTGAAATGGTTCACACAATCCGGGTTTTCTCTTTTTGAATAAATGTAATAAAGGTATGGTTTACTTGGCGTAGCATTCTCCCAAACTGAAGGAAAGCCTTAACGTCTTTAATGACGGATGGTCCCACAATATCCTAGTAGGACTGATAGAAAACCCCATGCATGCCATCGGGCCCCGGAGCCTTATTTGCTTTAATAGAGAAGAGAGCGGACTTAATCTATGAATTTGTTATTGGGGCCGTTAGTGCCCTATTCTCGCTATCTGAGATTTCCGTATCAATAACATCCAGATCTTCTCCGAATGAAAGTGTATGGTTGTACGATGACTTGAAACGGTCGGAGAACTTTGAGAAGGACTCATCTCTAATCAAATTGTGGTTGGTCAGCAACAGACCGGATTTTGTTGTGAGTAATTTAAGAGCTTTTTTCCCCGCCTCGCCATGACGATACGGTGAAAATAGGCAGAGTTAGTATCATTCAGTTTGTTGTGCTTCATTTTTGCTCTTTGGGTCCAATAGCGCCTTTGGAAATCAAGCATTATTTCTCTTTTATTCAAAAGTCTCTTTTGAAAGTCAAAATCGTGCGCGTCAGGGTTGTTAATTAAGGTTTGTTGCAGATGGAGAAGCTGTTCGTCAGTTTGATAAACTTGTTTATGAATGTTTTTGAAAGTCCTCTTGTGCCATTATTTTTGCAAGGACTTTAAGCAGAGAGGTTTTATTGACAAGTTTGAAAAGGTTTGATCCCACTGGGTTAATATACCATGCTTGTTTAACAATATTTTTAAACTCAGGTTTTGTGGTCCAAGCTAGCTCGAAACGGAAAGGCCGTTTGTTAATATGCGTTTGAGAGCGCAGATCTATTGATATCGGTGCGTGATAAGAATTTGTAAAATGGTGGATTTTAACCCGAAGACCATCATAGGCAGCAATGATCTCTCTTTGGGCCAACAGACGATCGAGTTTAGCAAAACTGTTGTTTGGTAAGCCAGTTTTTTTCCTTTGCCATGTATAATTTCCTCCATGTGTGAGTACATCATTAAGTAAAAGGTCGTTTTTGATCTATTGTAAGCGCTTGAAACGATTATGGGAAGGAATAATCCCCCCCAACTTGTCGTCCGGAATAACGATTTCGTTTAGATCGCCAAGGATATAGAAAAGAACTAGAAGTTGCGAAGAGTAGTACATTATAAATTCCCAAAATGGATTTTTTTTACTTGTAGTTCGGTGGGGCGTACACCAAAAGGAAAGCCATTGGTTGGTTTATACTGTAATCATGATAACTAATATGGATTAATCTGTGGTGAACCGAGATAAGCGTAATTTCTCCTTCAGACGGGAAAATGTCTCTCCAAAGCAGACAAATACCACTCGAGAACCCCACAGTCGGGTCAAAAGTCATATTATTTAAATCGCATATTTTCCAAATATTTTCCGGGGGAGGTTTGTTCGATTTTGTTTCAAGCATCACCAAGACAATAATATAGTTGTTTCTACAAAATAGCTCTGTATTAGTCCAAAAGTTCGCCTTTTTATTCCACGACAATTCCAAGAGCATATATTCATAGGAAACCAATTTTGATCCGTAATCGTATGAAACTTGTAACCTTATACTCATCGAGTTGCAATTGAGTGCTAATCTGTGATTTGTATTGGTATCGATTCCTTGTTTTGGAACAATTAGTTAAGAAAACATTGTTTATGAGACTAAATATTAGCCGATTGCTATATAGATGTTGTGAGGCAAAATAAATTGAAAACACACTAGTGTTGAATTTTGGATGTGAATTATAATACCCAAAGAACATTAGTGTATTAGAGCATGTTCAATGGTGAGACTGAAGGCCCTTATGGGCTGCCACATAAGCAAAAAAAAAAAAAGGAAAAGGTTATGGGACTGGGGAAGAGGCTCGCCTGCAAGGGTCTGAAAAAGCAGTCCCATAGCATCAATTACAAGGGTCTGAAAAGAGAAGTAAATGGGGGAGACTTCCCCAAATAAAAAAACGTGGTCTTCCATGGTAAAAAAAGTAACTTTTCAATGAAAGCATTAAATGCCCAAACCCCACTTGCAACTTTTTTCATTTATTTATTATAAATAAACCTTTTTAAATCTATATTTAATCTATTTTTAATTTAGATACGTAACAATTATTTAAAACGTTTTTAATCTATTTTTTTGTAAAAAAAAAAATATTTTCTAGTGTGAAATAATTTTCTCTACCCATAGACACCCATTTTGCATATGTTTTTTTTATAAAAAATTAATATCAATAATACACATATATTATTATTTTAGCATAGAAAAAATCAATTTTCCCACTTATTTACCCTATAAATAAGCCCACCCTCTCCACCACTCTTCACACATTCACTTCTACCATTTTCCCACTCATGGCTAGATTTTGGGAAAGAATTGCAGACTACTACAACCAACGGAGGGGTAGTCTCGTGAGGAGGACCGAAAAACAATGTAAGTCTCACTACGCAAGGCTTAGTGCTGTCGTTTCTAAATTTGTAGGTTGTTACTTCACCGCACAAAGGGCTAAAGCTAGTGGCCAATCTGACGACGATGTCATGAACGTTGCTCGTCGACTTTATGTTGAGGATAGTAAGGACAAGAAGGAGTTCAAGGAAGAACACGCATGGTGTCTGCTCCGAAACGAGCAGAAATGGCTTTGTTCTATCGAAACTTCAACTACTATAGGAGGGAGCTCGGGGCCGAAGAGAACTAAAGTGAACGAGACAGGGGCATACACCTCAAGCTCAAATCCAGAAACTCCTACAAGTGAAGGATTCTCAGCAGGTTCTTCCCTTCGTCCTCCCGGTGCTAGGGCCTCCAAGAAGGCCGGGAAGCATGTTTCGACACAAAAGTCTCTTGACGACGAGCATGCCATCAACTTTGATGGCCATCAGAAGATTATTACTGAGCTCATTGAGTCAAGGAACCTGGATCGGGAGCTGAAGAAGGAGGAATTAGCTATGAAAAAACTTGAGTAGGAGCAGAGGCAGACTTTCCTTCAGATGAAAGCTGCATCAATTGAGGCTAGAAAATCAAGGGTGGAGGAAAAGAAAATCCAAAAGGAAGAGAGGGTTCGTAAGTTTACCATTTGGAAAGACTTGAAGGATCGATTCGGTACGTTATCTTTTGAAGAGGAGGTTCAGTTTGACCAGCTCTCGACGGAATTATTCGAGAACTAGATGGCTCCATAGGTAGCTCGCTCATTTTCATTCGTATTTTCGTTTGTTATCAATCTCCCATTCCCGTTCAGTAGCTCATTTTCATTCTTGTTTTTGTATTTTGTCTTAGTAGCATTCTAGTTTAGTAGGTCGTTTTCATTCATGTTTTCCGAACGTAATGTACCATTTCTGTATTATGAATGATAATGATGTCTAGTTGTTTTCAATTAATATATTTGTTTCTCTCTTCCCAACACGCTTCCCTCTTCCCAACCATACTCCCTCTTCCCAACCATACTATATCTCTTCCCATCACATTTCCCTCTTCCCAACCATACTCCCTCTTCCCAACCATACTATATCTCTTCCCATCACATTTCCCTCTTCCCAACCATACTCCCTCTTCCCAACCATACTATATCTCTTCCCATCACATTTTCTTTTTCCCAACCATACTCCCTCTTCCCCACCATACTCCCACTAGTATATATAATCTATACTCCCACCACAAATCATCACATTATTTTCTCAAAACATCTCACTACAAAAAACACACCACTTAAACCACAAACAAAATGTCATCTTCGAACTCTTCTTTCTCTTCGAGTTCATCGCTTGATGAACTCATGTTCCCACCTCCCGAAGTCGTAGACACCGAAGCAGAAGATAAGGTCGCCGAGATTATGGATGATTACATCATCCGGCTATCAAGACCGATGAGAGGGTCTAGCTCAAGACCCCGAGCGCGACGATCGTACATAGAAAGAGATCGCGAGGGTGGTCATGAACGTTTGTTTAATGACTACTTTGCCGAGATCCCGACATACAATGACGCTCTCTTCCGACGTCGTTTTCGAATGAGGCGACATGTATTCCTTCGTATTACAAATTCACTATGTAATGCGTTTGAATACTTTCGACAACGTCGAGATGCGACTGGGAGGCTAGGTCTTTCACCCCTACAAAAATGCACCGCAGTGATGAGAATGCTTGCTTATGGAGAGGCGGCTGATGCAGTGGACGACTACGTTCGCATTGGTGCATCAACAACAATAGAATGTATGTCCAACTTCGTTGATGGGGTCATATCGTTATTTGGTGTCGAGTACTTACGTAAGCCCACCGCATCGGATATGCAACGGCTCTTGTACGTGGGCGAGCAACGTGGGTGGCCGGGAATGATCGGGATTATTGATTGTATGCATTGGTAATGGAAAAATTGCCCGGTCGCATGGCAAGGTCAATATGCTAGTGGCCATAAGAGGAAACCGACAGTTGTCCTCGAAGCAGTTGCCTCGTATGATCTTTGGATATGGCATGCTTATTTCGGAATACCAGGTACATGTAATGATATCAACGTTTTAGATCGTTCTCCTGTTTTTGATGATGTATTACATGGTACAGCTCCAAAGGCAACATTTGTTGTAAACGGACATCAGTACAACATGGCTTACTACTTGGCGGATGGTATTTACCCTGAATGGGCAACCTTTATCCCAACAATCAGGCATCCCTTCGGTGCAAAGGATTTGTTGTTTTCTCAATTCCAAGAGTCGACTCGCAAAGATGTCGAACGAGCATTTGGAGTGCTACAAGCTCGTTTTGCTATTATTCGTCGTCCAACACGTTCATGGGATATTGCATTGATTGGGAAAATAATGAAGGCGTGCATCATTATCCATAACATGATTGTTGAAGATGAACGTGACGACTACCAACTACAATTCCACACAATAGAATTTGATCAAGTCGCAGATGATGGGATCACCCAGATGGAATTACCGCGTGCGATGACCGACCTCATTAAAAACCGAGCTTGTATTCGAGATAGGGATTCACACCATCAACTCAAGGAAGACTTGGTTGAACATATTTGGCATAGATTTGGACCACAAGGAGATGAGAATTAGGTGTAAGTGTTCAAGTTATCCTTTCAACAATTGCATTTTCGTTTCATTTGCATCCATCGTTGTATTGTAATATTTGTTTTACAGCATTTTCGGTTTTATTTTTATTATCGTTGTATTGTGTAACCCTTGTTTCAAAATCAATGTTGTGCTTTGCTTGTTTTTTCTCCATTTCACATTGTAATAATAATAATAATAATAATAATAATAATAATAATAATAATAATAATAATAATAATAATAATAATAATAATGAATAATAATGAATAATAAGGATAAAGAACTAAATAATAATAATAATGATGATGATGATTAAATAATTGAAAAGGGTAAACAGTAAAAAGTAAGTTAAGGGTTCGGGTCTGGGCTCACGAATGGAGGTACAAATAATTAAAAGCTGGAATGAGGCCCTTAAGCTGATGTGGCAGAAAAAAAGTAAGTTAAGGGTCTGGGTGTTAAGAGCCTTCAGTCTCACCATTGAACATGCTCTTAGCATTTAGTAAAGGATACAAGAAAATGCCACTAATCAACCAATAAAGTGTGTATTTACATCGAATTTCACGGCAAGTGTAAAGCCTGACACGTCTCACATACAACAACTCCCACAAAATGAGACAAATATGTGAAGGCTTGTAAGGATTATTGGTGTGCACCATTAATTTTATTTGAACAGTTGAAAATACAATGGCCTTGTAGGGCAAAATTGATCTCCATAGATCATAAGAAGGTTATTGCTGACTAAGCAACATCAACGAAAAAATAGCCGATATGTGAATAGAGTACCCATCTAACAGCAGCAAGCACCAAAAATGAACATCACACCAGCAGTAGCAGCAACAAGCGGAATCAGCAACCCGAATATCCCAAAACACCTTTCAGTAAAAGCAAAACCAGAGGCAGAGCTAGCAGAAAGACCAAATTGAGGAAAGAGGGCAAGTAAAAGCATAAGCGATGTAAAGATGCAAGACCCAGTGCAACATTAGGGTGGCTAAACAAGGATAAAAACATAGGATTGCAAAAGGAATAATTTCTTGAAGGGCATCCAAAAAGGACTTGGAAGGATCCATAATAGAGCAAAGCAAAGTAGTAACCGAGCACAGATGATTGGAATCAAAATTAGAGTAGTGAGTGAATTGGAAAAGAGGCGACATGCCCTTTTGCACACTGTGAATGTGCTTAAATAGAGTCAGAGCTGGTAAGCAAGTGGACCGATTGATTGTGGTAAAGCATAGGGAGAGAAACTTATAGAGGAGAGAGGCAGATCAGAGATCGAAGAGCAGGACGACGGACAAGACACCCAAGAGAAGAGCCAGGCAAGCCAATGCAAGAAGTGACCCACGTCGTCTGGTCGGCACGAAAACACTCACAACTCATTAAGGCCGGGTAATAGGCCATGAACAATCTGCAAGAGGCCCCAACAGAGACAGACCAGGTCCAATCGGAGGGATTACCCTACCAATTGCATTCCGGGCTAGGATAAACTCCAAATGAGGGTTTCAGGTGGAGAGGGGCGCAGCAACTGAAGGCACACAATTGCAGATCGACAGAGTGACCCAAGGCGGATTGGTAGGATGGGGGGATCCGGGCGTTGGTGTGGGATGGCCAAGACGGAGGGCAGGAGACAACCATGACGGCTGCTGATGTTCTCTGGGAAGAGAGGAAAGAGGCGCGTGTTAGCGCGTTGATTTTGTGGATTTAGGGTTTCCATGGTGTATCAATTTGGCAACTATTTTTTTTTTTTTTTGAAACGGAAAAAATTTGACCATAGAGTTGGGCTCTATCAGCCAAGATCATCCTTGCGGATGAGACTATGCAACAGAGAGTCATCAGGAGTCCAGATACCGTTGAAGGCTGGAGTGATACGGGACAAACGATCAGCTACCAAATTTGCCTCACGGAAGACATGACGAATCTCAACAGAACCAAAAAAGCCCAGCGAGACTAGACTGTCCGAGACAATCATTTCAGAGTCTCCAGTAGGCTTCCCCATACCTTTCATACTTTTTATTATTGTTGAGTTGTCACCTTCAATAATAAGGTTTGTTATTTTCAGTTCTGTCGCAGCCTGAAGTCCCATCCAGAGACCCAAACTTTCACAGCCACAAACAGAACTGATTGGTGATGGTCCATTACCAGAGAAAATCGGGGTTCCTACAGAATCACGAATGATGAATCCATAAGAACCCAAACCATCCGCGGAGAACGAACCATCAAAATTTAGCTTATGAGTTCCAATTGGCGGAGGTTCCCATTTTGTTCTCTTTCTCTTTGATATATATCTTTGCTTGTTCACATTTGTGGGTGTGTTTTTGTTGTTTTTGTTGTTTTCGCAGTAGTCCGGGCAGTTCAAATTTGATGTTTTCCAGACATATATTTGCTCCTTTATAGAGGATAAAATGCGTCTTATGTCCGGGTTTATGTTTTCAAAGAGTGTTTTGTTTCTGGAGTACCAGATACCCCACCAAGCAAAAGCGAGATCTTCAAAGCATTTTGTTCCTATTGTATTTTTTATTTCCCATAGCGTGGTGTTCAAGTGCTCGTCTTTGCTGAAACAACCATTTATTTTCCGAAATGTTCCCGGGTTATTTGCAATTAGGGTCTCCCTCGTAATAGGACAGTTCCATAATAAATGGTTTAGGTCTTCATAACAAGAGTTGCAGTGGGGGCAGTTTGTCGGAATCCCAACGTGTCGAGAAGCTAGTTTGACAGAAGTAGGCACTCCGTTCTTAAGGATTTTCCATAGGAAAGATTTTATTTTCGGGGGGATATCTAGTCCCCAGATCCAATTTGTGTTTGATGTTTCATGTTTCTTGTGGTTGTATATCATATCAATAGCAAATTTAGTGCTGAACCAGCCATTTTTGCTCCATTTCCAATAAAGTCTGTCAACTTGGATGTGTTGTGGTATTGGTATTGTCTTGATAGTTTCAATTAGGCTGTTTGGAATTATGCTTTGTAACTCTGCGTGTAGTTTATCTTGGTTCCACGTTTTGTTGTCTTTGAGAAAATGTTTTACATTGATTGTGTCGTCTATTTGTTGAGTTCCTAAGATAGATGAATTTATAGGTGTTTGGCCTAACCATTGGTCTTGCCAAAATTTGATAGAGGCGCCGTCGCCAATAGACCAATTAAGGCCTTGTTTAAACAGCGGGATTAGTTTTAATAACTGGGTCCATTGCCAGGAAGAGGTACCATGCTTCTGATATGTGAGTATATTTTGGTTTTTGAGATATTTTTCTTTAATTAGTTTAACCCATGTGCTAGTTGGTTCTGCTAATAGTTTCCAGAGTAATTTCATCTGAAGCGCCATATTCATATCCTCCGAGCTACGCAGCCCTAGCCCTCCATTTTCCTTGGTTTTGCAAACCTCATACCAGCCGATGAGGGGCTTATGGTTGGGTCCTTTGTTCCAGAGGAAGTTCCGGTTGATCTTATCAAGTTCCGTATGGACTGATTTTGGTAGCATAAAGCATTGCATTATGTGTAGAGGTTTGGCTGCTAGCGTTGTTTTAATTAGAGTGCAACGACCAGCTTGTGAGAGGCTATTCGCCTTCCATTTGTGAAGTTGTGATTTGGTGTTTGTTAGAAGTTCCGTGAAATCTTCTTTTGTCATTCTTCCTTCTATTAGGGGGCAACCCAAATAGGTACCCATCTTAGGGGTGTGCACTATTTCTAGCTCGTTTCTGATTAGATTTTTCTGGGTGGTTGTGACGTTTTTAAATGTTTGGAATTGGGATTTGTGCCTATTTACCTTTTGTCCTGAAATAGTTGAGTATTCAGTCAAAATTTTGTTAATTTGGTCGCAACCGGTTTTGGTTGCTGATGCAAATATGACGATATCATCCGCAAAGGCTAGGAAAGGAATTTTTGTTCCCCCTCGCGTCAGTTTGACTCCTAGATGGCTTTGTGGTTTTTCCGATTCATGTTGTAACCCACGGGCCAAAAGTTCCGATATTATTAAGAATAGATAAGGTGAAAGTGGGCATCCTTGCCGTATTCCCCTCTCGGGAAAGAAGATTTTAGTGGGTTCATTGTTTACTAGTATCGAGTAAGTTACTGTGGTTATGCATTCTTTGATCCAAAGGGTGAATTTGGGTGAAAACCCAAATTTAGACATAATGGTGAGTAAGAAATTCCAGTCGACCATATCGAATGCTTTTCCCATATCAAGTTTCACAGCCATCCAACCTGATTTTCCATTTTTCTTTGAGAAGGAGTGGAAGATTTCGTTCGCAATTAAGATGTTATCCTGTATTGATCTACCTGAAGAGAAGGCACTTTGTAGTGGATTGGTTACTTTAGGGATTACCCTTTTGAGTCTTGAGGCTAGAATTTTGGATATAATTTTATATGTTGTTGAGCAGAGACTAATAGGCCTATAGTGAGATGTTGTGGTTGGGTTGTCTATTTTTGGTATTAATGCTATGAACGTATGGTTTGTTTGCTTCAGGATTGTTCCGCTTAGAAAGAAACTTTTAACTGCTTTGATGACTGATGGTTCCACAATATGCCAGTACTTTTTGAAGAAACCAGCTGGAAAACCATCAGGACCTGGTGATTTGTCATTGGCAAGACTGAAGACAGCATTTTTAATTTCAGAGTTCGTTACTTGGCGGGTAAGCCATTCATTATCTTCGTTTGAGATTTCGTTCCCTACATGGTGAAGTAGGTTGTTTTGTGTTTGTTGCCTAACATGTTGTGTAAATCTCTGGCTAAAATCGTGTTTGATTAGGTTTCTAATATCTTCTTCTTTGTTAATTGTTATACCTGCCGTGGTTTGGAGGTGTTTTATTATGTTTCTATTTCGCCTTCCTGTTGCTATTTTATGAAAGTATTTAGTGTTGGCGTCTATGGATTTTATGTGCATCCTTTTCGCCCTTTGCCCCCAATATTTCTGCTGGAAGGAATGGAGGGAGGTGTGCTTTGAAGTGAGCCTTTTGATTTTGTTATCCAGGTTTTGGTTGTAAGCATTGCAAAGATTCTTTTGTGATTCTAGTAGATCTGTTTCTACTTGTTTAATTTGGCGGAAAACATTTCCAAATGTTACTTTGCTCCAAAGCTTGCTTTTTCTTTTAACCTCTTGTAGTTTTTTCGTTAGTTTGAACATTTTCGAGCCAGGGGTGTCTATCCTCCATGCAGAGCGCACAACTGATTCATAGGATGGTTTTCTTGTCCATGCCATTTCAAATTTGAAGGGTTGCAATTTTGGTTTGCGATTATCCATAAGGTCCAAAGTGATCTGGGCGTGGTCTGACTTAAGAAAAGCATGGTTTTTCGTACTAAGGTTCGAGAATTGTTTAAGGATAGGGTGGCTAACCATAGCTCGGTCTAGCTTTTCAAATATGTTATCGGTGCCATGTTCACGTTTTCTCCAAGTGTAAACGTTTCCGCAGGTTGGGGAGTCTATCAGATTGAAAGTTCTAATAGTGTCTTCAAGTCTTGCAAATCTATTTGCAGATGGGATCATGCCTCCTAATTTGTCGGTAGGTTCTAAAATTTCGTTAAGGTCTCCAAGAATAATAAGCGAGTCCTTAGCATTGCGAATATAGTCTGAGATTGAGGCCCAGAAGTTGTTTTTTTCCGTTGCGTAAGGGGTTGCATAAACGAATAAGATTTCGACATCAATGTTAAGGGTCGTGTTTATGTAGTCTGCCTGAATGATGCGGTCAGTCGAGTTTCTAATTGTGAAGGTTTCATTATGGAATTGGGATTCTTTCCAAAGAAGGCAAAGTCCCCCAGCTAGACCATTGGATGGAATGAAATGCATTCTGCCAAATCCTGGTTTTCTCCAGCAATTGTCTGGCGGAGGGTTTTTTAATTTCGTTTCTGCTAGCATTAGGATTTTTATGTGCTCTGCTTTAGTTGTAGCTTCAATGTAGGTCCAAACATTCTTTCTACTAAGGCCTCTTATATTCCAAAATCTAAACTTCATTAAAACCTTTTGAGAGGGAGATGGTAGTTTTCTGGTTGAGAACCTTGTTTATGGGAGTAAAGAGTTTCCAATTAATGGGGGTTTCGGTTACATGTGCATGTAGTTGTTTTAGGGTCACTATGCTTAAAGAATTTTTGTTTTGATTGTGTTTTAATTTCTTTTTGAGCGATGTTGCATCTTTTATATAGTGGTTGATATGATGCTTGTGGCTTATGATGCCTGGGTATGGGGGAAGGGGATGGGTCCAAAGATCCCAATAGAGGTTTATGATCAAACATGAAGCGCTAGAAATCCTTGTATTCGAATTAGACTCTAGGTAAAAGACCACAATTATTAATCTGTAAAACCTATTGAAGAGATAATATTGATCATGATTTACACCGATGAAGCGACAGTAGTGTAGTAAATGAGTATTCAACAAATAGCCTGTTGTGTTTAAGAAACATAGATCGTATTGTATGTTGCTACTATTTTTAAACAATGGTTTAAAAGGCAAAGTGATTGAGCCACCCCAAAAGCAGCTAGAATCTAAAACTTTGAAGGTGGCACAAGGAAGCTCACTTAAGCTGAGATGTGGCTTGGTGCTGCTGTTGTCAAAGTGGATAGCTTGAATCCATGTCAGTGGTGTTGGGTGCCTTTGGGTGAGCATTCCCTGGACTGGAAGCCAAAAGCCGACAAGGCATGAACCAATGGACCAGCCAAGTTGAGGCATTAGCTGCACCAAATGCAAGTAAGTATTTTGCTCAAGGGAATGACTCCCTTGAGCAGGATTAGTAAAGTGATATAAGATATAGCCACATATGTAGTTATACAAATTTGTTTGATTGCTGATAACGGAAATGATGCACTGGTGTAGTTTAGGGTATTGTGGTAGCATGGCAAAGCAAGTTTTGATCAGAGAACAGGCATCCATGCACAGAGATAGTGTTCTTGAACAGCAGTAAGAAGTCAGAGAGTTGACAACAAAGTACTTTAGAAAGAGGTTTCCGTGGTGGATGTCAAAGCACATATTCAAGTAGTAATTAAAATCACAGATTGATGCAGCACTAGAGTTATGATTAAAATCAGTGATGATGCAGTTGTGTTTTTGAGACATTCTTGATAGAAGTAAATTAGAGATCTCATAAGTAAGAAGCAGTGATCCCAAGCTCTGGCAATACCAGTGCATATAACATAGGTTTTGTTTTGTGATTAGATATATGGTGCAAGCAAATGTAAAGGCATTAAGAGATGAGAAGAGGAAAACCCCAGGAGCCCTTATCCAGCAACTAATGCACAAGTATAGGTAGCAAACCAAATGCCAAGATATAGTGTGTGTTTTGTTATACAAGTCAAAAATAAGCCAGCAAATAGTGGAGGGGTTTTTTGCCATAGCTATCTGAGTAGTGGAGTGTTTTATATAGTGTTTTTGTTTTGGGTTAGATAGAGAATCCCGATTGGTTATAATATAAATCAGACAATTGTGAAGTAGTAATTCAGTTGACAGCAGGGTTAATATTAGCTGTAACAATAAAATATTTTGGGTAGTATGGCATATGGATTTAGAGCAGATATAGTGGGTGCTTAAATGATCAACATATAGCTTTAGTAAGAGTGATTGTGCAGTGATGGTGAATAAATAAAGTTGGTTAATTCTAACCAGTATGAGACAATGGTATAGTTCTAAGTTAATAAACAATATGACAAAGATACTGTCTGGCATAAAAGAGGTATGGATAAGCTGAGAATGGAACATGAAAAAGTCAAAATATGAAGCCAGATTTCCATCAGCAGAAGATTTAAGTGAAAGATCTCCATGAACAAAGCCAAAGCACACATTCATGGCAGAAATAAAGTTAAAAATAGGTGAAACAATACAAAGTTGGTTGAAAGTAGTAGTCAAATTGTAATGAATTTGTAACACTCTTATGAGTATAAGCAACAAATTTGGAGCCTAGTCAACAAGAAAACATACGAGCTTACTCTGATAATACATTAATTTATGATATAGGTTTTGATTACTTATAAAGGATAGATTACAAGCATTTGGAGTAGCAGAGCTAGTAGGACAGTAGTAAGCCTTAGACAGCCAAAGCCAACAGCAAACATGGCTAGAGCAGTGACTGTATTTAGGTTTATGTGGTGTGGTTACAGTGGTTTTTGTAATTTGTAATATCATATCTATTGGGTTTATTTTTTGCTTGACTGACAAATAAGCAGACAGCCAAACATTAGCTATGTTTGAGAATGTTAGATGTTTTGGTGTAGTGGGTAGTAGGTTTGATAATTGTTGAGCAAAATATTGCTCAACGATGGTTAGTCGGGTGATCCAACGATGGTTAGTTGAATACATGTGATTTTGTAAGCGGTGATTTTGTTTTTGAGGATACTTCGGGTAAAATAAGAATAAGAGCCTAAATAAAGGGATTAGAGTATCATTATAACAGTTACCTGTAATCAGAGTAATGTTCGTTTTGTAGAGACAATCGAGCCAGGTAGAGTCTGAATGTTGTGGGATCTCCAAGTGTTTAAGCATAGAATTCTTCAGTTTGGTAGTTGAATGCGTTACGGTTTTGAAGTGCCTGAGATTCCGACTGCAGGAGCTCAAAGGAAGACCAACAAAGCTAGAGAGTAGGATCTTCAACTCGGGTGAGAGACTCCCTGGAGCAGATACAGAGGCATGAGTTTTATATGGCTGGTTTTTGTAGGGTATATACTTCCAATTAGTTGAATTGAAGAGCTGATTGAGCAGAGATGGGGGTGAGTAATAGTTGAAATCAACCTTCTTTGGGGATGTATGATTGATCAGTATGTAGTCATGGTGATCCTGCAATTGAGATTTAGAAAGCAGAGTTTCGAGGAAGGTCCTCATCCGAGTAGAATTAGTGCAATTATGGTTAGAGTTGGGATTAAACATACTAAGATTCATAGTAATGACATAGTAGCAGAAGCCAAGCAAGGTGATGTAGTGCATAAACATGGTTCTAAGCCTAAACAAGGTATATTTTCTTGTATTTTGATGACAACGATCTGCCAAAACCTTGATTAATAAGCTTAGATAGAGTGTGTTAAACCAGGACTGTTGGTGATTGTGAAAAAGAATGCTACTAATCATATTAGGAGCTGGATAATTGATCAGTTGGCCTTCATGGTAAGTCTGCAGGTGGGGTTTGGAAAGCAGAATGTCGAGGGGGAGCCTCATTTGAGTGGTATAAGTACAGTGGTGGTTGGAGTTAAGATTGAAGGTGTTGAGATATATAGGGATAAAACCGTAACAATAGACAAACAAGAAGATATACTGCATAAACAAGGTGTAAAGTATGATCAAGGTATAATAGCGTATATCTTGATAGTAATGTTTACTTTGCCTGATACCGTTGGTTTCGAAACGGAATTTGGGCTGATACTGTTGGAGCTGATCATAGACCGAATTTAGGTCGAGTTTGCCTTTCCCTTTGTCACTTTTCAGTGGTTTGGATGGTTTAGGAGGTTTTTGGGTGTCACCCGAAGGTTTCCCGTTAGTTTGGGTTTTTATGGGTGTCGGTGGAGCCCCATAGGGACTCCCCTTCCCTTTAGTTGGTTGATCGTTCTCCATTAAAGCAGAACAGTAAGATTTGAAACAAACACATACAGAGAAATCAGAAGCAGTTAGGTGAAGAGCAGTAGAAAACATTGAGATGAGAGAAGAGGGTGCATTTAATTTGGCTTTGCAAAAGCTATTATAGTACCTTTGAAAGACGGTTGGCAGAGAGCCAAATAGAGACAACAACGTCGAGAGTAGGATAATGAAGAGGTAAAGATTAATAAAAGGACAGAGATCATACCAGGGGGGTAGTGACGGAGCACTAAGGAGCAGGAGATTGAAGCGCCGGACACCACCAGCACGGATCCAGATGAACCGGCCGACCAGCAGCAACGCCGACGATCGTCGGAGACCAGAGGAAACCGCAAGAGAGGCGGACGAACCGAAATGCCAGAGGGGAGATCGAAGAGCTTGGACGGCGAGCAGGACGCCATAATTGACTGCGTCTTGGTTGAACAGATGGAGAAATTGAGGATGTCGAGCACCCGATGCAACCCACACTCCACGCCCAAGGCAAAGACAGATGCAACCGACCCAGGCGAACCTAGGAGGCCTCACAAAGGGACGAAGAGAGGGGGAGAACACAGGGAATCCATGGATACTATTCCGAAATCGAAGAAACTTGTCGAGGCTGGCAATTTGATTTTCCAGGAGGGGGAGAGAGATTGAGAATCTCCAAGCCCGGGCGAGGGAGGAAATCCAAACCCAAAACCAGAAACCTTTAATTATTTGGTTGATCGGATGAGATTCAAGAAGCGAATAAGGCCAGGTTCGATCGAATTTGAAGAAAGACAATGAAGTGTTTTTAGGTTTTTCTGTGTGTTTGATTTGGGGATTTTGGGAAAGGGAGGGCGCGTGAGGTAGCGCGTTCATTTTAGGGTAAAAGGGTTTTTCAGTTCCGGTTTAATTACCTTCCCTATCAATTTGGCAACATGAATAATATACTCCGTAGTAAACTCTGTCCCAAAATAAAAGTCCCTGACTAATATTATTTTTAATGAATTTATTTTTAAATGTTCATACTTATGACTAACAAGTAGGAAATTATTTTAAAAAATTGATTAAAAAAATAATATTTTATAGTGTTTTTACCTCTTTAAAAAGTGTGCACAAAAGGACAAACGATTTTTATATTGGAATGGATGGAGTAATATTTTGTAATGTAGTCTATTCTATTTTAAAAAAATAATTATGGTTTTGGCCCGAAAGAAGTAGAGGGAACTGAAATTCCTAAAACATCATCAATCCCATTGAAATAGGTGGAGAAACAATATTTGAAGTTAATTTTTTAGTTTTTCTTTGATTTGGGTAGTTTTGGATTACTTTCTTGAGTTTTTGATATTATGAATAATCGAGGAGGAATAGCATAAACTCGACAATATTCTACAAGGCTATAAAATAAGTTTGGCAGTGGTCTACGAGGCTATACCATAAGTATCGTCGTTATTCAAGCTAAACGAGTCGGGTATTGTTTATTCATATTTATCTCATTTAGAAACGAGTCGAGCTCGAACCTAGCCTAATTTTTTTTGAAGCAGATAAGATTAGGTCGGACGATCCCGTCTGACCGTTCTTCCTAGCGCATCCTTCCGAATGAGAACCTGAAATTCTGGATCATCTTCAAGGCGACCGTCGGCAGGAAGATTGTAAGCCAGATGAGCAAGTCGATCTGCAACAGTATTAGATTCCCTAAAAATATGACGAATAACAACATCAGAAAACGGCAAAAGATCAATCAGAATGTCAGATTGCAGGAGCTCAATATTCCAGGGGCATGATGTTCATGATTTGTGCCATGTTTTTATACTTATTTCAGCTTCTTATTCTATCATGTATGCATTCTAGGATGGGAATATAGCAAATTTGTGTAGTTTATGTTTATTTACGAGAAATAGAGGTCTACACGAGTTTCTGTTTAATATTGCAGAATTTGGAGCTAAATCGGAGCAAAACCAAGAAGGACTTGAAATGTACTTGATGTCTACTAAAGGAGCTCGAAAATCGACGGAAGAGCACCTGACATCAAGCGAAGTCGAGCACAGACCGAGAAACTGAGTAGTGGTCGATATAGACCAATATTGGTCGATATCGACCAGATTTTGGTCGAAAATCTCGGGATGACTCGACATGGACCAGCCGACCCAAAGACAGAAGAAGCTAGGTCGATATCGACCTCTTCAACTCGATATCGACCAAAGACCGCTCGATATTTCTCACAGAAGTCGACATCGAGTGAGCGGAAGCTGAAGCCGAGAAAATGACTCGATATCGACCTACTTTGGTCAATATCGACCAATTTCCAGTGACGAATACTATTCGATTTCAAATCAGATCCAAATTTCTAGTTGATGATTTCTTGCACATGAAGACTTAAGAGATATTACATCTTTTTATCTATCCTAAGGGTGGAACATTTAATTACCCTATAGGATTTATCTTGTTTTACCAATTTAGATTTATTTATTTCCAATTAGAATTATATCCTTAGATAGATGATAGATTTCCTTACCTTGATTAGCAAGGATGAAAGCCTATAAATAAAGCCCATGGGGCTAGTTTTTCATTCATTCAATTCTAGAGAAAGTTATTCCACACATAGTTTAGGAGTTCAAAGGTTTTAGGGTTTTGGCATTCTACGAAAGTGTGAGCGCCGGGATTGTAAAGACTTTGAATATAGTTAATGCTAGTTTCTTTTACATCAGTGATGTCGATTTCTATGACGAGGCGTGAGTAGTCCACCTACTTCTAGGGTTGGGGTGAGCCCGACGATAACCATGTTGGAGGATTAGCGAATTGCGAAAGAATGTACTTTATCTTATTTTATTATATTTCTTATGCTTCACCTTTGATTGAGAAATTGAAGAACTCATGTTGTGAAACTTGGGTAGTAATTAGGATTTCTATTCGGAAGATTATAAATTCTAATTATGAAAAGGCATAGATACAATTAGGGTTATTTATCGAAAGATTTATATTCCTACTTGTCGGATTTGGTGAAAGCCCTTTCCTATACCGATAAAGTTGCCGCCTTTTGTGATTTATGATTCCCCTTTCATGGTTATTGTTGTTGCAAACTCCGATCTTGGAAGTTTTATTTCATATATTATCTTCAAATCTACAAACTGGTTTATTTCTGTTCATCCTTCGCATCCATTCTCGTATTCTTCGGCCCTCTTTCGCCGACACACGGTTTCTGCAAAGCACTCGATATAGACTCCAACAGGTCAATATCGAGTCTTCTGGTCGACTGGCAGTATTCTGAGCCGGTCGATATTTGTGTACTAACGGGTCGATATCGAGTTGCAGTTGGCCGATATCGACTTTTGCTCGTTTTTGTCTCTGCAGGTACAAGTCAAAATCGAGAAACTAGTCGATATCGAGCTATTTGGTCGATATTGAGTGAAGAGGTCGAAATTTGCCTGACGTCTGCAGAACCCAGAACCGACTGGATTTGGTCGATATCGAGTGAATCTCCTGAGGTCGAAATCCGACGTGAGATATCCGCTACCTGAGATCCGCTGACACGCTTCCTCGAGGATCAAACCTGACTTCCTATTGCTACATCGGGAGGAAGTCTTGAACATCATTTGCTGGGAACCAAATCGGTTTGCTTTATTTTATTCATATTTTATTTGCAATCTCGATTTCCTCCTTCAACAAGGCACTTCCAGTCCGAAACCTAGCAGAACTCTAATAACCATGAGGTTATCTCCCTATATAAGTAAATTGGTAATACATTGTTGCTTAGGACTAAGAATCCTCATCTTGAGACCTAGTGTTTTCTTAAACAGAACCGAGGTACCGTTATACAAACCAGCTCCAGTCGCAACCGCAGTACCCAGGGAGTCCCGAATAATGAAACCATAGGAAGCCGAACCATCCTGGCGCCAGGAACCATCAAAATTTAACTTAAAAATATCAGACGAAGGCTTATCCCAAACCCCATTCCGAAGATGAGAGGAAGCCAAAGCATGTATCGTGGGTAGGGTAGGAGATGAAACCACCCTACATGGACGAGCCCCAGACACCCCGGGAGGAGATCCACTAGGTGAGCCAGAATCGTTGAAAGACTTAGTTTTCTTCCATGTTTGGAACACAGTAGTGTAAAAAATCTCCATTTGCTGAATGGTGACAGAGGTAGTGTGGTCAAAAGAGATTTGGCTCCTAAAAAACGAAAGCGCCCACCAACAGATAACCAGTTTAGCCATATTCTTAGAACCAATAATATTAAGGAATGTTGTCATAGGAATCGGGTTATCATTCATAGACATAACCGTAATGCAATTCTGCATCGACAGTTCCAACTTCCGCCTAAGGTGTTGCAGAGATGGAAAAGTAATGAACAAATAAAATTGCGACTCCTTTGTGTTTTCACAGAATACACAGCCTTGAGGAACCGAAATATGAGATTTCGAAAGGCAAGCTTTAGTCGAAAGACCATCCCTGGCCATTTTCCACAAAAAATGCTTAACTTTGTTTGGCACATCCAACTTCCAAATCCTTAATAGGTAAATATATAGATGCGGTGGTTAAACCGAAGTACATAAGAAAGCAAGACCATACTAGGGGTCTCACTGAAAAAATACAAAATGATAATCCTCGTTAAAAACTCGCCGCCCCACTATCTACCCCGTACCGTTGAGCAGGACAAATAATAAGACTAGGCACCACTAAAATGTTTAATTATATATTATTATGATAGCATATAGCAATATATAATTAAATATACTAATGCCGAGTGTACTATCAGTACATCCACAACCGAATTAGGGTGTAGAAGACTAAAATGATCCACTAATCTCTCACGTATTCTATTGCTAGCCCGGCCCAAATAATAGACCCTACACAAAAGCCTCTCTCGCGTATTAACTTGTATGACAGCAAAATGCAACTTCATGTTGCTAATGTATCAAATTCTCAGACAGTTGTACCCCCTCCCATGGATAAATCTATGACAGCAAATTACTATCCCTATTACCTACTCCTACTCTCAATCCCCATCTCTCCCTTGTTGTTGGTCAGCCCGGCTGGTATGTCGCATCGTTCCCTGATGAGTCTCGGCTCTCCTCAATATCCGACTCATCCATAAAATGTGCAGCGTCTCCCTTCCCGCTCTTTGGGTCCTTAATACCGGACATAGCATTGAAGAGCTCGTCCATGGTTAAAGCCATCTTGATGTCACCGTTAATACAAGATTTAGTTCCTCGTAGAAGGTAGGTACCCTTCTTTACTCCATCCCTTACTCTCCACCTCATCAATTCCGGGGTCTTGCTCTCATTGATTTCAAGTCCCCCATCCTCCTTTGTCAAAATTCCCGATGCCGCAGCCCATGAAGATGCAACCATCCTAGCACAAATGAGCGATGTTTCATGGTCGGAGACATCATCATTAACCACTGTATCTCCAACAGTCTCAGTTTGTGTCCCATTTGAAGCCCGGATGACACTTCCAGCCCCTGTTCTACTTGCATTCTTCTCACCATCATCTCCTCCAGCATCAGCAAATGCACCAGTCCCAACAGCCCTGCCAGCAGTGAGGTTGTCACCGAGGCATCTGCTGCAAACCCGAGGGGTCTCCGAATGAACTGGGGAAGACGAAGGCTCATCCATAACCACTTCTTTGTTCCTCACATCAGCATGATTTTCATTTCCATCACCCATTACCTTGTGCTCAGTACCCGGGTGCTTTTCATGCGTCAAAGGAGGGGGAGATGCGTCCGGTCTGATCATTTTGCACATAGCTTCGGTGTGACCAAAACATTTGCAATTGACGCAGCTCCACGGAAGCCATTCGAATATGACCTTCTGCAGTACCTCCTTCCCACGAGCATTCACAAGCTTGACGTGGGAGCGGCGAGATTGATCAACATTCACCTCAATCAGTAGTCTAGCATACGCGAGCAACTCATGGCTCGCAGTGAATTCATCCACACACAAGGGTGTCCCTATACCACTACCAATACGACTCAGCATACCATTCGAGTTAAACAACGGTGGGAGGTCCGGCAATCGAACCCACACTGGAACCGAGCTGAACAGGCGCCAATCCATGGGCTGCCCATCCACCCACCGTTTCAGCAGGATAGGACGCGAACCCCCAATAGACCAGGGCCCCTTTTCCATCACCCAGTTGAGATCGTCAAGGGTCGAGAAACGAAACACAAGGATACCATTAGATTTGACATAGAATGTAAGTGAAGATACCTTCCAAGCACTACGTATGAACTCAGCTATTTTTCTTGTTGGGATTGCAGGTCCCATAATTGCTCCTAACAGAGTGGCCTCCCACACTTTTGAAGATTCCGCAATATCGTCGTCGGAGTACATGATTCGATCTCCACTTACCCCTGGGATAAACTCCAATCTGAATGAGTTTGAAGCCTGGTTAGGTCCACGCGTTACCTGGGCATACGAAAGGGATCTACCCGCATTGGACCGAGTATGAGTAGATCCCGGCACCGGCTCTTGAGAGGAGGCATCCTCTTTAGACCCAGAATTATGCCCGTCTGCCATGACCTGCTGGGTATCGGAGATGTTACCCTCCACCCTCTCAGATCCACCCGACGACGACCCCGGCCGGGGAGAGTCTCCACCCGGGCCAGAACCCGATCCTCCGACTGGAGCACCCACCTTATCAGTATCGCCCCCTTTCGAACTGCCCAAATCCACGTTTTTTCCATCTTCGCGAGCATCCGAAGGAGGGTCCTGCCCCGATGAAGGAGGCTGAGAACCCAGATTGGGGATCCTCAGAGACTTAACATGCTCATCCCCATCCGAATCGTTCGGATCTTGCCGAGAATTGTACTTCGAGTTGGAACGGAAGATGGAGGAACGAAGCTCCCTCGCAAGCTCCTCACGCTCCACCGAATCACCACCATGCCTGCCACCACCTCGCCCACCACGCCCCCGTTTACCCCTTGCCATTCAAGAGGAAGCAAGGCCGGGAGCCATCCAGATCCGGCCGCCGCCAGGAGGCAAAGGGTGAGACAGTAGAATCCCACAAGGGTGAGACAGTAGATCCAACTTCCAAATCCATCCAGAGTTGAAGGACGCGCACCCATGGTTCTTAGTGAGCAACTTAGTTGTCGAGTTGGTTGAATACCAACCATCTTTGCTATGACCCCAATACAGTCGGTCAGACAGAACATTTGTCGGTAGTGGAATTTGAACAATATGATCAATATCGGTAGCTGGTAAATAGTGATGTAGAGTGAAACGTAACTTCTGTGTATCCTAGTTATTAGACTGATCGATAAAGTGATTGACCGTAAGCGCAGATACTTCCACAGGGAGCGAACCAACCACTTTGTCAATTAGGGGTGTCAAAAGTCCAACAATCAGTCCAGAAATTGACGGAACAACCATCACCGATGCTCCATCGTAGACCTTGCTGGAAGAGATGTCGGATTGACAAAAGGCGACCCCACTACCAAGAGGTATTTTGTTTTTTAAGATAACTGAGAAGTGGTGTACATTTCAAGTATTTTTCAGAGATGACGCGGACCCAAATATTATTTGGTTCAGCAATCATCTTCAAAAGAAATTTCATTTGGAGAGCGATATTCATGGTTTCAGCTTTATGCAGACCCAGACCACCATTAAGGGTGTCCGAGGAAATCTTATCCCAGCTGATTAGCGGCGAAGAACCAGAATCTTTGTTAAAAAAAACGATATGTAAACCTTGTCCAACTCATGGAGGATATTAGATGGAAGTAGAAAGGCGTTCATAAGGAATAGGGGTTGTGCACTGAGATTTGACTGAATCAGGATCTTCCGACCTTCGGCAGAAAGACAGCTGGCTTTCCACTTAGTTAGTTGATTTTTCGATTTGATTACAACCTCCACGAATGTGTCTCTATTGACACGACCGTTAATAATCAGGCAGCCCAAGTATTTTTCAAAATTATTTGCTTGCGGTATACCCACAGTACTGGTAATGGAGTGGATGGAAGCAGAACTCGTATTTGTGGATACTTGAAAACTAGACTTGTGTAAATTGATCTTTTGACCAGAAGCCGTACGAAATTTGTCCAAGATTGTGGTGACAGAAGTGCATGCAGATGGAGATGCTTTAGTGAAAATCAGAACGTCGTCAACGAAGGCAAAGAAAGGAATCTTATGGGAGTGACCAAAGGAGATGCCCACATCCTTGTTAATTGTTGATTCTAATTGCAGGTTTTGAGCCAAAACTTCCGAAGCCAAAAAGGGGATAGTGGATCGCCTTGCCTCAAGCCTCTGCTGGGAATGAAAATCGATGACGGTTTGTCATTAACCAAAAAAGAGTAAGACACCGTAGAGACACATTCCCTGATCCAGGAGATGAACTTATGGTCAAAACCAAATCTGGACATCACTTGAAACAAAAAGGGCCACTTAATTCTATCGTAAGCCTTTTCCATATCAAGCTTTAAGGCGACCAACCCTTGCTTTCCCTTCTTTGATCTAAAGGTATGGAAAATTTCGTGAGCTATTAGAATGTTGTCATGGATTGATCGCCCTTTTGTAAAAGCACCTTGCAGAGGGTGAATTAATTTGTCAAAAATCGTACCCAGTCTAGATGTCAGGACTTTCGCAATTATCTTACAGATAGTTGAGCATAAACTAATAGGCATGTAATGATTAATCATTGAAAGGTTATCTTTCTTTGGCAGAAGAGTTATAAAAGTGTGATTAATATATTTGCCTTAGAAGCCTGCCGGAGGTAAAGAATGGTTTGACAGCCTTGGTAACCGATGAACCCACAGTCTGGAAGAAACCCGTAGGCAACCCATCGGGTCTCAGAGTCTTATCTTCTTTCATAGTAAAAAGGGCATTTTTAATTTTTAGATTCGAAATCGGCCTAGTAAGCAGGACAATATCTTAGGATGTCACGTCTTGGGAGATTACCTTAGCAAATCATCAACCTTCTGCAAAGGATCAACCGAAGAGCGGAATTTTGAAGTAAATTGTTGAAGAAACTATTGTTGAATAAAGTCTGGGTCAGACGATTGGAGACCATTGACAAGAGGAAAACATGTCATTGTTCTTGCCAAAGAATACTCACACTCACAACTAGTATAGTGTGTAAGCAAGAGATCGATCCACAGGGAAATCTATTCAATTCGAGTGTCAATTCTAATCGCTAACAGAGAATATGGGGGTTTTTGGTGTGAAAGAGATCCGCCTTTTATCAAAGCGGAAGCAAGGAAACAAAGGAAATTGGTTTTAGAATGCAGTGAAGAGAAATAGGTTCACCTACAATTTATCACTTCGATTGATGAATTCGATCCTTGTTTCAGCCTCTAGTTCTTGTCTTTTCCGATCAATGTCCTTGTCCAGATCTTATGTAAATTACTAGTCCTACGAGTCCTAGCAACCCTTATCTCTAAATAACCTTAACACGGTTAAGATTTAACCTAGAGATAGCATTAAGAATATGAATTAACCAAGGTACATGCAATACCAAGCTACGAGTCGATATTTAACATATATTCAACTTCCTACACATCCAATTAGTCCTACAAGTCCTAAAGGGATATGATTGCCACGTGGGTTAAGGTTCGCTACGAGGAATCTGCAAAACCCTAGCAATTGAATGAATCTACTCTAACTAGTTGATCAGACCAGATAGAATAAAACACATTCAAGCAATTAAGCACAAAGAAGTCAAAACATTGAAATAGGAATAAGAACTAGATTAAGAAACTCACAATTCAACAATCAAAGATCTAAACTGTAGGCGAAACCTTGAGAGTTTAGTTGCTCATGCTCAACGGCGCTCTCAACAATGGAATAAAGTGCATAAGGTTAATGAAATAATAAACTAGAAAAGCCTTAAATAGTATTTAGAAAGTCGGCCAAACAACTAAATTAAACCCTAATTAAAATCCCGAATCGAATGTTCAGTTTCTGCACGGGCCGCGGGGCGGCCGACGATTCAGTGAAGTCCTCTGTTTCCCTTCGAGCCGCGGGGCGGCCAACGATACTGCGGGGTGACCTGCGATTCTTCCGAACTTCTCTTCCGAGACTTCACCAGCTCCTATGCATCTTCCTTAGCTTGTTTTCACTCTTTAATTTCCAATTCATCTCACCTTCAATCTACTATCTCTGAAATAAACCATAAAATCATGTAGATTCCACCTCTTCCAACTCAACAAGTAATTATGTAAATTCAACTAAATATATGCAATATTCACAACTAAACTTATGCTAAATGCAATCTATTATGCAACACTAAATATGCTCTATCAACCATTTTCGAGAGTAATATTCCTTATGAACTTTTTACCCCTCTTAATGATAGCTACTCTGTGGAAATACCCAGTATTAGAGTCAGTTAGTTTGACATGCTTGATCTTTGCTCGTTGGGACCAGTAATGCCTATGAAAGTCCAGAAGTCGTTCCCGTTTATTGAGCAGTCGCCTCATTATAATAAGGTCGTTGGGAATGAAGTTAGACACCAGCTTAGATTGTAAATCTAATAGGGTCGCATCAGTAGCGACGATTTGGCTGCTGATGTTGTCGAACGATTTCTTGTGCCAGATTTTGGAAGAGATTTTAATTGGATGGTTTTTTGAGTGAGTTTGAACATAAGGGACCCAGGACGGTTCAGACACCAAGCTTGAACGACAATATTATTATAATCCACCCTTTTGGTTCAGGCAAGCTCAAACCGGAAGGGCTGGTTGCTACACTGATATGGTAAACGGGTGCACTTGTAGGCGAATGTAATCATAATTATTTAAAAGATTTGTTAGGATTAGTAGACGGTCCAGTCTCTCGAGGCAGTTGTCAGGGCCCCCTTTCTTCCTTTTCTAGGTAAACTCCTCTCCAAATGAAGGGACATCCTTAAGATCCAAATAATTCCTAAGGTGATTGAGCCTAGTAAACCTCGAAGGCATCATCGGGGCACCCTCAACCTTGTCCGCTGGGCAATCAATGTCATTGAAATCTCCCATTATACAAAAAGGCAGAGATAGTTGCTCGATATAATTGGTAACAGATTCCCAGAACACCTGCTTCAGTCTGTTGTCGGGGGGGGGGGGGGGGAGCATACACAACAATGAAATCAATTGTAGACCCACGGATATGATCCGTAAAGTAGAAATGGATAAATCGGTGGTGAGTGGAAACAAGATCGATAGACCCATGAGAAACCGGAAGGTCTTTCCAAAGTAAGCAGATCCCTCAAGCGAAACCAATAGCTGGATAGAAAGCGATGCCAGAGAAGCCACACTTCTTCCAAGCAATGTCAGGTGAAATTTTATTAGTTTTGGTTTCAAGTAGAGCGATAACATTTATAGAACTGTTTTTACAGAACATATCAATATTTGTCCATAAATTACGGCTTCGGATACCACATGAATTCCATGTACATATATTCATTAAAAACTATTGCGATAGTGTAACCCTTTGTAGGGCTCGATCCGGAAATCGAACGATCCAAATGTCTATGAACCTTATTATGTTGTTGTATCAAACTAGAGAGAAAAACAAGAAGTTTCATCGTATGTGTCGTCGAGTAACAAGCATTCCTAGAGAGTAATAATTGGGAGAGTACATAAACAATTGTGTATAAGTCCTTTTACGGAGAAGAAGGTTCCCATAAAAAGAACTAAGATGTTAGTAAGTCCAAATACAACATTAAAAAAGGTAACAAAGAAGTGATTATACACTCCAAAGAGCAAGCATAGCAATACAGACCATAGATTATAACGTAAATCAGCCACTGAAGATTAACTTCAAAACTCCTAGAGACCATACAGAGAGCGTTACTTTGTAGAAAAAAATTGGTGTACATTCCAACTATGGAGAAGGAAGAAGCAAACCGAAACCGAGAAAACACATTGCCAAACCACCATAGCTGGAACACCGATATTTGAAGGTTGCAGGAGGCTCTCGCATAGGCCAAACTAGAAACAACAAAGAGCTTAACAACCCGGGTACAACAACTCATGGCAACAGAGAAGAAACGCGTAGAGGCAAGACCTTCGGTGGGTGTGTGAATCACCAAATCCGGCAAGGTATGAGAGCCCCTAAAAAAACAAGGGACTCGAGAAAAAGTGACAGCAAGGATAGCGATAACAACCTTAGAAGAAAAGGAGCAATTAAACACCCTAAACGACAGTACAGGGAGAATGGGTGAATAGATTAAACCATCCAGTGAGATGTAATGGGAATTTTAGTTCCATATGCATATTGTATTATGATAATTATGAGTATCTTGTTGGTAAGCAGGTGAAACGAACATAAAGGTTGTCGATGGGAGATAAACACTTACCAGACAACCGAGACCAGACACCGGTAGTGAGAAGGCTGATCGATTCATGACCGATGGAATAGATAGATTGCTGCAAAGATTACTCTTGAGCAAGGAACACCTAATTAGATGTGTTACAAAGGCCCCATGGGGCTTTGAAGATCCAAGAAGGTAATCCAACGAGGCTTGTGAGCCATTAATATTAGGCGACAAAGTTGTCGGTCGAGTCTTAAGCAGGCAAAGACAAGGCCGGGAGCGCATAAATCGAAATGAGCAGCAAGGTAACTAGCAGAGAACATGCCCAAAAAGCACCATGACAGCCCTTTCAAAAGCAGAGTTAGTCAGAACGAAAGAAACCCATTCAAAAACAGTAAATTGCCACCTTCCAAATTGTTTGGTAATCATATGCATTGAAATGTAAACAAGCTGAAGTTTCATTCTCATAAAGAACACCGTCGTAGAATAAGTTGTTGGTAATTGAACTGGGAAGTAAATCATAAACATGGGCGATAAGCATGACTTAATATGTTGGATCCCAATATTATGAAGTAAAAACTCATGATTCTTGTGTACTACAATTGTGCTAACCAAGATTGAAAAAAGAAATGGGATGTAGTTCCAATGAAAAAACAAAGTGTCAGGTTGTGGCAATAAAGACAGTCGAATTCGGAAGCCTTCCACTAGCCATGTCTGACGAGATCGGAGCTCACCCGGAGATACAAGGTATTTGTTTAGTAGACAAGCCTTGCAATAATAGAAGCAAGAACTACACAGCCAAGGGACAACGAAGCCATATAACTGCGAAACTCTATAACAAATAGTTCTTTTAAAAACAAGGACATACCGAAAAATGACAAAGAACTGAAGAAAGGTATGTATGTTCAATAACATGAGTGAGTTGTAACTAAACATACCGTAGTAGTAGGGGCGTTTCCACATCGAAGAACACCCCCTCTGACACTTAAATTCACCAATCCCGTGGTTGATGGCGAGAAATTGCGTGGGTGCAACGACAAATGCGAGGCACCCGCGCTAAACATGGATGGTTTGGATTACCTCAAATACAGAAGCACTAAAGGCTTCTGATGTTGGTGGCCATGGAGTTTGTTGATTTGGTGCGAGTGGAGAACCGAGCACACTATGGACGGGAGACTCGTGACAAACGACGACATCACCGGGAACCAGAAAGAGCCATCCTTTCTACCTCCCACCAACACCCTTATGACTTCGATTACGCCGACAAAGCATCCCGCACGACCAATTTCTGTGATTGATATCGAAATCTTTCCAATTTTAGATGATTTTTTGAAGACTCAAAGAGGGAAATCGAATCTTGGAGATATTGGGGTATTCTATGAGGGAGATCCTCTTAAATTTGATAAGAAAAGGATTAAGACAGAGGAGTAACGAAGGAGTTGCTCTGGATTGAGCAGTGGTCTTGTGCGAGACAAAGGTCGGCGCGGTAAGCGCTTTAGGGTTTGGGGAGGGAGATGGGTCAAGCGCGTGAAACACGTACATTTTTAGCCGTTGTACTCAGCCAAATTACAAAAGTTGGTGAGATTGATATTTAAAATGACTCATTAGAGACAAATTGGGTTTTTTTTATGACGAGGAACCCACCTTTGGTGACAAATCCCGAACACGTGACCCAGCCGACAAGAACTACGCACTAGGTAAACCGGCATGCGGTCGGCGACCCACTAATAAGGAGTAAGGCAAACCTTGTTGGAGCTTAAAAATAGCAGGGGACAAATTGGTATTTTAAAAGCCCTTATAAACATTTAGGTATTTTAAATGGGTTATGGTAGCAACCATGGGTTTTAGCAACCTTAAGTTTGCTAAAAGGTAAGCCCATGGTTGTGGCCTTTACCTTAAGGGAAGAGGTGGGAAGAGGTTACCTTGGTAGAGAAAGGTAACCTCTTCCCTTTTCTAATTTTTTTTATTTATGATAAAGTAGGTTGATATATTTTACATTTAGATTTATTAGTTGTAATGGGATTTAAAATGAAATAAAAATATATTTATATTTCATTATTTTTTAAAATAAAATATCCCATTGGTTTAATTTTTTTTTTCTATAATTTGAGCCCAATTTTATCCTATATATAAACCCATCTTGATCTATTGTAGTTGCACCTATTTTCTTAACCATGGATCACAATAATCCAAATACTCAACTCATTCCAAATATGCCTTTTGATCCAAATCTTATAAAAATATCCTCAATTTCAAGTGATGTTGCAAACGTTTAAAATATATTTTTATTTATTTATTGTGATAAAATATATTTATATTAACTACTTGCTATTTTTATTTAATCTAGATATAATAAAATATATCCACCCCTTATAATTATAATTTTAGAAGCAAAGTCTTTGTAAAAATTTGTGCCACGTGTCATATTCTGAGCAACCCTAAGAATTCATATCGGCAACCCACGTTCTCCCTTCAAATTAAGAAACCACCTCCTTCTTCTTTGATTCTTTCAAGTGGTGTTCTCTTTCCCTTTCCTTCTGATGGTAGTTTCTCCAAACCCACGTCCTCCCCCATACCCGTTTTCCATAGATCTCAAAACTGTTTCCTCCTCCTTTCTCTGTAAAATCAAAGCGCCGAGTTTGTCTCTCTACAAATGTGGAACATCCATGTTATCCCTTCCCCTATTATAAATTGACAAGGGCAACGACGGTGCGCTTGAGAAGCCAAATATTCAAGCAGGCAGAATTTTCGACCACCGAATCCCTGTTTTCTCATGGCTTCCAAGGTCGTCGTCGTCCAGATTTGCCGTCCATTGGTTGCAAACGCTGCAATCTTTCCATCCTTAATGCCCAAACCCCAATCTTCTCCTTGTACCTCCAATCCATCGCGCGTTCGGCCGCCTCGTGCACCGCCGTTGCTTAACGTACGTAGGCCAGCCTCCTCGACATCGTCTGCGCCCTAGAGGAGCTCGCCTCTCCCATAGGCTTCCCAAACTTGAAGAGGTACGCGGACCTACGATTTGGTGTTGTGCTAATTGATCTTTTTTTTTTATCAAGTGAATTTGATTGTTATTGATTTTTCAGATGAATTGCCCTTTAGATTGAAGCTTTCTATTGTCAAAGCTGCTATTTCGGTTTGTTCATTTCACTCTACGTACCTCCCCTAACTTCTTCTATTGATTTTTCATTGTGATTAACTGGAGTTGTCTGTGTTTGTTTAATCTAAATGAATGAACGAATTTATTGCTTGTCGGTGTTTATTGTAATGTCAATGAAATGATGTACAAAGAGGGGTGTACTTTGAGATCACATACTCAGGAGGATATTCAAGTAAGAAGGCAAGTGACATCCAACGCCAAGGTCATATTTTTTTGGCAGTTGATCACAATGAGTACCTACGCAGATACTCATGTGCGTAGGTACCTAGATCGGTTGTGGTAATTGTGGCAATAGGAAGGATTCTCATACCTATGTGAATATGAAGAGAAAAGTGTTCGCTGAAGTGGGGATAAAGTCCTTCAATGTAGATCTACTTGAGCAAGTCTCTGAAGTTGAACTGGTCGGGAAAGTTCACGAGTTGAATGCCAACGCTGATGTACATGGTTTGTCATTTATATATCAGTAGTAGTTCTTTCAATCTCTATTCATCTGTTTTAGGAATTGCCTATCTTCATGCTATGGATTCTTTTGTTTTTCCCTTCACTATATTGCATTTCTCATTTTAGGTTTTATTGTTGAGTTTATGAAGAGGTTACATTGGTTTTAGTATATTGGATATAATCTTCACAGAGATTATTGAAAGAATTGATGATTAATTCCCCTCTCCACTTTGGGTGATGTGGTTTCACTATGTATATTCACCGATAAACAACAATACTAATATAACCTGTGTTCCCATTAGTTATTCCAAATGATTCGCATCCAGACATTTTTTCCTTATACAATCTGTTAGATGTAGGCTTAGAGATTGAATCTAGAGTTCATACTTCTTACACATGGAGGTGGTATGATTTTTGTGCAAAATATCTCACCTGTAGGCTATAGTTTGAACATATTTTTATTACAAAATTGTCAATCGGATGCTCACAATAAATTAAGTTGACCAGGTCTGCCAGTTTTCATTAGTTCTTGTGAAGTTTCCTTTCACTTTTATCTTTTGTAATGTTTGATTGCGTGTTTGATGATAGTACAAAATTTTCCAGCTTCAGGAATCAAGTTTGTTTGTTTATAGGCCCTTTTTATTGTTTAACGGGTATAGTGCTTTATACTTTACCCAGTTCTCGGACAATGAGGAGGACGAGAAGGGCTCGACAGATGATGAATTGTACCATCCTGGCTGAACGACCTGGCTGTTCGTGTGGGTTGAGGAAGGCCATGAGATCGGTTGATTGGATTATGCTGTCCCGAGTTTTTGTGGTGCTGCTACTCATACTGTATTTTGTGTGGTGGCGTGGTGCTGTCATGAATCGGGTTTACTATGTGGGCCGGTTGTGTGAGCTAGGTTAGGGAGAGATAGATTTATATTGGTATGAGCCTATCATGTGGGCCTAATGCTACCCCAATTTGGATTGTGATTTCCGAATTAAGTCTCAGCCTTTTATTTAACATATATTGCTAAAGTGGTTTTAGGAATATATGTTAAATTTAGGTTGCCTTGTAGTCTTGTACTTTGATTCGGTATTTCTTTTTTTTTATTGGGGTAGTTAGCAGGTCGAATAGGGGTAGCAAAACTTGAGATGGACAACATTTTTGTGGTGGGGCTTGTGGACTGTTTTACCATTTTTTACGTCTGACTCTTGGTATGGTCTTACTTATTGCTACTCCTTGGATTTATACCACCATCTATAAATTTACCGGTTCAAGCTTTATATTTTACACCGTGGTTAGTAGATCAACTATGAACCATCCTTTCTCAATGCTTTGATTATATGGAAAGATTTTATAGTATGAATGATTCATTGATACTATAAATCTAGGATAAAAGTGAAAGGAAATTAGTTTTCAATATTAAATGCAATAGGAATAATAAATATAAAAAAAATAATCTAAAAAGAATAGTCTATTAGAGGGTATAAATGTATAATGGAGTAATTAAGCTCCGATTAAAATACACATCACCTTAAAACGGGTAAAAACATAAATCATTTATTTTCTGCATCCCATTTCACAAGCATAGTTGAAATTTATTATGGTTATGAAAATTGATTTTCAATATTAAATACAATGAGGAAAAAAAACCCAAACATATTAGATGCTCAACCTATCATATATTTAAGTCTGGAGCTTTGATAAGGGTCCCAAGATATTTTCGTTGGAATATTTTGTGGGCAAAATATTTAGATAGCAATGCATAAATTGTTTACTTCATTCAGGGGCGGTTCCTGGACCACCATTCCAGGGATACTTGTAGGTAAATTTTCATCATTCCGAGAATGCTGAAAGGTAAAATAAAATTTCTTTTGTAAGTTTTTTTCCGGGTTGGGGATGCTTGACCGAAAATATTAAGAAATTAATACTAATTTATTTTTTTTGGGGGGGGGGGGGGGGCTTGAGCATCCCAAAACATACATAAGCATCCGCCCCTGACTTCATTTATGAAATATGTGAAATTGAAGATTACAAATAATTGATCAAATTTATCATGAGATATTGGTGCTATTCAAGTGAAATAGAACGTTATAAATTGTGACTTAATGAGTTTAATCATCGTCTATAAGGTGTTTGATGAAATGTATCTAAGTATTTAATATTTCAAATATGGAAATGAATTTAAAATTAATTTTTAAAGTGGGTCATATTGAAATTGATTTATAATTTACACGAATTTGAGAGGTATAACGTATTTTTAAAAATTATTTCGGCCTCTTAGGGTTCATACTTAAACATAGAGTGCCTCTTTCTAATTAAAGGTCTAAGACATTATAAAAAAACATACACTAAATATATTTTTTTAAATTCTTTAGCTATATAGGGTTTATACATTTTAACTTAAGGTATCTTTATCAAATCGATTTATAATTTTGACAAATTTAAGAGGTAAGACATGATGTTTGCAATGTTCTAAAACACGTTTGGCGGGTGCATGGCGGTAGGGTAGGGTACGGTCACGGGTCTAAGCGGGGTGTAGACGGATTTCATGGCGGGTCTTTGTAGTCTATGAGGGTTTATTTAGAACAGTGGATGTGTGTAATAGATAAAGTATCTTAAGAGGATCCAATCTTAATTTTCTTAAACAAAAAATTATAAGGTTTCTTTTCTTTGCCTTCAATTAGGACGGATGTTAGGAGAAGCGTGAAAGCGGCTGGTTGTAGAGGTAAACTTGGAAAGAGGTAAAAGGGTTTGCCATGGTTGTAGAGGTAAACTTTTAGAAAGAGGTAGAAAAAGTAAAAATTATTTTAAAGAAAAAAAATAAATGAGTTGTAAAGTTGTAATAAGAAGATTGGGAAAAAAAAGGGGAAAAGAGGTTACCCATGGTTGCGGATGGTCTTAGTCTCATACTCTCAGCCAACTGTTCTTTCTTTCATAAACCCTCTTCCCTCTTCTCCCAAATTGAAATAGTGGATTGTTCCTACTGCTTCAACTTTCCAGTGGCCATTGGAGGACTTCAAATTAGCATCGATAATTTTCCACACTCTCCTACTTGGGCACCAATTCCTTGAACAACAAAAGACACGTTGTAATTTCAGCCATCCTTCAAACTAAACCAGTTCCTAATTATCTCCACCAACAAATTAACTCCAAAATAGTTCAATTGCCAGTTTGACAAGGTTGAATGCGTTGCTGGCATCAACCCAAGTTGTCCAACCACAACACTAAATGTTGAAAAAAAAAATATTGGGGGGGGGGGTGAATTAGAACTCCCTCTTCCTTTTCAATATATTGAACCAAATCAGGCAACACATTGGGGAAGTGAAATCCGGTGAGATTTTGGCTAGACAAATCAAAAAGGAGAGGGATAACATCTCGCAGCATGGTGGAGATGGGGTTGGAGTCGGAAGAGCAGCAGCGAGGCAAGATCTGGTGAGGCAAGATTAGGGCTTGTTTTAAGGAAGACCTTATTGAAGAGGGTGGGTTGGGTTCTTATTTTTATATACTACTCCCTCCGTCTCACAATGGTTGTCTTTAACTATTCATACACGTTTTCTTAAGAAGCTAAAAACTATATAAAATATCAATATTTTATTAAATATTTTTAAATAATATCACAAATATTACTAATTAGTATAGAATTATTTTAAATAATTAATTAAAAATAAATATTTTATATATTTTTCAACTTCCTAAAAAGCGTGCATAAATAGTCCAAACACAACCTTTGTGGGACGGAGGGACTTTGTGGGACGGAGGGAGTACTTATTTAATAGAAATCCGGGTTTAAAATTGTGAACCAAATCAAAAAGTACTTTTTTTATGACTTGGAGGTTTCGAGGTTATCGACTAGTCCTCCACGGGCCGAGCACTAGCCTGCAAAACACTCGAGCTGGGTAAGCCATGCGGCAAGCCGCAAGACAGGCTGACCCATGTCAAGGCAAACCAAGGCATGAGTACCCACTCAATCACAAAATGCTCCTAGTGGGATTTGAACCCTTGACCTCATGATAGTGAGACACAAGGAAGTACCTCACTCTTACCACTGGGACAAGAGGTCATTAGTAAATCAAAAAGTACTTATTTGTCTATTGGAACACTTTTAAAATACCTAAATGTCTGTAAAGATTTTTGAAATACCAATATGTCTAAAGGGTGTCATTTAAAATACCAATTAGTCTTTTCGACCATAATTTCGGAAACCATATTCATACCATGTATTTAACAACAATGTATAGTTTATATATAGGGATGGAAATCACTTGTGGGTGACCGACTCACCCAACCCATCCGATCCGATTATAAGGGTGAAAATCCGGGAAAAAAAAAGATGATGAGTCGGGTGAAACGGGTGATGTGTCGGCTGATGGGTGATATATTTTCCACCCGTTACCCAACCCATCACCCAATCCATTACCCAACCCGCTTAACCACCCATTAGCCCACACGGTTATTAAAAAAAACGTCAGTATATAAATAATACTCCCTCCGTTAAGAAAAACATGTCGTTTTAGGAGTAAAATCTTGTTAAGAAAAACTTGTCGTTTTAGATATTTTGGTGTTTACTTTCCAAAATTACCCTTGTCATGATTAGATGTTTGTTAGTTGTAGTTTTCAATAAAGTGGAAAAGTAAAGTGATAATTAGGGGTATAAGTGTATTTTTGTTTGCTTTTATTTTTGTCGAGATTAAAGACCACCTGGATTGTGGCAGGCTTGACAACATGGCTGAACGTCTCATCACAATCAATACCTACCTGCTGAGATCTACCGTTGATCACGAGACGGGCTCTGATACCATGTTAAAATCAGTTGGTCCTGGTGCGGGTCAAGACGCTGGAGGGAGGTCGTGTGTGCGGGCCCATATACGGGATACTCGAACAGCACATAAACCCAAACGAGGTTCCATCTCAAAACCAATTGGCAATGAGAGTAGCCCACCAATCTTATATGTTGTTCAAGTATTCTCTAAATTACCGATGTGGGACAACCACCAATCCAACACGCCCCCTTAAGTGCAACGACATTTTTAGCCAACAAGTTACACTTGCCACATGCGCTTATATGAGAACCAATGCCCGCGACATGCCACAAGGCCAGCCAGCGACCCCACCAATGCGAAGACCGAAACTAGCCAAATGTTGTGAGCCTAATCTACCATGTTTTACAGTAACTTTTATATCGTTTTCTGCATACATTTCATGCATTTGGGCTAAGATAATACATAATCTATGTAGTTTATGTTTATTTGCCAAATTATGGAATCTACACCAGTTTCTGTTTAATTTCGCAGAATTCGAGGCAAATTACAGCAGTTCTGAGAAAGGCCAAAAAAGCTCGGAACTCAACTACAGAAGTTCAAGGTCAAGAAGTAGCGGAACCAGTCGAATCAAGCTAGGAGCCCAACTTTATTCGATCTAGAGTAATCATACTCGATCTCGACGAAGGGTGTTCGAGCCTGTCGAGAAGAACCTGATCGAGAAACTGAGTCAGAGACAACCCGACTCTCGGAAGCCAACTCGATCTCGAGTAAACTTTGTCGAGATCGACAACACTGTGATGCCATGTCCGGAGTCGACGAGCTGTGCCAAGTCGACAAGCCGAAGACGGAGAAGCCAAGCACCACCGTACTCGATCTCGAGGAATTTCCTCGATCTCGAGGACCAGCTCCGCACCTGTCCGAGCATGTCGAGGAAGAGAAACCCGAGACGTCCAACAAAGCCATGGTCGACAACAATCCTAGTCGATCTCGAGTTAGTTTGGTCGAGATTGAAGAACGCCATGTCTAAGCCGCGTTACGCGTTTTGCTTTCCTACGCGCATTGGGAGTCCTTGCATCCGATTCTATCCAATTTGGCCGAGATCTATCAAGTTCTATCTATGGAGAAGACCTATCAACACATGGAAGATATTCTACCTATTTTATATTTATTTCCCTTTTAGATTTAATTCCTAAATTACATTTATTTATCTTAAAGTCTTTAGATACAGATTTAGATAAAGATAGATATATTCTATCCTTGAATAGCAAGGAGTAGAAGGCTATAAATAAAGTCTTAGGGGCTGATTTTTCATCATTCAATTTCAGCGAGAACAAGTAGTAGTAGAGAGAGAGAGTTTGTGGTGAGCAAGGTGGAAAGGCGAAAGCGGATTTTTCTTGTTTGGTTGTAAGCTCTCTTTGGTTTAATTTAATGTAAGTTAGTTTCTTTTGTTATTTAATGTCTTTCTTGATAATGAAGAGTGAGTAGTCCACCCACTTCTGGGGCTGGGATGAGCCCGACGGTGGCCATGTAAGGTGATGCAGTAAAGGTACAATCTTGTTATGCAATTCGTCTTCTATCCCTATGAGCATGATTCTTTTGCGAGAGTTGTTTGCGAGAGTTGAATGTGATCCTTGTTTGTGTTATTGAAGCGAAAGTGATCTTAATGCAACTTGGATTAATTATGTGAAAAGGGTTAGTAACAATTAGGGTTTATGCGAAAGCCTCTATATGCCTATTTGTTAATAACGAAAGTTATTTTGATGGAAAGCATGATCTTTTATGCCTTTATGTGTTACTTTGCATGGTTATCGTTGTGGTGTTGATACCCTGTCTTTAGAAGTTCTTTATATATTGAGTTTATTTCGTCGGAAATCTGAGTTCTGTGTTCGAAATCTGCAATTTACAGTTTTCTGTGTTTTTGTCGGTCTAGGGCAAATCTTGTCGATCTCGAGTTAGGTTTAGTCGAGATCGAGTAGGGTTTGGTCTAGATCGAGTTGTGTGTCCGAGCTTCTGCTTCTGTCGTCGACTCTGAAGTTTCTGTTTCTGCTGTTGTTAGTCGATCTCGAGTTAGCTTTGTCGAGATCGAGCAGTGTCTGTCCTTGCTTTTATTTTCAGTCTTCGTGTATTATTTCTGTCTTTGTTTCTTTGTTTCTGTCTTTTCTGTTTGCTTTTCTGCGAGATTTACAGCTACCTAGGATCCGCTGACACGCTTCCTTGTGGATCGATCCTGACTTCCCACTACTGCATAGGAAGGGAGTCTTGTAATCATTTGCAAGGGACGAAATCTGGTTTTGCTGTGATTTATTTATATTTTATTGCAAGTCTCAATTTCCTCCTCACAACACCGAACTGGCCATTCTAATCCCTGAAAACAACTATGAAATTCGCACTCAATTCCTTATTGAAATTAAAAATCATGCTTTTCATGGTAGATTTAATGAATCCCCTCTGCGCCATATTAACAACTTTACTGACATGTGTCGTACTCTTTCTGAAGGTACCACCTTGGAGTACATCCTGATGAAAGCTTTCCGTTGGTCTCTAGCTGGTCCTGCATTGAAATGGTTGGAAGGGCTGAAACCACGATCTCTCACGACATGGGATCAAGTGAAGCAGGAACTTCTGAACAAATTCTTTCCTCCTGCCAAGACAGCACTCCTGTGCCAAAAGATCACATCTTTCAAACAGCAGCCTGGAGAGACGCTATAAGGATCTACTGCGATCCTGCCCTACACATGGACAGCAACCCTGCGTAGTTCAAGAGATCTTCTTCAATTCTCTGGACTTGGCTGCAAAGGACAGAATCAACACATATACTCACTATGAGTATCTGACAATGCCGCCTGCAGAAGCATGGGCTGCTCTCGATAAGCTGACCAACTATGACAACAAGTATGGGACTCCAGTCAACTATGAGAAGAACCCCTACGCCAGGCTAGCACCATCCATACCCTTATATGAGCCCCCTATAGAGATTGATCCAGATGTTAGGGAGCAGTACTACAGAGATCAGAATAAGAAGCTCCTTAAACAAGTAAAATATATGTCTGTCAACCAGCCTTGTATTGAATGCGGATCACAGAGCCACACCACTACTGAGTGCCCACACACTGAGCAAGTCAGGCTGGCAGAATACCACGAAGAGGTAGCTTACGCAGGGGGTCCCAATTGCTACATGGGGGACCAAAGGTTTCAGCAACCACAATGGAACCAAGGTGCCACTAGGAACCCCCCGCCCTACAGAGCTCCAGGACATCCGGAAAGAGACTAGAAAATAGATGATCTACAAAACTGTCTTAGAGGAAATAAGGAGAAATCATACAGAAACCAGGCAATCCTTCAACTCAGTCTACACTCAGATTCAGGGCATCAACTCTAGGCTTGGGGAGATTGATATATGGCGGAAATCAGTTGATACACAGATTTGCCAGCTAGCAGTAGGAGTCCCCAGACAGACAGGTTCACTCTCAGGATCTTCAGAACCAAATCCCAAGGGACAGACTGGACACATCGCTGCTGTAAAACTCAGAAGCGGCCATCAACTACAAGAGCCAGAGGTCGGAAAGCAGCAGGACAGAAAATCTGAGAAACAGCTCGATATCGACCAACAGCAAGTCGATATCGACAACAACCTAGTCGATCTCGAGCAAGGCCAGCTCGATCTCGAGGAACAAGTGAATAAACCCTCATCTGCACTAAACAGCAACTCGAAGTCGACTACAGTGGTCGAGATGGAGAAGGACGTAGTCGAGATCGAGGAAGGTCAGGACGAGATCAAGAAAGCTTCAGCGAATCCGACATCTGTTCTGGCTCCAAATCAGAAAAAGAAGCTGCCCTTCCCAACAAAATCTCCAAGGGACCCAGCAGAGAAGAAATTTCAGTGCTTCATCAAGATGCTTCAGAAGCTCAACGTCACCATCCCCTTCACAGAAGCTCTCAATGAAATGCCATCTTATGTCAAGTTCCTGAAGGAGATTCTGAGCAAAAAGCGGTCAATGGCTGAAATTACAGAGGAGTGCAGCCATTTGGACATACTTGAGAAGAGGCCAAATCCAGGTAAGTTTGCTATAACCATTGGATTTGGTCAATATAGATTTAATGCTTTATGTGATCTTGGAGCTAGTGTGAGTATAATGCCTTTAACAATTTGGTCCAAGATTAAGATAGGTGCCTTAGAGCCTGTGGATGCTAAGCTGTATATGGCCAACAACAATGTGGTCATTCCAACAGGCATGGTGGACAATGTGCCAGTGCAAGTAGGTAAGTTTTTCATCCCTGCTGATTTCTTAGTTATTGATATGGCGGAAGACCCTGCTTGTCCAATTATTCTAAGAAGGCCCTTCTTGGCGACGGTGGATGCCAACATAAGCGTAAGGAAGAGAGTACTCACTTTCAACATCAGTGATGAGGTAATTGAGTATTCCTTTAATAAAACTGAAAGGCATATAGGTCCAATGGAAGAGGTAAAATCTATCTCAGCTGGCTACATCACTTGCGGGGAACCCAAGGTAAGAAATATGACACCTAAGGAGCTGGAAAAGAGGGATATTGAGGCCCAGGTGGAAGAGATCATGGCTATCCTAATGGAGGAAACAGAGAATCCACTCGACACAGACCAAGGTACGTCATTATGGACTAACTATTTTTCGGATGCCTTGATAGGAGAAAAGTATGGGGTCATAGTCGACCAAGATTCCTCGATATCGAGGACTCTAGTCGATCTCGACCAAAACCAAGAGCCTCCACCAGCACCAGCGTCGTCGAGCAGCAAACCCGAAGATCAGAACTCCTCGAGATCGAGTAGAGTACTCAAGATCAACCACCACTTCGCTGCCTCGACTTCGCCTTCCTCGACGCTGACTCCACCAGAAGGGCAAATCTCCTCTAGATCGACCAATCTAGTCGAGATCGAGCAAACCTCATCAATCTCAGCTCCTGCATCCTCGAGCAGCAAGCCACCAGAACCTAAAAACTCGTCGAGATCGAGTAATACTACTCGAGATCGACCAAACATTGTGGTCCCCGATTTCGTTTCTGCGAAGGTAAGCCAATGTATGGATCTTTCTTCTCCTATTTCCATTAAAGATCTATCTATACATGGGAGAGGTTTGCCTTGGTATGTGGGCTTATGTAGGATTTCCAATGATGAGCCCAAGGAGTATGAAGTTGGAGACAAACTCTATGTTTCCAAATCTAAAGATCATTGGTTTCCTAACAAATTCAACAAGAAGAGGATGGGACCTTTCGTGGTGAACAAGATCCATTCTGGAGGATTACAGCTGATGGACAAGAATGGAGTCCTATTTGAAGCCCAAGCTACATGGGCCCTGAAAATGCCACCATGAGCTTAATGGAGAAAGTCGGCCTAGCGACTATAAAATCTAGAGCTTGTACATAGACATTTATTTTTGGGACTTTTTGGACATTACTTTTGTTTGTTTTTGGTTTTGAACATTTTTAGTTTTTCTATTATGGGTATATGTCTTCTACACTTTTTCAGGTCCATGGGATAGAAGCAAGCTAAATCAGACTTGGCCCGGGCATTTACACTCGATATTATGAAGCCCTGCACATCTGTCTAGTGAGTTTCTTTCTTTACCCTTGTTTTTATACAGTGAGGACACTGTAATGTTTAAGTATGGGGTGGGGGAAAGGCTTACTTTGTGCATATTTGATTTATTTGACATTATTTATGCATTATTTCTTGAATTGCTACATGGCTATTTTGGAATTCATTATTGAATTATGTGCTTATATGCATATTTTCCAAAGTTTTGAAAAAATGACCCCCATTGAAATTTTTGATAATGTCATGGAAGCTTTAATTGAACTCGACGATGCAAAATTAAATTCATTAGAGATATAGCATGAAATTGCCTAGTAAAGGGAAGTCACAATGAAGTGCATTATTTTCTTAAAAACCATGAAAGGAGGTAAAATTTGATGTTGCTTATGACATTTTGCATGATAAGATGATGGAGGACTTTATATTTCCATATAATGCTCATATTTGTATATCCTAGCCTTACCTGTGCTTATGCATCACAAAAGCCATAATATGCCTTATTTCAATTATTGCTCCACATGATCTAAATATTTGCCATTCTGTACCTTATCCGGGGATTATGTTGAGAATGATGTTACATTATGGAGATTATCATATGGTATTTGTGTTGTTGTTATCATTATTGGAGTTTGGCGGGAAAATGTTTGAAAAATATGGAAAATTTAATGAGTGAAAGAAAATCCAATCACCTCAGGAGATAAAGGTAGATTGACCCTGCTCGCTAAGATAATAGTTTGGCGAGATGGGACACATTGTGAGGAGTCCAAAGCACTAAGTATCCGGGGCTACTCATGACACCCATGTTTGCGACTCGCGAGAAGGCAGTGCTGATGTTAGAGAGGTAAAAGCATTATTATTGATAAAAGCATCATGAAAGGTGATAATTCTTATGAAGAAGGAATGTGGAAATTCAGTTTGGAAAGTACTCCATTTCCCCGGATCATTAGCACCACATTGCCTGAAATTGCCCACCTTTAGCCTTTTACCAATCTACTCCTTATTTGAGCTTAAATTAAAGTCCTCTTGATTATTAATGCTTTGTCACGAATGAATGTTTTGCATAACCCTCCTTTTGTGAGTAGATGTTGCTTTTGTATATTTGCACATGCATGGATCTGTGACACTAGTACCTTTTCGAGGATGGTAGTTGATTGCAGGGTTATATGGCAATGAATCTAAGATGTTGAAAGTTTTGATTTCTTCCCCTGAATGAAAAATAAAAGTATTGCTTGAGGACAAGCAAGCTTAAGTATGGGGTGTTTGTTGTGAGCCTAATCTACCATGTTTTACAGTAACTTTTATATCGTTTTCTGCATACATTTCATGCATTTGGGCTAAGATAATACATAATCTATGTAGTTTATGTTTATTTGCCAAATTATGAAATCTACACCAGTTTCTGTTTAATTTCGCAGAATTCGAGGCAAATTATAGCAGTTTTGAGAAAGGCCAAAAAAGCTCGGAAATCAACTACAGAAGTCCAATGTCAAGAAGCAGCGGAACCAGTCGAATCAAGCTAGGAGCCCAGCTTTACTCGATCTAGAGTAATCATACTCGATCTCGACGAAGGGTGTCCGAGCCTGTCGAGAAGAACCTAATCGAGAAACTGAGTCAGAGACAACCCGACTCCCGGAAGCCAACTCGATCTCGAGTAAACTTTGTTGAGATCGACAACACTGTGATGCCATGTCCGGAGTCGAAGACCTGTGCCAAGTCGACAAGCTGAAGACGGAGAAGCCGAGCACCACCGTACTCGATCTCGAGGACCAGCACCGCACCTGTCCGAGCATGTCGAGGAAGAGCAACCCGAGACGTCCAGCGAACCCATGGCCGATAACAATCCCACTCGATCTCGAGTAAGTTTGGTCGAGATCGAGGAACGCCATGTCTGAGCCGCGTTACACGGTTTGCTTTCCTACGCGCATTGGGAGTCCTTGGATCCGATTCTATCCAATTTGGCCGAGATCTGTCAAGTTCTATCTATGGAGAAGACCTATCAACATATGGAAGATATTCTACCTATTTTAGATTTATTTCCCTTTTAGATTTAATTCCTAAATTACATTTATTTATCTTAAAATCTTTAGATATAGATTTAGATAAAGATAGATATATTCTATCCTTGAATAGCAAGGAGTAGAAGGCTATAAATAAAGCCTTAGGGGCTGGTTTTTCATCATTCAGTTTCAAAGAGTACAAGTAGTAGTAGAGAGAGAGTTTGTGGCGAGCAAGGTGGAAAGGCGAAAGCGGATTTTTCTTGTTTGGTTGTAAGCTCTCTTTCGTTTAATTTAATGCAAGTTAGTTTCTTTTGTTATTTAATGTCTTTCTTGATAATGAAGAGCAAGTAGTCCACCCACTTCTGGGGATGGGATGAGCCCGACGGTGGCCATTTAAGGTGATGCGGTAAAGGTACAATCTTGTTATGCAATTCGTCTTCTATCCCTATGAGCATGATTCTTTTGCGAGAGTTGAAGGTGATCCTTGTTTGTGTTATTGAAGCGAAAGTGATCTTAATGCAACTTGGATTAATTATGTGAAAAGGGTTAGTAACAATTAGGGTTTATGCGAAAGCCTCTATATGCCTATTTGTTAATAACGAAAGTTATTTTGATGGAAAGCATGATCTTTTATGCCTTTATGTGTTACTTTGCATGGTTATCGTTGTGGTGTTGATACCCTGTCTTTAGAAGTTCTTTATATATTGAGTTTATTTCGTTGGAAATCTGAGTTCTGTGTTCGAAATCTGCAATTTACAGTTTTCTGTGTTTTTGTCGATCTAGAGGAAATCTTGTCGATCTCGAGTTGGGTTTAGTCGAGATCGAGTAGGGTTTGGTCTTGATCGAGTTGTGTGTCTGAGTTTCTGCTTCTGTCATCGACTCTAAAGTTTCTGTTTCTGCTGTTGTTAGTCGATCTCGAGTTAGCTTTGTCGAGATCGAGCAGTGTCTGTCCTTGCTTTTATTTTCAGTCTTCGTTTATTATTTCTGTCTTTGTTTCTGTGTTTTCTGTTTGCTTTTCTGTGAGATTTACATCTACCTAGGATCTGCTGACACGCTTCCTCGTGGATCGATCCTAACTTCCCACTACTGCATATGGAGGGAGACTTGTAATCATTTGCAAGGGACGAAATCTGGTTTGCTGTAATTTATTTTTATTTTATTGCAAGTCTTAATTTCCTCCTCGCAACACCGAACTCGGCTCTGATACCATGTGAGATCATGAGATTGATTGCAATGTCCTCCTTGAGGGTTTCCATCCATTGATAAACATATATATAGGTTACAAAGGTATTTTGCCTTAACGGGCTGTTAGCCCACTATAAATGAGAAGACCTATGTAATCTATCATGTGAGATCGCGAGATTGATTGTAATGTCCTCCTTGAGGGTTTCCATTCATTCATAAACATATATATATATGTTACAAAGGTATTGTGCCTTAACGGGGTTTTAGCCCACTATACAAGAGGAGACCTATGTAATCTATCAAAACCCCCGCAGTCGAAACGGGCGGGGTCCGTACAGTGAGACTGGAACAAAAATCAATGAACAATTGTCTAGGTAAACCATTGTTGAATATATCAGCGTACTGATAAGAGGACGAGACATGTAGAACGCGGACATGTCCAATGGAAACCTTGTCCCTGACGAAGTGGAGATCAAGCTCAATGTGCTTCGTGCGTTGATGCTGGACTGGGTTGCTAGCCAGATAGACGGCGGAGACGTTGTTAGCGTAGAGGCGAGTGGCCTTCTGAAGAGGGCATCGGAGCTCAAGGAGGAGATTGCGGAGCCAAGAGCACTTGGAGAAAACGTTGGCAACACCCCTGTATTCTGCTTCTGCGCTGGATCAAGACAAGACTAATTGACGCTTAGCTGACCACGACACAAGGGTGTCGTTGAGGAAGACACAGTAACCAGACGTGGAGCGACGTGTGTCAGGGCAACCACCCCAATCCGCATCAGTGTAAGCAACAAGATCAAGCTTAGAGGAAGGAGTGATCGTGGTGCCGAGCTCGAGGGTGCCGCTGATGTATCGAATGGTCCGTTTCAGAGCCTGAAAGTGAGGTTCCCTGGAAGCATGCATGAACAAGTAGACCTGCTGCACGGTGTAACTAATATCATGCCTTGTGAAAGTGAGATACTGAAGAGCACCAGCGAGGCTTCTATAAAGTGTCGGATCATCAACCAAATTACCAGAATGAGCACTGAGCTTGTTGGATGTATCGACAGGGGTGGCGACTGGATTACAGTTGACCATCTTAGCCCGAGCAACAATATCAGCAGCGTATTTACTTTGTGAAAGAAACAGACCAGACGCATGACGCTGAACAGCAACTCCTAAGAAGTAGGACAACTGACCCAGATCAGACATGACGAATTCCGCACTCAACTGTGAAATCATGGACGTCCGAAGATCATCAGAAGAGGCGGTGAGAATGATGTCGTCGACATATAGTAGGAGGAATGCCAAGTCTGAGCCTCTGCGATAGATAAACAGAGACGTATCTGAACGGCTGCCGAGGAAACCCAAATGTAGCAGATGAGAGGCGAAACGCTGGAACCATGCTTGCGGAGCCTGTTTCAGACCATACAGAGAGCGCTTGAGGAGACAGACATGCTTTGGACGATCAGCATCAGCAAATCTCGACGGCTGAAACATGTAGACTGTCTCATTCAGATGGTCATGCAGAAAAGCGTTCTTGACATCTAACTGGTGGATGGCCCGGTTGTGCGACAAAGCGAGACTTAAGACCACCTGGATAGTGGCAGGCTTGACCACAGGGCTGAACGTCTCATCACAATCAATACCTACCTGTTGAGATCTATCGTTGACCACGAGACGGGCTTTGTAGCCCTCCAACGTCCCATCAGAGCGGAACTTGTGACGGAAGAGCCACATACAGCGAATGACGTTCGCCTCAGGAGGGCGAGGGACAAGAACCCAAGTACCATTCTTCGTAAGGGCCCTGTATTCGTCGAACATGACCGCCTACTAATTCGGGTCGAGGAGGGCTGTTTTGTGGGAGGTGAGAATGGGGGAAAGGGAGGTCGAGATGGAGGGAGGTGGATTGGGATTCGGGAGGGACGGGGCAAGGGAATGAGAGGCGGCGGGGAATGCAGCGGGTGAAGGATGCCCGCCGCAATGCTTCGGCTGCCGCCAGTAGGTGAGGCGAGGGATGGGGGGTGGGGTTTTGATTGGATGTAGCCGCAACATTGTGCTGCGGTCGCGACATGGTTGCTTGACGGGTGTTATGTGTGGCGAAGGCATGGGTTTGGATGGCGGGCGATGGTCGGTGATCATGGAGACGATATGACGGGGTCGGAAGACACCGGAGACGCTGCAGGTGTGTGGTCTTGTGGTAGGGGGTGGTGGGGGTGGGGGAGGGTGAGAGGCAGGAGCACCGGGAGAGCTCTGGGGAAAAAGGAAGTGCGGGAAAGGTGACTCTGACTCTCACAGACACACAAGGGGTGTGGGAGACGCAAAGGGGAATCGCGACTCATCAAAGGTGACATGACGAGATAGAATGAGCTTGTGGGTTTTGATATCAAGGCAGAGGTAAAGGGGAATCTATCACTTCTTACTCATCCCCATATCACCGATGTCACTGTTATTCCGTAGGAAACTTATCCCCATGGTTGTGAAAGAGGAGGAGGAAGAGGGAGTCTTTTTGCCAGCCATCGCCCTTCACCGTCGCCTATCGACCACGAAACAGAGATTGCCGATTTACCACACACATCGAAAATTAAAAGATGGGAATCGAGACATTAACCAAATACAACAAAAATCTCCTAATTCAAACCCTTAATTCCCAGAGAAAGCACCAGCCCAAAACATGGAAACAACTTTCAAAAATCTCCCATAACACACATAAATCTCAAACAACTTTCAAAAACCCATAAATCTCAAACAAATTTCAAAAACCAAAAAAAGCTTGTGATGCGACAGCTTGATACTTACCCATTAATGGAGGCCTGAATCGAGACATTAACCCTTCCCCCAGAATTTTAATGAACCCATCTCAAAAATCTCTTTCAAAGTCAGAGAGAGTAAATAACAACACCTAGAAGCCAACAATCCCAACATTTCAATGTCAAAAAATGGCAAGTTTCTAACCAAAAGAAAAATCAAATCGGCGAAGATGAGGGGGAAACCAAAAACCCATCTTCCCCCACCCTACCCCGCACCATTCGTCGCACTACTATCCCGATTTCGCCGATGCATACCACAAGCGCAATCGAGGAGGTGCACTAGTCTCATAAAGCCGGAGACCTTCGATAATCCATGGAGAGGGTCCGACCTTCGATCACCGTGTCGCAATGCGAGGAGGCAAACTCTTCCTCGCCTGCGCTTGCCTCCGCCTCGCATCACCATCAAATCACCTCCTCGCCTCTGCCTTGCCACCGAATCGCCTCCGCTAGTCTCACCGCCGGTCGCCGATGAAGAAGAAGACAAATTGAAATCAGACGCTTTCTTCGGCTTCATAGGTCCACCGATGGCGATGAAGAAGAAGAATACGAAGGGGGATTAGGTTTTTATTTCCCCAAAATCACACGCGCTACACTCTCTCTCCTTTGGGTTGAAGATTGCTGGGGATTTTTTTTTCAAAAACAAATGGAACACGGGCTCTGATAGGATTTCGCATTCATGGAATTTTCTGGATTAAAACGGGATTATTTTTGCTTATGTGCCATATTCTGAATTAAAATGATATTATCTTTCTTAGTCACATCAATTAATAATCCATTATACATTATATAATTAGATAAAAAACTTATCTTTTTTATAACAAATAATCTATCCAATATTTAGTTTATTATTAATAAGCTAATATAATTTTACCACATAATTTAAAAACCATGATCAATGAATTGACTAAAACAATTTGATTTTGATAAAGTTACTATGCATGTACCCGTAATTTTAAAGTTGGTTTAGAAATTAAGTTATTTTATACTATTAGTTTTTTTCCTAGTTTTTGAAATTTAGATTGGTTTTTATCTTTAGTACTCCGTATGAAAGTAATTATGATTGTTTTTTAAAACAAATCTTATTTATAGGTGAAGAAATTTGGCTAAAGGTCCATTTTGTCAACCCTTCTTTTGTAAAATGTCCACTTAAATTCTGTTTTTGCTAAATGTCCTAATTTTTTTTGAAAACCCCCATACTACCCTTGCCTATTAAATTATACTCAGCTTTTCTTTTTCCATCAAACGAAGGGATCCATCAATCTCCGCCATCGTCCTCCTCTCTCAAGGTCCTCATCCATGGTTTCCCTCCTTCCACCTTCCTGTTGGTCTCGTATCCCCGCCGTGTCATCTCGCTTCTTGTTTCGCTGCCGCCTCCTCGGATCTGCGAAGTTCCGTAATCTGGAAGAGATCTCCGGTGATCTTCGATCCTCACGCTCCTCTCTCTCCTCGTAATCTCTCTAGATCCGGAAGAGATCTCCGGAGATCTCCAAACCGACTTTCTTCCTTCCGATCTGCTATCCTCTCCGATCCTCGATACCGACTTTATCCCTTCCGATCTGCCATCCTCTCCGATCTGGAAGGAAACAATATGGAGAACAATAGGAAGAGATGGAAGTACTCGGGAGGAATCGGTGGAATTTAAGGCCTCCTGCAGATCGGTTGATGTTTAATTAATCAATGGAGTCAATTGCGGAGTAGAATCACCAATCACCACTCGATCTGATGATAGCGCTCACAACCCGATCTGATGACGCCAATCGCCGACGCTCACCACTCGCGTGATCTGATGACGGCGCTCTCCACTCGATCTGATGACACCAATAGTCGACCACGATCCTGATCGGGAACCAAGGAGATCGCATGCGCTCAGTATCCCGACTACTGAAACCTTTCCACTTTGAATAAAGAATGCCGAGAGGATTACTGATTCCATTGCTGATGTTAACGAGAAACATGAGACATGAGCATCGATCTTGATACAATATCTTAGATCAAACAAGCTGGATCGTCAATTGTCCCTAATTCAAAAAGGTACTAGGCTTAATATTCTATACTGAATTTCATCCTCTATGTTTGGTTTTGTATCTCTCTGAAGTCTAAATCCATGTTTCGTTTCTTTTAGCTGGTACTCAGTTCCACTAAATTTTGCTTTTTTTAATGTTTTTGCAATATGTTATATAGAATGTTGAGCATTAGTTGCCTTTTTACTAGGTAAATGATGTCGCTTATTCAATTGGTGTAGGAGTAAACTTCAATCCCTTTGTCTCTTGGAATAATAAGGTATATGACCTTCATTTGTTTGAAATTTTGCCTTCTCATTCTTTTGACTGCATCTGAATCCACTACAAAAAAAAAAAACAGTTTAGAAACGGCTACATGCCGTGGCGAAAAACTCATTTGCCGTGGCAAAAGGGTGGTAGCAACGGCTATAGCCACGGGAACCCAGCCGTGGCGAAACCTTCGGTGGCAAAAGAGTCTGACGACGGGATTTGCCGTCGCTAGATTAAAGGGCCACGGTATAGCCGTCGCTACAAACGATTCCGAAGCGAATTAGGCCAAAACAGCTGCGACGGGAAGCTGCCGTGGCTATAAAGTTTTCCCGCTAAAATTTTGGCGGTTTTCCCCTTGTTAGCGACGGCAAGCTGTCGTTGCTAAGCGTAGCCAATATCTTATTTTATTTATTCCATTTGCGATGGCAAGAGCCGTGGCCAATGGTGAAGCATTTTCCCTGTTTCACCTGTTCGGATCGATCCTCCCTGTTTTAATTCTAATCACATACATTTTGCTAATCAACAATAACCAAATCTCAAATATGTTGCAACCATAATAGAATATGCCATATAACGTATATAGATTTAATATACGAATTAACATTCGAAACACACCTACATACTAGTGATTTAAGTATATAACAAAAATATGCTCCAAAGTCCGGAGTTTTAGCATTCCGACAAAAGGTGTGAGTGTACATACACTCATGGAGCCAAACAAAATCATACTTGTTCTTTTGGTGCTAAAATATTGCCATCTCAACGAGCAACTTGTGGAGAATCTCTTCCAACTTCGTCAGAAACAATATCATCATCTTCTTCTGTCGACATGTCTCCTGATTTCTCGGGAGATACGAGAATAACTCCATCTCCTATAGATTCCTTGAGTTGCACACTTGTTGTTTATATATAATAGAAAAGCATAGAAAACGTAAGGAATATTGAGAGCAATAGACATGACTTTAACTAAGGCAATTTATATAAAGTAGTTTCAATCAATTAAAAGGAAACAAACTGGTTGGGTCCCCATATTGGATAATGATAAGAGAGGTCATACAACATGCTATTATTGAATGATAAAAAACATAAAAACATGTACAAACAGATCATGAGCAAATTGGTGATGTACAACAAATAAACATATGACATATAAACCTCAAAGGAATAAATAAAAGCACTTGTCACTACAAAATGCAAAAACAAACAGACCATGAGCAAACTGGTGATGCGGGGGAAACGAAGAAACAAACAATGACAACATTTATCCTCAAAGAAAAGCATTCACAAACCTGTGCTTGTGAATGAGCACTTGTCCCATAAGCGAACCCTGTAGCCCCCAACATTTCCGATCTCAGCGCTTGGATTTTTTGGTCAATTTACCTTGATAGGTGATCAGCAAACTCTTGAAGCTGCTGCTGGATCATGGTGTTGTTGCTATTAGGTGTGGTAGACGATCCTGGATACACTAACCGAGAAGGGAGACTGGAGCCATACGTGCGACAGTATCCATGACCATCAGGTCCAATAACTTGATGGAAAATCTTGTCTTTCACAGCTGTAAGTTCATGTTGATCCTCAGGTTCCCCACTCAAGAGATTGTTGTAGTCATTCTAAGTATGACAAATGAAGACAAGAACATTATACAATGGACACATACTTCAAACAATATACAAATGGAAAGGTACACAACTGCAAGGATTGGCAAACTTACGATCGCTGCAATAACATCAGGATCATTGCCGTTTCGAGATTTGATCCACACGCTCATTTTGTCGACCGGTTGCCCCTTTTTTGCAGCTGATCAATACAAAAAAAATTGTATAAAATGCAACTGAAAATAAGATAGAAACAGAAAAATAAGGTACAATCGCAGCAATACATGCCTCATATTTTACTTCGGCAAATGACTTTCGGCCAGTGATATGAGATGGTCCATGCTTATCTCGATTCATGGAGTTCTGTTGGGATTGTTTCTATTTGTATCAAGGTCCAATACTCATGGTTAGAAATGAACGAGCGTAGACATATATGAAAAACATGATTGGATCAATGATAATTTATATTTTCTAAAAAAAGAAGAAAACCTCAGCCTCAGAACTCCGCCAATATGCAATAAGCTCAACCCAATGTTCTGGTGAAACCTTTGGAGGATGCTTTGAAGCTAACTCTGGATCATCTTTCATCTTTGTGAAATAAATTTTTTTAGTTTTCGCCTTGTAATCTTTCTACATGTTGTTGCATGCTTTCAAACAAATCGGTTTGTAGCCTTCGGGGACATTTAATACATTTCTCTGCGAGTTTAATCAAAGGTAAATAGTATAAAAATAGAAGAATGACACAACTTGAACACTTAAAAAGAATATAATTTCACCTGAACTTCTGCCCATATTCCCTCCTTGATAGAATCATCGATAAAGGTCCAATCTAGATGGATCAATGGAAGCCTTTGACCATCACGCACTATAATCCCTAGTTGAGACTTCAAAGGTTTGGCATTATCTCCAACCGGCTAGAAAACTTCGTTGAATTCAATAGGGATTTTAACACCGGTGTGCCACTCTCGTATACCCTGATTATGGCCTCGAACTGCAATTTGTTGCTGCTGATCTTTAGTCAAAATATTATACAAATTAGAAGTTTAATAAACTACTAAATATTTCTATATATTGTGGTTGAATAACTTCAATGAATTGAGTAAATATTCATAAAATATACTATTAACACTTGTTTCCATGGGAGATGGCGCAAGGGATGCAGGCAAAGGTGGTGCAGAAATTGTGGCCGTAAGAGATGCATTCGGATGTGGTGGAGGTGGAACCGCTGATTCTTGCGACGATGAGTTGACATGGCCACCAACCGAGGGAGAAAAAGTCAAGAACTCAGCTATCGTCCGCGGTCTCCCACGTCCTTCCTTTCTTCTCTTCATGGTAATAAATTGGCGATCACCTATAATTTAAGTAACATCTTTTGTCAAAGAAGTTTAACAAAGTATTATCAATATATTTCTCTTTTGTCTAGTGCTATTATCCATGGTATGGCTTCATGTACAACTTAGAGATATCTAAATATTAAGGGATTACTTTGCCACAACTATTCTTGCACCAGCAGCTTATTCTCAACCAAAAACATGCCAAAAACAGATGGTGCACATGTATTTCTTTCAAAATTTAAAGGAGGTTCAGCAGCTTTATCCAAAAAAATATAAACCGATTTGTACATCATAAGAGATCATCATCCCGTGGTTCAGCAGCTCATTGGCTCATAACTCTTCTAGTCAAGAATTTTACTTCTAATACTCCATGAAGCATACTTGGACTCTTCTAGTCAGCTTCTAGTCAGTCACAAACAAAGCATAATCTGGATACAACTAAAATCCATGTTTTTAAGAAATGTGGTAAGTTTTCAGGTTAAGCTACGCAATGAGGACACTCTAACAAAGCAAGTACATAACCAAAGCTTCAAAAACACACAATCAGAACAATTTCACATGACTTTCTGTTCAAATGTTGCTTGGCGTAGCTTAGCCTCTAAGCTAAGCCTTAGTAAAGATGTGACTTAGTAAAGGCAATTGCAGCTGTGACTTAGTAAAGGCAATCAGAACAATTTCACATGACTTTTCAGGTTAATAAAGTATTACCGATTTCCAATTGAGTTGAAGTTGTTGGCACATTTGAAGGTGGAGCAGTACTTGTTGCATGTGGAGCTGGAGATGTCAAGGCAATTGGAGCAGTAGCTGTTAGCAGCGCGAGACTGGAAGCTGCAAGTGAAGGGGTAGGCACAGCTGCAAGTGGGGCAGTAGATACAGGTGCAAGTGGAGCAGTAGTTGTAGTTGTTAGCAGCGCAGGACTTGAAACCACAAGTGAAGAAATGGGCGCAACTGCAAGTGGGGCAGTAGTTGTAGCGGTTAGCAATGCAGGACTTGAAGTTGTAAGTGGAGCCGTAGACGCAGTTGTTGATGTTGGCAAGGACCCGATATGGCCATCACTTGAATTAGTAGAAACTAAGAACTCGGACATCGTTCTCGGTCTTCCAGGTCCACCCTTTCTTTTCTTCCCCATGGCTACCTATAAGAACATGGAAAAAAAAAACAATCGGAGTCAGCTTGCGTAGAACTTACTTACTGTAAAAAAGATATGCACAGGTATTTCTTCTAAATTTTAAAAATACAGTGCATGACTTGAACATACAGTGGCAACAAACACTGAAAATAAAATGAAACAATACAAAGTATACTAATCCCTAACCTCTATCAAATAAGAGTATCGTCAACTTCCAACACAGGGTCACCTTCTAACTCATCGTCAACATCCACATGAGAGTACTCTTTTGATTCCACTTCCCCAACATTAAGCCACCCTTGTCGGGAAGGACATGGATTATACCAAACTTGTCGTGCTTGAGATGCCAAGATAAAGGGCTCATCCCCGACACGATCATGTGGGTACAATAATCTCTCGAAGTTTACTAAGGTGAAGTTGAAAGGGTCCAACTTCACACCAGATGAAGGGTGTGCCCACTCACACCTAAATACCACATAGTTGATATCTATAGAGTATGTAACCTTGATAATATCAATCAATCTTCCATAATATGGTACAACATCTCCTTCTAAATACACACCATAATTCTGCCTTGTTCTTTTATTATCTACGCTTTTAACACGAAAGAAGTAACCATTCGCGGTATATGAAGTCAGCCTTGTTGCGGAAGGAGAAGGGGAGTTAGACAAAGCTACAATTTCATCGGCCAAGGAAGCACCCCTTGCCCTTTGCAAACTCTGAACCTATAGATATGGTGTGACAAACGATGAGTAGATAGATAGGTGAAAATCGATTAGTAGCTCTTAGGTAAACTCACATGTGCCTTGAACCACTTCGGAAACTCTTGGAAATGAGTTAAGGCAACTGACTCCTCGTTAGCGGTAGGATTATGATTTCTGATGGAAATGAGATGTTCTCTTCACCAAGAAAAAGAGAAAACATTACAAAGGCTGAATAAGCATCTCATAACCATTATAGAATGGATTCATGTTTTTATGTAATGGACTTACTTTAGATATGGTGTGACTGCATCAGTATGAAACAAGACCCACCGATGAATTTGAGTCCGAGTTATTTCAGGGAGAATGAAGCCCTTCCCCTTCTTATCATCATCGGTTTTCCTTCTTGGAGGTCTATTTGATTTGCTCTCCACATCTCTGAGATATTGTGCACAGAAATTCATGCATTCCTCCATCATATAACCTTTCGCTAGTGATGTTTCGGGGAATTCTTGTTGTCTCACATGATTCTTCAAGGTCAGCAAGAATCTCTCTATTGGGTACATCCAACGAAAGTGAACAGCCCCACCAATCATCGCTTCCTCCACAAGATGTATCGGCAAATGCTCCATGATATCCATAAAGGATGGTGGAAATATTTTCTCCAGCTCACATATTGTTAAGATGATGTGGGAGCGTGCCTTCTCCAACTCAAATCTAGAACTCACTTTAGAGCACAACATTTTGAAGAACTTTCCTACATCAAGCAAAACTGAAACAACATTGTTTGGCAAGGAACTACGTACACATAATGGAATCAAATGTTGTAGAAGGATATGATGATCGTGGCTCTTAAGGCCTCCAATGGAACGATCCTTCAAATTAACCCTCCGTGCAATATTTGAACATGAACCATCGGGCATTCTAGCCGTGGATAAGGCTAATAAAAACTTATCTTTCCCTTCGTTGTCCATCTCAAAATCAGCTCTATCATAGTACTCAATATTAGACTCGGTCTTCTTGACATGATATTCGTGTCTGATTCCCAATGCTGCAAGGTCACGTCGAGCGGAGACATTGTCCTTCGTTCTACCTTTAACTCCCATGATTGTGTACAAAATGTTTTCAGCGAAATTCTTCTCGGCATGCATTGTATCTATACTATGCGGTAGTAGATTGTCTTTCCAATAAGGCAGCTCGTAGAAGATGCTTTTTTTCTTCCAATTATGCTATTTTTTTTTCGCTGGATCCCTTACTAATTTCTCAGGCCCCATCTTCTGTCTATACAGCATGTCTTCCTTTAGATATTGTGTACGCACTCCATTGGACTCAATTTGTGTGAGCAGTTCAGCCCCGGTCAATCTGGGAGGAGGTTCAGCAAATTCTCGTCCATGATAGAATGACTTCGCATCTCTCCTATACTTGTGATCGTATGGCAAGAATCTCCTAGTCTTCCCATAACACCACTTGTGGCTAGCCTTCAAGTATGTTGCCCCAGGCCTTGTGTTGCAATTAGGACACGCATATTCACCTTTGGTACTCCACCCGGATAAGTTAGCAGGGAAGTCGTTGATAGTCCATAGTAGTGCAGCCCTCATTTGAAATGCTTGGTTGGTGGAAGCATCAAAAGTGGGTACACCCACTTCCCACAACTCTTTGAGCTCTTCAATTAATGGCTCCAAATACACATCTATCTTATCACCAGGCCCCTTTGGTCCGTCAATGAGCACTGACAGATATATATATGGTTGCTTCAATATATACATCGGCGGCAAATTGTATGGAAAACACACAACAGGCCATGTACTATAGCTCACATTCTGAATCCCAAATGGATTAAATCCATCGGACGCAATTCCTAGTCTTACATTCCTTATCTCAGCTCCAAAATCTGGATGTTTAGCATCAAGATGTTTCCATGCAGGAGAGTCCGCAGGATGCCTAAACACACCATCATCCACACGCTTCAATCCATGCCACTTCATGAGTCTTGCTGACTGTGTTGTTGCAAACAGCCTCTGTAATCTTGGTTTGAGCGGAAAGTATCTAGCTTGCTGTGCTTCCCTTCGTGTCCCAGATTCAAAACTTGAGCCTATGGCTAGTGCCCTCCATCGAGATGCATTACATACTGAACATACATCCAAGTTTGCATCTTCATTTCTAAATAACATGCAACTATTAGGGCAAGCATCCACGGTTTTGAATGTGAATCCTAAATCATCAACTAGCTTTTGGGCTTGATAGTATGATTTAGGAAGATTAACTCCATCGGGCAAAACCTCAGCTAATATGTCTAACAACTCCTTGAAAGAGTTGTCTGTCCATCCATGTAGACTTTTAGCTTGTAAAAGTCTAACAGCGAAAGACAAGGTCGTGTGCTTCTTAGAACCTGGGTGGAGTGGTAGGTTCGCAGATTGCATCAGCTTTGAGAATTGTTTTGTACACTCATCTGCCCCAATAGAAGTACCTTCACCCTCTCCATAATTATGCGAATGTTCCCGTGTAGCTCTAGTTCCCGTTCCTATTGCATCTTCAACCAATCTAGCCATGTCCACATCCATATACCCCTCAGATTCAGGTGGCACTTCATTCGTCGGCAATGGCTCCTCAATAAGATCAGCCACACTCTCACCATGTTTCGTCCATAACTTATACCTAACCCAAAATCCATTGTCCTGAAGGTGATTCCGCACAACTTCTCTGACATATAATGCCCTATTTTTACATTTCCTACAGGGGCAGTAAATGAGAGAACCAACTTCTTTCCTAGCATAAGCAAAGTCTAGAAATTCATCTAGCTTTGCAAAATATGGCCCAGAAACTCTAGTTCCCGAGTCAATCCATGATTTGTCTATAGCCATTGCAGATTGTAGTGTGTATGCAAGTCTATGACACCTAAATGCAAATTGGTGGAAGCTTGAGTAATTGTGTAAGTTGATATTATATAGTTCTTTATATCTACCCAGCTACACAAAAGATCCATTCCTCACATAAAGCAAAATTTAAATAAAAAAGAACATATGTAAAGGCATGCTTATACATCATAGATATGAACATATGCTAAAAGAAAATATGTGAAGGCACTTCCAGATTGATACAGAGTCAGAGACTACTAACAACAGAATTCTGGATACTAAGTAAAGCATTGGTAAAGTCAAAGACAAGGAAGCATGAATCATGAAATGTAGGAGTGAAAAGCTCTCTTCATTAAAATCAAAAAGAAAATTCTGTATCTGTGACATCCCACACACATAATTCTGTATTTGGAAACAAAAACCTTTAAAAGTAAACATGCTTGAGATGCATTATAATTTTCTCATTCTTAGCTTTTTTTTATTCTAATCTAGCACTCAAAACTTGTGACAGATTTCATTGAAACTGAATCGTATGAGCTATAATTGTATTCAAATCATTATTATTTACTCTTACAAAAAGGAGCAATTTGAGTTCAACTGTTTGAACAAACATCAGTACATGTAATATGTTTCAGAAAGCATGAGCTGCCTCTTACCTTGAGTTGCAAGCCTAGACCGTCGTATATGAAATTTACTCACGCTAGGGAGACTTCTTTTACTCTCAACTTCTAGTGATTCAGGTCTTGGTGTGGTAACTGAAAGTGCTTCGTCGAAATAGGCCTCAACCTAGACTGATAAGCAGGAGACAATGAAATTAAATCAGCAAACCTAAAAACACTTAGACTGATAAGCAGGAGACAATGAAATTGGCCTCAACCTAGACTGATAAGCAGGATAATTTGTTTCTTAATTACTTTCTCTAACCTTTAATATGTGCCTATAACAAAATATCTGTTTATTTTAGTTATTTTGAAAAAATTTACACTTTGTATTTAATACATAGGATATGCAAATAGGTTATTGTTGATAATCATCGGTTTTCATTTGAAAAATAAAATAGAATCATTGGTTCCGCTGATGAGATTTACTTGGTTCCACTATAGCTTTTGCTTATGACAAAAGTATATATATGTTTAAATGTTGATTAATGAATATAATATTTTGAGAAGACAATGTGAAATTTAAACCAACCATATATGTGAAGCTTATTATTATTTTCTAATACTTTTTGTTTAAATACGATATTAAATCAGAACATATAAAATATTAGCTCTTTATGTTTCGTAAAATAAATAAAAGTTTGTTGGATTCTTCTCTTTTTTTAAATATCTAAGATTGTTAATCTGCATATATTACATACTCTGATCTTGTTTCTATTATATGTATATACATCATAACTTTAATTTCAAACTGATTTTACGAATTAGTAATTCTGCCTTTTATATGCTATATATGACCTTCTTATTTAATTAGCAAGAAAGTGCATTTGCTGCTCTTTATGTTAAAATATATTGCTTCTAGCTTCATTTTGCTTTGAATTTTGCATAAATGCATTATCTTTCTATTTGAGTTTGTTTAATTTTTAGAGTATAAGCAGTGCTAATTTATTTGAACTACACAGGATAGAGCTACCTAGATTTAAAAAGAATGCACAAAAAAACATACAGATATACAGAAATTTCAGAAGCAACAGAAATAAGAAATGTAGAAATGCAGAAGCAAAACATACAGATATACAGAAATTTCAAAAGCAACAGAAATCAGAAATGTTGAAATGCAGAAGCAACATAACTGTACAATTTCAGAAATCTGAAATTCATCCCCATCACATGTTGAATAGTTCATCCCCATCACATGTTGAATAGTTCAACCCCAATTTGATAAACCAACAAGCAAAAATCAGAAATTCACCCCAGCCCTCCAATCACATATTCACATGTTCAATAGTTCAACCCCAAATTGATACAATAAATACCGATCCATATATGGCTTGGTAAATAGGAAAAGTTCAGTAATTCCCAAAAGGCAGTCTACCATCTCTCTCACAACCCTCTCTCCCACAACTATCTCCCCTTGAAAGAAATGGCATCACCATCACACCACCACGCCCACTCATCTGGCCTCCCACCCCGCCCTGTCCCAATCAACATAGCGTCCGATAGCTCGGACGATGGGTATGAGAGTTCAGGTAACCAGAATGATTGTGTTGGATTGGGTTTACATTTTTGGTATGTGTATGATTATATTAACTGATTTATGTTTATTTATGCAGGACCAGCGCCGCCCCCATATCGACCTAATCAAAAGGTCGAGGTCGTGGGGGGCGAGCCTGGGATGCTAGGGTCCTTCTTCGAGGCGATCGTTGTACGAAAAGTGGATCCCACACACCGGGAGGTGGAGTATGAAACCCTCCTAGCAGAGGACAGAAGCGGGAAGCTTAGGGAAATCCTCCCGGTTCTTCGAATTCGTCCCCGTCCACCTCGTGTTGCATATGACTCCTACGTGCGGGAGGACTGGGTGGATTGTCTCACAAGAGACGGGTATTGGTCGGGTAAGGTGAGTAATGTGTGTGCTTTTGGGAATATCAAAACATTCGAGGTCGAATTCCCGCTGATGGGGAACAAGGTTAAGGAGGTTTATCGTGCCAATCGGTTGCGCCCACATGTCGATTGGGATGGATACAAATTCACTACGCAGCCGCATTTTCGCTTCATGTTACGATGAATTTCTATTTCAATGTGTTATTTCTTGTCTAATCCTACTATTGTTTATGGAAATTATTGTGTGGTGGATGGTTTTAAATGTTTATGTCATTGTTGTGTAATCCTTCAAGGATGTTGCTACTAATGGTTATGTATTTTCGTACTCATTGTTATGTACTTTGTTACTTGTGATTCTAGAAAGTGTTATCTGTTATCTTGTGTTTTGCTTTATGTTTTTCATTAATCTAATATCTAATGTACTGTCATTTTCCTACTCATTGTAATGGAGTTTGTTACTTGTGTACTTTGTTACTTGTGGCTTTCTTTACCGATAAATATGGATATTATTTAGTCAAGCTAGAAACCCCTGGAGAAAGATAATTTAATTGGGGGAGAGGGTCATTTGAACAGCTAATAAAGCAATAAAGAAAATCCTGGCAGTGCCCAAATAAATATAGAAAGCATATGAAGAAAATGCTTAAGTTCACTAAAAAGTCTAGATGCCCCACAAAAAATGCAAAGGCAAAGGACTTAAAGAAGGATAAAACCACAAAAGCAGTCCAAGGTCAGCAATAAAGGTCAGCATGTGTGCAACATAAATCAATCCTTGACTGGTTGAATTTAAACAAAGTTCATGACCCATAAATTTTTCCTAAAAAGAAAACAAGTTAACACTACCAAAATAATTATCAGGAACCACCATCAAACTCACATCATTCAACCGTGTGAATGGTTGAGATCCAAAAGATAATTAGTGCTTGAAAGTTGAAACATTAAAAAAAGACTTGACCAAAATGAACAGTAGCTGAAACATTAAAAAAGAGTTTCAGTTTCAACCTAGCAAATTCGATTTTCAACCTAGACTTACTAAAGACTTGACCAAAAATCTCTTTTTTCAAGGAATGGCAAGCTCGAGCTATGTACAAATCGATCTTTTATGGAGTCGATTCTGAGCCGAGCTCGAGTTACTCGGCTCATATAACAACCATATTTGGAAAACAAATTAAAGGAGATGAAAATGTGAAATGCTTCAATTCCAAACAGGAAGATCTAATTGGTTTGCTATCGCTTTCTAAATTGGCTGGATATTTTTCCAAATTTCTAGTTTTATCCTGCCCGTCTTTGTCACTTTCCCTCGCACTCCCGGTTATTATGCTACACAGTACACAGCACATACAGATAATGGCAATATTAGAAGAAGGAAAAAAAAAACTGTTGGTAACAGCATAAGAGAAAATGAGAGATTTTTGGTCAAGTCTTTAGTAAGTTCCTGTTTCCACAAACAGTTAAAGAGAGTTGAGTAGCTTATTGTGGCACACATACACATGCGAGCTGGTGAATAACAAGATAGAACAAAAGGCTATTCCTCCAAAGTCGTACTAATCCTACTGTATAAAATAAGAAGCCCTAAGTTATTAAATTTTATACAAAGCTAAATGGGTTGAATGTCTAACAATTGATACAAACTAAAAACAGCAACTTAATTCATGAATTGAAATGGATCACTTTTTAATTCACTTAGGCAACCATGAAAGCAACCCAAAAACACCAGATTGTGGTTATATAATACTCACAGGCTCATCAAACTTGTCAAAAGACCAATGCTGTCACTGATCGACCCTTCCAAACCCTGACTTGAGAGATCTCTGGCAAACACAAGGCAGTAGATAGAATAAGAGATGATGAATCATAAATTTCCACAAAAGACCATAAATTTGATACAACTGCTTTTATTTTAATTTCCTGAAAAATTTACTTAAACCAAAATATTTCAACTGGGTATGGAAAATATTTCAATTCAAGTATGGAAAGAAAGCATATTGAAACCAAAATAAAATGCAGAATAAGTAAATATTGAAAGTTTGTCCTGTATAATGACATGGAGACATAGCAAGAGTTTCAAGGTCGTGTCGGCTAACCACTTACTTTTGTGACAACTCACAATCAAATAACCACTGAACATCCTTCCTAAAGCACACACACAACACTTCAATTTTTAGGGCTTTAATCTCAATTGGTCATTAGTGCAAGAAGGATCCACAAAATGGCATAAAAGTACTCTAACAGATAACAAGATTTAACTAGAAAGCATAAATTCAGCCTCATGCCACACGAACTAACAAGCAGATAAATATCACAAACCTAAACACGATTTATAAATACACCCAAATTGAGCGAGCCCGTCATCCAATTACACAAGCCCGCCTAATACAATCGCAAAACAAATCGGGGGTAAAATAACACACCAATTGGAAAGAAACCCTAAGTTCACTCATAGCAGATGAATATCACAAACCTAATCACGATTTATAGCAGATGAATGATGACAAGAAACCCTAAGTTCACTCATAGAACAATTAAAGCTACTAAAAAGTTTTGCAAGCACAAAAAAGGAGGGGATTTGAACGAACCTAGGGCGAACAAGATGTTACTCGAATCTGCAATCGAAACCCTAGCTCCACGAGAGGCAAACAGCAGCGGGAAGAGGAGGGAGAGTCGACGCCAAGTGCGAGAGGCGGTACGAGAGGCAGTAAGAGGAGGTAAGAGGAGGGAGTACGAGAGGCGGAGGAGGAGGGAGAGTCTGTGCGGTACGAGAGGCGGAGGAGGAGGGAGAGTCGACGCCAAGTCTGTGCTCTGTAGGCCGACTTCAGACCGGAAGAAGAAGACGTCGTCAGATCTACATAGAGATTTAGGGTTGAATGTGAAGAGATTTGGGGTTGAATGTGGGGGATTTGGGATTTGGGATTTAGGGTTTGAACGTGGAGAGAGAAAAAGTCGGGTGTTGGAGAGAGAAGAAGATAGAAAGTGGGATTTCAGATTTGGGGCTTAGTTTAGTTTTGGAGCGAGTGTATAATTTTGGCGCCATTCCTGAAATACCCCAAAGTATTTTTGGATATTTCAGTTTTAATGAAAATAAATAAATAAATAAATAAATTCTCTTTATACTGAATTTGGTAAAAATAAGTTGAATTTAAATTTTATTAGTTCACATAAAATACCTAATGTAAAGTTTTAGAATAATTATAATATTTAAAGTACAATGAAAATAATTTATTCGAAGAGATAAAATAATTCCTCATTATTAATATTTAACTTATGTAATTAAATAAAAATCGGTACTATTATTTAAATAAATAAATAATTTCACAAATAACATTTATATTAATTATGGGTAAATTGGGGGATATCTAGCTAGATAAATACGTGTGTATATAAACTATTTATATATGGATGTAAACAGATATGTGTATATACATAGTCCTACCGTTATAAGCCGAGATTAGTGGAAGAATTCATCCGATCCGGTTAATATTAAGGAAGCACGTATAATCAGATTCAGAAGATACTTGTCATAGCGAATTGGTCATATCTCCGTGATTGGCTTGCCATAACCAAGTGATCAGCCCCAATCCTTAACTTTTAAATTAAGGTTTCAACCCTATTGCTCACCCTCACCGTTCAACATCACCATCAAAAGTCCATCCCCTCTACTGGTAGTCGATTAGCAACCCCGATCGGCAGTAGGAGTGCAAGGTGAGGACGAGACATTCGGAGAAGCATACGGAGGTGCAGCACTCATCTGAAGTGGGCGTTCACTTCTCTGCAGTCAAGTGCCACCGCCACCCTTGCACACCCTAAGAGCTGGTAAAGGAGTCTCATTCACTACTTCTCAACCCTGTATATTCATATAGATACCCTAAGTGTTGATTCCCTACTTATAGAACGTTTCGACTCGTCTCAATCTCAGGTCTGACCCATTCATCCACTGTTCTTCATTCCCTTGCCTTCCTCCCACGTCCTACCATCACTCCTGGTAGCGGTGAGTCACCTATTGCCCCGACTGAAATTTAATCGTTACTAAAGTCGCGTCACCCAACTGACCAAGGAGTCGACTTTGTGATTAATTTCTGCAGCGATCAGATCTCGATTCAAGCCAAGGTCTGAACCAAGTCGGGCGTGATACTTCCAAGTATGATTGGTAAGTTGACTCCGACTTGTTTCGGTATCTCGAAACCATATCGAATCGTTGCTGAACTTGCATACTTGCACATATGAGATATGCTGTCAAGTGACTTTTGGGGGTATGTCTTCTGCAGCTGTGAAGGTTCGATCCTAGTTGCGACCTTGATCGAATCGAACGGTGCAATACCGACTACACTTGGTAAGTTGAAGGCAACTCATTTTACAGATCTGAAAGTGGCGTGAAATGATGTCGAACTTACTTGCTTGTGTGTTGTTGGTACGTGGGTATGAATGCTTGCAGAACACCAAGGCGTGTTCGGGACTCGAGTGGACGTGGGTTGATTCTTTTGTCTGTAGGAGGAAGTAAGTGCCGACTATATATATTTATAATATATATAAAGTAACTAAGGTATCCGGTGGATTTATAGTTTAAACGACCTTATGCGATATCGTTTGAATCGTATAGGTGCTTAGTGTTATTTGGGAACTTCAATCCGTTGGTGCCCAATCCGTCAGATTAAGATTAAGGCAAGTGGTTTGGTCCTATTAATGCATTTCTGCAATTTCGTGCCTTTTGAAATTATTGTTCTTTGTGTCATTTATAAATTCCATGCTATTAGTTCATGATAAATATGCAAGTTAGATCAGTTTGTTGCTATTTATCAACACCTTAATCTCACATAGCATGACAACTCGGGTAACTATAATTTGATCCCGTTATTTGAGAAAATTATATTAAATGCCCGAACTTCCTCAAAGCATGATTTGTTCATTTTGTTTCCTTCATGCTAGTTAAGTATGGAATATTATTGGTTTTGAATATCCATGCTTGTCAGTGATATTATTTCGTGCACCTTATATAGTTTTAAAGTGCACAACATGCCTTTTGTGGTCACCTAGGATGAAATTGTGAATTAATGTTATTGTGTATTACTATTGCAGTATTATTATTGTTGAGTTGTATTAAATAAATGGAAAACGGTAAAGTCAGGTCAAGGTTGAGTATACCTTGCTCTATAAACGTCTCATGAGATGCCCCTTCGAAAATTGCAAATCTCTCGAATGGGTACACTACCTAAGGGTAGTAGGTCGTCTGCCCGTTATATGCGGCCGAGACCGGTATCACTTGTCCTAACTAAATGATAATGTTGTGTATAATTGTATTATTATTATCGTGTTGTACATTATTTTATAAATAGGTGACCCATTTTCAGTGACGTTATATCATATTCTTTCCGTACTCGGAATATGATTCCTTAGGATTTTCGGATCCGCATCTCATTCAAACACTCGGTCCTTTTGGATCATCCTGTTATTTTATTCTACCTTAATTTAGTCAAACGAGTCAGGTTCCACATAAATATTTACTCCTAATTTATATTTCTAGTCTACAAGCACCAATACCCTTTTATGGTCAACGGGTGGTAGAAGGAGTCTTGGACATTTTACTTTCTGCCATTTGCTAGTCGTAAAAAGACTAACCGTCCTATTTTTCTTCCCTTGGACGGATGGGGTCCCTGGTTTGCATACTATACCTCAGCCACTAATTCGCAGGTTTAGGTAAACGGTCTTGAGGCGCCGAAGAATAAAGAAGTCTAATATTTTGTTCAAGTTTTGTTTTAAGGTATAAATTCCTAAAATTTATTGTATTAAAGTTTTTTTATTTCCGCTGTAACTCTTTTAACGATATTTCCGCTGCTATTATTTAAACTACTTAAATATTCAGATTGGACCCGTTACTTTGTGTTACTTTATTTTAGATGATTGATTTTTATTTAAGTCTTCCGCTAATTTCATATCTATTATAATTTACTTTATATCATCTTGTTTATGGGAGCATGGTTGCATGTCCCTATAAGCCTAAGGCGGTTACAAGGACATTAAAGTCCGAGTAATTGCTGGCGCTGCAACATCTCTTCAGTGTTCTAAGAAGGGGTGTTACAGAAGGTGGTATCAGAGCTTATGGTTTTTAATAAAGTAAAAATATGTGTTTAAAAGGGATTTAAATGTATTTAAAAATGTGTTGAAAAAGGTTTGTGTTAAAGAAAAAAAAAGAGTTATTATAAACCTAATTTAAATGTATAATTTTTTTTATGACAAGAATTTAAATTTAAATTAGACTTTGTAAAACAAAATATATTTCAAAACTATTTTAAATGTAGGAATGTTTTCTTTATGATCACGAGTATTTAAATGAAATTTTGTTTTAAAAAAAAGGTATAAAAAAAACTTTATGATAATGATATGTATAAATAATAATAATAATAATAATAATAATAATAATAATAATAATAATAATAAATGTATTTCATAAATAATGATAAAAGTGTTTAAAATTTAAAATGTGTGCATTTCATATGATGGCAATCTAAGTGGTCAAATTTTAAAACATTCAAGCCCTCAAGTACCTAACCTGTAATCTTAGAGTCATTAGTATTCCGATTTTAAGTTTTGTCAACTTGGGTATTGATACTCTTGTAATGCATTTTCCTTAGATGCCTGCAATCCTGCCTGGAGAGAGTGTAACCAATGGGGGAGAAGTTGTCCCCTTAACTGCACCGAGGCCATACTATAGCTCGATCAACTTTTCCATGACTCGCCTCGCCATTCAATCGCGCAATATGGAACCGCGGGTCTATCTTCCAGATTCTGCAGAGTGGATTCACCCTTATAAGAGGTTTTGTGATATGGAGTTGAGGAAATGGGAGGATTTGGAGACTACTCTTCAGGCGGACACTCATCGACTTATGCAACTCATGCGCCCTGCGGTTGATGCCATCAACCGTTGGCGTCGTATGATACGCTTTGGTCCGGACTATAAGATGGAAGGAACGGTAGTCCAATATGATGATGTGCTTCCACCAATGGATGTCATTTGCTACAAGATGGAGCCGCAACCTTACAATTTGGTAATGAAGACCATGATTGAAGTGTCACCCATCTATACTTATGAGAAGCATTGTTTTGATCACATGGAGGCCGGAGAAAAGAGACGTCTCCGACTAGAACACCTCATTTGTGAGACACTGGATCATCTTAGTGAAGTGAATGAGCGTATACGAGAGTGGAGGTATCGAATGATCCATGGCCTACCTTCAACAGGTGATGTAACAACCTCATGGCAAATGAAGTGGCAGACAGAAAAGCTACAAAGGGTTGCAGAGCTACAAGCACTCGACAAGAAAATGGAGGATGATTTGGAGTATGACATCAATCAAGGTGTCATATTTAAGTATTTGAATCCATTGTCGGGCATACGTCGTGGATACTACTTTCCTCTTTATGGAAACCCTCATTATTAAAGAAAAGCTAGAGGGATTTAAGGCAATATTTCAATTCAATAATGGGTGAAGGACCTACGTGTCCCTAGATGCCCAGTAGCCATTTCTAAGACATAGTATTCTCCGCATTTGAAAACTTTGAGATTCCCCGTATTGTTGTTTGAAGTTATGACACTATATAAGTATGAATTAGTTTTACATTGGTTTTGGGAGTAATTATAATTGGGTGAAATTTTGGATGTCATATAAGTGAACGGTGTATAAATGACATCAAATGCTATCTCTATGGCTCAAGTCTTTCGAGTACTATGTGCACCAATTAGAAAAGGTTGCACATTAATGTTTTCTGCCAAGAGGATGAAGTTGGTTTATGGTAGAAACATGTTAAGCAATCTCAAGGATGCAAGCCTTCAATCTGCCCCTCGCTGGCAATTGCAGTGCAACTTCTCTAAGGAGGGAGAAGAAAGGAGAATTTTGGCTCATACCCATATATGGATAAAATTAGTTGAGCAAGAGACGAGATGTTACAAAGCCCTCACTAGCCTCTCAAGAATACAAAAGTTGCAAATGGATTACCCTTCCCTATACGCCTATATGAACATTGAGGGTGAACGCAACATAATTGGATCATTTAACCTAGACAAGAGGGTATACGCGATGAGGCAAGAGGTCAATGCCAACGCACCAATAACTCAATGTACTATGTACTACCAAATTGGGTTAATCGATATTCCGTTCGATTTGAGAGTTACTCATGCTATTATGGCTTAGAGTGTTGTCCATAGATTTCAGTTAGGTAGTGTGCCTTTAGATGAATCGTTTAGGTTCAGAAACGAAGATGTTGAGCCAATTTCCTATCACGAGTGAATGTCGAGACTTCGACTCTGGGTTAGTGGTGATTCCGCTTATGCCGCTGGATATCATCTTAGGAAGGGATTGGTGAGTACAACATGGCGTGTGCGGTGAATGACTTCGAGCGGATGATTGTGACCTTATCACCGGATGGCACATGCGTGTGCAATTCCGCGGGCGCGTTTTCGTTGAGAACGGCCATGTTATTAACATGATGCAGGCAGCGAGGCTACTGCGACAAGGCTGTGTGGGCCTATTATGCTATTTACCGGACTCTAAGTCCGAGACGGTCACAATCTCCGATATTCCAGTGATTCGGGAATTTCCCGACGTATTTTCTGATGACATTACCGAGTTACCACCGCACCGTTTTGTTGAGGTTACTATTGGTCTAGAACCAGGGACGTATCCACTCTCCATAGCTTCGTATCATACGTCTCCCCTTGAGATGAAGGAGATGAAGTCTCAATTAGAGAATTTATTGAAGAAGGGTTAGATCATGCCACGTGCGTCGCTTGGGGTAGTCCAATATTGTTGTTCATGAAGAAGAAAGATATATATATTTCTAGCTATGCATCAGTTATTGTGTGTCAAACTATGTGACGATAAAGAAGAGGTGTATGTGGTCATGGATTGATGAATTGTTAGACTATATGCATTCGGATACAGTGTACTACAAGATCGGCCTTCAATCAAGATTTAATCAACTACTAATTCGTGACAAGGACATTTTAAAGATTGCATTCAGGACCAAATACGGGGATGTGAAGGTTGTAGTGAGGCTGTTTGGTTTGATCAAGCCTCAAATATGTTTATGGAGATGATGAGCAAGTGATTTCATAAGTACAGAGGCAATTTCGTAGTGCATGGTGTTTATCAAAGACATCGATTTATTCTTCAGGTAGGGAGAAAGATTGTTTGAAAGAAGAAGTGTGAGCAAAGCTGCAAAAAAAAAATGATGAAGAAAAGGTTGACCACTGCGTCGATTCTAGCATTGCCGAGAGACGAGGAAGAATACCTAGTGTATAATGATAATTCTAAGCAAGATCTGGATGTGTGATGATGTAAGATGATAGGATAATTACATTTGCTTCCAAGCAACTCAAGCAGTATGAAAAGAGTTAGCTAGTGCAAGGGTTGGATCTAATTGTTGTTGTACTTTAAAAATCTCGAGACAAAATCTTTACAATGGCCGGTGCCAAATCTTCACATATCATAAGAGCCGGAGTACATTGTTACTCGAAAGAATCTCAACATAAGGGAATGGAAGACCAATGGTGTAGTAGATGTCTTGAGTCGAACGCATCAGCAAGGAATTACGATTGCAAGTTGGACAAAGAGACCTATCCTGCAAAAGAATTTCTTAAAGTTAGAGATCGAAACTCATCTCATATTCTAGGGATTATCCCTGTTTCTCTTATACACTTTCGCACACATAGGTTGTTGAGTCAAGGATCGATTATTTATCTCGTGTTTTACTTGACTGGTGAGGTAAAACTCTAATCATTCGATGTGTGTTTCCATCCGTACCTTATCTATGATTCGATATGTTCCTCAACCGATCTAGGGGTAATGTCTTGATGACATTATTATAATCGTGATCCGAACTCATTGGTTAATGTCTGAGAAAGAAATCCCGAATATCTTTTTATTACATCATGCATTCGTCTTATAAGATTAAGCTGGAAAGAAGGCGAAGAAGATAAAGGAACATACAACACACTGGAAATCGTAGACAACAAAGATCAACAGAAGAACATGTACAATATGGAGCACTCATCACTTACGAAAAAGGTTTACTAGTTTTGCCTATAGTGGTTGCCTTCAAAACCTATCCGGCCGGATCATTTAGTAACCTGGAAAAGGGATCCAAATGAGGTTGAGACGAAAGCCAAAGGTAAGCTAGAAAACCATATTCGTTGTGTGGTATGAGTTACTAACCCCTGATAATGACAACTTAACTACGATCGCTCTTCAACACATAGTATTATCTTTGCATCAATTATATGTGCTTGAGTGTACATTAAAAGGATGTTATTTTATTTATTTCGTGTGAAATAATTCTCAGACTTTGGCCATAATGAGTTCGGTGAACAACTAATTACATTGGAGGTAATTAAGTTGTGTTGCTCTTGCAACAATGAGCTAAAAGCATATTACTCTGTACGTACCCATAAAATTCCAAGTCTTTTCCTCTAACTACTCATATGGGTGTCATGTACAGTCTATATCTTTCCCTTTTCCCTCTTTATCTACACTTGCCCCACACCTAAGCCAAGTAAGAAAAACAAGCTAGCTAGTAGTATATCCGAGATACGTTTCAGGGCGAGACTTACCCCTCTTCCTGATCTCAGCAATCCAAATACAAGGTGTTTCACCATTATCTTTAAGATATAATTCCTACAATATGTCTTACAACATAAAGACGAAAAATTAAAAGAGGGATTTTAAACCCTTGAAACAAATTATGAAGATTCATTAAGGGTTGGGTATTTATGCAATCAGTACCTATCTTATGACAACTATAGTCAAATTCTCAAAAGGAAAAATCAAGGTTAACAACTAAACATAGACAGTTTTGGTAAGGTTTGAAAGTTGAAGATAATATAAAAGGGTCTAAGGTCACATTTCATTACTTTAATTAAATAAACTATAAAAGTTAGGTCATTACATACCAAGCTAGCTAATGATGTCGACCCCTCCAAACAACTTCATGGACTCATTCATACTCTTACTTGATAAAATACCAAGTTCATTGCTCATTCAATCCTTTCTCTCTTCCCTGTTCGTTGTTCAAGTTTCGGGACGAAACTTATTTTTAAGGAGGGAGATATGAAATACCCCAAAGTATTTTTGGATATTTCAGTTTTAATGAAAATAAATAAATAAATAAATAAATTCTCTTTATACTGAATTTGGTAAAAATAAGTTGAATTTAAATTTTATTAGTTCACATAAAATACCTAATGTAAAGTTTTAGAATAATTATAATATTTAAAGTACAATGAAAATAATTTATTCGAAGAGATAAAATAATTCCTCATTATTAATATTTAACTTATGTAATTAAATAAAAATCGGTACTATTATTTAAATAAATAAATAATTTCGCAAATAACATTTATATTAATTATGGGTAAATTGGGGGATATCTAGCTAGATAAATACGTGTGTATATAAACTATTTATATATGGATGTAAACAGATATATGTATATACATAGTCCTACCGTTATAAGCCGAGATTAGTGGAAGAATTCATCCGATCCGGTTAATATTAAGGAAGCACGTATAATCAGATTCAGAAGATACTTGTCATAGCGAATTGGTCATATCTCCGTGATTGGCTTGCCATAACCAAGTGATCATCCCCAATCCTTAACTTTTAAATTAAGGTTTCAACCCTATTGCTCACCCTCACCGTTCAACATCACCATCAAAAGTCCATCCCCTCTACTGGTAGTCGATTAGCAACCCCGATCGGCAGTAGGAGTGCAAGGTGAGGACGAGACATTCGGAGAAGCATACGGAGGTGCAGCACTCATCTGAAGTGGGCGTTCACTTCTCTGCAGTCAAGTGCCACCGCCACCCTTGCACACCCTAAGAGCTGGTAAAGGAGTCTCATTCACTACTTCTCAACCCTGTATATTCATATAGATACCCTAAGTGTTGATTCCCTACTTATAGAACGTTTCGACTCGTCTCAATCTCAGGTCTGACCCATTCATCCACTGTTCTTCATTCCCTTGCCTTCCTCCCACGTCCTACCATCACTCCTGGTAGCGGTGAGTCACCTATTGCCCCGACTGAAATTTAATCGTTACTAAAGTCGCGTCACCCAACTGACCAAGGAGTCGACTTTGTGATTAATTTCTGCAGCGATCAGATCTCGATTCAAGCCAAGGTCTGAACCAAGTCGGGCGTGATACTTCCAAGTATGATTGGTAAGTTGACTCCAACTTGTTTCGGTATCTCGAAACCATGTCGAATCGTTGCTGAACTTGCATACTTGCACATATGAGATATGCTGTCAAGTGACTTTTGGGGGTATGTCTTCTGCAGCTGTGAAGGTTCGATCCTAGTTGCGACCTTGATCGAATCGAACGGTGCAATACCGACTACACTTGGTAAGTTGAAGGCAACTCATTTTACAGATCTGAAAGTGGCGTGAAATGATGTCGAACTTACTTGCTTGTGTGTTGTTGGTACGTGGGTATGAATGCTTGCAGAACACCAAGGCGTGTTCGGGACTCGAGTGGACGTGGGTTGATTCTTTTGTCTGTAGGAGGAAGTAAGTGCCGACTATATATATTTATAATATATATAAAGTAACTAAGGTATCCGGTGGATTTATAGTTTAAACGACCTTATGCGATATCGTTTGAATCGTATAGGTGCTTAGTGTTATTTGGGAACTTCAATCCGTTGGTGCCCAATCCGTCAGATTAAGATTAAGGCAAGTGGTTTGGTCCTATTAATGCATTTCTGCAATTTCGTGCCTTTTGAAATTATTGTTCTTTGTGTCATTTATAAATTCCATGCTATTAGTTCATGATAAATATGCAAGTTAGATCAGTTTGTTGCTATTTATCAACACCTTAATCTCACATAGCATGACAACTCGGGTAACTATAATTTGATCCCGTTATTTGAGAAAATTATATTAAATGCCCGAACTTCCTCAAAGCATGATTTGTTCATTTTGTTTCCTTCATGCTAGTTAAGTATGGAATATTATTGGTTTTGAATATCCATGCTTGTCAGTGATATTATTTCGTGCACCTTATATAGTTTTAAAGTGCACAACATGCCTTTTGTGGTCACCTAGGATGAAATTGTGAATTAATGTTATTGTGTATTACTATTGCAGTATTATTATTGTTGAGTTGTATTAAATAAATGGAAAACGGTAAAGTCAGGTCAAGGTTGAGTATACCTTGCTCTATAAACGTCTCATGAGATGCCCCTTCGAAAATTGCAAATCTCTCGAATGGGTACACTACCTAAGGGTAGTAGGTCGTCTGCCCGTTATATGCGGCCGAGACCGGTATCACTTGTCCTAACTAAATGATAATGTTGTGTATAATTGTATTATTATTATCGTGTTGTACATTATTTTATAAATAGGTGACCCATTTTCAGTGACGTTATATCATATTCTTTCCGTACTCGGAATATGATTCCTTAGGATTTTCGGATCCACATCCCATTCAAACACTCGGTCCTTTTGGATCATCCTGTTATTTTATTCTACCTTAATTTAGTCAAACGAGTCAGGTTCCACATAAATATTTACTCCTAATTTATATTTCTAGTCTACAAGCACCAATACCCTTTTATGGTCAACGGGTGGTAGAAGGAGTCTTGGACATTTTACTTTCTGCCATTTGCTAGTCGTAAAAAGACTAACCGTCCTATTTTTCTTCCCTTTGACGGCTGGGGTCCCTGGTTTGCATACTATACCTCAGCCACTAATTCGCAGGTTTAGGTAAACGGTCTTGAGGCGCCGAAGAATAAAGAAGTCTAATATTTTGTTCAAGTTTTGTTTTAAGGTATAAATTCCTAAAATTTATTGTATTAAAGTTTTTTTATTTCCGCTGTAACTCTTTTAACGATATTTCCGCTGCTATTATTTAAACTACTTAAATATTCAGATTGGACCCGTTACTTTAGGTTACTTTATTTTAGATGATTGATTTTTATTTAAGTCTTCCGCTAATTTCATATCTATTATAATTTACTTTATATCATCTTGTTTATGGGAGCATGGTTGCATGTCCCTATAAGCCTAAGTCGGTTACAAGGACATTAAAGTCCGAGTAATTGCTGGCGCTGCAACATCTCTTCAGTGTTCTAAGAAGGGGTGTTACAATTCCAATTTTTTTTGCCACGGCTTAGTCTTGCCGTCGCACCCATGGCCGCCAGCTGAAGTGAATCTAGCCACGGGATAGCTCTTGTCGTGGCAAATTTCAGCTACGGCCCCTCTCCCGTTGCTACTAGGGGTGGCAAAATCGACTCAATAGCCACGGCAACCCTTGCCGAAGCTACCATCGGTGGCAAAGGGTAAAAATTGCCACGGCAAGCCCCTGCCGAAGCTAGGTAGGGTGGCAAAATTCTTTATTTTTTGTAGTGATCTATGACATCAGTTTGTGCACATCTTCCTAATCCTATTCCATTAGGAACTATAAATCACTAATGAATTATTTTGATTACAGACGATCAAGTACGGGATTGTCAAAATGCATTACTTAATTCAAGATATATTGCACTGGGAGAAGCTCTATCTCAGCGGTCGTTTGCAAAAGCATGTATGTTTTATGTAGTAGTATTGTTTTGGCCACTAAATTTTTACTGTCATGGCAGCTGTCTTTTTTTGGAAAGAATGTGTATGGATTTTGAGTTGTGGTGGAAAAGGTCAAAGGGTAACAGGTTGAATATTTGGACATTGCGGTTTGTTATATTGCTTAATAAATTGTCACATTTGATATTTTTGTGTCAAGTTCTTCGATTGAATGCTTGATTACACTATTTTTCGTAGAGATTGTGTTTGATTACATTATATTTTTATGAAATTATATGTTTTTATTTATTTATTTTGGTCACATTGTATTTGATTACACTATTTTTTTTTAATTTTTCATGAAATTACATGAATCACCAAGAGTGTCACCTCTAATAAAGATAGTGACATCAGTGGTGACAGTGATAATGGTGGTGACAGTGATTCCGTAAAAAAAACTCGAATAACAAATCTGTCACCAAAAAAAGTTGCTACTGTATGTGTCACCACCGACAGTATCACTGCAGTCATTTCTGGGTCATCTCTAATAAGGGTGGTGACAGTGATAGGGGTGGTGGTGACAGCGATAGAGGTGCTGCCAGCAATAGGGGTGGTGATGACAGTGATAGGGGTGGTGGTGACAACGATAGAAGTGGTGATGACAGCGATAGGAGTGGTGACAGCGATAGGGCGGTGACAACGATAAAGGTGGTGACAGCAATAAGGGTGGTGACGGCAATATGAGTGGTGGTGACAGTGATAGGGGTGGTGGTGACAGTGATAGAATCGGTGATGACAACGATAGGAGTGGTGACAGCGATAGGGCGGCGACAACGATAGACGTGGCGACAGCAATAAGGGTGGTGACAGCGATAGGAGTGGTGGTGACAGCGATATGAGTAGTGACAGCGATAGGGCGGTGACATCGATAGAGGTGGTGACAACAATAAGGGTGATTACAACAATATGGGTGGTGGTGACAGTGATAGAGGTGGTGGTGATAGCGATTGGAGTGGTGGTGACAGCGATATGGGTGATGGTGACAGCGATATGAGTGATGACAGCGATAGGGGGGTGACAGCGATAGAGGTGGTGACAGCAATAAGGGTGGTGACAGCAATATGGGTGTTGGTGACAGTGATAGGGGTGGTGGTGACATCGATAAGGGGTGGTGACAGCGATATGAGTGGTGGTGACAGCGACATGAGTGGTGGTGACAGCGATAGGAGTGGTGGTGACAGCGATAGGGAGGTGACAGCGATAGAGGTGGTGACCGCAATAAGGGTGGTGACAACGATATGGGTTGTGGTGACAGCGATAGGGCGGTGACACTAATCTCGTAAAAAAAAAAAATTATCACCCAAAAATTTGTTTATCATCATACATGTGTCACCAAAACCATCGACCGGTGTCACCACTTATAAAGGTGGTGACACTAATTCGTAAAAAAAAAAAAAAAAAAAAAATATTCGAAAAAAAAAAACGTGTCATCAAATTATTTTTTTTGTCACCAATTCATTGACTTTGACCGGTCAATGGTCAAAATAAAAATGGGAAGGAAGGAAGGGCAAAAATGTAATATTAGGACATTTTGCAAAAGGGGAAATAAAAGTGGACATTTTGCAAAAGGCCTTGTTGAAAATGGACACTTATGTTTTTGTGAAAGATGTCTAAATACGAACTCCGGATATGACCGCTCTTTATTTACAAATTCAAGAAAGATGTCTAAATAAAGACTAATTAAACATTTAATCTCCAATAAAGATACGATAACCGTTTTAAATGTAAGATCTAATTAAATTAAATTAAATTTAATAGATTTTATGGTATATTTGTAAGGTATTTTCATTTATTAAAATTAATTAGATTTATTTAAATAAATTATAAAATTTTATCTAAATATGAAAGTCTTATCATCTAAATATATGTTTTTAAAATGAAAACACGAATGTATTTATTGTATTAAATTGTTACATTATCTAATTATTAAAAAAATTATTTACTGATCATTGAACGAAGTAGTGTTGCTACCGTTTTGGCCAAAAGTAAATAATTTATGCAAAATCATTTTTTTTTAATGAAATGTGAAGTTTTTTTTTTTTTTTTTTAAGGAATTTGCTGAAATGGACCTTTAAGTAATTTTAGTTAGATAGATAGGCCCATTAAATATTTTTTTAGCATGCTTAGCCTTCTTAATTGGTAATTTGGCTTTCCGGACCTTCGGTTCCTCCATTCTCTCACGCTATCTCTGTACGCTCGTGGAAAAGGAGGGGGACGAACCTTCCCGTCTCCGCGCCCGCAGGACCTACACCACCTTCGACGGCCGCCACTGCTCCTCCACCGCGGCTCCTTCACCTTCGACGATCGTCGCCCGTCCGTCGCCCGTCCGTCGCCGACTTACCTCCCTCCAACGTCCTCCAGCGATGTGGAATCCAGATCTGGTGCCCTCCCTCCCTCCAACCTCCTGGCGCCATCACCGGTGGCCTCCTCCGTTGCCGGCGTCGCCCCTCCGTCGCCGACCTACTAGCAGGCAAGGTAATCTGGGGCCCGTCGAATCCAGCGCCCTCTCTCCCTCTCTCTCCCTCCCTCCCTCCGCCCGACCAGATCTAGGCCTCGTCATCATCGGCCTTCGGCCTCCGGCCTCTGTCCTCCGTCCTCCGTTGGCCCCGTCCCCCTAGACTCCTGGCCGCGCAGACCCTTTTGAATTCTTTGTTGGATTAGGGTTTGTTTGTGTGTGTAATTTGTTAAAATTGGGTTATTATTGGGATGAATTTGTGAAATTTGAAGTTGATTTTGTGGATTTCCATTATTAATTTGAGAGATTAAATTGCTTTGCTCTTGAATTTCTCCCGCGAAATCTTGATCGGAGGAATCAAAGCAATCTGAACAAGACAGGGAAGTAACTGGTGAGCTGTACATGATGAACAGATGAAGAGCTAGGGGAAGAACAATGAAAGATGTAATCAATTTTTTTTCATGCTTGCTTGTAATTTTTTTTTATTTTTTTTTTATCAATGATCACACATTTGGAGACAACCACTCCTTGTTATTTTGATTCCTAATTTTTTTTATCAATGAAAATTTTCATAAAATGTATAAAAGTGGAATCGTGGAATCGATGAAAATAGCATCAATAAAGTATACATAGAAAATTTTCAGCGGTGAATAATAGCATCAATGAAGTGTAATCACAAACGTGTAATCAGTGAAACTATTTTGAGTCCGACAAGGAGATTGATGCTCACCAATATGGAAAATGAAGAAGAGTTATGTTGTTAGCAACTACTTTGATGCCACTGTTGATAAGGTGGAATCTTTAGAAATGTTGTATATAATTCTGGGATAGTTATGACACCTTGTATTGATTTTATTGATTTCGCATTATATTACTTATATTGATGCATTTTTTTTAGTTGATGACATGTTATAATAGGTGTTTTTACGTATACAACCAATATTAATGTCGTGTCACCACAAGTGATTGCATCAATGAAGTGTAATCACAAACGTGTCATCAATGAATGAAAGTATAATCGATGAAAATAAATCGATATACAATTGATTAAATTAAAAACATGTGGCATCAATCGATTTGATTAAAAAAAATGGCATCAAATAATTACATTATAAAAATGACATCAAAATACCATTTTGAAAAATTTGTATCACATTAAAGAAAAAAATATCATCAAAATACTACTTTGAAAAAATATCATCAAAAACATGGCATCACAGTAAAAAAAATATCATCAAAAAATTGACATAAAAAAAAGTGGCATCAGTCGTTAACAGTAAAAAAAAATGGCATCAATGATCAATGTGACATTACTGTAAACAAAAAATTGTCATCAAGGTTTAAAAAAAGTGACATTAAAAAAGTGTCATCCAATCATTTCATTAGAAAAGTGGCATCAAAGTGAATAAAATATAGTAAAATTTTGACATCAAAACGGTAAAATACGGCATCACTAAAAAAAATGGCATCAAAATGGGTTGGTCAACGTTGACCGGTCAACGGTCAAACGATTGACCATTGACCAACCTACTCTATTGGGAAGGGGTCTAGGGCAAAACTAATTAAATTGATTTAGGGTCTAAGTGCCCAATTGAATATTAAAAAAAAGGTCATCTACCAAAATCACCCTTTTTTTTTACATATTTTAAGTGATTTTTAGAGATAAAAAATGGTGGGAATATAATTTAAATAAAAAAAAAGATATATTGCAAATATCTTTTAGTTTTTGGGATATTATAAAATAATTTAATTAAAACTATACATAAAAATATCGTGGATAGAAGATAAGGATTTTTAACTGGCGTGATTAAAAGATGGTAGATGATATAATTTCATTTGGTGCAGAGACTAGATTAAATCGGTAAAAAAGATAAATTACATATCTCCTCTATATTAAAAAAATAGGTATTTAGTTATTAAGATATTATAAAATAATTTAATTTAAAATATGTAAGAATTACATTGTTAAAATAAAATATAATTTTTAATTTTAATTTTAATTATTTATTATTTTAATTAAGAAACCTCGAAACCCGCGCGGGTAACAAAACTAGTTAAATTAAACACAAAAGAACGAAGAGACCTGTGTTGAGCCTTCTCGCCTCCTCCTGGGAGTTGGAGACTTGGAGGCCCGTTCGTATCGCTAATCGCCGTCCTTGATTGAATTGAATTGAATTGAATTGATATGATTCTTTTACTTTAATCTACTATCTATATCTATCTATCTATCTAAACACCAAAATTATATCTCTATACTAGGACTATGAGTTCTGTTTCTGTACCTATATAAACAGATTAAAACTCTGTTTTATCTCTCCCTCAATCTCTCGCCAACTATGAAGAGGGGCTATGGCGACCCTGACCTCACCGGTGGTCGTCCACAACATCACCGTACCTTCCCGCCGCCTGAAAGCTTGCCTGTATCCCCGAATTTCCCGATCCCAAACTCATCGCCGTCGATTCTTGACATGGACTCGCAACACCTGCAGCATCCACAACAACTTCATCCGCAGCATCAATTCCAGTGGTTTAGTAGTAATCAACATCAACAGCCATCCCAACCCCAATCGTCTATTGTGATGGTCAACCCCAATCCGTTATGGTATTCAGTATTCTCCTTTAATTTATTTTTTCTTTCCTCAATTCCTTTGGAAATCAATGGTTGGTTGCCTGTGACGCTTCCGCAGTCGTCAAACCTTCTCCGTTATGTTATTCTAATTGAACAACTCCTTTGATTTTTCTTGGAAATCAATGGTAATTAGTTGTTGAATTTGCAGGAGGTATGATCAAAACGCAATAGCGGAACCACAATTTACAGATGAACAGGTTTTTGTTCCGAATTGCTCTAATATAAACCCTAATTATGGACAATTAGGTAGCGTATACGCACCACATGAAAACCAAACGTCGGGAGGAATCCATCAGCAGCTCGAATTTCCGAATGCACTTCATATCAACGGCAACGGGGGAGAAGGAGGCGGAGTAGGAGAAACTGAATTGTTTAAGAACAGTCACAATTGCAGCAGCTTAGAGTCCAACAGCAAGGAAGAGGACGAGGAGAATAAGAAGCTGGAGAGGCATTTAGAGCGAATGGCTCGAGCTTTCGAAGGCCGGATTGCGGCCCACCAGGAGCGCCTCTACGACCGCTTCATGGAGAAGATTGACAAATTGGAGAAGGAGAGGATCGAGAGGGAGGAATCATGGCGCGCAGCGGAGACCGAGAGGGCTCGGCTCCAAGCCGCAGCTCGGGCTCAGGAGCTAGCCGTCGCCTCAAGCCGAGAGGCCGTGATAGTCTCCTACCTGGAGAGGATCACCGGCGAGAAGATCGTCCTCCCGAATTCATCGGCACAGTCTCCGCCGCCACCAGCTGCAGGAGGGAGGTGGCCGAAGCCCGAGGTGGAGGCATTGGTAAGGGTGAGGTGCGAGATGGACGCCAAGTTCCGCGAGGCAGGGCAGAAAGCGGGGTTGTGGGAGGAGGTCAGTAGTTCGATGGGGCGAATCGGATACCAAAGGAACGCAAGGAACTGCAAGGACAAGTGGGATAACATCTTCAAGTACTACTCGAAGAGGATGAAGGACGAAGCCGACGACGAGAACAAGAGGCCGGCTAAGCGGCGTATGAAGACGTGCTCTTACTTTGATCAGCTGGACCAGTTGTACCCGAGACAAGACACCGTGGCTGTGCAGCCATCGCAAGCCATTGAAACCGACGTGGATTCGACGACGAGCAATGTTGAGAGTAAGGATGGCGGTGGTGAGGATCGAAAGGGGGATGGAGTGGAGGAAGAGCTTCTTTTAGAGGCCTTGTTAGATACGAAGAGCAACGTGGATCCATCGCAATCAGGATGAAGGAATTTGAATTATTGGACATGTAAGATTTTCATCTTTGATTGATTTAGTTTCATAGAATTGACTCATTTTTAGGTAGTTAACATATACTCCCTCCGTTAATTAAAACTTGACGTTTTACTATTCACGCACGTATTTTTAGGTGTTAAAAACTATTTAAAATATTAACTTTTTTAATAATTTTTTTAAATAATATCATACTTATTACTATTAAGTACGTATGAATTTATAAAAACAAATTTTAAAAAAAGTTAATATTTTATATAGTTTTTATCATTCTAAAAAAGCATGAATAGTAAACGACAAGTTTTAATTAACAGGGGGAGAATATTACAAGTACTGATCTTTTTTTTTTTATTTTTATATTCGAGTGATGATCTTAGATTGAATGATCTTCCTTGTAATTAAGAACTGCATGGTACTAACATTGACTTCCAGATGTTTTTTTTTTTTTTACCTGAAAACAATTTGCTAATTCTAATTTTTTAAATCGATACAAGTTATTCTCAGACAAAAACGTTGTTGACGTGAGTGTTAGAATTGACCGAGTATAATAGCAGCTGATAAAGGAGTGAATGGTTGAAAGGAGGGGCAGGGTTTGATGCGGGAGGAGCCTTTAGAGGGATACAAAAATCTTTGGATCCAATGGGTTGGTGAGGGAAAGTCGATGCAAAATGTGGTTTTAAGGACGACTGGATGTCACAAAGTAACTGCTCCGTAGTTAATTATTGTTATAACTCATGATTATATAACAAAAGAAATAATAGGACGTTGGATATTTAACGGTTGAATCTGCACGACCACCAAGATGTTGGCACAAGGTCTGATCTGCACTTTGTTTGGCATTAGCTTAAGTTCTGACCTCATCAGACCGATTCAATCACACATTCATTGATTCATTAACATACTCCATTTTACCTACAGTAATGCCAAGTGTGTGTATGTGTTTGCAACTCCCTACCTCTGTTAATATTGAAGATGAACCGGGTTATATTTGTTACGTTTGTCCCGGGTTATGTTTGTATGGGCCAGATCATTTGTATTTGGTAGTCTGGGCCGGCCCAACCCAATTCTCTTTTGTTATTCGGGTTATAAATCTCACAATTGTAAAGCTGTTGAATCAATCAATTGAATTTCCAGAATTTCGTTCAAATCTCGCTCCATTTATTCCACCATTGTTCCACCGTTCAGAGCTCGAATAGTTGAATCAGATTTGGTTTCCAACATGGTATCAGAGCTTGATTCATCAATTTGAGCTTGTTTCCATCTTAGATCTCAGATTTTCCACAAAAATTTTGTCAGTTTGTTGCTTTGATGTTCTTTCGCCATGACGGATGAACAGACGAAGATTGATCCAAATGATCCTTTCTATCTTCATCTGAGTGATCATCCAGGCTTAGTTCTGATTACTCCTCCTTTCGATGGCAAAGGATTTGGAGAATGGTGGCAATCGATTCGGATGGCACTATCGGCGAAGAACAAAATCGGTTTAATTACCGGCGCAGTTGAATAACCAAATGCAGATCCAGTAAAGCTTCGGTGTTGGGAGCGATGCAATGACATGGTCTTCTTCTGGATTGCTAATAGCTTAAGTCCAGAGATAAGGCGCATCGTCATCTACAACAACACCGCTAGTGATGTCTGGAAGCAGTTGGTGTCTCGTTTCAGTAAGGTTGGAGGAATGCAGCTGTACTCCATCCAACAAGACTTGTGCACTATAGCTCAAGGTACAAGCTCCTTCTCTGCCTATTTTACGAAAATTAAATCTCTATGGGATGAGCTAGAGAGTATGAAGAATGTGTCAACCTGTACTTGTGGAAAATGCACTTGTGGCTTTGTCTCTGAATTTTGTCAGTATGATGAAAGTCAGAAGACAATTCAGTTGCTAATGGGACTCAAAGAGTCTTACACTTCCGTTCGGGGCTCTATTTTGCTTATGGATCCATTGCCAAATGTGGATTGAGTGTATTATCTGATTTCTCAAGAGGAGAATCAGCGAGAAGGAAAGTCAGGCATGGGGATTGTGTCAGGTGAAGGCGCTTCTATGCACATGGAGGCGTCGAGCAACTCTTCTAGTGCTAAGAGCTCTGGATCTAGTTCGAATTCCATTGCTAACACAGGACCTAGTAATCCTCAGGCAGGACAATTGATGTTCAATTTTGAGAAATCTCGTAGAGAAAGGAAACCGTTGTTCTGTACAAACTGCAAGAAGACAAATCATACTGTTGATAGATGCTTCTTCATCATTGGATTCCCTCAAGGTTACCCTGGCAGTAGGGAGAAGAAGGAGAGCATCGATCGTCGTTTTGCAGGATCTATTACACATACACAAAGGCCTGAGTTCACAAATGAGCAGATAGCACACCTTGTTGCTCTTTTGCAGACTTCAGGATCTTCTTCCTCTCATGGAAAGGAACCTGGTGCAGATGATTTTGCTGGTTTTTCAGGAACAACCGTGTCTACACAGATTCTTGATGGCCGTGTTTGGATAATTGATAGTGGAGCAAGTGGTCACATGTGTAGTGACTTAAGTTTGTTTACCAGTTCTTATGCTCTTTCACGACCATTTAGGATCACTTTACCTATTGGAGAGACAACTCTGATCACTACAGCTGGAACAATTAAACTTATGCAAGGGCTTTAGTTGCATACTGTTTTGTTTGTTCTCAAGTTTGTGTGTAATCTAGTGTCTGTGGGCAAACTGATCAGAGACCTCCATTGTTTTGTGATATTTACTGCCACTGAGTGTTATTTGCAGGCTCCTTCGATGAGGTCCCCTATGAAGATTGGTGAATTGATCAAGGACCTGTTTGTCCTAGGATTGCCTGCACATACTCGGATAGCTGCTCATTCTGCTCATTCTTCTGTTATTTCAAATAAGTTGTCTGTTGTGGTGGATGCCTCAATATGGCACAAAATGTTAGGACACCTACCTTTGCATAGATTGCGTTCTTTACCTTAGAATGACATACACTTGTGATTCTGATTTGAGACATTGTTCAGTTTGTGCTTGTGCTAGGCAAGCACGTTTTCCCTTTTCTTTAAGCTTAATAAAGACAACTGGTTTTTTTGATTTGGTACATGCCGATGTTTGGGGTCCTTACCGTGTGTCTACTTATGATCGTTTCAAATATTTTTTTACCCTGGTTGATGATTATACTCGCACGACTTGGGTGAAGTTTCTACCATCTAAGCATGTGGCTTTTACTGTTATCAAATAGTTTATTACATTTGCTGAACGACAGTATGGCAAACAAGTTAAGATACTTCGTTCAGATAATGCATTTGAGCTAGGTTCAGGAAGTGATCATGCTCAATTTCTCCTAGAGAAGGGGATTGTCCATCAGCAGTCGTGTACTGCTACTCCACAACAAAATGGAGTTATCGAGCAAAAGCATTGACATATACTTGAGGTTGCTAGAGGGCTTATGTTTGAGTCAGGGTTGCCTAAGAGGTTTTGGGGAGACAGTGTCCTCACTGCTGTTCATCTCATTAACAAGTTGCCGAGCAAGTTACTGAAAATGAAATCTCCTTTTGAGATGTTGCATCAACATCCACCTTCTTATGATTATCTTAGATGCTTTGGATCTTTATGTTTCGCCTCTACTTTTCAACAAGGAAGAGATAAATTTTCAGCTAGAGCCTCTCCTTGTGTGTTGCTTGGTTATTCAGGGGGGAAGAAAGGCTATAAGTTGTACAATCCCTTCCTTCCTTCATTCCCTTTCTCGAGGCTTGTCTTAGATAATTGTTGAGCTACTGCTTTGACAGTCACCCCTGGATCTTTCTAATCCCCTTTCATAGTGTTTCCTTTGGTCCAAGGTTTGTTGCCACTGTCACCATTTGTTGATCCTTTCCACTGACTTTTTATGAGCCTAATCAAGGCCTGAACTACATTGTAATGAAGCCTGGCTTACTCCATAATCGATGCCATAGATGTAGGCCTCCCCAATTGAACTAAAGATTTGATTTCTTGTCGTAGTCCACTGATATAGCCCGACAAAAAATAAGATTCTGTCAATTGTGGATTGAAAGCCAACATATTAGCCCCCAAGTCTTCAAATCTTTCGTTATAATCTTCCAGGTCCTCCCCTTGTTCAACCTTGTTGAACTCATCCACTATCTCCGTTTCTCTTCTGCCACCAAATCTCAGACAAAGATCATCACAAAATTCATTCCAACTCACTCTGAGTTTTTGAATCGAATAACCCAGTAACCAAATGTCAGCCTTGTCATTCAAATGCATCGCAACTATTTCCACCTTTTATGATTTCGGAATCGCAAAGATTCCAAAAAAAATTTCACACTTCCTAATCCAATTCCAGGGACGCTTCCCATCAAAATTAGAAAAATCAATTTTCGAAAATTGATTACCTCTGATGTCGTCGCCTGGAATGCCCATCTGAGCGTGATCTGTTTGTCTCCTAAACTGATTCTGATGTCCGTGATTTCCCCTCTGAAATGACCGATCAGTGCCAACAACATGATACTCAGCGTCTCGCTAAGATCTCCACTCATCACGGCTACGGAACGGGATCCCGATCCTTTCTCATGACTGCTATTCCGACCACTGGGATCTGGTTTCTCCGGCGAATTCTCTCTCCGAGGTGGATGCCTTACCAATTCCGTCAACTATTCTAACCGGCGATCAGTTGCCGTTCTGAATTCCCAAATTTCCTTGGCTCGATCCTCCATGATTTTCTTGAAATCTGACATTTCTCGTGCGTGTTTCGCTCTATGTTTTCGAGAATCGTTGACGAATTGCATTGTGGAAGCTGCGATTGCCTTTAGATCCTCCCTGAACGACTTCATGTCATCCTTGACTTCTTGAAGTTCCAGCTCCATCGACTTTGATCGTGTTCCTTCCGCCATTGTCGTCGTTGTGCGTGTGCCGAAGAAAGTTCTCTGATACCAGTTTTTTTATGGCCCAAGCCTTGGGCGGGAAAGTTTGTTAGAGGGATAGAGAGAGTAAAAGAAAGGCGAGAGAGTAAGAGAGTATAGTAAGGGAGAAAGAACTGATTCTGTATATTGATGCCTTTAGTTGCTGTACAAGGTCTTATATATAGGCTCCTCCTACCTCAAGGCATAACATGATCTTACTTAACACATAAACTACTAGATCGATGAAATGAGCTCTTAACACGAATGAAAGCAGCATTAGTTCAAGTAGCAACAAGAAGATTCACGACTTCGGTCTGAATTTGATTTCAGCCCCGGCACTATCATACTTAATTCAGTGCTATAATAAGACTTGAGTAGCAATTAAGAGGGAGAAAATCATATCTATAGGTAAAATTGCCTTACCCCCTCGTTAACCTAATATTATAAAGAAGAGTTTATCATGCTTCTTGCCAGGCGTGCTCTACCCTAACATTAACTAGACTATAATAATTTTCTAAGAAGGAATCCGACTTAAGTGTCAAAGGGTCCTCCGAAGGGACAAACCTCGCCCCGACCTCGTTCGTTCTTGTATTGGTGGATTTGGATCTTAGTATCGATCATCATTCTTCTTAATAATACATCTTAATTTGTGCGGATTTACATGTATATATTTATAGTGTGCTTAATTCTACACATGTATTCTACAATGTACTATCAATTAATGGTCTAACCATTTTGGTCCATTTTATACAAATTAGCTCCCTATCGATCTGTACAATATAAATATATATATATATATATATATATATATATAGAATACGGTTCAAATGTTAACAGCTCTTACGATACGATGTTAAATGTTAACAAATCAATATTCGGTAAATTTTATCAAATATTCATCACAGTCACTCAATTATTCATCAAAGCTTTTCGACAACATTTAAAAGATTCATTTCAATTAATAATTATCGCTAATTAAAAAAAAATTATCACCCAAAAAACTCAAACCCTTGTGCGTGTATCCACCCCCAATCTCGTAATTGTGTTACTGTGATGAATATTTCTTAAATGTTGCCGAATATTGATGAATATTTGGGAAATTGTGAATAATTGAGTGACTGTGATGAATAATTGATTAATTTTAACAAAAGCTTTGATGAATAATTAAGTGACTGTGATGAATATTTGATAAATTTTGCCGAATATTGATTTGTTAACATTTAACACCGTAAGAGTTGTTAACACATGACCCAACCTCTCTCTATATATATATATATATATGACAGGCTACATTTTACATACATTTGTTGGGGCCAACATATAAACCTGGGGACCATCCCAGAACTAATTGAGAGTAGCCCATTTAGTTATATGTTAATGTTAAGTTTGGAATCTTTCCACTTTCGATGTGGAATTCACAAGTATCCCAACAACATTAATATTTACATCACTGATATTTACAAATGTCACTCCATCTACAACATTACTTCCACTATGTACCATTAATTCTACAATGTCACATATATACATGCAATTAGCCTATCTCATGCGTCGGAAAACCCTACCCTTTGAATCATCACGTAGAATCTCCACAACCTCGTCTGGCGGCACTGATCTCCAGGTTCAAGGCTTATCGAGTCGGTATTCCATTTGGGCCAACCTATCTGCCGCTTTGTTTCCCTCCCTATAAACATGTGTAACCCTGAACCTGTTCAGCTCACGAATAATCGCTTTGATGCATTTCATGTGCTTTTGAGCCTCCAACGACTTTACCGGCTTCCCCTTCCCTAAAATTTCAACGAGGGATTGAGCGTCACTGATGTATAGCAATCGGCTAGGCCGGCCAATTGCTAAACTAAAAGTGTCGATCTTACTTAGCTCCTTGTATTTCCGTGAATTGATGTCGAATTTGTATCGAGTAGACTCTGTATGGATACCGATCACGTGGATACCGATCACGTGGATAATTAATTAATTCTTCCATTATCAATCCTCAATTGGTCACTTGAATTTGCCGATTGAACACGGCGGAGCACTTTCGATTGTAGAATGAGATGGGTTCAACAATTGCGGCACATGCAATGTAAATTAATTTGGATCGGAGGAATAAGAAACAGAATGCGAACCGAATGTGGGTTTGGGATTGATAATCGAGAACCCTTTAATCCATAAAGGGGTTTCTCAATTCTATTCAATCTGATTAATTTCAATAGAACTACAGTGTTTAAATAGAAAACCTAAGAACCAATTCTACCGTGCAAGATAGAATTTAGGTTGATAAAGATAGAATTTTAATCCTAAAGATAAATAAACCTAGAAGATAAAACTTAATCTAAAATCCTAACCATCTTATTTAATCTAACTAAGAAATACTAAAAACAAGCAATTCTATAATTTGACTCCAACTAACATAGGAGTTACTAAAAATAGAATATATATAAAAAAAATAAGAAATATAAATAATAAAATTATTAACGTCGTTTCTTCAACGACTCCCAAGGTGGAGCCTTCTTCTTTCGCTTGAGGATGACATCATTCTCCTCCATTTGAAATCGACTCGTCCTCGAGTCGTCGCCAGGATCAAGATCGTTGTTTGACCCACAGAAGGCCATCTTGACCCGCATCATTCTCCCCCTCTTATCTTCGATTCGTCCTCGAATCGAGTCAGCGATGATCAGCGAGGAAGGAGCAGCAGCCTTCAAAGAAGATGATGGAGAAATGGGTGGAATAGGTGCTAGGAGAATTCGAGGTATAGGAACCCCAAAAACAACACCTTCATGCGCGATCGTTGAACGGACTTGATCTTCAATAAGAATAGGATCAATGACCACACAAATCTCAGCAACTGGAACTTCATGAACATGCCCAAGAGGTACAATCGCTAACTCTTGAGACACGTCATCAAGTACCTCATCCTCGTCAAGGGAATCAACATGCTCCACCTCCTGCACAACACTGCAGTCGACTTTAAGTATAGATTCGGAGGTCTTCCCGGAGGAGTCTGACAGCGTGTGAACCACCGTTGGAAAGCTCGTTGAGTCAGCTTCGCAAAAAAACTGAGTTGACTCAATTCCGATGTCAGAGTCAACGGGAAATTGCAAAACAAAATCATCGCGCTGAGCTGTTTTCTCGACGATTTCTTCAGCCTTTCGAAGAGCTTCTTCCTTCTCCCATCTTTGGCGATCCTCTTCTTCTCTTTGGCGACGCTGATATGACGCATACCAAACATCCCAATCGACAATGTCAGATCTTCCACTTCGAAATTCCTTTTCTTTATATTGGCGCAACCATTGATTGTACCCTCGTTGGCGTTCTAGTTGAAGTTGTTCCCTAGCACGTCGTTGTTCTTCCTCTTGACGTTGAAGCCAAAGTTGACGTCTTTTGGCTTCGCGTTGACGCTCTAGGGTTTGTTGTTGTAGCCAAGCTCTCCGACGTAACTCTTGTTGGCGTCGTTGTTCTTTGGCACGTTCCAAAGCAAAAAATCCATCCAATGGATCGGGGTCATCTTCCCAATCTCCCCATATCTCCCAAGCCATCAAATCAAAACATTAATAACATCAACTCAAAAAAAAAACAAAGGCTAGCTCGAGCCCCCTTCTCAGGGCGGCTAGCTCAGCCTCCGTGCTGGTGGTTGGCTTGATGGGCTTAGCGTACCCTAGCAAGAACTTGCCGTTATGGTTCCTAAAGACCCCTCCGATGCTTGCTTCCTCGGTCTTGTCCTTATGGGACCCGTCAAAATTGTGCTTGATCCAGCCCTTTTGTGGCATCTCTCATTTAACCTTGATGTGCTTATTGTTGTGGTGATTTCTGATTAGGGCTAATAAGCTTGCTGAGTTTTTCCTGATCGAGATCCCTTGGGACATCATCGTAGACGCCCTTCCTAATCTCGACAGAGCTAATAACATCGCCATTGCCTTGCGTGAGAGATCGAGATATATGGAGATGGTTGAGGAAAATGTGAATTAATTCAATGGGAGTTTGATTCCATCAAACTGAAGACGTGCGTACACGGCAACGTTTGATGAGGAAATTAAAAAGAAAAGAAGATGATGGAATATGTTTGAGGATGAAGGGATTGAAGATGATGCAGCGAGCGTATGAATCACTGCATCATCTCATCTGTGTTTAATTATTTGCAGGAGAAGGAAGATAACGGAGGAGGAAGTTTTATCTACAGATCATCGAGCTGTATTTCAAAAATGGGCTTCGCTTACTTGCAAACGTTATCAGCTTAAAAGCTCTGTTTGGCAAAAGCAATGAGTTTTTTTAGAATTTATGATGTTAATATTATACTATAATTTTAAATAAAATAAAATTAAGATTTTAGTTTAATTAATTTTTGAAATCTAAGTTTTTTAACAACTACTCACCCAACTTTTTCGGAGTTTTTTTAATTTTTATTCACACGTTTTCATCAACTATCCTAATAACTATGGTTACCAAACACTATACTAGCTTATTAACTTATATTTAACACAAATAATCCAACTGCTACCATATATTTTACCAAACTCACCCTAAATAACCAGAAAAATTGCAAATTTGAAAACACAACTTTGAAAATACAACTTTAGCCTTTAATATTTTTTGGAATCAGATTTAGTTCACTTAATTCGTGTGAAGGTGAAATGTTTTCTAATCACTTTATTTTATTTTTCAATACGCTAGCATGCACAATACACATGAGTTTTTGCTTAGGTTGTCTTTTTGTAGAGTTTGTTTCTCTTTGTTTCGTGTGTTTTCTATTTGTACCGTATATTTAAGCAATTTTCGCCTGCCAAGTTATCGACTTCTCAAAAGTCAGACGTGTCCGATCCCAAATATTTACTTAATAAAAAAAATACACATAAGTTCAATTAGATAGAAGGTTGAAGTCTCGTTTAGTTTGACATGAGCTCCATTTTTAATATAACATGTTCTACCTGATGTCCTTTACTTTTTTTGTATTTTGGCTTATATTTATCATAACGGTTAGTTTGTCTGTTGATGATCAGGTAGTGTTACCCATGTACAAAAAAAAAAAATTGAGTTCAATTGGAATCCAGAATTAAATTAAAATCAAAATACTAGAATTGACTATCAAACCTTACTAATTTAAATCCCTCTTATCTTTATTGCAAGGACTTAAACGGAGTACCTAACTACGAACCCAAAAAGTAGCAGAGTTAAGGCCGGCCATGAAATAGGGTGCTCAATTTCCTGAACGCCGATGAACTGTCACACCATCAGCCATGCTCATCAAATCGTCTACCCACCGCATGTCATATCATCATCTTCACAACCACATATGCAAACAATTCGTTTCGATTTGTACCTGTTGCATTGCATCCTCTCATGTTGGCTAACAGCTCACACACTTAGGAAACATTAGGGGAATATATTTGATAATCTTTGAAATTGTATTAAGTCAAACATCTTTTAATATAGGGGCAAAATTAAATAGGCTTCAATTTTGTGGATGTCCAAAAAATTGTCATAATTGAATAAATGTTCATTTTTTAAATAAAATAAATAAATACCAAATTTTGACATTTTTACCGTTTCTTCCATATCCCTAACCATCCATCCTTCCCCTTTGACCATTTTTAGTTTTGACATTGACTAGTCAACATTGATCATTGGTGCACATTAGAATGCCGTGTGTTCTAACACCTAAAATAGTAAATATATGCCTTCAACATTGACCATTGGTAATTCCATGATGATCGATTGGGTTGTTTGGTTTATGCTTGACTATTTTAGTGTCGGTTTGTGCACAGAGTTATATAGCTTCCTGATTCGATCACTATCGACTCTCAAAAGTCTTGCACGGGGTTCGAGACGCAATAAGTCTCTAATCACATAAGCACATAATTCATGTAATTCTGCATATTCGACTTGTCACTTGGTTGTCAACTCCGCTAAGAATAACATTAAACTACATATCATTACTTTTCCATATGCATGAATTTCAACCTGTTCATCAAGATACGTTTGCTATTATATCGGATTAAGGCCCGAAATAGCGGATTTAGCTAAAATCACTTAGCACATTGTTTACCTATCTTAGTGGCCAGTTAAGATGAATAACTTGTAAGTGTTTGGATAACTGAGTCCTTGCCGTATCTCAGAGGCCTACTCCTGTATATATATCAATGGGTGAAAACCCTGAGGGTACAATGGTAACTGTACACGATATGGACAATATAAATAATATATGCTAACATCCTCCCTCAGTCGCAGCTAGAGGTGAGCAAATAGCAAGACTGGAACGAAAAGAAGTAAAAAGATGAGTAGGTAATCCTTTTGTGAAAATGTCCGCATACTGATGTTCAGAAGGGACATGAAGAACCCGGACCTGGCCTAGGGCGACCTTCTCTATGACGAAATGGATGTCAATCTCGATATGCTTCGTCCGCTGATGCCGAACTGGGTTCGACGAAAGATAAACAGCGGAGACATTGTTGCAGTAGACTAATGTAGCTGAACGAAGTGGAACTCGGAGCTCGCAGAGGAGGTTGCGGAGCCAGCAGGTTTCTGCCATGGCGTTGGCAACCCCACGATACTCGGCCTCGACACTTGAGCGAGAGATGGTGGCCTGACGCTTGGAGGACCACGAAACCAGGTTGTCACCAAGGTACACTTTGAAACCAGAAGTGGAGCGGCGAGTTTCAGGACAACCCGCCCAGTCAGCATCGGAATATGTAGTAAGGGAGTCAAAACGGCCGCGTCCGAGATGCAATCCCATGTTAGAGGTGCCCTTGATGTACCGAATTATCCGCTTGAGCGCCTGAAGATGATGTTCGCGGGGATCATGCATGTATAAGCAAATCTGTTGGACGGCGAAAGCGATGTCTGGCTTAGTGAAAGTCAAATACTGGAGAGCACCGGCCATGCTGCGGTAGGCTGTAGGATCCTCAACCTTAGGACCGGTGGCGGGCTTGCAGGACTTCATTCTGGCTTTGTTGACGATCTCAAGGGCATACTTTTGCTGATGAAGGAACATTGCAGAAGGGGTGCGAGTCACATAGACGCCGAGGAAGTAGCTCAGGGAACCGAGATCAGTCATGGCAAACTCTGAACGCAGCAGTGCATCAGCCTAGACAGCAGGGAAGTAGAGGATGCAGTATATGTCATCGACGTACAGGAGAAGATAGGTAATGTCAGACCCCGAGTGGAACACAAATAGGATGCAGTGAGCACTATGTCATTGACGTACAGGAGAAGATAGGTACGTGGCGAATCGCTGATATCGCACCTGTTTTAAGCCATAAAGAGACTTCCGGAGAAGGCAGACGTGCGATGGGCGGGAACGATCATAGAAGCCTGGCGGTTGATGCATGTACACAGTTTCCTGAAGATTGCCGTGAAGGAAAGCATTTGTGACGTCCAGCTGGTGGATGTGCCAGTCCTTGTTGAGGGCGATACTTAGAATGATGCGGATGGTGGCGGGTTTGACGAGAGGGCTGAAAGTCTCGTCACAGTCAACCCCAACCTCCGGAGACTTGCCATTGACCACTAGGCGAGCCTTGTGTTGCTCAAGAGTCCCGTCAGACCTGTACTTATGTTTAAACAACCACATGTAGTTAATGATATTAGTGTCCCGAGGCCTTGGAACGAGGTCCCACGTGTCGTTTTTAATTAAAGCACTAAACTCATCGACCATGGCGGCGTGCTAGTTCGGGCCCTGTAAGGCCTTGTGTGGTGATTTGGGGAGAGCGGATATGTCAGGGGACGGGGTGAGAAGGTTGTACTTGGGGTTAGGTTTGAAGATCTCGGACTGGGACCGGGTCTTCATGGACGGGGCGGGGGGTGCAAGTGGGGCGAAGGGTGCAAGCGGAGGCGGAGGCGGGGAGTTCAGAGGGGTTGCGTGATGTGCCGCGGGCGCAGCAGGGTGCTGCGGCCACGACATATCAACAACTGCGGGGGGCTTCTGCGGGCGCCGCCAAGGAGGGTTGGGCGCGGCATGGGGTGCCGCGAGCGCAACAAGGCGCTGCGGTCGTAGCATAACAATTTCGGCGGGGGGGGGGGGGGGGGTTCTGGTTTGCAGGCGATGCTCCGGATGTGGCCTGGGGAAATAGGTGGCGCAAGAGGGGTGTGAATTCGTCATAATCGGGTGGTGTAGGGGGGTTGGGAACAACAGTGGTAGGTGGTGAGGCGAATGGGAAGGTTTTTTCGTCGAAAATCACATGGCGCGAAGTGACAACCCGATTGGTATCTAAGCGAAGACAACGGTAGCCCTTATGGTGTGGGAAGATGCCCAAGAAGACACATTTGGTGGATCGCGGGGAGAGCTTGTGAGGGGCGGTGACACTCATGTTGGGGAAACAAAGACATCCAAACACTCTAATGTGATTGTAGGAAGGGTAGCGCTTGTAGAGTGCCAAGGTTGGGATGGAGTTGTCAATCGCTTTGGAGGGAAGTATATTGTGGAGATAGGTGGCCATGTGAAGTGCCTCAACCCAAAAGGGAGGGGGAGAGAGGCGTGATGGAGAAGGGTTCGATTTTTGTCATTGAGGGTGCGGAGGATGCGTTCCGCTATGCCATTTTGTGGAGAGGTTTGGGGGCATGATAAGCGGAGGGCTATCCCATTTTGTTGACAAAAGGAGCGAACGAAAGTGTTGTCAAACTCGCCTCCCATGTCACACTGAATAGACTTGACGGGGAAATTGAATTGAGTGCGGAAAAATGCTGGCAGAAGGGGCGGCGAGAGGTGTCTGATTAGCTGCGGTGGTTACGGGGTATAGGTCTTCTGAGCTATTGCACCGCATTATTGGGGTTCCCGTACGTAAATCCGTCACAAGAAAACCAAACGGGTCAAATTGAATCGCCACGTGATTATCGATGGTGAATTGACGAACGTAGATAAGGTTTTTGACAATGGCAAGGGCAAGGAGCACATTATTGAGTTTCAAAGGGCAGTCAGTGGGTAGGGTAGCAAGGCCCGAACCAACAATTGGAATACGATTTCCGTTCCCGACATAAACCGAAGGCAAAGTGCTAGAATTAAAAACAGTTTGTAGGTTACCTGGATTGTTCGTCATGTGAGAAGAGGCCCCGGTATCCATATACCAATTTCAGTCCGGCTGCTGAAGACCCAAAGGGATCGTGGGTTGCGACAACGACCTCGCTGGTTGTGTTGTAGACAGCGCCTACGGTGGAGGGTGGGGAACCGGGTAGCAGTAGGGTTGCTGCAAGTAGGGGTGTGCAGAAAAACCCGAAACCGAAAACACGACACGAAAACACGACACGAAAAAACCCGAAACCGAAAAAACACGTTACGATAATGACACGAACCGAGAAAACACGGCTCTAAACAATTCGTGTTCGGGTCGGGCAAATCGCCTTGTCGGGTACCCGACACGAACCGTTTATTTTTTTAAAATTTTTAGATTTGGTGGTATTAGTACTTGTATAACTAAGATGCCATAAATCACAAAATGTTCAGTTGGCTCAATTGGTTCAAGGGAGGCGAGAGGAATGGGCTATGTTTCAACAGATTCAAGTTCGAATCCCCTCACGTGTCTTTTTTTTCCCCCATTTTCATACCTCTTAAATGCTTTTTTTTTCCCATTTCCATACCTCTTAAATCCAAATTACTTTTCTTTTCTTTTAAAAGCACGCTAATTGAAACCCTAGGAGTATCAGCCCTTCAGCCGACTTCTCTCTCTCGTTCTCAGTTCTCACAGTTGCTTCTCGACCTCTTCGCTCAGATCCGTCTCTCACTCCCGACGACCGGCTCGAGCTCTCGGCTTCTCCACTCCCGTCGAACCACCTCTTCGCTCAGATCCAGTTCTCACAGTTGCTTCTCGACCTCTTCGCTCAGGTCCGTCTCTCACTCCCGATGACCGGCTCGAGCTCTCGGCCTCCCCACTCCCGTTGAACCACCCTCACCTTCCCCTTTCCATCTCTCTCCTTGCATCCTTCTCTCTCGCTCTCACAGTGACCGTTCGTCCTCTCACTCTCAATTGTGTCTGCCTGCGACCTGCGTTCGTCCTCTCAGTCTCAATTGATTACTACCTATATGATTAATTTCTTTCAATTGTGCAATTTGTGTTGTTTGCCTGCGTTTGGGATGTTAGGGTTAGGGTTAAGACGGTTCATTACAAAGCGGTTTCCTGCGTATATGGTTGACTACACAGCGGCTGCACAGACTTGACTCGTGTCGGGTACCCGGCTACCCGACACGGAACCAAAAAGCTTAACCGTGTCAGGTACTCGGGTTAAGACGGTTCGGATACGGTTCGGCCATGAGGGGCTTAACGGTTTTGGGTACCCGACACGATTATCCGGTTCGTGTCGGGTACCCGGATATGCACACCCCTAGCTGCAGGAAGGGTAGCGGGTAGCCGGCCCAGGGCTGAGGCCAGTATGGCGGGGGGCTAGGCCGGGTGTCCTCCCTGGATAGCATGCTGGGAGCGACTAGGAATGTCGGCAACGGGGAATTGACGGTGTCGGCCATTGCGAGGGGTTAGGGAAAGAGACAGGCGGCGGAGGCTAAGAGCGAAAGCGGCAAGGGTGCAGGAGGCAGCAGCGGCGGCTAGGGGTACCAACGGCTGCTCAATAGGGGTGCGGCGGCGGCTAGGGGTAGTGGCGGCGGTTGAATAGAGGTGCGGTGGCTAGGGTTAGCGGCGGCGGGTGACTAGGGGTGTGGGGGCTAGGGTTAGCGGCGGCAGGTGACTAGGGGTGCGACGGCTAGGGTTAGCGGCGGCAGGCGTGTAGGCGGCGGCTGGCAAGGCAGCGGCGGCGACAGGGTGGTTTGGCGGTGGCGGTGACGGCAGGTCGGGTGGCGGCAACAAGGGTTGCGGCGGCGGCGGCGGATCGAGTTTGTGAAATGAAAAATTAGGGTTTCACAAAGAAGGCTCATACCATGTAAGTGTTTGGATAACTGAGTCCTTGCGAGATCTCATAGGCCTACTCCTGTATATATATATATATATATATATATATATATATATATATATATATATATATATATATATATATATATATATATATATATATATATATATATATATATCAATGGGTGAAAACTCTGAGGGTACAATGGTAACTGTACACGATTTGAACAATATAAATAATATATGCTAACATAACCAAATATGCATAAACCAAATATAAACTATAAAATAGTATTCAAACAATCCTCACATGTCCTTAACCAATACATAAAATATAAGCAAAACTATATAAAAGGTTTAACCGAGCATGACTTACCGAAAACAAGGGAAAAGATAGAACTAGAGATAAGTGGTGTATGAATTGTGAAGGTTCGATAATATAAAACTAAGTAATATAGAAATACTCTAGAAGGGGGATTTAATAGAGTATGCCGGTTTTTCGCAGATAGTCTCAAGACTTTTGAAGCTCGTGCAAAACCCTTTTAGATTAGACTTAGTCTTTTCTCTGAAAACCTGAATCACAAAGTTAAACAATCCGAACCAAGTGCGGAAATAAGGTAAAGCAATAAAATAAAGGACTCGATGAGTTGTTTACGAGGTTCGGCACGAACTTGGCCTACGTCCCCGCCTAGGGTTCTTCCACAACCCTAGGATTCAACCGGCTTTTATTGATTCACATGACTTAGGATCCTAGTAGCTCCCCGAGAAGGCTCTCTCCTATACAATTGCAATCTAGTCAACTCACGTTCCCTTGGAGTCCTAGACCAATCTAGAAGAGCCCCACCTCTCTATGCTATCTAGTACAATCCTCTTACACTTAGTGAATCAATCGCCTAGTGTTCACTTCCCGAGTTACAAACTCTCGAGTATAACACTACAACTGAATATATCCTATAAGCTCACTGTGTAACTCTCAAATGCTTTGAAATGAAATAACAGACTCTTAGGACAAGCAGAGAGCACACGAAGACAGATTTCTCTTGAAAGCTTAGAGTGTATGAAAGCTCGTGTTCAATGAATGTGTATCATCTGTCTTCATCTTCCTTCTCTTTATATTGAGACAAATCGGCGCCAAGGATCTTCTCCAACGGCTAGACAAGATCATGGCTTGAGTTGAATCTTCTATCTTTGGAAACTTCGAAGGTCACAATCTTTCCGATTTAAATCTTCTCAAAACGCCTCACAAGGAAGGAAATAATTCGAAAATACTTCCTGAAAGGTTAGTTAAGTATATAATAATATAATGGAAGTATATAATAATATTAAATAATATTTCGAGCATAATAACATATAGAACAAGTTTTGTATTTCATCTACACTATTAAAGCTCCAAGATCTTTGACACAGACATACTGTCAAGGCCTTTGAAACTTATTCCGATTTTCATCAAGGGAGGGAGTTATCAATCTCCCCCTTGATGAAAGGCAAAACCTATGCATCCCTGCAACTTAGTCAATCATAAATAATATAAGTGAAATCGGACTAAGTACCTGCATGGGTTAGACAAATGTTGGATCAAATTTTTAAAGCCTGAAAAGTCATCCAACCGAAAACCAAAAATAAAAAACAAAGGTCTTCTAAGACCTTCACATCAAAAGGTTTTCAAGTCTAAACCACAGATCATCTCCCCCTTTTTGCCAGGAGGTAAAACAGTCACCAAAAGTTTTGAAATTGTTTCCAAAAACCAGCAATGTATCAGTTTTTTAGGGATGGGATAGGGTAGGGTAGGGTTAAGCTTCGTCGTCCGGAGCGTCATCAGTGAGCCTCGTACACAGACCTTGCAGCAACTTGGTTATCCCGCTCATCTCCGTCATAACTTCCTTGTGCAACTCCTTGAGATCCAGGCGAACTTCCTCCAGGCCTAACTCTAGGTTGTCCATGCGTTCATCAACAGCTGAGGCAGTGGGAAGAGCTTTTGAAGGAGTGGCAAGACTCAAGGTCCCTTGGGGAGACCGAGTGATGCCAATCTTTTCAAGGCTCTTGGAGTCGAACTTACCCATATGACGCTGTTGTTCTTCATTTTTGAAATTAATTCCAGAAGCTTTGAAGAGATGGATCAACAGGGTGGCAAAAGGGAGGGGAGAGCCTTTTCTAGCTTTTCTAGCATGAGCCATGGTTCCAAGGATGGTTTTGGCCAGATCAAGGTCAAGGCCATTTAGGATTCCGTAAAGTAGGACCATGACATTATCAGTAAGGAGTGAGCCAGAGTTAAGACGGGGTAAGAGGCATCGAACAATGATGTTGAAAATAATTTTTGCCTCTAGGGTAAGGGATGAGTGGGTGAGCTGCTTTGAGGTGCTGGTGGATGCTTCGGGTAGGAGATATTTGGATCGAGCAAGGGCTAGGCACTGTTCTTTTGTGGGGTTCTCGGGAGAGGGTGGATAAGGTTTAGGTAGGCCAAGAAAATCAGCAAAGTCATTGGAGTTGAAAGAGATTCTAACCCCTTTGACAATGGACTCCAAAGACCAACCGTCAACATCGTCTTTGGCTTTTAGGTTTATGTAGAACAAGCGGGTTAGCTGGGGATAGTAGACAGTTTCAAGATTAAGAAGGGTCCAGACTGGGGATTTTTTGAGAAGAGCAATGCAGGGCAATTTCAAAGCTTCAAAGAACTCAAGATCCAAAAAATCAGAACAGCTTATCCTACGAGTTCGAAACTCGTCTACGCACTTACCAGCTGTTTCAGCATTTTCAAACCAAGAAGCGGGTAAGGATTGGTTTGCCTGGATGTAGACGGGTGGATCGGCATTCTTCCTGTGAGCGATTGTTGGAGCAGCTCTCTTGGTAGGCGCCTCAAAGCTTCTGAGGGTGCGTTTCCTTGTGCGCTTGAGAGATGGAGGCTTGATATCAGTTGGGGCTTTCCGCTTCTTCGGAGACGGGGGAGGAGGAGAAGGAGAAGGAGAGGCAACGGGTTCTGGCTCTTCTTCCTCCTCATCCTCAGACCCCGAGTCCTCACCGGACCCCGCGTCATCTCCTTCAGCTTCCTCGTCTTCTCCAGATTCGTCTTGCTCTTCGTCCTCTTCCTCAGGCTCCTCTTCAGATGGAACCTCCTCGGCTTCGGCTTCCTTCCGAATCCTCTCAGCTTCCTCCTCGACAAGTTTCCTTGCAAGCTCGGCCTCCTCCTCGGCCTTCTTTTTCTTCAAGGCTTCCTCTTCGGCTTCCTTGGCAGCATCTCTTTCCAGAATGGCGTCGAGATCCTCTTCCTCGTCCACCTCCTCAGCGATGACTTTCTTTTTCCCTTTTTGTTTTGCACTGAGGGGCTTCTTTGCAGAGCGTTTTTGAGAGCCCTTGGTAACATTGGTCGTGCTCTCAGCGATGGTGCTCTGGACAACAGCAGGGACAATGGCTTGAGGAGTGGGTTCAGGTGTAGGAGAGGTGGCAGTAGCCTGACGTCCCTTGGGGGTGGCGCCAAGTCTTTTGGGTGTGGAAGCTTTCTTTGATTTGGGAGCCATGAAGGAAATCGGCTAGGGTTTTTAGAACAGCTAGAGAGGTTGAAGAAGGAGAAGTTGGAGAGGTTTTGGATAAGTCTGAGAGAGTGATGGAAATCGGGTATAGAGGTGGGTTTAAGTAGAGAGAGATGATGATGGAGTGATGGGACGGGTTTAGAGTTCCAAGGGAGGGTAATAATATCATTGCCAATTTTGAAAATATTTCCAATTCAAAATTCAAATAAATCCATTAAAATAGGAGGGAATAACCGAAATATTTTGTTCCAAAAATAACATATCTCAACGGAATAAAAGTATAACATAAATAGGCAATTTTAAAATCCGATAAAAATATAATTGATTAAATATCTAGAAAGATATTAACCAAATATATGTGATCTACCATTTAGTTCAGAAAACTTGAAATAATTCTCAAAGGTCTTCACACTAAGTAGATTTTATCTTTCGTAAAGGGAAAGCTCCCCCTACGAAAGTGCATCCTTGTTAAGCATCCCAATCTCTCGTCTAATGAAGGTGAACTTGTCCTCTGCCAAAGGCTTAGTAAAAATGTCAGCCCATTGATAATCAGTTGAAATAAATGAAATGGACACATCACCTTTTTCAACATGGTCTCTAATGAAATGATGCCTCACATCAATATGTTTTGTCCTTGAATGTTGAACAGGGTTCTTAGTAATGGAGATGGCACTTGTATTGTCACATTTAATAGGAATGCCTTTGAGGTTGATGCCAAGATCTCGCATTTGTTGAGCTATCCAAAGGATTTGGGAGCAACAGGCTCCAGCTGCAATGTATTCGGCTTCTGCAATGGATAGAGCAACTGCGTTTTGTTTCTTTGAGTGCCAACTGATCAAAGATGCTCCTAAGAATTGGAAACATCCTAATGTGCTCTTCCTATCCACCTTATAGCCTGCAAAATCTACATCAGAATATCCAATTAATGTGAAATCCTTTTGCTTTGGGTACCATAGTCCAAGCTCCTTAGTGCCATTGAGATATCGAAAAATCCTCTTCACAGCCACGAGGTGAGATTCTTTAGGATCAGCTTGAAACCTAGCACACATGCAAACACTAAACATGATGTCAGGTCTACTAGCCGTGAGATATAATAAAGATCCAATCATTCCTCGATACTCCTTTTGATTGACACTTTTCCCAGTCTTGTCTTGATCTAGAGATAATGTTGAGCTCATGGGAGTCTTGGCTGCTTTGGATTGATCCATTTTGAACTTCTTCAAGAGATCCTTAGTGTACTTGCTTTGGTTGACAAAGATCCCTTTCTTGGATTGGTGAACTTGTAATCCCAAGAAGAACTTGAGTTCACCCATCAAGCTCATCTCGAATTCACTGCACATGATGTCAGAAAATTCCTTGCACAAAGATGTGTCAGTAGCACCAAATAATATATCATCTACATAAATTTGAATAACCAAAATGTCATTTCCTTTGGTCTTAATAAAAAGAGTTTTGTCGATCAACCCTCTTTTAAAATCATTTTCTAAAAGATATTTTGACAAGCGCTCATACCAAGCTCTTGGGGCTTGTTTCAAACCATAAAGCGCTTTGTCAAGTTTATAAACATGATTGGGAAATTCCAGACTTTCAAATCCTGGGGGTTGAGCTACATATACTTCTTCCTCTAAGAAACCATTAAGAAAAGCACACTTGACATCCATTTGATATAACTTTATACTCATAAAAGATGCAAATGCTAATAAAATGCGAATGGCTTGAAGCCTGGCTACGGGAGCAAAGGTCTCCTCGTAGTCAATACCTTCCTCTTGATTGTAGCCTTGAGCAACAAGCCTTGCCTTATTCCTCACAATCTTACCATTCTCATCTAGCTTGTTTCGAAATACCCATCGTGTGCCAATGACTGATTGATGCTTTGGCCTAGGCTTCAAGGTCCAGACTTTGTTCCTTTCAAATTCGTTAAGCTCACTTTGCATAGCAATGATCCAATCTGGCTCTTGAAGGGCCTCATCTACCTTCTTTGGTTCAATAAGAGAAACAAACGTGTGAAAAGCACAAAGATCTTTAAGTTTAGAATGAGTTTGAACACTAGAGGTAGGGTCAGAAATGATATACTTTAAAGAGTCTGATGAGGAGTATTTGAATTTCCTTTTGCTAGTCTTAGCTCATTGATTCGTCACACCGGTAGGATTGACTTGTGGTACATCTGACTCCGTGGTCCTATTGGGTTCAGTTACAGCAGTTTTTGACGCTTCAACACTGTTGGATTGGACACCAAGGGCTTTGGACGAATCTTCAACACCTTAGGCCAATTCTTCAGTGTTGAGAATATGTTCTTGCATGTTCATCACCTTCCTCGTTCTCTGCATGGATGTTAAGATCTATATCTGCAACACTTTCACTCAAAGAACCATCATTGCATTCATCAAATATAACATGTATACTTTCTTCAACTAACTGGGTCCTTTTATTGAAGATTCTATAAGCTTTGCTACTTGTGGAGTAGCCAAGAAATATACCTTCATCACTACGCGCATCAAATTTCCCAAGGTTATCTTTTCCATTGTTATGAACAAAACAAGTACAGCCAAAGGGTTTAAAATAAGATATAAGTGGTTTGCGGCCTTTAAAAAGTTCATAAGGAGTTTTCTTTAAGATGGAACGAATAAGACAACGATTCAAAATAAAGTTAGTTGTGTTAACAGCTTCACCCCAATAGGTTTTAGGCAATGCATTTTCTAAAAGCATAGTCCTGGCCATATCCTCTAAGTTGCGGTTCTTTCCTTCCACAACCCCGTTTTGTTGAGGTGTCCTAGGAGCAGAAAAGTTACGGGAGATGCCATATTTAGCACAAAACAAATCAAACTGAAGTTGATCAAACTCCCTACCATGATCACTCTGAATTTACACTATGGGCTCATTTCTTAAAGTTTGCAACTCCTTACATAGTTTTGAAAACTCAAATAAGGCATCTGATTTTTCTTTTAAAAAAGAAACCCAAGTATATCTAAAAAAATCATCAACAACAACTAGCATGTACTTTTTACCATTGGGAGATTTGACTCGCATAGGACCACATAAATCCATATGTAAAAGTTCAAGGGGTCTAGAAGAACTTACAACCTTTTTTGGGTTTGAAAGAGCTACGTGTTTGTTTACCTCGCGTGCATGCATTGCACATGTCAATACCTTTGAAGTCCATCTCAGGTAACCCTCTTACAAGCCCTTTGGATACAAGCTTCTGAAGTGTATGCGGACTCACATGACCGAGTCTCCTGTTCCAGAGCTTTGGATCATCCGTCAAAGCCTTTAGACAGATTAAGCTTCATTGTGCCACTTAATCAGCATTTACAACGTATATATTATTGTAACGATATGCAGTCAATATAACTTCACTTGTATCTTCTCTGCACACTAGACATCTTTTCTTGTTAAATCTGACATTGTTGCCACTATCACATAAGACACTAAGCAAATTATACTTTAAACCATTAACAAGATAGACATTTTTAATATTATGGTTTTGGAATCACTTCCAACACTACCAATACCAACGATGTCACATTTTCCTTTGTCACCAAGAGTGATTGTTCCCGTGGATTGCTCCTTTAGATCATGAAAGAGAGAACTATTTCCACTCATATGCCTCGAGCATCCACTATCAATGATCCATTTATGTTCCTTCACCTTGTTGATCTCCTGCAAGACAAACATCAACCTTTGTGGCTAGACCAATAAGCAAATTTGGATCCATTGTTGGGGTAAACCATATTTGGTAAAATAGTGCATTTTGGAACCCAAACTTGTGTTATCCGTTCTTTTCTCAAATGAACAGGAAAAGTATTGCGAATGATGTAAGGATCCTTTCTTCTATAGGGGCAGGTCTCTTTTACATGTCCCTTTCTAGCACAGTGGTGACATATAGGAGAGGTTCTGCTTCCTTTTGCCTTTACGAATGTGGTAATGTGCTGCTTCTTTAAAAACCTTGGATTGTAACCAATACCACTTTTGTTTAGAGAATTTTGTTGCTCACCCAACATCCTATCAAGAGTGCATTTGGATTTGGTAAAACTTATAAGGGCTGTCTGTTGATCTCGAATCTTATTATTCAGGGAGATCTTCTCGTTTTCTAAGTAATGATGCTCATTTCTTAGAGAGGAGAGATCTTGCTTGATTTCAGATTTCTAAGAGTCAAGCGTCTTGACTTTAATTTCAAGACCTGAATAAGAAGCTTCAAGACTTTTAACCCTCATAGACTGTAAAGGCTCGGATTTTTTTTAAATATTAAATTTCGGAAAGGAAAATTAAAAATGAAGTTAACACAAATTCCGGGCCAATTTTTTTTTAAAATTTAAAGATCGAATCCGTCTTTCATTTCGGGATTTGAATGACCGATCGGCGGAAATTTAAATTAAATTCCCGACTCGAGACCTCAATTCCGTCATCTTTCTCACATCCTTATCCAAATTCAACCTTGGATCCCTCAATTTGAGATTTAATTTTAAATATCCCCATCTCTTTCAATTTTCCCTGATTAACCCAACACTCACCTATACTCTTTTCTTACCTTGCTTTGATTTACCAAAAATTGAAGTGAGGTTCCATGCTTTGTCCAATGGGTACAATCAAGATCTCAAGTAAACCCCAAAAATTTTCCATAAGAGCATTGGACACATTCATCCACATCTTCCCACACAAACCCAAGGAAGCCAAACACACATTTCCTCCCACTTGGCTGCCGAGAGCTCCCTCCTCCTTCCTCCATTGTCGCCGCCTCACCATCTCCACCACCACACCTCCGTCACTACTGCACCTCCGCCACCACCAGTCTTCCCGGCGTCGACCACCAGCAGCCACCAGGAGCAGCCGGAGCGCCGCCCTCGTCGTCCTCCTTGCGCCCTGTTTTCCGTCCTCACCTCGGTAAGCCTCGATTCCTCTCGTCCTCTCCTATTTCACCCTTAACAGCCCAAAAGCTTCCATCTTTAACCTCCCTCTCATCTTCTAGGCGGATTTCGCTCGAAGAATCGCCATCGACGCAGCCAAACGCACCGCCCCGGAGCTCCGAGCTTTCCGGTGCCGAAGGCCCTCGGTGAGCCCCTTCTTCCTCCTTCCTTTCCTTTCCTGTCCCTGTGTTTGTGTGTCGGGGTGGCCGGCGAGACCGGGTGGCCGGAGTTGGAGCACCGCCGCCGGAGGATCCCCTTCCCCTTCCTTTCCGTCGGTTTTGGGCAAAAGAAAATGGAGACTCTTGTCTCCTGTTGCTTTCGAACAAATGGGGAAGAAGGGGGGAATAAGGGACCCCGCTTTTCATTTGCCACCTCATCCGTGTGGGCCCTCCTTTTGTTTTTAAAAGCTCCAGCAAGCAATCTGAGAATAAATGAATGGAATGGCCTTTTTGGGCCTATTTTGTGGGCCGGATCCTTCATTTAAAGGGGAATAAATAATGGGTCTTTTCTTTCTAAAACACAACCAAGTATTGGGCCTAATTTTTTATTAGAAAACTTGACTTTGGGTTTTATAAAACAATAGGGGCCCGGTTTGGGTTTTATGAAAAAAAAAAGGGCCGGTTTTGAGGATTTTACAAAATAAGGGATTGGTTTTGGTAAATTAAAATAAAGTAAGGTTGGTTTGGTAATTTAAAAAGGGATGTTTTGATTAAATGAATATGGTTGGGATTTTATAAATATTTTATAAAGATGTTAAAAGAAAATGGTGTTGGAAATAGTATGTAATATTCTTGGGATTAAAATATAAAATGTTGTTTTGAGATTTAAGATATAATATTGTGGTGATTTATTATGTGTGGTTAAATGTTATATGATTATGATGAGGATATGCAATTATATGCTAAGTAAGATTGTGAGATGATAGCATGCAAATTGGCTAAGTATGAATTGGAATTCTCTTAAGTTGATGAATTGGAGAATTATATTGAATATGGTATGAGATGTTGAGATGATAGATTACGAGATAAAGTTGATATTATGAAAATGATGATGTGACGGTTATTGAGTTAAGTTGTGAAGTGGTGTGATAATTCTATGCTTTGTGTGCCTTAGAGATAGACTCATTCATGTACTTATACTTGTTAGGTGATCAACTGTGACGTGTCGGATTACATATTGCCTGGTTGATTGCCTTTTGCTGTTCTGCCGTACCAGGTAAGCCTCTTCGGAGCTTACTCAGATTGATAGAGAGATATTCCCTGCTTTATGTGCATGATATACTAGGTGCTTGCATTCATGATCAGCATGCCATGTAGTATCATGCTAGGTTGCATTGACCGTTGAGCATGCTCTTTCTTTATGCGTATGTAAACAGAACGACCGTTATCTGTGAAGTAACTAGAGTCTTTGCTAGGGTTATAGGATGGCCCAGTCCCATCGGGTCCCGTCCTGAGTCAATCAAGTCATGCAACTTCCTTATATTATGAGCTGCCTGCGGGCTTTATTGTGGATACGGGTTGGGCATGCGTGCCGCCCGATTATTATGGAATGCATTCACGAGCTAGCCAGTCTCCGCCCTATCGGAAGGGGGTGGAGGTAGGAGAGGGACATACCATTTGGTACTCTTTGCTTGGGCCCTATCTATTAATATGCACTTGATCTTAGGAGCATGCTAGTGTGTTAATATTCCGCCTTACATCTAGAAGCATCTTTATTAGGTATAGCGTATATGTCTGCTTAGAGCCGGGATGCAGCAGGTAGGCATCATTCTGATCCCGCTCACCATTAAATTTTTTAGGTATTATTTCTGTTCATCCCATCGGTGTTGTTTGCTTATTGCGCGAGTCATTTTGTTCGGCGGAGAGTGAGCGCTGGAGTTATTGACTTCACTAGACTCTGATTATATTTTTGGATCTACACTTTAGACTCCGTTTTCACCCGGCTCTGCCGTGGCACCCTCTTGTATTACACTTGTTTTCGCTATTCGCATGACTACTGATTTCCACGCTTAGACTTACGACATGTACAAGGGACTTCCCCGGGGATTCCAACGATCCCTTCGATTTTGGGTATGAAATCCCACTTTGAAAACATTAAAGTAGGCTTTTAAACCTTCAACCTGTACTCGGGGCGCAAGGTCCTAACGAGGGGTTTCATCCCTCGAAACGTAACTCGGGAATCATAATCCCGGGCCGTTACATAGACGGATCCTCAATAGTTCTTTCCTGGTCCACAATTCTCTTAATAAGAATGTTAGTCTGGACATTAAGTTTCTCTTCATTGGCAATCATATTAGAAAGGAATTCCGATAATACCTCTTTTGGACTTGTCATAAGTTCTCTTACAGTAGCTTCAAACTTCTCATCGTGGGATTCATCTTCTGAGGCCATGAGACAGATATTGGCCTTCTCATCATTGGAATCAGAGTCAGAATCGCTCCAAGTTGCCACCATGGCTTTCTTCTTCCATTTGTCACCCTTCTTGGATTGACTCTTTGTCTTTTGAGGGAATTCCTTCACAAGATGATCTGTTTCACCACATTCAAAACAGGACAAAGGTTTAGTCTTCTTATCATACTTGTTGTATTGAGGCTTACCTCGAAATTTAGAAGACTCTGATCCATCCTTGTTGTTGAATTGTTTCTTCATTTTGAGAATTCGAGCAAGGCCTCTTGTGATAAGAGCAAAAGGATTATCCTCATCGTTATCCTCATCTTCGGAATCAGATCCATCTTTAGGCTCATCCTTCTAAAACTTGAGTGCCAAGTTCTTAGTGCTAGCTAGAAGTTCTCCATCGTCTTCATTAAGGATCATCTCATGCGTGATCAGCTTCCCAAGCAGGTCATCAAGGGGTAGAGTGGTGAGGTCATGTGCTTCCTCTATGGTTGTTACTTTTGGACCCCATTTTTCTTTTGGGAGGCACCTCAGTATCTTCCTTACTTTCTCAACGTTTGTAAAGCTCTTGCCGAGAGAATCAAGATTGTTGGTGATTTTTGTGAATCTTGTGAACATGGCCTTGATTGACTCGTCAAACTTCATTTTGAAAAGCTCATACTTTTGAAGGAAGATGCTGATCTTGGTGTCTTTCACTTGGCTCGTTCCTTCATAGGTGACGGCCAGTTTGTCCCAAATCTCTTTAGCTGACCTACAAGATGAAATACGGTTAAACTCATCAGTGCTAAGACCACAATAAAGTAAGTTAATAGCCATGTAGTTTTTGGAGACGAGTTCAAGATCCGCTTGGATGTATTCAGACTCCTTCTTTGCAACTTTGGTTCCATTTGGTCCGTCTTTCTTTGGAATTTTCGGACCATTCTCTATAATGTTCCAAAGTTCCAGATCTTGATCTATAATGAACATCTTCATCAAGGATCTCCAGTGGACAAAGTTGTTTCCTACAAAGAGTGGTGGTCTGCTCGTGGACCTTCCCTGTGCAAATCCTCCGCTTGCTTCACCAGACATGATCGAAAATTCACAAGATTATTAGATCAAAAGCAGTGAGTAAAGCTCTGATACCAATTGAAGGTTCGATAATATAAAACTAAGTAATATAGAAATACTCTAGAAGGGGGATTGAATAGAGTATGCCGGTTTTTCGCAGATAGTCTCAAGACTTTTGAAGCTCGTGCAAAACCCTTTGAGATTAGACTTAGTCTTTTCTCTGAAAACCTGAATCACAAAGTTAAACAATCCGAACCAAGTGCGGAAATAAGGTAAAGCAATAAAATAAAGGACTCGATGAGTTGTTTACGAGGTTTGGCACGAACTTGGCCTACATCCCCGCCTAGAGTTCTTCCACAACCCTAGGATTCAACCGGCTTTTATTGATTCACAAGACTTAGGATCCTAGTAGCTCCCCGAGAAGGCTCTCTCCTATACAATTGCAATCTAGTCAACTCACGTTCCCTTGGAGTCCTAGACCAATCTAGAAGAGCCCCACCTCTCTATGCTATCTAGTACAATCCTCTTACACTTAGTGAATCAATCGCCTAGTGTTCACTTCCCGAGTTACAAACTCTCGAGTATAACACTACAACTGAATATATCCTATAAGCTCACTGTGTAACTCTCAAATGCTTTGAAATGAAATAACAGACTCTTAGGACAAGCAGAGAGCACACGAAGACAGATTTCTCTTCAAAGTTTGGAGTGTATGAAAGCTCGTGTTCAATGAATGTGTATCATCTTTCTTAATCTTCCTTCTCTTTATATTGAGACAAATCGGCGCCAAGGATCTTCTCCAACGGCTAGACAAGATCATGGCTTGAGCTGAATCTTCTATCTTTGGAAACTTCGAAGGCCACAATCTTTCCGATTTGAATCTTCTCAAAACGCATCACAAGGAAGGAAATAATTCGAAAATACTTCCTGAAAGGTTAGTTAAGTATATAATAATATAATGAAAGTATATAATAATATTAAATAATATTTCGAGCATAATAACATATAGAACAGGTTTTGTATTTCATCAACACTGTTAAAGCTCCAAGACCTTTAACACAGACGTACTGTCAAGGCCTTTGAAACTTATTCCGATTTTCATCAAGGGATGGAGTTATCAAATTGAATTGTGTGGTGAATGACCGAGAGGAGATATCTATTTATTGGATTAGGAAACCGTAGGAATCGGAATTCTTAAGGTAGAACCAAAGCCCGATGGGTCAGATTTGATCGAGAGAAAATCTTTTTGAAATCTGCGATCGGTGAGCGCCGATCCTGCGACTGCTGCCGTGTTCTTAGCGGGTGCGTGTGAGTCGGCGGGCGTCGCCTCTACTTTCTCCTTCTTTCTTCTCATCTTATCTTGTTCGCTTCTTCTTTTGTCTTCTTCCTTGACTTTTCTTTTTAGACTTCTATGGTTCCATAATGTAGTTTTCCTCTTCTTCTTTAGCTTCTGTTCCGAGAATTAATCTACATATATAGGCATAAAACGTGTAGATTCCGAAGTTTGTAACTTGAAAGACAATTAATGCACTTTATGCTAAAAACATGTCTAAATGCAACCTAAATGACTTAAGAATGACTTGAAATGCATATACAAATCATGCATTATCAACCATTTCGATATCAATGCCTACATTTGGTGACAGTTTTCCAGTGACAGTTGATTATATTTTTTTGGTGACAATTGTTTCGGTGACAAATTGTCACCGAACTAAAAAACTATATAAACGATATTTGACTTTTATGCACGTAATTTTAGGAGCTAATTAAAACTATATAAAATCTTATTTTTTTTTATTTTTTTTCACAATTTAATACTTATTACTAATAAGTATTAAATTGTGAAAAAAAATATAAAAATAAATAAGATTTTATATAGTTTTTAGCTCCTAAAGCTAATTAAAACTATATAAAAGTCAAACATTGTTTATTTACGACTGGAATGAGTATATCACCAAATCATTGTTATCATCCCATATTTTAAAATGTTGAATCATTTAATGCTAACAAAAATTTGTCAACATAACAATAAATGTCACCACCATATTATATATCATCAAAATATTGTCACCAAATCAAATTTTAAAAGTTTGACTAGCTTCTCTCACCTGAAATTATCACCAAAATAGTGTCACCAACCTATTTTTCACCAACAACATAACACTCTCACTAAACTAAAATGCGTGCATAGTACTAATGTTATCACCTTTGTCACACAATATTAACTCACATTTTCACCAAATTGAAACCCTGGATCAAGGGGAAGATAGACCCTAGAGAGGCTAATGCTTAGGAAATAAAAATTTGATGTACAATACGATTTAGGGTTTAGGGCTTAATTGGTCCTTAGGATTTAGGTTTTGACCCTAAACCCTAAATCCTAAGCCCTAAAATGTGTGGATAGTACTAATGTCGTTACATTTGTCACCTAATATTAACTCACTTTTTTCATCAAACTAAAACCCTAGAACTAGGGAATCATAGACCCTAGAGGGGCTAAAGCAAAGTGGATGAAAATTAATGTACATTATGGTTTAGGGATCAGGATTTAGGGTGTGTACATCAGTACTAATGTTTTAAATAAGAGTAATTTACATAATGTTTTAAAAATTTATAAACATTTTCAAACATAAATTAAGATAATAATTCTAGGCTTTATTGATTATTATTTTAAAAAATAAATACAATGATTCCTAAAATATAATTGGGCCATTAAATTCAAAATTTGAATATATTTACAATCAAATTTGAGTTTAAAAATATTAAAATATAATATATTTGATGATAAAGTAACGAAAATAGTTGAATATATAGGTGGTGAGTTGTAAACAAATACCATTTAAAGGGTGGTTTTGTGTAATTTTGAATTTAAGGGGTGGTTAAGTGAAAACACCCATATTCAACTAAAAGCAACACGCTTTTCCATAAAACCGTTCTCGTGTATTTTTTTAAAAATATTTAGACCGATTTTTGTGTAAAGCGTGCTTATAAAAACTTAAAACGAACACGGTTTAATTTTCAAAGTGTGTTCCCAAAAACCAGATTTGACTAAAACAAACACGCTTTGCTATAAAACCGTTCTCGTTTATTTGTAAAAAAATATTTAACCCGGTTTTCGTGTAAAGCGTGCTTAAAAAAATTACAACGAACACGCTTTAATTGTCAAAGTGTGTTCCCAAAATCAAATTTAACTAAAGCGAACACGCTTTTCTATAAAACCGTTCTTATTTATTTCTGAAAACTTTTAAGCTCGGTTTTTGTGTGAAGCATGCTTAAAAATAAATTAAAACGAACACGGTTTCATTTTAAAGTGTGTTCCCAAAACCAACTTTAACTAAAATCAACACGCTTTTCTATAGAACCGTTCTCGCTTGTTTCTAAAGGAATAATTAGCTCGGTTTTCATGTAAAGCGTGCTTAAAACATTAAAACGAACACGATTTTATAAGAAAAATGTCTTCCCAAAACCAAATTTAACTAGAGGGAACACACTTTTCTTTTCAAGCGTTCTCATTTATTTTTATAAACCGTTCCCAAAAAAACTAGTTCTTTTCCCGAACCTTGTTCGGTTTTTTCATAATATTTTCGGTCGAGTTTGACGTATTAAACAAAATATTCAACACATCAATTTTCTACTAACATATCGTTCATGCTTCTTTTCATGTTATTCTTTGAAATTTTCTTTTCTTGAGATAATCGATACTTCAAATTTGACAAAGAATGGTAAATCAGCCACTTTCACACTTCTCCTAACATCCGTCTTAACTGAAGGCAAAGAAAAGAAACCTTATAGTTTTTTGCTTAAGAATATTGAGTTTGGATCCTCTATGATACTTTATCGATTACACATCATGTTACACCTTTTAAATTTGTCTAAATTATAAACCAATTTGATAAAGATATCTTAAGTTTAAATGTATAAACCCTATATAGCTAAATAATAAAATAATGATATTTAGTGTGTGTTTTTTTTAATGCCTTGGACCCTTAATTAGAAAAAAGTATTGTATGTTTAATTATGAACCTTAAGAGGCCATAACATTAAACTCATCAAATCACAATGATTAAATACTTTAATTGCAATGATTAAACTCATCAAATCACAATTTATAATCTTCTATAATCTTCAATTTCACAAATTTCATCAATGGAGTAAACAATTTATATATGCATTGCTATCTAAATATTTTTCCAAAAAAAATTAATCCAACGAAAATATATTGGAACCCTTGTCAAAGCTCCATTCTTAAATATATGATAGGTTGAGCATTGAATATTTTTGGGTTTTTTCCCAATGTATTTAATATTGAAAATCAATTTTCATAACCACAAACAAATATCCTCCTCGTAACTATACAAATTACAAACTCCTGCAAAATGAAAAGCCCCTTTGGACCCTAATTACCAAGGGATCAGGATCCTCTCCTAATGAGAGGTCTCCTAATATTTTCCTAATAAATTAACTTCAACCATTAGATTAAAATCAATGGTTAAGATTTATTTTCCTACTATTTAATCTGATTTTTTATTTTCTGAAATTTCATTAACCCTCTCCCAAATTAAAAGATAGATATCCTCTTTAGAACTATACTGCTCATCATCTCCCTTCCAATTTCTATCACCGTCGAATCCCCTTGACAGCGTCGCCTTCCCCTCCATCTTCTTTGGCTTTGCGGTGGCCTCGATCTACATCGCTAACAGCCCACCAGCCTTATATCGCCTACTCTCTAGTTCATCCAATCATCCATGGCCTCCCAACGTCAACGCCGAGCTTTGATTATAGAATACTCCGTATATTACTCGAATGTTGTGATCGACTCACCCTTTAATTGTATCTTCCCAACATACTGCCAAAGTGCCAATTGAATCTAATTGTATCATATCCTCTGAACTTCTTCGTTAATTTGAATCTAAGCCTTCAGTAGATTAATTAAATTAAATAAGCTACTTAAACCCTAATTAAATAAATCAAGGATTGTACACAGATGGTCAAATTACAAAGATTTTGGCAAACCTTGGGTAGAACAAACCTCTAATGGTTAAATACTTTTATTGGTTCAAACTGATCGATCTGTGAAGTATTTTTTTTGGTGAGAATCGATCTGTGAAGTATTGAAGGAGAAAGAGAGGTTTAATTATTAATTAATTATCGGGATTAATCTCAACCGTTAATTTAATTCAATGGTGAGATTTGTTTATTAGAAAAATATTAGGAGGTCTCTCATTAGGAGAGGAGAGGATCCTGATCCATTAAGAAGCGGATCAGGATCCTCTCCTAATCAAATCTTCCTAATATTTACCTAATAGGTTAATATCAACCATTAATCTAAATCAAGGGTCAAGATTACATCTCATATTATTAATCAAATCCACTTTAATTAATTAACGGAAATTTCGCCTGGTAACCCTGAGGTTTCGCGTATTTCGCGTGGTAAACAAAGGTTTCAGATATTTCGCCTGGTAACCCTGGAGTTTCGAAATGTTTTGTCCCGCGCCCATAAGTTTAAATTTGTCCAATAATTGTGTTTTAAATTTATAGGCGGGTGAGTATTGTAATATTAACAAATTTTGTGGAGGCATTTTATAAAAACTAACATTTTCAACATTGTTCTTCTTGAGCGATCCGACTGTACCCCCAATCCTGCGCCGCCGCCGCCCATCTGACATCAGTCGCCGCCCCTCATGGATCTCCGGCCTTGGACATGATTGAGAGCCGGCTAGGCCTCGGCTGGAAGTTGGCGCGGCGCCGTTGCTGATGCGACGATGGCCAGATAAGCGTAGCCAGCGCTCGCCTCACCATATCTCCCTCTACTGTTCCGATCCTCACGAGCAAGTTCATCATCGCAGATCTGCGCATTTTGAGTCCGTTCGGCTGATACGAAATCGTTTGCCGCCGTTTCACTTCGCCGGAGCTCTTGTGCAGGCTGGATCGGAACGGACCAGGGTGATTCGTCAGCGAGCACATACAAGTCTTCTTCTGGTGCGAAGGGAGAGCGCGACCGTTCTACAAGCAAACCGCCCGATTGTTGACGGAAATCGATCGTCCCGGAGACGACGACCGGTCGATGGCAAATCGAACGGAGGAGGAGGATGACGACGTACTCGGAGCGAATCTGGAAAGATTCACCCGATTAGGAGACGTCGGCCGATTCGATTAGTTTGGTGGTTGCGAAAACCTTAAAATCGGATTGGAGATGAACCCAATTTTTCAATTGGGGGTGGTCTGGCCATCGCCGGCGGTGTTCTCCGAAACCCCATATATGATCATTCCACCACTGATTCAACTCCTTCAATTCACTCCCTCTCTCTTGAACATTAAAAAGGCTTTAGTGGAACTGGTAAGAGATTGTGACGGAGGAAGAGAAAGTGGGGAGAAAGTTTTAGTGGAACATGGGTGGATAACTGTGTTTCAATAGTTGAATTCAGAGAAAGTGGGGAGAAAGGGTAAAAAAATTTGCTTCTTAATTTTAGCCTGGAAGGACACGTGGCTCATTCTTTAACAAATACTCTGCTTCTAAAATAATAAGTATAAGGGGTGGATATTTTTTATATATTTAGAGTTTTTGTTTTAGTAATTAGATTAAGTAAATGCACAAAGTTACAACAAAATTTCGTAGCTCGGGTGGCAGGAGTGTAAAGTGGACAAATTCAGTATGAGGATGCAAGAGTTCTTGGGTTCGAGGGTGCAATAGGTCTTGAGAGAAATATGAAAGAGCACACTTTAAATTACAGAAATATGAGAGAGCGTGCTTATTATTAAACACGGTTTGAAAAAAAGTGTGCTAAAACTTTTAACATTTCAATTGAAGTGTTCTTATAATTGATCGTATAACAATTTTAAGAACGCTTCAACACAAAACCGTACTTAAAATATGGGATCACGGTTAAATAGTAAGTGTGCTTGTTTGGGAGCGCACTCACTATAAGCACAGTACGAGAAGTGTGCTCTCATGCATAAAAAAAAAGCGTGCTCTGGTCCCCCCTTTTGTACTAGTGGCAAAAGTAGTACATTGTCTACTTTTCTAGATTTTTTCTAAGAAGGAATTTGACTTAAGCGTCAAAGAGTCCTCTGAAGGCACAAGCCTTGCCCCGAACTCGTTCATTCTTGTATATACGGGAGGGTTCGGATCTTGGTATCGGTCATCATATCGTTCTTCTTCAATAATATATCTTTATGCGGATTCCATATATATGTGTGTGTATTGCATACACATATATGTACGTAGAATACATGTGTATTTATAATGTGCTTAATTCTACACATGTATTCTACAATATACTATCAATCAATCGTCTAACACCATTTTGGTCCCTTTTATAAAAATTATTAGCTCCCTATATATACACTAACATATGTACATATATATACACGTGCTACGCTGCTACATTTACATATACATTAATATTTACATCGCTGATATTTACAAATGTCACATATATACACTTGAATCAAAATTAATTACCATATTCCACCTACACCAATACCTCCACATATGTACCATTAAACTACAATAATGTTACATATATACATGCAATTAGCCTATCTCCTGCGTAGGAAAACCCTACCATGTGCATCATCAAGTACAATCTCCACAACCTCATCCGGAGGCACCGATCTCCATATTCGAGGCTTGTCGAGTCGGTGTCCCATTTGGGCCAACCTATCTGCCGCTCTGTTTCCCTCTCTATAAACATGTGTCAACATGAACCTGTTCAGCTCAGGAATAATCGCTTTGATGCAGCTCATGTGCTTTTGAGCCTCCAACGACCTAACCGGCCTCCCCTTGACCACAATGTCAACGAGGAATTTAGCGTCGCCCTCCATCCACACATCACCCCACCCATTCTCCAAGGTTAGCTCGAGCCCCCTTCTCAGGGCGGCTAGCTCAGCCACCGTGCTGGTGGTTGGCTTGATGGACTCGGCATACCCTAGCAAGAACTCTGCCTCATGATTCCTAAAGACCCCTCCGATACTCGCTCCCCCGGTCTTGCCCTTAAGGGACCCGTCGAAATTGAGCTTGGTCCAGCCCTTTTGTGGCTTCTCCCATGTAACCTCAATGGGCTCTTTGTTGTGGAGATTCCTAATTAGGGCTAATAAGCTTCCTCGATTTCTCCTGATCGGGATCCCTTGGGAAATCGTCGTCGACACCCTTCCTAATCCCGATAGAGCTAATAACATCGCCATTGCTTTCGAGCTTGTGAAAATCAATCAATGGGTGATCATCTGATATAAGTTATATTCTGCAAATTGATCGATGAAGACTCAAATAGAGAGGGTCGATCGGAAATATAGACGTACGTGGAAGGATATATAAAAAGGTGCCTTGCGTGAGAGAGATGGTTGAGGAAAATGTGAATTAATTGAATGGGATTGATGGAGAAAAAAAAAAGAAAAGATGGAAGATGATGAATGGAATGTTTGAGGATGAAGGGATTGAAGATGATGCAGCGGGCGTACGTATGAATCACTGCATCATCTCATCTGTGTTTATTTGCAGGAGAAGGAACACAACCAAGGAAGTTTTATCTACAAATCATCGACCTGTATTTCAAGGAATGGGTTTGGCTTACTTGCAGTTATATATGATAACGTAATCCGCCTAAATTGCCCGGAAATTTACAAATTTTTAAAATACAACATTAGCCTTTCATTTTTGTATGTATTTCATGAAATCTTTTATTTTACTTTTCGCGCTTTTCTAATGTAATAAAATTTCTTCTTTTTTTTTTACTGAGCTTTGTATTGCTAACGTGTGTTGTACACGTTAGAAAAACCTCAAGTCAAATTCTCACCCAGGATTTTTAGGTTGCCCAAAGATGAAGCTTCATTTGGTTGTCTTTTCCTATATATAATCTCTTATGCCAGCATGAATTAATTGGGAGTAAATCCCACTTCCATGATTTATAAAAAAAAAAAAGGTTCCAATTTGAGCTTAATTGGGTCAGCTAGATATTTCTTTAGTTTATTATATAGATCAATTATTTGTAAGTTGGAGGATTTTATTTTAATATTTTTTGTAAAAGTTGGATGATTTTTTTAAAAGGAAAAATTCAATGAGTTTGAATAGCATGCACAATACACATGAGTTCAATTGGAACATAGAATTAAAATCAAATCAAATAGTGCACTTAAGGTTGTCAAACCTTACTAGCTACTTAAGCTTAATTAGTTGATAAAAATAACCTGTCTACGTGATCAATAGGTTACGAGATCGAATCCTCCACTATAATGCCTGTAGAATAGCGGAATTGATGTAAAGTCCTTCTCGAGGGTTTCCATTCATTGATATAACATATATATAGGTTACAAGGTATTGGGCCTTAACGGGCTTTCAGCCCACTATACAATAGGAGACCTATGTAATCTATCAAACCCCCGCAGTCGAAACGGGAGGGGTCCGTACAGTGAGACTGGAACGAAAATCAATGAATAACTGTCTAGGTAAACCCTTGGTGAATATATCAGCGTACTGATAAGAGGACGGGACATGTAGAACGCGGACATGTCCAATGGCAACCTTGTCCCTGACGAAGTGGAGATCAAGCTCAATGTGCTTCGTGCGTTGATGTTGGACTGGGTTGCTAGCCAGGTAGACGGCGGAGACGTTGTCAGTGTAGACCAGAGTGGCCTTCTGTAAGGGGCATCGTAGCTCAAGCAGGAGATTGCGGAGCCAAGAGCACTCAGAGACAACGTTGGCAACACCCCTGTATTCGGCTTCAGCGCTGGAGCGAGACACGACGGACTGACGTTTGGCTGACCAAGACACAAGAGTGTCATTGAGGAAGACACAGTAACCAGACGTGGAGCGACGTGTGTTTGGACAACCACCCCAATCCGCATCAGTGTATGCCACAAGATCAAGCTTAGAGGAAGGAGTGATGGTGGTGCCGAGCTCGAGGGTGCCGCTGATGTACCGAATGATCCGCTTCAAAGCCTGAAAGTGAGGTTCCCTAGGGGCATGCATGAACAAGCAGATCTGCTGAACGGCATAACTGATATCAGGCCTGGTGAAAGTGAGATACTGAAGAGCACCAGCGAGGCTCCTATATAATGTTGGATCGTCAACCAGAGGACCAGAATTAGCACTGAGCTTGTTGGATGTATCGACTGGGGTGGCGACGGGATTACAGTTGACCATCTTAGCCCGAGCAACAATCTCAGCAGCATACTTACTCTGTGAGAGAAAGAGACCAGACGTATGCCGCTGAACAACAACTCCCAAGAAGTAAGACAGCGGACCCAGATCAGACATGGCGAATTCCGCACTCAACCTTGAGATGATGGACGTTCGTAGAGCATCAGAAGAGGCGGTGAGAATGATGTCGTCGACATAGAGCAGCAGGAAAGCCAAGTCCGAGCCTCTACGATAGATAAACAGAGACGTATCCGATCGGCTGCCAGTGAAACCCAAGCGAAGCAGATGAGAGGCAAACCGCTGAAACCATGCCCGTGGGGCCTGTTTCAGACCATACAGAGAGCGCTTGAGGAGACAGACATGCTTTGGATGCTCAGCATCAGCAAACCCCGGAGGCTGAAACATGTAAACCGTCTCATTCAGATGACCATGCAGGAAGGCGTTCTTGACATCCAGCTGATGGATGCCCCAGTTACGCGACAGCGCCAGACTCAGGACCACTCGGATAGTGGCAGGCTTGACCACAGGGCTGAAGGTCTCATCACAATCAATACCTGCCTGTTGAGATCTACCGTTAACCACCAAACGGGCCTTGTAGTGCTCCAATGTCCCATCAGAGCGGAACTTGTGACGGAAGAGCCACATACAGCGAATGACGTTCGCCTCAGGGGGGCGAGGCACAAGAACCCAAGTACCATTCTTCGTAAGGGCCCTGTATTCGTCGAGCATAGCCGCCTGCCAATTCGGGTCTAGGAGGGCTGTTTTGTGGGAGGTGGGAACGGGGGAGAGGGAGGTCTGGGCGGAGGCAGAGGGTGAAAGGGAGTCGGGAAAGATGGGGGCAGGAGAGGCGAAGGACGCGGGCGTGCCAGCATGGGGCGCGGGCGCGCCAGCATGGGGCGCGGGCGCGCGAACCGGGATCCGTGTACTGAGCGCCGCCAGGGGCGCGGGTGCTGCAAAGTGGGTTGCGGCGGGCGCCGTGCGTAGGGGAGGCGCTGATGTAGGTGGAGGGGAGGTGGGGTGTATAGCGGGGTGATGGTCGGCGGTCATGGAGACGATATGTCGGGGCCTAAAGACACCGGAGACGCTGCGGGTGTGAGGTCTGGTGATGGATGGTGGCGGGGGAGGTGGGGGAGGGGGAGACGCAGGAGCACCGGGAGAGCTCTGGGGAAGAATGAAGTGAGGGAAAGGCGACTCAGACTCCGTGGACGACACAGGGGGTGTGGGAGACGCGAAGGGAAATCGCGACTCATCAAAGGTGACATGACGAGAGAGAATGATCTTGTGAGTCTTGATATCGAGGCAAATGTAACCGCGATGATCAGACGGGTAGCCAAGAAAGACACAAGGGGTGGAACGAGGGTGAAGCTTGTGGGGGGCAGTGGATGACTGATTAGGGAAGCATAAGCAACCAAAGGTACGAAGGTGATCATACCTAGGCTCGGCGTAATAAAGAGTCTGAGCCGGCGAGCGATTTTGTAGGGTAGTGGAAGGGAGAATGTTTAGGAGATAACATGTGGTGGATAAGGCATGAGGCCAATAGGGAAGGGTAATAGATGCGTGGAAGAGGAGAGAGCGCATCATGTTGGTGATGGTTCTGATGATTCTTTCTGCCTTGCCATTCTGCTGAGAAGTATAGGGGCAAGACAAGCGATATGAGATCCCATTTGCGGCAAAGAAGGAGTGAAAGTCTCTGTTGTCAAACTCACGACCATTGTCACACTGGAAACATTTGATGGACATGTGGAATTGTGTTTTGATGTAGGTATGGAATCTGGTAAAAATAGGAAACACTTGGGACTTGAAATGCAACGGGAAGACCCATAAGTAATGAGTGTAATCATCCAGAAACAAGAGGTAGTACTTGTGACCCTCCTTGCTAGGCACGGGAGAGGTCCAAATGTCGTTGTGAATGATATCAAATGGAGCAAGGGTAGAGGTTAAAGACCGTTGAAACGGCAGTCTGGCATGTTTGCCTAGTTGGCAGGAAGAGCATAAACCAGAGCGTGGGTCTTTAGTACATGTGACAAGGTTCTGGGAACGGAGGACATCTAAAACGGCAGCGCTGGGATGGCCCAGGCGTGCATGCCAGAGGCTGGACGACGATGCCGAGAGGGCGACCGGACACGATTGACGGGACGCAGGAGGTGGTGTGACAGGGTAGAGCTCCCCGGTGCTGTTACATCGCATGCGAGTAACCCCCGTAGTAAGATCGTTCACAGAGAAACCATAGGGATCAAACGTAAGGGAAACGTTGTTGTCAGTAGTGAACCGACGGACAGAGATAAGGTTTTTGACAATCTTTGGGGCAATAAGGACATTGTTGAGGTGTAGTGGGTGGGTTGGGGTCTGTAAATTGGCGTGGCCAATACCCGAAGTAGCAAGACGACCACCATTTCCGACGATAATAGAGGGGGCAGGGCCCTTAAAAGAAATAGAGGAGAGGTTACCTGAGGAGTTCGTCATGTGAGAGGTGGCACCAGTGTCCATGTACCAAGAAGAATCTGAAGATGTCTGCTGCGTAGAGGAGAAGGCGTGATGCAGAGCTGGCGGAACATAGCCTGGATCAGGCGATGTCAGACAGGCGTGAGGGCCGGCATGTCGAGAGGTAGAGTATGGGTGCATGGGGACGACGCGGGAGGGTGGCCTGGCGCGGGCGCGTTGGGGACGGCGCGGGCGCGTTGAGGACGGCTTGGGCGCGTGGGGGACGGCGCGGGCGCGTTGGGGCTGGCGTGGGCGCGTTGAACCTGGAGCGGGCGCGCCTGGGGACGACGTTGGCCGAGAGAGGGAGGGGGAAGGGTGGCGGTGCAGGGGATCCGAGGATGGTGGATCCGGCGACGGTGGCCTTGGAGAGGGAGAAGGCGGCGGTGTCGCTGTGCGTGGGGTTGTCGAGAGCAGGGGCCGGAGAGGCGGCGGTGAGGAGGAAGGTCGGAGGAAGAGGGAGTAGCCCACCAACCTTATATGTTGTTCAAGTATTCTCTAAACTACCGATGTGGGACAACCACTATTCCAACACGCCCCCTCAAGTGCAACGGCATTTTTTAGCCAACAAGTTGCACTTGCCACATGCGCTTATATGGGAACCAATGCCCGCGACATGCCTACGGCCAGCAACCCCACCAGATAGAGCCCAGACCACAACTAGCCGAACCCGGCTCTGATACCATGTAGAATAGCGGAATTGATGTAAAGTCCTCCTCGAGGGTTTCCATTCATTGATATAACATATATATAGGTTACAAGGTATTGGGCCTTAACGGGCTTTCAGCCCACTATACAATAGGAGACCTATGTAATCTATCAATGCCTATAAACCAAAAAAGGGCGTTGAACGCGAAGCATGGTTCCGTTCGAGGGTTAAACCGTCAAACAATGCTTGTTAAATCGTCAACCCGGCACGCCCGCATGTCATACATAATATATATAATCTTCACAAGCAGAGGCAAACAATTAGTTTCGATTTGTATGTGTTGCATTTGCATCCTCTCATGTTGGCAAACCATATATATATGAAAGCTCACACGTGAGGAAAATTAACTTGAGAGGGAATATATGATAATCTTTGAAATTGTATTAAGTCAAACGACTTGTAAAATATAGTTTTAAATTCGAAAAAGATTCCATATGCGCGCGTAATTATGCCAGATTGTTTCAACTTTGATTTTTTCAGTTTAGGTTATATATTTTCAAAAAATTTAGATTGAAAGATGCCTTTTAATATGATAGGAAATAAGTTGCCAACTACCCTTTCAAACCCTTTTAAAATTAATAATCGAATGCCATTTTTGGTTAATACAAGTGTTGTTTTCCATTTTGAGAAAACCTCCATTGAAGACAAAGAATAGAGGAACAAATGGAGATCTGAGCTTGATTATAGAGAACAGTCTGTATTCAGAATGTTGGTTACAACGAGTTCTGTATTAATTTATAGAACTATGATTCTCATAATTACAAATAATGTGTCCTCCTATATTATCTTACACCACTCCCAACTTGGTAGACAGGAATCTGTGTTGTTGCTCACCCAAGGGTTTTGTCATGATATCCGCTAACTGCATAGATGTAGGAAGATGATGTGTGTGAAGAAAACATTGTTGTTGTTTCTCCCTTACAAAATGACAATCTATCTGAAGATGTTTGGTTCTTTCGTGAAAGACAGGGTTAGCAGCCAAATGGATAGCAACACGGTTGTCACAATGCAAAGGAATATGTAATGGAATGCTGATATGAAGATCCAAAAATAAACCTTCCAGCCAAACAAGCTCACTGCTAGTGTAGGATAAGGATCTTTATTTGGACTCTGAAGAGGGCTTAGAAGTTGCTTGTTTCTTTGTCTTCCAGGAGATAAGAGATTCTCCTAAAAGAACACAATAGCCAGAAAGAGAACGATCTGTAAAGACACGGGATCCCCAGTCTGCATCGTACTGAATGCTGAGAGATGAAGAGCAGATCTAGTTGAGTAAAATAATCCAGCACTGATAGTACCTCGATGATATCTAAGAACATGTACAGTTGCTGAACTGAGTAAGAAATATCATGCTTGGTTAAATTTAAAAAGAGTAGCAGGCCAACCAGTCTCCTGTAACCCTCTCTGTCTAGATATAAATCACCCTCTTTAGTAGATAATCTAAGACTTTTTGGTAAAGGAAATGCAGCTGTCTTAGACTCCATCATTTTCATATTTTTCAAGAGATCAACGATATACTTTCGTTGGTGAACCATCATCCCTTCCTTGGATCTTGCAATCTCTAAACCAAGGAAGTACCTTACCAATCCCAGATCTTTAATAGTAAACTGTTGATGGAGCTTTTGCTTAACATTGATGATGGTAGCTTCATCATCACCTTTTATAAGCAAATCGTCCACATAAACCAGTGCAACAACAATTCTTGAAGGAACAGTTTTGATGAACAAGGAGTAATCCTGTTTAGATTGGATAAATCCAAGAGTCAAGAGGAACCTAGTTAGCTCAAGATTCCATTGTCGAGTTGCTTGTTTTAATCCATCAAGTGATCTCTTGAGAAGGCATACTTGACCAGGCAATGCCTTAGAATATCTTTCTGGAGGAGTCATGTAAATTTCTTCATCCAAATATCCATGAAGAAATGCGTTGTTAATATCTAATTGATGAATAGGCCATTCCTTAATAGTTGATAATGCCAATAAGCTTCTGACAGTAGTTAATTCTTCCACGGGGGAGAAGGTGTGCTTGTAATCCGTCTCTTTGACTTGATTGTAACCCTTAGCAACCAGCCTTGCCTTGTATCTTTCTATTAAGCCATCAGGTTTATGCTTCAACTTGAACACCCACTTTGATCCAATAGCAACCTAGCTTATCCTTTGGTAAAGTTGTGAGCACCCAAGTCCGATTCCTTTCTAGTGCTTCCAACTCATATTGCATAGCTTCAATCCATTTTTCCTCTGACTTTGCTTGCTTATAATTATGAGGTTCCTGAATTTGAACCAAATTTGCAAAGGATCTGACAAAATCTTGAGAGAATAAACTGACATCTCCCAAGGTGATAGACAAAAACGCTTCTGGCAAAGATTCTGAACTTGTAATAGTTGGACAAACAAAATCTCTCAGTCTTGAAGGTGGTAGGTGAGATCTTGATGATCTTCTAATTGGCTACTATGTTGATGAGGAACATTAGTTCCAGTAGATCTTATACTTGTATGAGACTCATCTGATTGTCCACTAGAGTGCATTTGGTTATCTGCTATAGACAGTACTTGATCTGTAGTATGAGAATCTAATGAGGATAATGTATCAGGGACAACTCTAGAAATCTGTTGATGATCATCTCCTTGTAAATTTATATCCAAAGTATCAGCATGATTGACCAAGGAAATAGGTGGTGAAGGAGCAGGATGAATGACAATAGATGTTGAAGACTTGAAATGAAATATATTCTCTAGAAATACCACATCCCTGCTTATAACACACTTATTTGAAGATAAATCATAAAGTTTATATGCTTTTTGACCAAATGGATGCCCAAGCATTGTGCACTTCCTAGCTTTAGAGGCAAACTTATCTTGTTTACAGTTAGAAGAAAGTGCATAACAAAGACATCCAATAGTCCTAAGCTCATAATATGTAGGAGCCTTCTTAAACAAAACTTCATACGGAGTCTTCCATTGCAAAACAGAAGATGGAAGTTTGTTTAAGATGTAAGTAGCTGCTGTTGAACAAAAATGCGCAATAATCGTACAACACATTTTATTTGATTTTTAATATTTGAGTTCGACCCCTTTTGGTTATCCTCTTAATTTGAAGTCATATTGATACCAAAGATCTGAGTGGTTTTAGTGATTTGGGATGCACCCATATTTTAGCGGGTTGCCTACGTATCTCTTGGAAGAGAATCAAACCTTGCGTAGTTCAGAGTGTTTGAGTTTGTGTATTTTATCACCTTTAAGATTTTCATGCATCATTGGATCGTATAGGACCCACCTTTTCGGAAGGGTAGCCCTAACATAAATCACACTATCATATACATAAGATTTTCTCGTGTATCAACCGAATAAATTGAGCACACCTTCTCGGAAGGGTTTCCCAACTCAACGACTATCACTTACACGGAAAATCATATGTATTTAATTTAAATTTTATTTTAACCTCATTTTCATTTTAAAAGTGAATTTAGAGGTTAATGAATGTACCGGACATATTATTAAGATTTAATATCGGGCTACATACGTAGTCGTTTTTACGGCGTCAAATCTTTACGTAGTTCTGTATGGAAAACCAATTTGATTTTTTTTTATCGGCGATTGTACCCGACGAGTTTAAGCTTTATGTCGAGCTATATACGTACCTGTTTGGATGGGAAATCACTCGTAGTTCTTTTTAGTGCAAAATGATTTAATTTGGAAAGGTGATTGAATTCGGTATATATTAAATTTGATACCGAATTTCCTACGTAGCTCATAAAAGAATAGCTGTTGTCATTTTAATGCTATAACATATATTCTTTTTGAACCCGGATTTTCTTTCTTCTACTCTCTTCACCATGACTGCATCTCAAGCAGACCCAATAATATGAAATATATGATTTTCAGCCACTCTTTCCGTCTTGTAAATATGTTTAATCCCCGGGGTACAAACAAAATTCACTATACCAAATTCACCCTGTATTATTGTTTCACCTTCTCCGATATGCCTTATACCATAGCTACATTTATCCTAAAAAAATCCTTTACTGACTTTGCTCGAGAGAGCTGCTCTCTCGAGCAGGACTATATTGTTTATTATCATACTTGCATTTATAACTCCCCAATTGACCATGCTCGAGGGAGTAGTTCTCTCGAGCCCTTGAAGTCATCATACACATTGCAAGACTATATTATCGGACAAGCTATGGTGCTCAAAAAATGCTTGACAGATGCTGCACATCAAGCTCCTCGCTCAAGCTTGCCTGCATCCTGGAATTAGTTGTATGCATATACTTGCTTCTGCTCTATTGAAATCCTCCATGCCTGTTGTTTTCTTAATAACGCAAAACACTGGCTCTTTGAGTTTCTAAAGTACTTTGAACTCTTACGATGTAATTTCAAGGACTATATTAAGAATTTACAGAATTTTGATTACCTTGTGTTCTTCAGGCTCATATCAAAACAAAATTGTAGGTGTCTTTTACCAATGCACTCCTACCAAATCGATTTCCTCCCCTTGTAATCAATGCCATCTCCAGTTTCACTCTTTTATAATAAAATCTCTTCCATTTAAATTATTTTTAACTGATACTGCCTTGGCTTGAGGAATTTCTTCTCTTGAGCTCTTGGAATCTTGTCTCCTTTTGCAGGAAAGATATAAGAAACACAAAAAGCATGACTCCAATCTCAACATATGCATCAGCACTACAATGCAAACAAGCCACACTCTTTCAAGTTTCAAGCGAGACAATACAAAGATTCACATGAATCCATGTATCATGCTAAACTGTCATTTTAATCAGACTTCAAGTTTTATCTACTACAACTGCTATAATAATAATAATTTGAACCGCTTCTCTTGGATTTCTTTATTATTTCTAATACCCACCTCTTGGTATATCATCATCATTTACACAAAAAATTCAAAATTCCTAAAAAGTTCACAATATTTTGGATCCCATCAGATCATCTCAAGGTGTACTTGTAAACATCATCTGACCATACAAGCACTCGGCTTCAATCCCGGGACAAACAGTCTAAAAGCCCCTCCCAAACTAACCTTCTGCTGGAGCCTCTCAAAGAAAACAAACAAACAAATAAACTTCACAAAAATCAACCAAAATGCAGCAAGCCAAAAGCACACCCATCTCAGTATAACCAGCTCGTATTTGGCATCTTCAGTGCCATTTACGAGCTTATACCTAATATTACAAAATCTTATCGATGAAATTTAGCTTTTGGAACGTTCGGGGCCTTAGCAGGAAATATGTTTGGACCCATATTAAATCAACTTGCAGATCAAAGCATATCAAAATATTAGCCCTTGTGGAAACTAAACTTCAGAACCCCCTACCAGATAACTGTTGGAAAAAACCAGGTTTTGATAACATCCACTTTTGTCCTTCTGTAGGTTTCTCTGGTGGTCTTTGCCTTCTTTGGAAAGCATCACAATCTAACAACGAAACTTTTGAAATTATAAACTCGAACAATAGAACTATACAAGCAAAATACATCAACTACACCTTTCCGCTCACCATCACGATCTTCTTTATTTATGCCCCTCCCCACGAACGAGATAAGGATAGCTTCTGGGCATCCCTATCCCAAACGGCCATGAGTATCAGGGAACCAATTATCCTTATGGGGGATTTCAACTATATCCTAGTACCATCTGACAAAAAGGGTGGTAAACCCACAGGTACGCACCGATTCCATAGACTCTCTGAATTCATCGCCACACACAATCTTGTAGATACCCCGATAATTGGAAACAAATACACATAGAGAAAGCGTTTTTATGGAGCTGATAACATTCTAGAAAAGCTTGACAAAACCTTGATAAGTCATAACCTTCTACAACAATTCCCCAATCTATATACAAAAAATCACGTTTTCATTAGATCTGACAATACCCAAATCACTTTTGACCTAATGGATAAACAAAACCCAAAGTTGCGACCGTTCAAATTTAAAATGGCTTGGACTACCAAACCGGATTTTAAAACCCTAGTGAAAAATGCATGGCGGGTCGATGTACCAGGATGACATCTGTATAAACTTAAAAAGAAACTTGGGGAAGTGAAAAGAAAAAGTAAAATCTGGAGTAAATTCACATATGGCAACATATTTCATCAATTGTCAACTGTAGAAAAGGAGCTACGGGATCTAAAAATACAACTCTGTAACGCTTATGATCATAAGACTGAAGAAAGAATTAAAAGGGTAACTACTAAGCACGCATCGCTACTAAATTATCAGAACACATACTGGGGACAAAGAGCAAAAAGAAACCACATAAAGTCTATAGATGCAAACACGAAGTACTTCCATAGAATAGCAACATGAAGAAGGAATATAAACATCATTAAATCTCTAAGCTTTAGCTAGTATAACGGCTACAACTGACGCAGAAATCAGGGAAGCAATCAAATATGATTTCACAAAACGATACCAAAACACCCACAGACAAACAACTCCGAGTAACCTACTGAGAAACATCACAAAAGAAGTCACAGATGAGGATAACGAGTGGCTTACCAAGCAAACATCGAACAGTGAAATTAAGAATGCGACCTTTAGTTTAGCAAATGACAAATCTTCTGGCCCTAACAGGTTGCCTGCGGGTTTCATTAAAAAATAATGGCATATTGTGGGCTCTTCTGTCATTAAGGTTGTCAAGGGTTTTTTCCTTGGTGGCAGAATTCTAAAACAGATAAACCATACCTTCATAGCACTTATTCCAAAACGAGATAACCCAACTATGACATCACACTATAGACCAATTAGTTTATCCTCAATGATATACAAGATAAGCTCCAAAGTAATGACGACAAGACTAAAGAAATTTTTGCCAAAGATTATCAACCCACTACAGAGTGCCTTTACAGCTGGTAGGTCAATACAAGATAATATACTAATAGCAAATGAAGTCTTCCACTCATTCTCAAAGAAAAAAGGAAATTCCGGCTAGATGGCAGTGAAACTCGATATAGAAAAAGCGTTTGATCTCGTTGATTGGAACTTCCTACTCTCTGTAATGGATAGCTTTGGCTTCTCCCCATAATTCACCGGATAGATAAAAGAATGCATAACCACAGTTACCTACTCGGTCTTAGTAAACAATGAGCCTACGAAACTCTTTACTCCCGAATGAGGACTTAGACAATGAGACCCTCTATCACCATACCTCTTCCTCATCTTATCAGAAGTCCTAGCTCGTGGACTATACCAGGAATCAGCGGCTCCTCGGAGTCACTTAGGTATTGCAACCACACGTAATAGAAGCATAATTCAATTTCTGGTCTTTGCATATGACATTGTCATTTTTGCATCAGTAACACAGACCGCCTGTGACCAAATCAATAAGGTACTCCGAGAGTTCTCGTCACTATCAGAGAAAAAAGTAAATAGGAATAAATCACAATTCCAAACAACCCCAAACATGACACCAAGTCAAAGAAATGTGATTCAAAACAAATTAGAGATTAACTATACAAGCAATTTGGGACCTTACCTTGATTGTCCTATCATTTGTGGATGGGCCACTAAAAACACATTTTCTGACCTCTTAAACACAATAAAAATACAACTAAACAAATGGAAAGCTAATTGTATGTCGCAGGCAGGAAGGTGTACACTAATTAAAACAACTCTGCCAACCAAGCCTTTACACCTTATGCAATGTTTCCTCATGCCGAAAACAATACACACTGAACTAGACAAGATTAATAGAAACTTTCTCTGGAACAAGGGACCTAGACACAAGCCACTTATTAGCTGGTTTGAAGTATGTAAGGAAAAGTTTCACGGGGGTCTTGGGCTCCAAAATTCCAAAGATATGAACAAAGCATTACAACTAAAACTATTATGGAAAATCTTAGTTGAACCAAGTAACCCGTGGGTATCCTTAATCACAGAAAAATACCTAAAAAATAAACACATATTACAGTGCCATATAAAGGGAGATTCCTCTTGGCAATGGACCCAACAAACTAAATTACTTCCTCTCTTCAAATGTGGCATTTGTTGGTCCATTGGGAATGGTAAAAATATCAACTTCTGGAATGACCATTGGATTGGCAAATCGCCTCTTATCACAATAATACCGGATCATACGCAAATAGACACTAGCATAACCACACATCAATATATAACGCATGAGAAAAAATGGATCGTCGAAAAGTTACGTACATCCTTCCAGAATATTTTGCCTAATGACATAATAGAAATGATAATAACATCCCCAATACCAAATAATATACACAGTGACAGATTATACTTGAAATGGAGCAAGAATGGATGGTTCAGTACTTTCTCCGCACTACAGATGATCAACAACCAAAAAAGTCACCAGAAATCTGACATAAGATGGATCTGAAAACTCGATGTACCCTCAAAAGTCAAAACCTTATTATGGAAAAAATGGAAAAATGGTCTACCCACATTAGTGAGACTTGCATCACGAGGGATTGGAATCCCTACCACGTGTCCACACTGCGCCTCAAATTACGAAGACTTACCACATCTACTATGGGAATGCCCTATCACCCAAGGAATGATAGGAAATCTTGACACCGGCCTGATAACAATCATAAACAACTACTTTACAAATGGTACTGACCTAAACAACATCATTTGTGAGATAAAAGAGAAAATAGGAACCAAACGCTTTACTAAACTAGCATTTGGATGGTGGAGTATTTGGTACTCACGTAACAAGACTCTATTTGATAATGCAAAACCAGATATACAAAAAAATCACTGCATTCTATAAAGATCAAACCCTTTTATGGAACAGCTCAAAACAATTGGATGACCTCCCGGATGGGAAAACTCAGAACAGCAACAACAAAGAACCCCAAGCCCACTCTACAAGAGCCAGGAAAAGGGCAATATGGCGACCTCCACATGTAGGCACACACACACTAAACTTTGATGGCGTCTTTTGCTCCTTTTCGGAAGGCTCATTTGGATATATCATAAAAAACCATACATGCAAACCGATTTTTTGTGGCGCGGGCACATCCTCTATTTCATCGGTCACAGGTGTAAAGGGTATGGGTCTTTGGAATGGTATCAACGCCGCACGACAACTCAACATCACCAATCTGATCATTAAGGGTGACAACCTAACCATCATTAACAACCTCAAGGGTTGTGGTAAACCTTCGGGCGACTCGGAAATGATTGTCTCGGACAGTCTAGTCTCCCTTGGTTTCTTCTATACATTTGCGATTCGTCATGTCCTTAGGGAGGCTAACCGAGTTGCTGATCGACTATCTCACCTCAATTTCGCCTTCTCTGGCTACACGACACCTGGCGATTCTTTGGTTCGTGAGTTCATCCGTTTGGATGCTCTTGGGCCTCTTGGCATATAAGGCTCTCTTATTGCCAAATTTTTTCCGGTTCAAAAAAAAAAAAAGTCTACACGTAGTTCTTTTTAGGAACCGAGTTTATATTTGGTAAAACTCGATTTGAGGTTTTGACTCCGTTTTTTTATTTAGGAGCCAATTTGAAATTGAGCCACTAGAATTAATTGACAAAGAATATTTGACAAGTTCAATTTAATATTTTGATCAAGCTCGAATTCTTAATTTGTTCCAATTATAATTCTTATATTTTAGTGGGTGAATTGTGTAATTAAACACATTTTATATCCTCGTTGCCGAAGCATGTGTCTATTTTTCCCCAATGTTTTCTTTTTGGACTTTTGAGAGAGATGAATTTGTTATCCATAATAATTAAGCCCATGCCAATTGCTTTAATGTTTCTTCATTCAGCCCAACTTCATTTTTTTTGTAATCAGGGAGACTCCAAGCTATCCAACGCCAAATCCCTAATCAATTGATGGCAAGGATGCGAGGATCTAAGACCATAGCAAAGGGTCGGATATGGTAGGACTCCGGGAGCTGGAGGCGGGGGTCCTCTAAAGTAGGAAGGTGGAGCCGCGAATTGAAAGGCTCAGCCGATTCTCCGCCGCCTTATATGCCGCTTTGGGTCTAAAAGAAGAATCACCGAGGGCAGGAAGGCGGCTAGAATCAACAACGGGTAGCATCAAGGAAGGACAAGAAGCTATGGAGGAGTGAGGATCAAGGGGAGCTGGGAAGACCTTCTTTGGCGAAGCGGATGAAGCCCGGCCGAACCCCTCTTTATTACGATCGAGCATTATGATGCTTTTGAGCTTCAAATGCTTTAACATTAAGTTACGCGTCATTGGTGCGGGGATTGTACTAGGTTTTTTTTTAATGACAAAAGCTTATTATACTCCTTGCCTCCTTGGTGCTCACTTGTCACTAGACCTGTCAAACAGGTCGGGCGGGTCGGGTTTGGGTCGGGTCGTCTCGGGTTCGGGTCCATTCCGGGTCGGGTCATTTCGGGTTACGGGTCGTGAAATGCTCAACCCAGACCCATATTTAACGGGTTCGGGTCGACCCAACGGGTTAAGAGCGCTACTCATCCATAGTTTATTAAATCTCATTTACTATTTATACACGTTATTTTAAAATGATAAAATTATGTAAAATATCAATAAAAATTTATTTCTTGTTATAATTTCATTCTTTTTAGTTTTTGAAGTATGAAATTACATATAATATATAAATGGATAATTTATATAATTATTATCATCCTTAAAACCATACATGAATAGTAAACAACATTTAAAAGTAAACAGATGGAGTATTTTTAATGACTATTTACATAGTTCATAAATCTAAAATTATTATATCATCCTAATAATAGTTATATTATTGAAAAAAAATAATTAATGTCGCTACAATAGTAATATGTAATTTTATATACATAACAAATTGTAATGTTAAATTATAAAGTAAAGTTGATGATGAAAAATATAATATTCAATCCTAATTATTATTGGTAATAAATTTCAATATTAGGTTAAATTGTAATTTATTTGTGTTTTTATTATCTTAAAGCTTGACCCAACGGGTGACCCACGGGTCGACCCAACCCGACCCAGAAATTTACGGGTTGAACGGGTTCGGATTGCTTCGGGTTTCGGGTTGAAATATTTGCGCCAAAACCCACGTTTTACGGGTCGGGTCGGGTCGGGTCCTCGGGTCGGGTCACGTTTTGACAGGTCTACTTGTCACTATATCGACCTACACCTCTATTGTCGACCTTTCTTTCTTCAAGCCTAGCTTACAAGTAAATTGGGTAAAACTGAACTAGAGATGCACCCTATACCACCACTATCATCGGACATGTTCTGTCGCCGACTATCTTCACACACAAATGAATACTTGTAATTTTGCGCAACGATGAACACTCAATTTTTTTTACATAAATTCCAATTTCGCCCCACCATGAACACAATTAAAACACTAAATTTTTTCAGTTCAATACATTTAGTCAGTTTGTCTAATTTATGAATTAGGATTTCAAATGGACAAGATTGAATCTAGTCAATTTTGGGTAACAACAATAAGGCGAATTTCAAAACAAAAAAAAAAGAGTTGGATACTTGAATATTGTTGAATGACAATTTTTTTTTTTTGATCTTTTAAAAAGGGTATTATGGTATTTTTAAAGATTTTTAATTGAAACCATAACTAGGGGTGGGCACAAATCCCGCAAATCCCGATCCCGTCCCGGTCCCGTCCCGATTCCGGTGGGATTTAGGACAAAATAGCGAATCCCGTCCCGATCTCGTCCCGCATAATTTTTGCGGGACGAGATCGGGACGGGATCCCCCAAATCCCGTCCCGTCCCGCATATAATAATAATAATAATAATAATAATAATAATAATAATATTATTATTATTATTATTATTATTATTATTATAATATTATAGAATAATAATAATAATATTTTTTTATAATAATAATATTATTATTATTTGATAAAATATTATATATAATTATAATAATAATTTTCAATTTATAATAATAATTGATTATAATATTATTATATAATATTATAATATAATTTAATAATAATATTACTTTATAATAAAATTTCTTTATAATAAAATTATTATTATTATTATTATATTATATTATTATATCATATTATATTTTTTCTTGTAAAGTATAATTATTTTATAATAATAACAATAAAAATAAGTATTATTATTATTATTATTATTATTATTATTATTATTATTATTATTATTATAGATTTACAAGAAATTAGTGGGCAAACGAGATACTATCTAGGCGCCCACTCCCTTAGCGATAACAAAGCTAACTCTAGTAAAAATATAAGCTGCAGCACGAGCCCCAGCATCCTGAGATACCGAGAATTTCTGAATCCGCATCAGCAGGGGAACAGCATCTGTATCTAACTCCCCCAATGAAGAGAAGGAGATGGGTAAGAAACTGTAACCAGCCGCCATGCACGAATTCCGATACTTGGCACACTTACGCTGAGCAGCATCAGCAACAACACGGCCGGGCACAAAGTTAGACATCCCAGACTGAGTCAAAGGGGAGGATCCCGTCAGATCGACACACACATCCCGTCCTCTGTCCCAGGAATAAAGGAGCAAGTCCGCTGGATGAATGGGCTTATCACGCCCATCAGCCAAACCGATATCAACCTCCTTACCGGCAAAAATCCCAGACCTGTAGCAGATATCCAATAAGGTGTCACGGACGAGGTTGTGTCGATGTTTAATGCCCACGGAACCAGCACAAGACACAGCATGGTCACCGTAGACATCACCCTCAAAGACCTGAGAACAAGCGGGACATGGCCTGGACACCGTAAACAATGGAACACCCAATCGATAGCTAAGCACACTACGATAGGTCCTTCCATTCATAGTCTGCCCCAAACCAGAAATAGGAATTGCACGTAGCCAATCAGAAGAGTGAGCACCCTGCTGAGACTTCCGCAATGCCACTTGTCGCGGAGTCAATGAGAAAATAGAGTCTGATGTAGCAGCAACCTTCGCGAAATATATATCTGCCAGTTTCTTCATAAGTTTAGGGGCAGCGATTTCACTAGGATCGCGTAGAAGATCAAAACTCGTGACCTCATTAAAAGAACGACAAGCACCATCAAAGGCATGGCCAGCAACAATGATGCCAGAAGGACGTAAGATCTTAGCTTGCAACTCAGCAGACTGCAAGCGGGATGCCAGAAAAGCATAATGTATGACATCACCAGCAGCATACACTCCGAGCCCACCAAAATGGAAAGGGAAGGTGGCAAGTCGCCACTGCCAATCTCCAAACCCAGGCCCAGATGCAGAGACAATACGCTCTAAGCTAGAACGGAGTGCCACGTCAAAAGAAAGTTGGGCCGCCTGAAAGACACGCGGAGAACAAGTACGCAAGGCAAAGTAGAGTTTAGAAATACCCGTACAAGCCCGAAGTAGAAGTAACTCGCACTGGGGGTCATCAATCCTTGCGACAGAATCCATAAGCTCTATGGTCCTAGTCACTCTCTTTGCCACAAGGTCGCTGCTGAAAACAGGGCATACGCTGACAGGCCCACCTAGAACTTTGACACCGTGCGATGGCCGAGCAATAGAGGGGGGAAAAACACCAGGAAGCCGACTTCTAGGGTCTTCTGTAGGCCAAAAAACTTCGGTCTTATCCACATTAAGATGAAGACCAAAGCGGGAACCATCCTCCATAATCAGATCTAAGACCTTCCCCACAACTAAAGTGTCCCCAACAACAGTGCCATCATCTATGTACCAAGCCTGCAGACTCGGGTCAAAAGAGTCTCTGATCTTGCATGCCAAAGGATGCAACACCAAGGCAAAAAGCAGAGGGCCTAAAGGATCTCCTTGCTGAACCCCTCGACACGACCATAAACTATGCTCCCCATCATACAACCGGGCAGGACTAGAGTAACAAAACTCCACCCACCGGGATAGAACCGGGCAGTGACGGCGAACTTCCTGTAACATAGTCACACGATCAACTAAGTTGAAAGCATTCTGAAAGTCGACCAACAACATAGAATGACCCTCCTCACCACCACGATCCTCAACAAACCGATTCAAAGCATGCAGAATGGCATCTCCTCCACCGGATACCCCGACTCCAAATTGAAGTCCTGCAAAATAACCAGACAAAGAAGGACAGGCCAAACAAGCACCAACCTTAGAGACAAGGCGTCTCCAAATAGTGCCAACAGCAATAGGACGTATACCACCACCCGGTTTAACAAGCGGAGTGAGAGGAGCACTAGCAACATACTCACCCAGATCCTGCAGACATCGACCCTCAAGGAAAAGATTAACCACCCGAGTAATAGAGGCGATCAAATCATCTGAAATAGCAACAGCAGCTCCGCCTAAACAATCCAACAGATGTTGAGCGCGAAATCCATCCCTCCCACATGATGTGCCACGCGGAAAACTCCGAATCATATCCAAAACAACAGCCGAAGAGGCAAGCAGAGGATGGTGATCAACAGGCAAAGGCGGTAAGTTGGGAGAGGGGGCAGTGGGGTGCTTATCCTGCAAAGCCGCCAAAGTGGCATCAGAATAAGGAGCAATACCTGATGAAGAAAGCACCCGAACAGCGGCAGTGTAGTGACCATCACAAATCTTCCTCCGGCATTGTCGGAGGTTAAGCTCACACAAATCAAGGTCCTCATCGACATCAAAAGAAGGGGGAACCTCAGCTAAGGTCTCCTGTATAAGCTGCAGAATGCCGCCAGGCACACCCCAAGTATGAATAGCACTAGAAATACTCTCCTCTTGGCGCTGACGCTTGACAGCAGTCCTACACTCAAGATTACTGCGTGGGGAAAATGTCTTAAGTATACAAAGAGGCATCACAAGCAAGTGAATCCAGTAGGAGAGGTCTCCAGGAGAGTTAGCCACACCATCTAATGCCGCTTTTAAAACCAGTGAAAAACCTAGGCGACACTTAGGAGGGATGGATCTCACGGTGCGTAGCCCCATAGAGAACAAACGGTCAAGCGAATATATAGAAAAACTAACAGGCACAACCTCAACATCAGACAAGGGAACCGATAGAGACGGAGCAAGCGGTCTGGGAATATTGTAAATAATAAAATGAACAAGGCCATCACCACAGTCCGGAGGTGCCACAGAATCATCCTGGCTATGCCGACACCGAGCACGAAAGGTATGAGTTTTAAGGCATATCCCACATAATCAAACCCCCATACGCTTTAAGGTTATCTCAGCCTCAGAATAAATAGTCAAACTATCACAAAGAGTGTGACGAGTAAGTATCCGAGCATCACCACTACAATGTCGGTCACGAAGGTGCCTGAGCATGGTGGTTTTAACAAGACCCCTACCACCACCATCAAGACACCCACAAAGACCCACAAAAGGGCAATGGTAACGAACAAGGTCGGGCATAAATATGTTTCTTTCACACCCCAAGTAGATTCAGCGTATAACAAGGGAATTAATTAAAGATTAGCAACCCCAAATAAGAACAACCACACCACCATCCCAATTAAGAATAACAAATTGCAGCATCAACCGAAAAATTAAGAAGAAGATGCAACACTGAATTAGACTAGCAGACAACTTGAAGATGCAACGGCAATGGCCAACTAATAGCAGGAGCTCGACCGAACAGAACTGGCGACCGAACAGCAAACAATAGCAAACTAAAAGGATGATCGACGACTCACGCAGCCCGACCAAACCCACACATAACTGGCCGACCGCACCCAGTCACCACCCCGACTCGCAAACACAGACGAAGAGACAAAATCAAAACCGAATAGAAGAAGAAGAAGGGCACCAAACGAATCAAACCCCGACACCACCGTACCTGCGCAGAAACGACAACCCCGACCACTGAGACACCACCCCGGACAGGCTAACAGGCGCCGAGAGGAGCGCCGAAGACCGGATGAGCGAGGCTCCGGCCGCCAGGATGAGCCGATGAAGACGCCATCAATGAGACAGTATTTGGTGAATCTCGTCTCAATCCCTTTCCATCCCGATCTAGTAAGATAATGTAGCCAAATATGTTAAACATTATAATTAATTATACAATCATATTAATATTAATATTTATAATATTATTATTATTATTATTATTATTGAATAATATAGTTGAGAAGAATACCGTATTCAATATATTATACAAATTAATGAATTATGAAAGCATTTTTCACTTTGCAAATTTATATAATATTTTATTATTTTTATTTGCGGGACAAGGCCCGTCCCATCCAAACACCATCCCATCCCGATCCCGTCCCGAAAAAAAAGTGTCAATCTCATCCCGATCCCGTCCCGTAAAAATTTCGCGGGACGAGTCCCGTCCCGGCTCAACCCCGTCCCGTCCCGTCCCGTCCCGTCCCGCGCCCACCCCTAACCATAACCGATCTAAGGGGTGGGTAGTTTTCGCAAATGATTGGAGTAATTATTTTTAACGGGTGGTTTCCTACAATTTGGCATTTCAACCAAAAAATGTAGATATAAATTAATACTACGTATGATGCTATTCATCTATTTTACCATAGGTATATTTGCTCCAAAAAAAAAAGGGTATAGGTATATAGATAGATTTATTGGTGGATGACACAAGTTTTGTACTCCCTCCGTTAATTAAAACTTGACGTTTTACTATTCACGTACGTATTTTTAGGTGTTAAAAACTATATAAAATATTAACTTTTTTAATAATTTTTTTAAATAATATCATACTTATTACTATTAAGTATGAATTTATAAAAACAAATTTAAAAAAAAGTTAATATTTTATATAGTTTTTATCGTTCTAAAAAAGCGTGCATGAATAGTAAACGACAAGTTTTAATTAACAGAGGGAGTATAAGATAATACTCTTTAGAAAAATCTTAAAAATAAAAATCTTGCCGTAGCCAGGGATTGAACCTGGAAGCCTTAATCTCTTAGCCATTGTGCCACTACGGCTTCCCTTGTCTCTTTGCAACTAATAAAGGATAGCAATTGTCGAATTTTACATTAAAAAAAAAACAATGAATAAATAAATATAATATTATGTATTGGAATACTTTGCATTTAAAGGTATAAATAAAAGTAATCAATATATTTGATTTCAATTTTGATTCATAAAACGCTAGATAATAGACTAGTTGAGAAGTTGAACTAACTATCCATTTCAAAGCTTACAATATTTTTTTTCCTCAAGTTTGTCCAACAACATTTCATCAAACTACCAAATATGGATCCTATAAATACTCAACTCAAAACCAACAAAAACAACACAACACAAGTAGCTCCAAATACTAAAACCAATCTCCAAAAGTCCCTTTTTATAATTTCCCTTGTGAAGATCACCTCGTCCAAAGCTAGGCAAATTTTGTAATGGCTTCATCAAAGCTATACCTCATAGCTTCTCTAATGGTGGTTCTCTCCATCACTGAGATGAGCTCCGGTGCTCGCAATCTACTACAGACAATGCCCACACTGCCCCAACCATCTGCCCTGCCGCCTCTACCGGCTATCCCAACCCTGCCTGCCGCCAGCAATCTGCTGCCCACACTGCCCAACCTCCCTAACCAACTGCCTAACCCCACACTTCCAACAATGCCTGCCTTGCCAAAGGTTGCGCTACCGCCGCTTCCTGCGAACCTTATTCCTTCCCTTCCCACCTCCATCCCCTTCTTTTCTCCACCCCCATCAAACTAGGGCTTTTGTTTGTCCATCATTTCAAGCAATACAATACAGATATGGGAATTTTGAGGTTGTTATATTATACACATTACATATATACCATGAGTGTATCTTTGTATTTTTATTTTTTAATATTCTGTTTGGGTTGAGTTGGGTTGTCTGTTGTCATGTGGTGTGGGATGTTCATCCATTCATCCTGTATGTTGTAATCTTTGTCTTGTATTGAATATATACCTTTTCAAAAATATATACTATGAATCGCAAACTCAATGAGTCTGCAGCATTCAATTCGATCATTTACATTTACATTTACAAGCTTCAAGTTTAATTTGATCACAAATTTGGTAATCAAGCTGAAATATCCAATGACATGTAGTTTGCTTAAATTTATTGCTATAAGGCAATCAAAACACCAGAGAGTCTGGTTGATCCACAGGGTTAAAATACAGTGTGCGGACCCAAATATAGTATAAGAGCAAGCCCAACAACTTCTCTAAAATAGAGAATTTTTAGAGAATATGAGAGATTTTAGATAAAAAAAAAAGTCATTTTTTCTCCCTAACAGCTTCTCTAAACCTATCTCTAAAATAGAGAAATAGATGGAGAGAGTGGGGAAATCTCTAAATTTAGAGGAAGAATTAGAATCTGTAAAATTTAATGTGTTCACCCCTTTCAGACCATCCGCAACAATGGGGTAACCTCTTTCCCCATTTTTTCCCTATATTCTTATCACAACTTTACAACTCATTTATTTTTTTGTTTAAAATAATTTGCATTTTTTCTGCTTCTTTTTAAAAGGTTTCCTCTACCACCATGGGAAACCCCTTTTATCTCTTTTCAAATTTATTTTCACTTTTTATTTTCTTTTATATTTATCTTTCCCTTTATTATATGTGTATCATCATATATTATTGTGAGTTATTTTTATTTATCATTTTATAAATAAATAAAAACAGCAAGTAGTTAATATAAATATATTTTATTACATCTAGATTAAAAAAAAATTGTACACATTGGTGGGATTATGTGGGTATAATTTAGATATTCGGGTGTTGGAGGATTATGAAACATTTGTAACATTACTTGAAATTGAGAATTTTTGAAAAGATTTGAATCAAAAAGGCGTATTTGGAATGGGTTGAGTATTTGGATTATTGTGATCCATAGTTAAGAAAATAGGTACAACTACAATATATCAAGATGGGGTATATATAGGGTAAAATTGGACTCAAATTATAGAAAAAAAATAAAATTAAACCAATGAGATATTTTATTTTAAAAATTAATGAAATATAAATATATTTTTATTTTATTTTAAATAATATTACAATTAATAAATCTAAATGGAAAATAGAATATCTACTTTATCATTTAAAAAAAAAAGGGAAGAGGTTACCTCTCTCTACCAAGGTAACTCCTTCCCACCTCTTACCTTAAGGTAAACTCCACAACCATGAGCTTACCTTTTAGCAACTTTAAGGTAAGTAAAACTCATGGTTGCTCATGCTCTCAATGCCTACCTATTTGTTCATTGGTGGTTGCCTATTGATTTAATGAAGTTATTGGAATTTTATTTATTAAATTATGAATTTATGCATCTATTATAGTACTATATAATAAATGTAGCAATTTGTATAATAGAAAATCTGTTGGAGTTGTGGTGTAAAATTTTTAGAGATTTTGTTATTTTGTTCTCTATTTTAGAGATTTTTTAGAGAATCTGTTGGAGATGCTCTAAGACCAACATATAAGTTGAATAGGATTTCATCATAAAACTAAATGACAATGGCATTTTCAACGAAGAGATTGCTTCAGGTCAGGTGCGAAACAAGTTAGTCACTACTAGCTAGTTAATTAATACTCCATCCTATTGTAAATATAAGGCATTTGACTTAGGTGCACGTAGTTTAAAGAGCTAACAACTATACTCCCTTCGTTAATTAAAACTTGATGTTTTACTATTCACGCACGTTTAGGTGTTAAAAACTATATAAAATATTAACTTTTTAAATAATTTTTTTCAATAATTTCATACTTATTACTATTAAATAAGATTTTATAAAAGTAAATATTAAAAAAAGTTAATATTTTATATAGTTTTTATCATTCTAAAAAAGTGTGCATGAATAGTGAACGACAAGTTTTAATTAACAGAGGAAGTATCAAAATATCGATTTTTTAATTACTTTTTTTATATTATAATATTTATTAATGAAAAAATCAATATTTTATATAGCTTCTTAAACTATGTGCACAAACGTTAAGCAACACATCATAGGAGATGTAAATGCTCGGATTTTTAAATCCTAACTTTTTCCGAAAAAATGAAAATCAAAATAAATTTTAAAGCGGAATTTAACGAAAAACTCGCTAACTCAGATTTTTGAACTCTTAAAGCGAATTTCGGTCAAATTTTAAAAAAATTATGCAAATAGATTTTATTCCGCTTTCATAGGCCGAGAATTAGAAAACGATGTTTGGATTTCATTATTAAATTCGGATAGAAACATTTAAATTTTAATTTGATCGAACCGAGATAGGAATATAGGATCGAGAGAGCGGATTTCAAAGTTGATTTATCGGGTATTTGAATTTTGATTTGGGACCACTATATTTTGTTTCCCCATCTTTGTCATCTTCCTCCCCCATATTCAAAGATCTGCCCCACTCCCTTGTTGTTTTCCCCAAATCAGTCAAACACCCCCTATTGGAGAAATGTTCATGTGGGGGGTTTTTCAAATGTGTCTTTTGAACTTCTTTAAAGTCCCACATTGATTACAAAAAGGGTTGAGGGGTTGTTTTTAAGGAGGAGTTTTTCAAAGGGATATTGAGAGTTGGGATAGGAGTCTCACACGCGCGCACCCCCACCACCGCCGTCGGTCAGTGTGCGTGCGCGGTTACGCCGGGTTTTAATTTTATCAATTAAATTGGCCTCGGATAGGGTTGAATTAGGGTTTTGACTAATTCAACTCCGTCACATGTTTTGAAAAGCAGTTTTAGATTCTTCCAAGATTTCTGCAAAGGTGGAGCGTCTTCTTGTGTTTTAAAAACCGACGTTCCCTTCGGCTTTCAACACAGAGAAACACACGATCTCCTCCTTCTCTCTTTTTCTTCTGTAAACCGTTCTAGGTCCTGGGCGGTTCCATTGCTTCGACGGCAAGTGCACGCCTGAGAAGCCGTTGTGTATCCTTGGGGGGCGATGCCAGTTGCCGACCTGCACCGTGGTGTCGGGGTGATTTCGCTTCTAAGGCACTGGTTCCCATTTATACCACACCACAGCCTTAAACACTTTCAAACACGGGATTTTCACTGATCTTTCAAAAGTGGTTTTACAATCAAAATTGAGGCTACATTCGCAATCGCACCAACAATTTAGAATCAAAATTCCTTTGTTTCTGCGATGGGGTTTCAGTTCTTCAAACCGCTCTTGGATCTCTCGAAATTGGAGCCGCTGGATGGGACGAACTAGCGATGGTCGCAGAAGATGCTCATCTTCTTTGAGCAATTGGAGATCGACTACATCCTTCTTCAGGACGCCCCTGCGGCTGCGGAAACCTCTTCCTCCACGTCAGTCACTGTCGCTGCTGTCGACAAGAGTAAGGACGACGATGGTTATGCTGTCGATAGGGGTAAGACTGTCGACAAGGGTAAGAATGTTGTTGATGATGACCTCGCTCGGGCTAAACAGTACGAGCCCGATAATAAGTCTGTGCGAGGCCATCTTCTCAGCCATGTCTCGAACCCCATATTTGATCTGATCTCTGTTCATCAATTTGCTAAATTTATTTGGAATCTGCTGGAGAAGAAATATGGGGTTGACGAAGCAGGGAAAAAGAAATATGTTGTTGGAAAGTTTATGCAGTTCAAGATGGTCGATGATAAACCAATCATGGACTAGGTGCACGAGTATGAGAACCTGGTGGCTGACATCCTCTCCGAGGGCATGAAGATGTGCGAGATCTTGCATGCGAATTTTCTTATCGAAAAATTGCCTGACTCGTGGGCTGGCTACTGCAACCATCTGAAGCACAAGAAGAAGGATCTCACTCTGGAAGAGCTCATCGGTCACATGAAGATCGAAGAGGCTAATCACCTCAAAGACAAACCTAAGCCTAAATCTACTGATACTGTGATGGCTAATTTGGTTGAATCTTCGGTGAAATCTGATAGGTCCAAGCAGGGAAACAAGTCTGGAAATTCTAAGCCAAACATGAAACCAAATAAGGGCCAGAAATTCAAGAAGTCTGGCAATCAGCCGAACAAGCAGCAGAAACAGGAAGGCACTAGGATCGGATGTTATGTTTATGGCAAGCCAGGCCACAAGGCTTGGCAGTGTCGCAATCGGGCTGATATCCAGAACCAAGGACAGCAGCAGAACAAGCCCGCAGCTCCAGCCTAGCAGCAAGCCAACGTTGTCCAAGACAACAACCAACTGATAGCATGATCACTGAAGTCAACCATGTGGGCGGCCAGGTCGATTGGCTCTTGGACGGCGGAGCTACTCGACACTTCTGCGCCAACAAGGTCCTGTTTGCTGAGTTTGAGGATGCTACAGACATCGACCATGTCTACATGGGCAACTCAAGCATCTCTCGAGTGCTAGGCAAAGGGAAGGTTGCACTCAAGCTCACCTCAGGAAAGTCTCTTACCCTAGTGAATGTGCTTTATGTTCCTTCTCTGCACCGAAATCTGATTTCATGTGGTTTGCTTGAGACAGCTGGAATTAAGCAAGTGACTGATGCTGGCAAAATGGTTTTAACCAAAAATGGAGAATTTGTAGAAAAAGCTTATAGGGCTGATTTTCTGTATGTGCTTGAGACCATGATTGAGAATAATGAGAATGCTTCTACTTCTGCTTATATTTTTGAGTTTGTTGATTTATGGCATGCTAGACTAGGACACGTGAATGCAAAATATGTATGTCGATTGCATGATATGGGTTTGATTCCTATCCTATCAAAACATGACCATAGAAAATGTGAAATATGTGTTGAGGCCAAATTTCATAAGCAACCTTTTAAAACGATGTTAGAAAGGACAACTGAATTGCTGGAGTTAGTCCATTCTGATTTGGCTGATTTTAAGAACATTGAGAGTAGAGGTGGCAAGCGCTACTATATCACATTTGTGGATGACCATTCAAGATATACTAAGGTATACTTGCTTAGGTCTAAAGATGAAGCTGAAAGCATGTTTTATGTGTATAAAGCTTAAGTAGAAAACCAATTGAATCGAAAAATTAAAAGGCTTAGATCTGATAGAGGCGGTGAATATGTCACTCATTCTTTGAGAGAATTCTGTGAACAAAATGGCATTATTCATGAATTTACAGCTCCCTATAGCCCACAGCAAAATGGTATTGCTGAAAGGAAAAACAGAACTTTAAAGAAAATGATGAATGCTATGCTTTCTAGTTCTGGTTTGCCTGATAATATGTGGGATGGAGTTGTATTGTCCGCAAATCACATTTTGGATAAGGTACCTCGTGAGAAGTTTGACAAAACACCTTATGAACTTTGGAAAGGGCATCCGCCTAATTTGAAATTCTTAAAGGTATGGGGGTGTCTAGCTAAGGTGGGGTTACCTTCGTTCAAAGTTGATACTATTGGATCTAAGACCTTTGATGCTATTATGATTGCTTATGCTGAAAATAGTGTTGCATATCGTTTTATGTGCTTGAGTGATCGTACCTTGTGTGAATATGGTGATGCTGTTTTCTTTGAGCATGTGTTTCCTTTAAAGAAATCTGCATTGCCTGCTAATGATTCCTCATCTCATGATGCATCTTCATCCATGCCTAATACTGTTGTGCCTAATGCTCATGCTGATCATGATGAACCTAGGAAAAGTAAAAGGCGTAGGAAGGAAACTAGTTTTGGTCTTGATTTTGTTACTGCATTTCTAGTTGAACTGAATGATTTAAATTAACTAGATGAGACATTCATTAGTCTTCATATGATAGAAGATGATCCTAAGACCTACGATGAGGCAATAAGTTCACTAGATGCTAGTTTCTGGAAAGATGCTATTAAAAGTGAGATAGAATCCATTATGTCTAATCACACATGGGAACTAGTTGATATGCCTAAAGGAAATAGAGCCATTAGTTGTAAATGGATCTTTAAGAAGAATCTTAAAGTGGATGGCTCAGTGGATAGATATAACTATATAAGGAAAGACTAGTTATAAGGGGATTCACTCAACAATATGGCATTGACTTCTTTGACACTTACTCTCCTGTTATAAAAATTGCTACCATTCGTGCATTGTTCGCTTTGGCTTCTAGCCATAAAATGCTTGTTCATCAGATGGATGTTAAAACTGCATTTTTGAATGGTGATCTAAATGAGGAAATTTATATGGAACAACCTCTAGGGTGCATTGTTCCAGGACAGGAAAACAAAGTGTGCAAGCTATAGAAGTCACTGTATGGACTCAAGCAAGCACAAAAGCAATGGTATGAGAAGTTTCACACAACTATCCTAAGCTTTGGATTTGAGGTAAACGGATATGATGCCTGTGTCTATTCTAAGAGCTTTGGTGATGATTGTGTGATTATATGTTTATATGTGGATGACATGTTGTTATTTGGATCACACGTAAATGCTATAAACACAACCAAACAGTTTTTGTCATCTAAGTTTGAGATGAAAGACATGGGTGAAGCTGATGTCATTCTAGGAGTTAAAGTAACTAGAAAAGAAAATGGCTTCATTTTATCACAACCTCATTATGTAGAGAAAATGTTCAAAAGGTTTGATAAATTTGATGTTGTGCCAGTTAAAACTCCTTATGATGCTAGCATGCAATTGAAGAAAAATTTTGGAATTGGTGTGTCCCAAAATGAGTATGCTAAAATAATTGGGAGTTTAATGTTTCTGATGAATTATACTCGGCCTGATATTGCATATGTTGTTAGTAAACTCAGCAGATACACCCATAACCCTAGTAGTGAGCATTGAATTGCACTTAATAGATTATTGAGATATCTTAAAGGCACCTTTGATTGGGGTTTACATTATGTGGGTTATCCCCATGCTTTAGAGGGATACTGTGATGCAAACTGGGTCATTGACAATGATGAGGTTAGCTTCACTAGTGGTTATGTGTTCACTTTATGTGGTGGTGTTATATCATGGAAGTCATCAAAACAAACTTGCATTGCTAGATCAACTATGGAATCTGAGTTCATAGCATTAGATTTAGGTGGTCAAGAGGCTGAGTGGTTGAGAAGATTACTGGTTGACTTAAATTTGTGGGGGCATAAGACCCCAACTATTTCTCTACATTGTGACTCACAATCTGCTATTTGTGTAGCTAACAACAATACTTACAATGGTAAGAAGAGACACATACGGATTAGACATGAAGTTGTGAGACAGCTGATTGCTACCGGTGTCATTTGCTTGGAGTATGTGAAGTCCGAGAGAAATCTGGCAGATCCGTTGACGAAAGGGTTGAACAGAAGGATGGTCCTTGAATCGTCTAAGGGAATGCGGCTTAAACCCACGTGAGCTGAGATACACCTTACCCATTCCCAGTACATGTGTATAAGAAATGATGAGTCTAGAACTCTTAATGAGTCCATAGCCCAGAGTTGGGTGGTCCTATTGAGAAGGACTTGATTGATTCACCAAAAATTGTAGAGGTTGAGCTTCGTGCTCTTAATGATACCATAGCCCTACAAGGATGGTCCTATTGAGAAAGACTTGATGGAATCACCTATGGGAGTGTGAAGGGTTAGTCGTCTTCTATGGAAGACTAGGGTTGTCTTTCTAGAGCACTCTTCAGCACCCAAGGTATGAGATGACTATTACAGTTGACAATTAGAGCGCGGAACCACCAGGGCAGTGGTGAAGGTATGCGATGTTGAGGTCAACTCGCGAGTCTGGAAGTTCAATATTCGATCACTTCTATGACATGCGAGATACTCAGCTTCACTATGTGTTGGTTCAAGATCCGTTCACCGGCATTTAAGTACTTTCTCCAAAAACCAGCTCAGAACGATGTTTTTGTTTAAAAAACCCCAGTTCCTCACATTTGTGGGGGACTGTTGGTGAAATATTCATGTGGGGGGTTTTTCAAATGTGTCTTTTGAACCTCTTTAAAGTCCCACATTGATTACAAAAAGGGTTGAGGGGTTGTTTTTAAGGAGGATTTTTTCAAAGGGATATTGAGAGTTGGGATAGGAGTCCCACACGCGCGCACCACCACCGCCGCCGCCGGTCCGTGACACGTGCGCGGTCACCTTTTACGTCGGGTTTTAATTTTATCAATTAAATTGGTCACAATTTACGTCGGCCTCGGATAGGGTTGAATTAGGGTTTTGACTAATTCAACTCCGTCACACGTTTTGAAAAGCAGTTTTAGATTCTTCCGAGATTTCTGCAAAGGTGGAGCGTCTTCTTGTGTTTTAAAAACCGACGTTCCCTTCAATTTTCAACACAGAGCAACACACGATCTCCTTCTTCTCTCTTCTTCTTCTTCTGTAAATCGTTCTGGGTCCTGGGTGGTTCCATTGCTTCGACGGCGAGTGCACGCCTGAGAAGCCGATGTGTATCCTTGGGGGGCGACGCCAGTAGCCGACCTGCACTGTGGTGTCGGGGCGATTTCGCTTCTAAGGCAGTGGTTCCTATTTATACCACACCACAGCCTTAAACACTTTCAAATATGGGATTTTAACTGATCTTTTAAAAGCGGTTTTACAATCAAAATTGAGACTACATTCGCAATCGCACCAACACCCCCTTCCCCTCCCTGCTACTTCCCATGCCATCTCTCTCATTTTGGAAAAGGTTGCCTAAACCTCCCACCTACTGTTGCAGCCCTCTCCATCCCAGTTCTGAAAGCCAGCTGCAATCTCTCTTCAAAGGTCTGAAACTGAAGCCCCGTTCCCCACAATTCATTTCCAATTTCAAAAACCCATCCTCCCTCTTGAGGTTGCCGAACCAAGCACACCTCCTCCTCCATCTTTTTCAATCACCGCCACCACCTCACCTTCTGTTTTCCGGCCGCCACAATCGCTGGCAACCACCAACACCACCTCCCAGCAACCACCAGCGAGCACCTCCGTTCTGAGAACCCCGAGCGCCCCTGTTTCGCAGCACCGAGGGGCCGAGAAACCCAGGTCCTCCTCCCGCTCCTTTCCATCGAACCCAACCGCAATAGCATCTCCTAGAGCGCCTCCTCCCCTGTTCTACTCTACAAGCAACCTAGGTCCGTCTCTTCGTCATCTTCGTCGTCGCGAGCCTCCCGACCGAGTCCCCTATTTTCGACCTCCAAGCACGGTAAGCTCTCTCCTCTTCTTCTTGAGCTTGAAAACCCCATAAAACTTCACCTTTATAACCCTTGCCTCTTTCCTAGGCCATTCCCGTGCTGATTCCGCTTCCGATAAGCCCAAATCGTTTTCCGACGAAGATTTTCCGGCGAACCTCGAGGACCTCGGTGAGCCTCCTTCCTTCCTCTTTCTTCTTTTAGTTCCCATCTCTGTGTGTGTGGGTGTCGGCTTCGTGATCGGATTCCGGGAACCGCCACCGCCGGCCTCCCCTTTCCCTCTTCCTCCTCCGATTTTCCGAACGTTGCCCCTCCGTTTCATTTCGTTCAAACAGTAGGGGTTGAAGATGATTGTGGGTCCCCTCCTTCCACCTCACTTGCCACATGGCATGGGGCCCTCCTTCTTTTCAAATTCCGGCTTCAAATAGAAAGGAGAAAGGGCTTAGTGTTGGGCCTATTTTTTACAAAGAGAAATCAAACCTTTTGGGCCAGATTTTTTATTGCTTTAAAATCAAAAGTGTTGGGACTATTTTTATAGGATAGATTCGGTTTTGGGAGGTTTAAAACAAGAGGGTGTCGGTTTGGTATTTTACAAAATAAAGGGGTCGGTTTGAAGTTTTTATAAAATAAGAGGCTGATTTTTATCAAGTAAAAATGGTTGGGATTTTAAAGGATTTAGGAATAATTTATGAGGTGTTTAAAATGAAATGGTATTTGAAATATTATGTAATATTATTGAGATTAAAATATAAAATATGATTGTTAAGATTTAAAGATACAATATCATGGTGATTTAAGAAAATATAATATTATGAGACTTGAAGATTTAAAAGGGTATTATCGGATTTAAAAAGGGATTTGACAAACATTTTCCAAGGACGGAATTTCTAACTAGTCAACTCGGCTTTCGAAACGGTTTTCGGGACTAACTCGGGAATTATGTGCTCGATGACTAACTAGCATGATTGATGTGAATGATTGTCTAATATCATCATTTGAGTTGACTAATAGCATGATGAAATGTTAAGATTATGCATCGTTAACTTATGCGTTGAGATATGATGAATATGATGCACTTGAGTTATATGTTATGCAAATATATGGTTATGAATATATGAATGTGACTGAATGGAATGATGAGAACGATATGGTATTGAGGAATGTGGCAATATGATGAATGGTTGAGCTTGATAGAATGACGATTGCGATATGATTGCTATTCTCGTTGAATGATATGCTTTGAGTGCTTGAATGATTAGATATAGACTTATATGATTGTTATGCTTACTAGATGATCTTTAATCTATCGTAATGCTTGCCTTGCTGTTCTGCACCACCAGGTAAGTTCCTAGAGCTTACTCAGATTGATTCCCATTTGTGTGTAATCATAGGATATACTAGGTGCTTGCATTCATGATAAGCATGCTATGTAGTACCATGCTAGGTTGCATTGACCGTTTAGCATTCTATTTCTTTATGCGTATGTAAACAGAACGACCATTATCTGTGAAGTAACTAGAGTCTTTTCTAGGGTTATAGGATGACCCAGTCCCATCGGGTCCCGTCCTGAGTCAATCGAGTCATGGAACTTCCTTTACTTATATTATGAATTGCATGCGGGCTTTATTGTGGATACGGGCTGGGTTTGTGGACCACCCAATTATAATGGAATGCATTCACGAGCTGGCCAGTCTCCGCCCTATCGGAAGGGGATGGAGGTAGGAGAGGGATATACCATTTGGTATTTTGTGCTAAGGCCTTATTATTATTATTATTATTATTATTATTATTATTATTATTATGCACTTGATCATAGGGGCATGTTAGTGTGTTAATATTCCGCCTTGCATCTAGAAGCATCTTTATTAGGAATAGTGTATGTGGTATGATTACAGTAGGACCTAGTCTTGTGGGTGGGCCTCAGTCTGATCCCACGCCCTATATTATTTTTTAGGTATGTCATATATGTGTGATGATGCTGATTTGGCTCCATGGCTGCGAGTTTTGACATGACGGAAAGAAAGAGTTGAGACTCTGATTTCACTAGATTATTAATGGTTTAGATTTGAATATTTGGCTTACGTTTTGACCCGGCTCTGCCGTGGTACCCCTTTTGTATCATACTTTATTTCCGCTTCTGTATGACTATGAGTTTTCTACGCTTAGACTTACGACAGGTACAAGGGACTTCCCTAGGGATTCCAACGATCCCTCTGAATTTGGTTGCGAAATCCCACTTTGAAAGCGTTAGTTAGGATTTCAAACCTTCAACCGGTACTCTGGGCGCAAGATCCTAATGAGGGGTTTAATCCCTCGAAACGTAACCCGGGAATCATAATCCCGGGCCGTTACAGGAGATACCTCCACAAATCCGATTTTAAATTTGCGATCACTAACTTTTCACCATCGCCCCAAGCGCCTTCCCATTTGAAAGAAATTAATTTATCGTTAAAAGTCCACATTTTAGATTTAAAAAAAATATAAAGATTATTGACAAGATATTATAACACTAGCTAGTTATTATCTTGTGACGTTTCACCTCTCCATAACCCCCACAGGCTCACATGGAGGAAAACCAAAGGTTTCAAATTTATGGCTTATCCTTTGTAACTCTCTCCATATATGCCTATATAAGACATTGTACTTCTCTTTTGAGAGACACACAACAATACAATACAATCTCTCCTCTCTACATATTTCTTATCTTATTTTAACACGTTATCAGCACGATCGCTCGGTAAGAATTCCCGGATATATACACACTGCCCACCCATGCACTTATATACACTAGTTTTACAACCGTGCGCAAGATGCGCGCGGGTTTACGTTGTATGAGTACCTTGATGTGGAATCGGATGTTGTTGATGAATTGAATGTATGTACTTATTCATAGGAAACAACATGAAGTGATACAGATATGGAACCATAAAAGTGTATATTGTTAGAACTTAGAACAATTCTCCAGCATCAGCATCCCAAATCTTTTCCTCCGCCAGCAGAACTGTTTCTTCTTATCTGAGTTCCTCATTTAAGCTCCACCATGCCAAAAACTACAAACACTAATTTTCTACAAAGTACATGCTAAAACAGTGCTTGCTACAAAAAAAACAAACATCACAGCAGAATCAATATCAGCCCCTGTATATATATCAGCATATTACATGAACCCGAAAAGGCGATGTTGAACTTCTTAGAAGGCAAAAGGCTTTCACATTGCATATACGAATTCCTCGCTGCAGTCAACATTAATCTCGGAGTCGGACAGGTCGTCCAACATGTCTTCATCCATGTCCAGGCTGTCATTGATGATCTGCATGATCTCATCAATGCTCTGCACGCTGGTCGGGTTCTTCAAACTGGTTCCCCACTGTGTTCTCATCCATGAGGTCTGCTGGTAGTTTCTTCAAGAACCATTCATGTTTCTTGATTTCAGGAATAGTGATCCTCTATTGTAAATGGGAATCATCAAAAATCAGCAATTGTAAATAATTAAATAAGAATTCGACATCATAGAAAAGCAACGAGATGATATCAATATGAAGATTTCCAAGCAACATTCATAAATGTGCACAATACTTGAAAAAGAAAATCTGATGGCACCTGCTTTCATTTTTAGTTGAAGAGCAAGTATAGATTTTGCAGGAAATTGAAGAACATTATACCATAATGCTATTATATTATCAAGGAGAAAATGAAGTCAAATTTCAAGTTTCAGCTCAAAAAAACTAAAATAGCTGCCTCTCAGCAGTTTCCTTAATAAAAAATTCATCTAGGAGAAAATGCAGGCAATTAGAGATGGTATTTTTAGAAGATTAGCAACACAGTAATAAAACATAAAATTTCAAGGTGACTTCAAGGAAGCACTTTTACACCCAACCCTAAATGAGAAGATACAGAGATTTCTAGATAAAAATAGGTAAATATATGAACTTGTCAGGGGGCAAAATGTTGAGCTGAAACATTGTCTGGTATAAAGCAACAAAATATATCAATATAGAGAGTAAGCAAGAAGATTCAAGAGAAGAGAACTATTTATATTTTGAAGGGTAATTTCCTGAAAATGGAATGCTAATAGGTTAAAAGTTTTTTTTTTTAAAATAACTTACAGTAAGAGGGTCAACAACGAAAATTCTAGAAAACAGGTGCTGACACTCCAGAGATATGTTGATATTACCGGGAATGGAATACTGAACAGTTAGTATTATATGGAAGAGAAACAAACGATATATGAACTTCATCCAGAATGAGAAGAAATTGATAGATGAATAGTGAAACAAGATTACATGTATCATCTCCATGAAGTCCTTTGGTTCATCTGGATCCTCAAAGGGATATGCTCCAACTAACATGACATATAAGGTCACACCACATGACCACACATCTGCAATCTGTAAGTTCCAAACATAGCATTATAAGAGTTAGCATGTGTTTATTGTTACACAATTACAAAAAAAAAATGTCACAGCAAAAGAATCAAAACCAGCAAGTGATGAAAGTCAATTGGCATTTTAATTGGCAATAAAATGCCAAATATACCCATCACTAAGTAACATTCGCCACCCAAGAGCCATTCAAGGCTGCACATCAATCAATGCACTCAATCCTCGTAAGATTCGTCCTAATTAAACCTTATTAAGGGTTTCATCCGCACTGACAGCTTCCCTAAAAGTAAAACTTATCCAATTAATAGTCAGCCTATAGAAATGAAACTAATATGGGCTGACAATGATCCTCCATATCATAAGTGGATTCTCAATGAAGAATACCCAATGAGGCAATGGAAAAAATACAGGACAACAAAAATAAGTAAATATATCCTTCAAACAGCTAAAAAAAAAAAATTCTCGTGCTCTCATAACATTGCATGATTCCTATTATACAAGGATGTTGCAAGGTCAGAAGAGGACAAGTAGAAACAAAGTTACAAAGGAAGTTTAAGCAAGTTAAGTATAATAAGGGAATTAATTAGCAGGTTGATTAACAATAAGAAAGACCACAGGTGCGTTAGTACTACCTCTGAATCTCTGATTTGCACCAAATCCCTTCACTTAACTGAACACACCCCAATAAAAAAAAAAGCAACAAAGCAAAAGGAGTACAGGTGTTCTAAAAAAAGCAGATCAAGAGCAAGGAGTACAAGACAAGCTTGTAAAAACCGAAACATATTTGGTGATCAGTACACAAAAAAGGAGATCCAGAGAAATGAGTACCAAGAAGATGTCTAGAGGTGCCTAAACTCTAACCATATCTGCCCCAAGAAAAGACGAGTCAAGTTCTTCTAGAGACACATCAATAAGTTCATACATAACTTTATATAATCTAATCTCAACCCCTTTGTTATCTGCATAGCTTTTTACCGGACCGAGTGCCTTTACATTGAAGCCCACTATATTGGCTTTGCTAGCTACCGCAAGCTCGACATCGCTTTTGCTTATGTCTCCAGTTGCTTGCAACAAAAACTTCATAGTAACATTATCATGTGGAAGAACTTGCAAGGCCTGTCTAACTGCTTCTATCGAACCCTGTTTGTATTTGGGAAGTTAAAGTTCATCAGATGGGATTTAACCCTCTTGCACCAATAAACAGTAATTTTTTTTAATAATGAGTTGTTAGCAATTGCATAAGATCAACCACAACACAAACATAAAATAGATGTGATATCTTTTTAACACAAACATGTAACCCAGCTTCTTAGGAATGTATAGTATAGGAACTAAGGTACATATTAGAAACGCTCTTGTCAAGTTGATGATAAATGAACATTTATAGTTTTGAGCGAACAATCTTCAAACTTCAGCTACTAATGAAGAAACAACAAATGATAAATTCAAGACAATAGGGGAGACAAGATCCAAAACAAGGCTGCATAGCAAAAGCATGCGGATACATCTCTGACCTCAATACTCTCGTTGCCATGGAAAAAAAACGAATTAATCTTTTTAAGTATACTGAAGTCATTTGTTGAGAAATATTTTCCTTAAATTGCCAGATTAAATCATTAGATGTCTATCTTCCTCAGTACTGTTATGCTCTAGTAATTTTGACAATGAAAGCTCTCGGGTGATGGGCCTAACTACCTGACACTGACATCTGTCAATTCAAATTTTTATAACTGAATGCTTCAGGAAAATGAAAAGTTTTATATCTGAATTTTGACAATAAATGTTGAACTAAAGCAAAACACAAAACTCATACTTCATACGAGTGACAATCCAAGCATTAGCAAGAAATGTTCATCAAAATCTTAATCAAGACAAGCATATGCGGGAAAAAAAAACAATTATAAATCTTCCAAAAAGGTCACCCCAAAGAGTCCATATGAATGTCATATTAAAGGTCACAACAAGGCTATTCATTAGCTCGGAAGAGCAATGCTTACCACCCAAAAATAAATCATAAATATACACAAAATAGAAGAAACTACATCTCCTTATCTAAGAAAAACCAAATCATAAACATTTAAATTCAAAGTAAAATTCCATTAAAAAATCATCGAAAATGGAAAGCAATATATGCACAAAAGTAAACATGCATATGAATTAACCAAGAACATGACATGAATATAAATCTATAATAGAAGAAGACAATAAAGACAGCTGACCCTTTGTCTGATACCGTTGCTCAAGAATTACAGCCTTGTTCTCTTCGAAAACCTCATTGACTGCTTTCTCATTGTCCTCTATAGATAATTCGATTCCTGATTAAGGTAGAAAATTTGACACTTATAGATCTTGTAAACAAAAATAATGCATACACAACTGAGAGTTCATTTCAGAATACATCCTGTCTTTTCAAGAGCACTTCGTTAGAATACATCATTGCTACTAAAAAGAATTCTCAACTTGAAACGTTAGAAGGTGCAAAAACAATGAGTGCCAGAGTTGCTACAATTGTTTTAGTTTTTGCAAGAGTTATGTTTTTCTATTTCTAGCAGAATCCTACTTTCTCCCTCATCTATCAATCAATAAGTAATGGGGCAAATCACGCACAAATTGAAACCCAAGTCAGACAAAATAAGTGCCAAATTTCAATTAAAGAGGAAGCGGATAAAGGAAGGAGCAATAAGTTCCTTTAATCCTGTTGCCCTCTCTTTCAACAACAGCTACTCAATACATACAGTTATGAGTTCAGAGCCCATGCTTGAATGTAAATCTTCCTACTCTTCTTTAATCCGCTTAGACAAACTACCTACACTTAGCAATGCTTTATTGTATCTTGAGAAAAAAGAGCCAGAAGCAATTCATTGATGTAAAGCTGTGATGAGAGACTTATATAGCTCGTATAAAGGTACTGCAGAAATATTTGCAAAATTTTGCTAAGTAGACAAATTTAAGAAATTCTCCGCTACATTGCCCTCTCTTTCAATTGCCCAAAACCAAAAATTCCCAAATTACAAATTATCAAAATCAGACCTAATTGATTTTTCTTGGAACCCAAATCATCAAAATCGGGTCAAATTAAGAGCAAAATGCAGGGAAAAGGTGGAAAACAAACCTGCAGAAGTTCTCAACGTCTTCGACTGGCAGTAAATTCCGGATCTTCACTCTTCGAAAGCCCTCCTGCTTGAGGTCGAGCTCGGCCCCAATCATCTTCGTAAACTCCAAATTCCTGCCGTTGAGGAGCAAACCCTAGTCTCCGATGAAATCCTCCTTCCAAACCCTGAGGCATCGTTCACGGAGAGGCAGGCGATGGCGTCCACGCTCTGGAGCTCACCGGCGAAGTCTTTACACGCATAACTGGGTGGATTTTTGCGGGACCAACAACATCTCTGACCACCATTGGAGAAATAGGGCTGATTCGAGGAACACGCCACTCCCAATCACCGCAAACCCTAGAACACCTGGGGCTCTTGCTACTTCCTCATCCTTGCAGTCGGACAATAGTATTAGAATCGAACAGGATTCGAAAGGTGAAAGAAAAGTAAACAAAATCTTTTAGACGATCGGGGACGGAGCAAAGAAAAGGAAAGAGAGGGAGAACCAAAGAGAGGGAGCGGAAAGAGAAAAGAGAAAGGGGAGCTCTGAGAGCTCAGAGGCGGCGATTTTGGAAGATGAGAAAGAAGGGGGCAAGTTACAGATCTAACCCTAAATCGGGTGAACAATGAGAAAATAAAGTAAGGGTAAAATGGTAATCCGCATTAATGAACAGTAAAGTTGGAGATGAGCTTTTATATACTCCCTCCGTTTGAAAATATTTGTCGCTTAACTTTTCGGCACGCTTTTTAATGAGTTAAAAACTCTATAAAATATAATTTTTTTAATTAAATTTTTTTCATAATTTTATACTTACTACTTATATGTATCAAATTATATAAAAAAAAATTAATTAAAAATATATATTTTATAGAGTTTTTAGCTCATTAAAAAACGTGTACTACAAGATAAATGACAAATATTTTCAAACGGGGGGAGTAGTAACTAGTTTAGTACCCGCACTATTATGCAGTCTATTTTTTTAAATTAATACATTTAATATTACACAAATGTATAAAAAAATTATGTAAGTAAACTTTAAAATCTAAATACCCCTCACATCTAAACATTGTTAATTATTATATAGTTAACAGTAAAAATGAAATCGGGAAGCCGATCCTTACCTTTATATCTTTCAATTTGTAAGTAATTACTATAGGCATATATGAAAATCAAATCATAACCACCTAATCGGCAAATCCTATCGGTATATATGATTAGTTGTAATTATCCTATCGGTATATATGGTTATTTCTATTTATTAATTTTTAATCACTCTATCATTTATAAGGACATTAATTTGATTTGAAATTATTTAATTAACAAATCCTATCGGCATATATGAAATCATAACCACCTAATCATAACCACCCGATCGGCAAATCATATCGGCATATATTAATTATCACCTTAGGCTCCCATAGATTTGTTATCGGCATATATTAATTAGAATACTTAATTAAATTAATTAATTAACAAATTAAAAAAAACCTACTTTAACAATCAATTAATGGGCATATCTTATAAGTTATAACTAATCGGATAAGTGGGATGACAATCAATTTATATTTTAATTTTTAAATCTAATTCTTTTTTATTATTAATGTAATTAATCTAATTAAGTAACAAATCCTAAATAAAAAATAAAAAATAAACTACTTTAAAGGATAAGTCTTCACATGACGTAATATATATATATATATATATATATATATATATATATATATATAAAGTTGCATAACTATTAAAGAAAGATATTTTGTAGCGGGCAATGTAATTAAGCAAGTTTAATAATACATACAATATATGTTGCCCGAAGATGGAGATGACGCAATATTTATACTGAAAATAAATAGAACTAAAGATATTATAAATCTTTTTGAAATGTTAAAGAAAAATAAATAAATTATGATATCTTAACTAATTTGCATTTGTTAAGATTTGATCAAAATATTACTACAAACAATAAAAAATAAAATAAAAAATCAATACTTAATTACTTAGTTAGGATAAGATTTGTTAAGATTTTGTGTTATTAATAAATTAATTAAATGAATGAAGTTGTTAATGGAATTTGTAAAATAAGTTAATTAATTATTAATTGAAAATGTCTACATTAAAGGAGAAGTCGCCACATGTCTTAGGCGACTTCTCCTTTAGTATTATAACTAGTACAGTACCCGTGCCCGGGGCACGGGAGTATATGAACACATTGTAATCAATATGCATATGTTATAATTGGTTTTTCTAACTTGTGATCTTGTGAGATATTTTTTTTTATAAATTTTGAATTCAGAAAAATATTATATGAGATTAAATAATTGGGCAATTTGCTAAACTAACACACTTTGCCCAAAAAGCTTGCGATCCACTTTTTTTATATATAAATTTTAAATTTGGAACCTCCCACGTTAAAAAAAAAAAGTTAAAGCTTCACATATACCCCCTTCATTTTTTTAGTGTGATTTACCAAATCTGAATGGTGTCACAATAAAAAAAAAGATTCGTAATTGGAAAAATTCGAGAGAAAACAATAACATGCATTAAAGAACCAAGATTAGACCTGTAAAATAATTTTTTAAAAAATATGGAAGAAAAAAGAGTTGAAAAGCGAGAAATTTATAACTTAAAGTTACGAAGGATATTCAAGAAGGACGGTTAAAGATCCACCTATACTGCTATACATGATTCATTTTAGGCAAATTTACACAAAACCACCCTTTAAATATCAGTCTTTTCACATAACCACCCCTTAAATTAGAAATTACAACAAACCACCCTTTAAATGGGTTTTGTCAACAAACAACCACCCCTAGTTATATTCTCTTTATAGGGATAGTTAAGTTGATGGAAAAGACCATCTTAACCCTTCTTCCTTCTTGGTACTTCGGAAGAGAGAGAGAAAGAGAAGCATCACGTTGCCATTAATGGAGGTTCAATTTCAAACTCTTTCATTGAAATTTAGTCAGCCTTCTAATTCCATTATAAAGTGAGAAATTGAATGCAATTAGGGCTAGAGTAGTTGGGTTGATTGAATTGAACAATTGAAGTAGAGGGAAAAGATTTGAAATTGGTATCAATTAGGGCTACAGTGAGCGATTGAATGCAATTTGAGATTGTCAACAGAGGCTACGTAATCGATCAGTACTTTCAACCACTAATCCCTCAAAGATTCGAAAATTCCAATATGTCATACACTCAAATTGATTAAAGCCAAATGAAATGCCTTATTTCGGCAAAACAAAGGAAAAAGATTTGAAATTGGTATAATCATTTGATGGCCCTAGAAATTGTTTTGCATAACACTCTCCTCTTTAAAGATTGATTCAAAGGGATTAGTCCATTAGTGAGATTTGAAGGAAATGGAGAGTGGCTTGCCCCAACCCCTCCATAACAATGGCCACCTTTGACGATGCCTCGGAGACAGCTTTGCATAATCAGTGCTACTTCAGGCGTCGAGGGTCAAGTTTAGTGCTTCATCCATTTCAAGCAACAAATCCATTGAAGCAAGTGCACTCATATAAACACATCTAAACGAAGATAAATCCGGCCACCAAAAGAAGAACGCTACTAGAGAGAGGAAGACATGGAGTATTGGAGAAGATGAAAGTTGTCGAAGAGGTCTACTGGGCAATCGATTCAGTTCTTCATAGAATTAAAAAAATGCAGTTTTTCACTTTTCCATGAGACGATATCCTTGAAGAAGATGGGGGCAAAGTGGTCTTTTTATTATCAATTTAACAGCCCATCAGACGGAATGTGAATAGAGGTGGTTGTTTGGTGACGGAACCATTTAGAGGGTGGTTTGCTGTAATTTATAATTTAAGGGGTGGTTATGTGAAAAGACTGATATTTAAGGGGTGGTTTTGTGTAAATTTGCCAATATAATATTAGATTTATTTAGTGTATATTAAATTTTTGTTAAAGATACAAATGTAAAATATCCTTCCTTTTATTTTTTTTATATCAAACCCTTTATTATATTTGAAGATTCAACAAAATATATTTTCTAATGAAAGTATATTTTATATGCAATTTATTAATAAATATCTTGATATATATTCAAAATATGTTTATATTCAAATGATATTTTAGCAACATAAAAAATAATTAAGGCATCAATATTAGTCTTATAAGTAAATGATATCAATCACGTAACTTCAAATATTTTTTTTTGTCAAATACACTCACAAAAAAAATTCATTTGATAAAAAAAGTAAGAATACCTATTTGGATGAAAAGCTTCTTAGGGAAGATTGGCCAAATTTAACAAATACTCTGTATAAGAATGAAAAGAATTTTTTTAATTTTTTAATATTTAATTAATATCGATAATTGATTAATTGAAACGAACACATAAATACTTTCAACCAATAAGAATATTTAACAATTAGGGAGAAGAAATAATTAACTTATCAATCAATGAAATGTAGGGCAAATTTTTAAAAAAACAAATGAAATGAGCAAGCATAATTTAAAATGAGCGAGCATGATTTTAATTGGTTTAGATCCAACCCTTGAATCAAAATCCCGCTTAGCAAGCCCGGTATATTTATTTTTTTTAATAATAAAAGTAGGTTTAACAAATTAAAAAAAAGTCTACTTGAAATCAAATCTTTTTGGTGAGGAATTAAGTAAGTTAATTAGTAAAAGTCAATTAAATAGGAAGGTGGGCCCATAATTGATAGAAATCTTCCACGTAAGCCTAATTTTAAGGATTGTGCGACATGTGACATCTTCAACATGTGTTTTATTATTATATTAGATATTGATGATATGCCTGCAATTTGTTTCTTAATGATCTCCCACGGCATTGGTCTTACATATGCATGCAGTTTATTGATTAATTAGCAACATGTGCATTCACAGTAGTATATTTAGATTGTTTATATATCCATGATCATGTGCTTGCAATTTTGGCATTAACCAACCTCTTAAATTTGATTCTATGCATGTCTGCAATTTGATTTTTGTGAACCAACCCTGCATAAAGTTATTTTTGTTTGTGTGTCGTATATGCATGAGGTTTATTTAGCCGATCTTGTTTAATTTGTTTGGTTATTCCCTTATATTATCACATGCCGTATATTATGATCTATTTATTATTGTTTCTGTTTTTGTTATATCTCTTGAAGAGATTAACTAGTATTGAGTTATCCCCCGAAGAGGATATACTATATATATTTGAAGAAAATTATCCTTGAAGAGACAAAAATATTTATCCCCCGAAATGGATATACATGTTGTAATATATAACATCCCCGTAGAGATGATCGTTTCTCCTCTCCCGAAGTGGATGGTTGGAAAAAAAAAGAATTACAATTTGTTTTAGTGATGACTAATCCCTAGAAGCGGATGGCTCATCCCGTTATTATCTCCCGAAGTAGATAAATAATATTTTTTTATTACATATAATGCATGAAAATTAATTTATGACGCTTCAAAACTTTCTCAATGCAAATTTAAATATATGGTTAAGTTGTATGAACTACGAGTGGCTGGATTTGCATGCTCTACTTTAAATCTCATCCCCCGAAGTGGATGATTGATCTACTTTATAAAGATTGAAATTCATCCATGTAACGATGATATATCCCCGAAAGTGGATCCACATTCTCTTGAATGAAAAAATATATATTTAATCCCCTAGAAGAAGTGGGATATATATGAGATCTATATATATTGTCCTCGAAGAGACAATTTTCAACATTTTCTTAGCGATTGAAGATGATATACACATAGAAATATATTTGTCCCGGTAGAGACAAATCAATATCATGATCCCCCGAAGAGGACGCACATGTAAGAATTATACATATTTTTATAGAGATAAATCAATCTCAACCCCCGAAGTGGATGAATCGATAAATCTCATCCCCGAAGCGATGAAACGATAAATCTCATCCCGTAGCGATGAAATGATAAATATCATCCCCGTAGTGATGAACTTATTTTTTATTTATTTATTTCAGTTTTATTATTCAATTCGTTTCAATTTGTATTGTTTTTTTTTGTCTCCAGGAGTAGACAAACATTATCTCCTGAAGTAGATATAAATTGTTAAATTTGCATATTATTCAAAAAGTGGTAGTTTATCTCTTGAAGTAGATAAAGTAAACACAATTATGTCATCTCTTGAAGAAGATGAAATTCTTATTTATCTCCCGAGGAAGATAAAATATTTTAGGTTATATACTATGATAAAATTTATCTCCTTTAGTAGATAGTTTCAATCTCCAACAGTTTCCGGAAGTAGACGAACATGTATTTGTGGATGTTTAATTTCTTGTCATCAGAAGTTGACAATATGCTAATTTTATTTCATTTACTTATGTGTTTATAGTTTATTAATTATATCAAATATTTATTTATTTATCATTATCTACCGAAATATATAAATTCTTCCCTTGAAGTGGATAGACAAATAATTCTAAATCATTCCTGCAGTAATGACAAATCTCCTGGAGAGTTGTATATGAAAAGGAAATTTATAAAATGTCTCACTTTCTCATCAATATAGATTTCTCCCTGAAGTGACAAATATTCATTTCCTGAAGTAAATGAATGATAAGAGATATATTGTATATTCTCTTAATGACGAAACCATGCCCTGAAGTGTATGAGTTTTTATTTGAAAGTTGAACAAATACCTAGAAGTGTAGAAATTAAAGTGAATGTATACAAGTTGTCTTCTCCCTGAAGTGAGTAATAATCAATCATATCGTTTCTTGAAGAATATGGTCAATGTGTTTATGACAACTTACTATATTTTTAATGCAACTTATCATCTTTTGGAGTATATGATCGAAGTATACATAATAGAGACTAATTGTCACTTGAAGTTGACAAATGAATCATCTTATGAATAAAATCTCTTAAAGAAAATGATAAATTGAAAAGTTTCTCCATGACTCCACCTGAAGTGGACAAATACAAATTTCTTTTATTTATTTATTTGTTTTTTTATTCATTGCTTTATATTGAATAAAATTATTATTTTACTTATTGCAATTCAAAGCTCAAAGTGTTTCCCGAAGAAACAAATTATCATGAGTCTCTAATACGAAGTTTTGTTTGGCAAATGAACATTTAGGAGAAAGGTTTACCACAATCCTGTAGATTGTGAAATTTTTCAACACCAACCTAAGAGCCTGAAGACTCTACTGGTAGATTTTTATTAAACACCAAAAGAGTGAATGATTCTTATAAACTCTAGAAGAGTATATGATTCTTATAAAATCCAGAAGAGTATATGATTCTAATCTTATCAATTGTACTCTTGAAGAAGTACATGGAATGTGGGTTTTTATCAAGTTCAGAACAATTATCATTCAGTTGGTACAACCAATAGAAGTAACCATATAACACAATCCGGTTAATAATGCCACTTCCTGACATTCCTCTAAGCATAGCCTGAAGCATGCCCCTCGCCAGCAGAGAGTACGAAAGAGGTTAAGGTTAAGCACGCAACCAATATTATTATTGTGGCTTATAGCTAGGTAGTTGTTATACAGTTAATTCTAAATGTCTTGAAGAACATTATATATGACTCATACCTGAAGTATGACACCAACAAAAGTTCTGACAATACCCATTCAATGGCATCTAAATTAAATAAATGGATCACCATATACAAAGTTCAATGGTTGAATATTATGGTTGTATAAGTGTCAAACAATTTTGAAAACATGAAGTTTTCTCAAACAATCTTGAATGGAAAAATCAAGATGAATACCATATAGCTCCAGAAGAGCATTGATCTTGTTACCTTAAATAACAATGACAAATACGTATGAACTGGCATGGTATTTAACACCAATATCTCATATGACTAGCCAGAAGCAAGTCTTATAGAAATGAGAATGTTTATATATGATTTATTTGACACTCATTTATCCCATTGAAACTTATCACTAACCAGAAGTTAGTTAATGATAAAATATTTTTTCTTTGTGGCATCCGGTCACTCAGGTGAATCGATGATGTGCGAGATCATTGAAATTCACATAAACACCCACTAAGAGGCACCAAAAGATCCTATGACCTGAAGATCCTTAATAAGGGTGACCGAACATATATGGTCTATCATCTTGGAAAAATCAACAATAAGACCATCTATATTGAGAGTAAATGAAAAGTCTCTATTGTCTCTTAATTGGATACAATGAGATACCTACAGAACACTACCATATAGACCAATGTAATTCCAATATATTATAGATGCCTCGACACTTGGTCATATGAAACAAATAGGTAGATAATGTTATCACGACAACCCAGAAGAGTCGTTAGTCAAATGGGCCTATGCAAGCTAGTTTGCATTTTGAATTTGACACAATAACATCTCCTTAATTATCTCCAGAAGAGAGCATGCAATTCAAAGACCTTGAATGAGCAACACATGTTCTGAGACGTACCTCCTCCAAATGAACTACAACGAGACCACAAAGAAGTTGGATGATACATGGGGTTTGAGTCCCTATTGATATCAAATACACAAAGCTTTATAATGGTGATAAAATGCTCGGTATTTAGGGGGAGAGGAAATGAGACTAAATATTAAGAAAGAGATTGCACGGAAGCAACTTCTCTGTCATTTTATATCTGCGGATAAATACAAATGAACCAGAAGTTCAATAAATGAAATGATTATAAAGTTTAGCAAATATGCTATTGAAAGCATTTACTAAAGGCCAAGAAAGTGACAAAGTCACATATACTAGCTCATTTGGAAGTTTCAACAGTAACTCCAACTCAATGAATATCAAGTGATTCTCAAGTACACCAGAAGTGTTGGAGATCACTAGGCTCTTTGTATATGATTCCCTAGAAGTGGAAAGAGCCTATGAGAATATGATTATCATCGAACAAATGGATGTCGACATCGAAATCATAATAAAAGAGCTAGAAAGAAGCAATTCATGCAAAGATGGATTCTTTAAGCATGATGGCATTGGACCCGTAGTTCTAACACTGAAAAGTGCAACATCAATTGGTTTTAAGTGGGTGTTCATACAAAATAAAATATAAAGCCAACTTGATTACACAAAAGTCGATTTATCAAAGGTTATGTGTAGAATCTATTCACCAGAAGTGAATATAATTTTGGCTCCAAATGGAAATGATGGATGTGGTAGGTGTATACCTATAAATGAAAGGATCAATTGAAAATGCCTGAAGCATTAATTCAAAGCTCCGTCACATGCAATTGATTAAAGATCCTTACAAAGAGTACCTGAAGTACCTATAATTGTGAAATTGGTGACATTGTATTAGGTCCTGAAGTACCATACAAAGTTTTACTCTTTTCCTTAATCTTGGTTTTTATCCCACTGGGTTTTTCCAAGGTAAGGTTTTTAACGAGACAACTTACGCACCATTTAATACAATAGATCCCCCATGATCAAATGATGAAGTACACGTCGGGTCCCGAAATATCTTATGATTGTGCATTGAAAGCAACTTAACACCGAGACATATAAGTCAAGCGCGTCGATGTCAATTGTAATATATGAAGACATTTTGCCTTATACACATCAAAGAAAATGATCAGGCTCGACCATGAAGCTCATGAAGTCAGAATTATCAAGAAATTCGATAAGCTTATCGGAATGAAAAAGATACAAGGAGAATGTTGTATTCATGGGGAGAATATACGCACTGCACTCTTTTTCCCTTCGATCAGGTTTTTATCCCACTGCGTTTTTCCTGACAAGGTTTTTAACGAGGCAGTATGATCAACGCGTATTAATCAACATTTGTACTCCTTTTTCCTTAGTCCTCGTTTTTGTCTCATTTGGGTTTTTCTAGGCGAGGTTTTAACGAGACAATTTGTAATGTTAGAGGTGAACATCAAGGGGGAGTGTTAGAACACTAGCTAGTTATTATCTTGTGATGTTTCACCTCTCTATAACCCCCACATGGTGGAAAACCAATTGTCTCAAATTTATGGCTTATCCTTTGTAACTCTCTCCATATATGCCTATATAAGACCTTGTACTTCTCTTTTGAGAGACACACAACAATACAATACAATCTATCCTCTCTACATATTTCTTATCTTATTTTAACACAAAATCAAGATGTCAAAAGAGCTATTAATAAGATAATTTTTACAAAATTGAATATCAAGTCCTTCTTGAAAGATTAAACCAAACTCTCGTATTGTCATGCACAACACAAGCCTCCTTTATGTCTATCTTTTTTTTATTAGGTAAGAGAGTTTAGGTAGTAATACTTACCCGAGAGTGTCTTTACGGATGAGGTATTGGAGACCTTGGTTGTTATAGATGTCTATTTGTTGTTGTTTTTGAAAGAGTGGAGTTCTTGACCGACATGATAGGCAACGAAAAATTGAGAACAACAAAAAAGTTGATACCATGAGATGATCAAGTTAGTAAGATAGTGACTGCAAATTATATTGGAGGAGCATATGGTCAAGGTGAACACGTCAGACACAACAAGGTCTCCCATGCCTAGTCAGCATGAAACCAAGCTGAAGAAGACGTCGAATCAGCCAAAACAGGGTACCAGAACGAAGTCGTTTTGATCCCTTCCCGGGAGTGTTTGTTGGATCATGTAGTATAATTATGACCTAAAGGTCATTTGATTGTAATAGATTATGAGATTACATCAATCAAAGGGAGAAACCGCATTTTGGGCTCCCATTTTCCATTCATCTCTTCCTCAATTCATCTTGTTTCAGTTTGTCTTGTTCGATTGAAAACTTGAATTTCATTCAAGTGAAAGGATTCAACTCATGGAAATGAGCTATGCAGATCGCAATCTCGGTCAAGAACAAGCTCGGTCTCGTCGACGGATCTTGTGAGCAACCTACAAACGACAAAGTGCAAGCCAAGGCATGGGATTGTTGCAATGATATGACGATCTAATGGATTTTGAACATATTAGAGAAAGACATCGTACAGAGTATCTTATATTTCACCTCCGCTAAAGACATCTGGTTTGATCTTCAAGAAAGGTTTGATCAGCCTAATGGAGCTCGCATTTATCAAATCAGAGCAGAAATTACTTCGATAAGTGTTTTTCTGAGTATTTTAAGCGTATCAAATGTTTCTGGGATGAATTGGATTGCTCCCGTCATCTCCCAGTCTACAGTTGTGGTGCTCAATGTGAATCTTTGAAACAAGAACAAGAGGAGAAATTAATGCAACTGTTAATGGGGTTAAACGAGTCTTACGCTGCTGTTAAAGGCTCGATCCTGATGATGTCACCAATTTCGACTAATTAGTCAATTAAGCGTATTCTCTTCTTGATCATGAAGAAACACAACGGGAAGTACAAGCAATCATCAGTTTTCGAATGATTCAACCTCTCTAAACGCTTCTACTCAGAAACCAAAAGGGAATTATGATAAACCAAAGCAGTCGGTTGAATACTCTAAGCAATTTACTTCTTCTCAATCAACTGTGATATGCGATCACTGCAAGAAACAAGAGCATACGAAGGAAAGATGCTTCAGGATTATTGGCTTTCTTTCAAACTTCAAGAACAACAAAGGGAGGATGATAGCTAGTAATGCAGATGTCAAAGTCAGTACTACATCAAATGTCATTGGTTCTAGTGCTTTATCAGATGATTAAATACAACACATTGTGGGCATTTTGAATGGACTCAAGACTAAGAATTCTTCTTTTGTCATCGATGGTGCATCTGTGAACGTTACTGGTATTTTTTCTTTACTCTTGTATTGTTTATACTCAAAGAATGGTAGTGTCCATCTTGATAAAAGCAAGTGGATCATTGATTGTAGTACGAGTGAACATATGAGATTCGATAAGTCTATGTCAAGGGATGTTACATTTTTATGAAGATATCACCCCCTTCTCTTCATCACAAAACCCAACATCTTTTGATCATGTCTCTTTGCCAAATCCTGAGTCATCTCCTCTTACAGACAGTGAGAATGACTCCCTTCATGAGTTTCTTGTTCCCCAGCCTTCTCCCGTTGTTGATGGTCCTCCAGTTGTTAATGAGGTACCTATGAGACGATCTTCTCGAAGGATTCAGACACCTCAATATTTGCATTGCAGGATTTCATATGTTCTTCTGCTACTTCAGACCATGAGAAATGTTTTGTGTTGGATGATGTTAATCCTTTACACTGTGTCTTTATCAAAACTTTTTCTTGCCACAGTCAGCGGGTGATCATGTCTGTCACTGCTCAACATGAGCCTACTTTCTTCTATGAGGTTGTTAAACACGTCAAAGGGAGAGATGCAATGGCCCTTGAGTTTGCTTCTCTATATAAGCAAACAATACTTGGGATGTGGTACCCCTTTCAACTGGTAAGAAACCTATTGCTAGCAAATGGGTATACAAAATCAAGTACAAAGCTGATGGAGGGTTATAGAAAGGATCAAAGCTCGGCTTGTCATTAATGGCAACACCTAGAAAGCAGGTATAGATTATACCGAAACATTTTTTCCTGTTGTAAAGATGACCACCATTCGTAGTCTGATTGTTGTTGCAACTAGGGTTGGACTATGAGCCAATTGGACTTTAATAATGTTTTCTTACATGGGGATTTAGTTGAGGATGTTTATATGAAAATTCCTCTTGGTTATTCACCATCTCAGTCATGTCTTGGAGTTGTTGTTTGCAAGCTTAATAAGTCTCTATATGGTTTACAACAAGCCTCTAGGAAGTGGTACTTTAAACTATCAACATATTGTTACATGACAATGGCTATCATTTTTCTAAAAATGATTACTCTCTATTTGTCAAACACACTTCTGCTGATAAGATTATTCTCTTGATTGTCTATGTTAATAATGTGTTATTGACTGGTAATGACATTGCTGAGATCAACTCTATCAAACAACACCTTGATTCTCAATTTAAAATCAAGGATTTGGGTCAGTTGAGTTACTTTCTAGAAATGGAGGTTTTATACACATCCTCTGCTGTTGTTTTGTCTCAAAGGAAGTTTGTTATGGATCTTTTGAAAGAAGCAAATGTCTCTACCTCACGTCCTCACGGGATGTTCTGGCACCACTTGAGCTGAATGTGAAATTGTTTCTTGAAAGATGGGAGATCAATTAACTTCTAGAGAGACAACTAGTTGTCGATGGCCCCGCTTTTAGGAAAGATAAACCCATTACAAGGAGTCAATATTAATCAAAAGGTCAGCGACTATATAATGAATGGAAAATATGTGGTGGATTGAGAAACTGAAACTCTAATTCGATAACACAATTGTAAAGGAAATAATGGATGTTCCTCTCCCTATCTCGACATTTCCAGATAGACTTTTCTAGTGGTCGGAAAGAGATGGTTGGTTCACAATAGCAAGTGCATTAAAACTTTTTACAAATTCTGATAATGTGACAGACGACCCCAATTCATGGATATAGAAAATAAATATTCCCCCAAAGATTAAAAAATTTCTGTGGAAATTAGTTCAAAAGGGGCTCCCAACGACATCTCGATTATCTCAGAGGGGTGTTTCTATCCCAACTCCATGTAAAATGTGTAATCACCATTTTGAAGATGAAGCACATTTGTTTTTGGAATGTTGTCTCATAAAATATCCTTCTTTGCGGGTACAATCAATCTAAAACATCACATCCATCATACTAAGAAACACAAGAGATATTAAAGTGATCATGAGTACCTTAGGGGATAAACTCGGTACCACAGAGAAAGAAACACTAGCTTTTAAATGGTGGACCATTTGGTTTTACAGAAATCAGATAACCTTTCGAGATGACCACATACCATCAAACATAGAAACACAATTGTTCATCAACACACTCCGAGAGAACTGCAAAAAAGCTTGTAAACAAGAGTAAGATATAGGAATTGAAACTGCAAAGGACAAGTCTAGTCGAAAACCCAAAAAATCAAAAATAAAATAGAGAAAACCGATGATTGGTTTCATGAAACTAAACTTCGATGGATCTACTTCAATCATGGATGAAAGTACTACAAGGTATATTTTCCGTGATTGGAGGGGAAACTCTTTACTTTGGGATACAAATATATAGGCAAACAAACTCCTCTTATGGCGGAAGCCCTCACCCTGAGAGAAGGACTACTTAAAGCTAGAGAACTCCAGATCAGACAACTCAAGATTAAAGGAGACACACATATCATCATCAATCACCTTGCAAATAAAGGAAAATGTCCATGGGAAATTGAACTGGGAGATATCAAAACAATCATTCAACATTTTCAAGAAGTATCCTTCTCGCATGTTTCCCTAATTGGTAATAGAGTGGCAGATAAGGTTGCGCACCTTAGCTGCTCTTTGCGGGGACAAGCACTTGCAACAAATCTAGGTCTTTTAGACCTCATTCGTTAGGATGCTATTGGCTAGGTCTTTGCCAGGCAAAATCTTTCCTTAAAAAAAAATTAAAATATTACTTATTTTTATCAAAATGAATTAGATTTATTTAAAAATAGTCCAGATATGATAACAATTTATTATTGAACGTAATCATAGTAAAATGACAGGTTTTGAAAATAGATATAAATTAATTATATTAAATTTTAATATAAATACGAAATCTCATATATGAAATTATTACAAAACCTATTACCGATAGAATATTTTAGCTTAAGTTATTTTATATAATATTTTTGTACGACGATGTATTAAAAGATCCAAAGATTTCAATCAAACTATTATAACCTTCAAATTTCAGAAAGAAAATATAAAGTAAACAACACTTTATTTATTAAGAAACCGCACAACGGGCGGGTAAAGTAAAACTAGTAATAATATATATATATATATATATATATATATATATATATATATATATATATATATATATATATAGGGAAGCTTTAAAATGTAAAAACTCCTTAACGTGTAAAATCCGCTAAACGTGTAAAATTTTTAAAAACCGGATCCGTGCCCTCTTTTTTAAAAAAAACCGAACCGGGTTGTTAAAAAAACTGAACCGCTTCTTCTCTCCCATGCCAGTGCACTCAAAAACTCTGGAAATGGTAGGACGCTGGAGGCGAGGCGGTGGCATCGAGCATGGCAGGAGGCGGGGAATCGAGCATCGGACTAGTACAACATCTCAATCGTCGGAATCCTCGTCTTCACAATCGTCGGAATATTTGAAATCAGCGGAATCCTTGCAATTGTCGGAAGCCTCGCAATCGCCAGAATCGAGCATCGTGCATTGGTCAATTCGACAAGGCAGACGTGGATCCGACTTCTCCTCCTCGCAATAGCCGGTATCCCCATCGGAATCATCGGAATCGCCAACCCACTCCACCTTGCCCAGCAACACCGGAGCGCGGATTCGCCGCCTTCAACCACCACCTTCCCACCACCGAAGCCACCACCGATTGCCACCAACGGACTCGCCACGCCACCACGGTCCCGTATCTCCCTCTCCCTTGCTCCGTCGTGCCCTAAGCTGCCACTGGGAGCTTGCCGAAGTCCACTGCGCAACCGTCGTTTCTACATAGAGGGTTACCGGTCGATATGAGGAAGATGATGATGAAATTACAATTTTGACCCATATTTTCCCTTTCTTCCCAAATATGCCCTTATCTAAATTTAATAAATTACAAAATTATTCCGTAGTCTATAAACGCACAACATAATATTATATTTGCACAATTTAAAATTATATTTGCACAAAATAGTGTTTAAATGATTTAGATTGAGATTTAAAACCTAGGGTTGACTTAGGAGCGGAATTTGGGGCTTTTTGCCAAAAGACAAATTGATTGAAATTGATGATATGGTTGTGTTGTTGGGTTGATTTTGAGCTAATTTCATGTTCATATCATTGTCAAATTGTTTATGGATCATGAGCTAATTGAATTTTAGAATTTTAGATTGCGATATGTTTTAGAATCTGGGGTTTTTTGCCAAAAGCCAAATTGATTGAAATTGATGATATGGTTGTGTTATTGGGTTGATTTTGAGCTAATTTCATGTTCATATCATTGTCAAATTGTTTATCGATCATGAGCTAATTGAATTTTAGAATTTTATATTGCGATATGTTTTAGAATTTGGGGCTTTTTGTCAAAAGCCAAATTGACTGAAATTGATGATATGGTTGTGTTGTTGGGTTGATTTGGAGCTAATTTCATGTTCATAGCATTGTCAAATTGTTTGTGAATCATGAGCTAACTGGATTTTAGAATTTTATTGTGATATGCTTTAGGTTGATTAGGTTCTTCTATTTTAGCATGAAAATCATAATTTAGCCTATTAGCTCAATTGGTAGAGCAATGTTCATTTGAACAAAGATGTGGGTTCAAATCCCACATAGGTTACATAATAGACAAGAGCGCAACAATCGCAAATTGTTAATCATGCACATTATAATCTTAGTTATGCACAATTGTATCCTACTTTTGCACAATTGTATCTTACTTTTGAACAATTGTAGTTTAAATTTGCACAATTGTATCCTACTTTTGCACACTTTTATTCTAAATGTGCACATTACAATTTTATTTTTACACTTTATGTTCTTATATTTGCACTTGAAAGTTGCACAAAAGCACTTTAAAATTGCACAAATGCACTTTAAAGTTGCACAAATGCACTTCACAGTTGCACAAATGCACTACACAGTTGCACAAATGCACTACACAGTTTCACTTTATGTTCTTATATTTGCACATTACGATTTTATTTTTGCACTTTATACTCTTATTCATGAAGAGAAACATCGAACTTCTAAGCGATAAACATATATAGTTGCACAAATGCCCTTCACAGTTGCACAAATGCACTTCACAGTTGCGCAAATGCACTTCACATTTGCACTTTATGTTCTTATATTTGCACATTACGATTTTATTTTTGCACTTTATACTCTTATTCATGAAGAGAAACATCGTACTTCTAAGCGATAAACATATATAGCCTATGCGGGGTTTGAACCCGCATCTTTGTGCGTAGGCACAATGCTCTACCATTTTGAGCTAATAGGCTTTAGTGCAAAAACCACTAAGAGCATGTTTGGCATGCCCATTTTTTAATCTAGCTTAAGATTATAATCTAGATAAATTTTTTAATCTAGTTCAAGATTATAATCTAGCTTAAAATTGAACATCTTGTTTGACACGACTATTGATTATCCAAGCTTTTTGGAGATTAAATTGTCAAATTACCAAAATTGATCTATTTTATTTGATGCATGACATTAGAGTCCGGTCATATTTGGCTCGGGCTATAAAGTTTCTTTATAAAAGAGAAAAAATACATGACATTATAGCCTACAACAAGCCCGGGCTATATATGAAGCTAAAATCATAAAACAGTAATCAAAGCATCCACATTCATAAGCTGAGGCAAAACTAGATAGATCAATTAAAGTGTTTAGCTTCACAACCTGTAAGAAAGGGATGTTCTCAGTTTAATATCTTCCCATATATAAATATCATGATATCTAAACTAGATAGATCAATTACAATGCTGCTAGGACAAGAATGCACCAGCTGCTATTGAGGCCCATGATCTCTTTGTAGTGAAACACCGGAAGGGCATCTATGAGTGCCTGATCAAGGCCTGAATCATGGAGTTCAAACAGCTGTTGCAGCTGTCTCTGGAAGGTGTCAGTCCCTGGCATTTCTGGGTACTGGTTTTCTGAGTGGGAAGCTAAGAAGGAAGGTCTGTTTTTCATGATGAATCTGACTACCAAATTGAGTGCAGTGCAGCAGTTGACATTGTTGCACCAATTTGAATGCTTTGACGACCTCCTTGGTGCTGCGAGCTCCACCTCTACCATCTTTTCGGCTTCGCACACCACAAACAACTCAGCTCACTGAGACAGAGAAAGTGAGTGAGTTCATACATCATACATGGCACAAACAATACAAGGACTACGCTCTTCTTATTTCCATACTAGGAATAAGAAGTACCTCTTTCTCTTTGTAATATATAAATATGAATATATAAGATGGATGGTTGACCAGTAGCTTCTGTACGACCATGATTCAACCTTTCAATCAAATGCAATCAAGGATTCATAGTATAAAACGAGACAGTGACAAGCTGAGACTATGTGAAATGAAACTGTATGTAATCAGTAAGACTCGAAATTTAAACAAAATCAAAACATGAACTGTAGAGTAAGGGGAAGAAACTGAGATTGATTGAATAACAAATTATAGATGCAAAAAACTGAAATTGATCTGTTGGCTTTAGAAAGTATGGTGTAGTTGAAAAGAACACATCAAATGAAATAAATATTACATTCAATAAAATGCAGCATGGAATGTAACAATCACACTCAAAGATGATATATATATGAATTGAAGAGAACCACATAAGCATGACTCAACTGACAGATATATAGTCACTTACCATCGTGAATAAACTCCTCAAACAGCGGCATTAAATCACTCTTAAGATGAGCAGGTTCAAGAGTGGCAGCCAACTTCCCCAGATTTGTAGCAGCATATCTCCTCACTATAGGGAGTTCATCTCGACACAACTGATAGTATAAACGTAAATACTACAAATTAAGTAGCACAGCTTGCCATGTATATTTATTTTTGGTCGGCAGCTTGCCATGTATATTTATTGATCTTAAATAAGTGTAATCATGTACAACTGAACTATATGGTTTGATTGTATTCTCTGCACATTTTCTTTAATGTTCTAACCACTTGCAATAATATTTAAAATGAAGGATCTTACCTCAAGGCATGACTCTAGTACCACCAGCTATACCTACAACTGTATGCACAACAAGACATCCATAGAAATTTGGCTTGACCTACAAATAAACCTCAAGAGCATCAGTAGAGCCCTCTTTAAATACTTCAAAGAGATATACTAGCAAATAGTTTAGCCATAGGAAAACATCGTATGGGAAGGAAGGCTGATTTGCACGTCTTTGGACTAGCAGGCCTTCACCTCTTGGTGTAGCATAGAGAGCCCTAGATGTTAAGTTTACACACAAGATGAGATCATAGTTCATAAGAAGCAATAATACCGACGAATCACTCGTCACTACTCACTAGGATGAAGGCAATATTCTGATTTATGCTAGGAGTTTGCAGGAGAAGTAAGGATCAGAAAACCACTCATAGAAGGAAGCATATTTTCCTCTAAATTGATGATAAAACAATACTGAAAAATCCAGCAATTATGCTTGGTGGGATATAATAGTAAGGAAAGACAAGAAAAGGAAGTGCTACATATACAAAATCGGCGAAATGGAATTAAATATGACTAAAGCGAAGACCGTATCAATGATCTCGAAGAAAATTGTTTGATACAATCACTTTTAGGCCTTGACAGAACTCTAAAAGTTCTTTCTCAATCTGCAAGACAGAAGGTATTAAGTAACCAAAATTGAAAGCTTGCTTGCAATTTGATAGAAGGTAAGTCCAGAAGGTATAAATCCAGAAGGTATTAAGTAACCAAAATTGACAGAAGGTATAAAACGATACTGAAAAATCCAGAAGGTATTAAGTAACCAAAATTGACAGAAGGTATAAAGCCATTATAAGAATTCAAGGCCTTCGCATTGAATATTCAAAGGAAATTGAAAGCTTGCTTGCAAATCCCTTAATCCCTAAATCTCTACCCCTAAATCCCAAAAATTTAGAAATTAATCATCATTAAAATATAAACATGAAGCAATAGATACCAATCTTAGAGCCCTAATTACATCAAGAACACGAATTCAACGAATAATTGATCGAAGAGGACCAAAAGAGAAGCAACAAACGAACCTGAGACTCTGATGGCCCTAACTGATTGAAGAAGGCAAACGATGACGGGAAATGCGGAACGAACATGTGCGGATAGAGAGGGCGAAGCTGCCGATCGGTCGTGAGACTTTGAGAGCCCTAATTGATCAAAACAAACACAGAATCAATTATTAGCAAACATGAAAAAATCAACCCAGAGTAACGATGCTCTTCTTCGCCATGGATTGAGAGGGCGAACCCGCCACTCGGGGCGAAATCGGCCAGGGGCGAGCAGGTGGCGGGGGTGAGGAAGAGATGGGGTCGGGAGTTTGGGAAGGAAGGCTGCTATGGATGCCAAGAGTAACGATCCTCTTCTTCGCCATGGATTGAGAGGAGCAGGAGCAAAAACGAGTAGTTAAACCACTTGAACATGCTCGCCATTCATTAATTGCTAATTTTGACAATAGTGTGTCCTAATTTAGAAATTTTACACGTTAAGCAAATTTTACACGTTAAGGAGTTTTTACATTTGAAGCAAACTATATATATACATATACATATACATATATATATATATACATATATATATATATATATATATATATATATATATATATATATATATATATATATATATATATATATATATATATATATATATATATAATACATAAAAAGTTGTCTTCAAGGGTAATTTAATGCTCATTTATTTTATGCTTAGTATTTTATATTTTTTGTTTGTATTCTATGAAATATCAAAAACTCTATCATATCTTAATGATTTAAATACTCATTTTATATACATAAGGTCTTGAGTTCAAATCTCATTGGTCACCATATGCAAAAAAACCTAATGAAAAAAATGTGTATAATTTGATTTGGTTAGTATATATAAATATTTTTAATTGATTCTTTTCATGTTATAAAAAATTATAACATTATCAAATACATCAAATTTTTCCATCTTTAAATTTTTCTCAAATTTGATCTCTTCACTCATGGGTATAGATTAATTTTTTTGCTACATATGTTATAGTACATATTATTTTTTTAATAATAATATTTTAATTTAATTGTTGTTTGTAAAAACACATTGTGCTATCAAATAATCGATTCAATACATCAATTTCTTTTCAAAAAAAAAGAAGCGCAAAATCATGAATCTCAATTTTTAGCTTTTAACTAATTTGAAGATTTTTTTTATGGGGAAGGGGGATCACTTTGACACAGGTTTCTGGGAATTTGGGCTTTTGTTCCCTACTAAGTACTCCGTATTACTCCGTAATTTGTTTTGAAATGACAACACTAGTTGCTTTTGGACAGGGGAACTTGTGATTAGTCATTGATGGCATGAAACTATCAACCGCTTGAAAATAGTGTGCTCTTACATAGTTTTTTTTTATTATTATTAAGGTATATCACCAATTTAGATTTGAATGATTGGATATGCTAGTTTTATTAATAGGCAATATACTAGCTTTCGGTTATCCTGTATTTAGATGATGAAGTTAAATTTTGCTTTAATATTTTATTCGTGATGATTGGTGTGACAATATGTCCTAAAAAAGTAAAAGGGATTATATGGAATGTTATAGAAGTAGCGGACATGCATCATAATGTGTTATTTGAGGTGAATGAGAGCGGGAATTGCACAAGGTAACCCAAAAACCCAAAAGTGTTGCAAGGTTAACCCAACCCGGATGAAAATGGGGTGAAACCGGTTATCCGGAAAACCTGCCCAGCAGGTAACAGGTTGGGGAAGTGGGGGCCAACCGTAACACCTCAGCGAGGGAGAGAAAAGGAAGGCGAGAGAGAGAAAAGGAAGGAGAGAGAGAGAGAGAGATAGAGAGAGAGAGAGAGAGAGAGAGAGACGTCCAGGAAGGAGAGAGAGAGAGAGAGAGAGAGACGTCCATTGAGAGGAGAGAGGCAAGAGAGGGAGCTGTTGAGTTTGATTAGACAAAGAGAGAGAAAGCTAATTGAGTTTGACAGGGACTCTCTCAATAGTCCGGGGAAGAAAAATTCCCGCCAAAAATTTGCGCCAAAAATTCCTGAAGAGGAAGAGGAGGGAGGAGGGAAGAGGGGGAGAATATATAAGCATTGAAGCTCCACCTCAGTCCAATGATTATTCCACATTAATGCACTGCAGTAGAAGAATTAAAAGGAGGAAGGAGAAGCGCCGACAAAGAGTGAAGGAGGAGGGTTGGTGGCCAATGATATGGGGATCTATATAACGATATGGGAGGGAATGATGAGGGTGGCATTTAATGGCTACGAGGTGGAAAAAAATCTGAAGATTCACAGAGTAGCCAATGTAGAAGAAGCAAGTGGGCCGGGGTTTATCTTAAAGCTAAAGGGGAAGTTACGAGTTAATATTAACTGGACAACCGGGAGAGAACAACGTGACAACCAAAAGCAAACAACGTGACAACTGGTGGAATAGACTGGACCGAGTTTCGACCGCCTGCAGATACAAAATGGGTAAGTAGTATCTCAAGGAAGATGACGATAAAAAAAAACTTTGCTACAACTTAATGTAAACTTAATGTATCCCCTCTCTATGTAAATGAACAGGGGAGAAGACAATCGTATGTCTGACTGTGGTGTTCGGAGGATGGTGGGCTTGCGAAGAAGGCGGTTGGGTCTTCAAGGGGTCACGGAGCCAAAAGGCTCTGCTGGTGGATGAACGTATCGACTACGTTGCACTAAAGAAACTCGTGATGGAAAAGTTTAACGTCGATGGGAGAAGGCATGAGGTGGAGCTCACGTATGGGAAGCTGAAGAAGGGCGGGTGCAGGCCATATGCAATAGGAGATGACGAAGACCTGCATGCCTTCAAGTTTGTAAACGGACTCACTGGAGAACGATCGTGGCCTGTCGACCTCCATGTCTCCCTGCGAACCAAGCTATGTGGCAGCACTGTGGCACCTACACAAGGATCGTCAACGGGTGGCTCCGGAGGGTGGGGTATCTCAGTGGCGGGAGGTGAGGAATATATACTACCATTAACTGGGCCACCTGTTACCCAAGAAGATCACGCACATACGGGCATCCAATTGGCTGGTGGTGAAGAAGACGCAGTCCTGGTAGCCGGATGTGTCCAGGAAAAAAAATGGCGTCCAGTTAGAGGCCCAATGTGTCCAGTTAGAAAACGAATGTGTCCAGTTACATAATAGTCCCGACGCGTACGGGCGACATGAGGAGTTGGAGTTCGAGTTGCGAAAGAAGGCAAAGAAAGCCGAGGAAATAAGACGTGGGAAGCAAGTCATTTCTGTCAGCAGTGATCCGGAAGATGAAGTTATTCCACCGGGTGGAGATGGAAGGGTGCCCATTGACATCGGGAGCTCCTCCGACGACGATGAGGTACTACCAAATGCGGTGAAGATGGAGCTCGGGTGCGCAATTCCTACCAAGTCGTGGTCATAGGATACTGAGGCCGAGCAGGCTGTGAGGGAAATAGAGGAAGGATACGCACGCGGAAAACAGAAGTTGGGACCGAATACGGAGGGTGTGGAAAGTGAACCAATGGTTGCGGTGAACCCATTGGGTCCCCGTCAGCACACGGGTGAGCTCCGGGAGGGAAAAGTGTTTCGGTCGAAGGAGGAGGTCCAACAGACAATCAAGTGGGCGGCCCTATCTAGGTGTTTCACGACAAAGGTGAAGAAGTCGACGAAGAGCTTGTATGTTGTGCGCTGCGGTGGTCCCAATTGCAAGTGGCTTTGTCGGGTTTCCACATACAAGAAAACGCATATTTGGATTATCTCCAAGCTTGTGGACGAGCACACGTGTGACCTGACCGACATGATGACACAAAAGCGTCGTGCGACATACACCCAGGTTGGGCAACACATAGTGGACAGGTATCTCCTTCGCTCTAACCAACCGAAATGGACAGTATGTTGTTTATAACTGGACGCTTCTTAAATATTACTAGACAGGAAATGTTATAAAACTGGACAGGTACTTCGACAAACACTAACCCAATGCACCTGTCCATGTGCAGTTTCGTTGGTTCAAAGAAGGCCCTTGTCCCGGAGCAAGTGCAGGCTCTGGCGAAATCCCAGCTGGGGGTGCCGTCCAGTTACTGGAAGGCGCGGCGAGCCGCCATGAAGGCGAGGGACACCACCTACGGGACAGACGAGGAAAGCTACCAGAGGATGTACTCGTACATGCACATGTTGGAGCAGTCCAACCCTAGCATGTACACCAGGATAGAACGCGACACAGAAGGACGATTCAAGTATGCGTTTGTCAGCCTTGGAGTGTGGCGGAGGGCGGTCCCCTATCTACGAAAGGTCAGTCCCTCCTTCTCCGTACCTTGTGTGACCTTTACTGCAAAGCCGTTAAACTTATACAACTACTACCATTACAGCGACCAACTACCCCGCATGACGTCCTCAGAAAATAACATGACATATAAGTTATATGACATGACATTAGTCAAAAACGACACGACAAAGCTAACCAGTGAGGTTGTTGAATTTGCAGGTGGTGTCAGTGGACGGGGGGTTCCTGAAGGGGAAGTTCCGAGGGTGCCTCCTGTTCGCGACTGCACAAGATGCCGACCACTCTGTCTACCTAATTGCATTCGTAATGGTTGACGGAGAGAATGATGGGTCGTGGGGGTTCTTCTTCAGGCAGATGTTGCATGTTGTTGAAGACACGACTGATCTCATGTGGGTATCTGACCACCATGTTAGCATCGAGAAGGGAATACGGGACAGCTACGTCTTCGCCAAGCACGGCATATGCACATGGCACTTATGGCAGAACGTCCGGTTTCGGTTCAAAATCAGCGCTATGAAGGACCAATACTTCTCCATGGTCAAGGCATACACATACGACGAGTTCCAGTCGTTGTACAATGACTTCTGTGTGGTTTCTCCCGCCGCGGGCCAATACCTACGGGAGGCCAGATTTGAAAAGTGGGCAAGGGCGTGCTACCCGGGTAACAGGTACAACATAACCACCACGAATAACTCAGAGTGCTTGAACTCGGTTTTCAAGTATCCTCGGGACTTGCCACTCACAGCGCCGATGGATGCCATTCTTGAGACCTTCGGGGACTGGTTCGTGAAGCGGAGAGAGATCACCTCAAAACCTGGGAAAGTTGTAAGCGATTGGGTCGCTAAAGCCATTAAAGCAAACTTCGCTGAGTCTCTGTCGATGTTGGCCAGGCCGCTCAGCCCCCACAAGTTCGAGGTCCGCAATGGTCAGTCCACTTGGCTTGTCAACCTCACGGGACGATTATGAAGCTGTAGACGGTTCAACGTCGACCAATACCCCTGTGCGCATGCACTGGTTGCTGCACAATTGCGCGGGGTGGATGTCCACTCATTGGTCAACGACTTCTATAAGGGAGAGGCGTGGCGTGCTTGCTACGCGGACGTTTTGTACCCAGTTCCGTCTCCAGACACATGGAGGGTGCCCCCGAAATTGTCAAAGAGACCTGCCTCCCGCCCAGTGTGAAGGCCCGTCCGGGTAGACCCAAGACTAGACGTTACCCCTCGCAGTGGGAAAGGAGATACAAGCGCCAGACAAACTAGACAATCAATGGAACAAGACATGACGATCAGGTAGGAAAAACATGACGAACAACTAGGATGAACATGACGTTAATGCATCTGTGGCTTTTGGGTTTTGGTCAGCTAGACTAGAATGCCTCTGTGGGTTTTGGGTTTTATTCAGATGCACATGATGTCCCAGATGGGGTGACTACTGCGTCTTTGTACGTAAGTGTGTTGATGTGTGGGTCAAGACTATACCTTTTTGCTAGTAACTGGTATGTCACTTGTTTCAAACTGGACGTGTAATGTTTAAGACATGACGGGTAATGTTGTTGACATGACAGTGTGAACGTATTTGTTGACAAGTTTTTCCCTAAGTGTCTGCGATTAACAATGACAACAAACCTAAATAATCCATATCAAACGACAGAGGTAACGAAAGATGTTCAACATTAGCGATGGCAATAATCCATCTAAAACGACAATCTAAAATGTCAATCCCAAACACAGCAAAAGAAGGTAGAAATGTCATCAAAACATCGGAATCCAAAAGAGAGTATTGATGTTAACGGCAACTACAACCACAATAACCAACAATGTTCACTGTTTTACATAAAGACGAGGGGACTACTTAGGATCGTTGCTGAGACCGAAGCCAAGGTGGAAGATAGAGACGCATAGGAGCTGACGGTATGCAGCGATGAAGTCGTCGTCCAAGCCATCGAAGACGCGGTCCCCCATAGCGAGCTGCTGCATGTACCGGATCGTGTATGGACCATAGTCTCCACTGAACACGGTCATCATTTGCATCAATGGATATTCGGTCACATTACAAAAAATGAGGGAAGTGGGACAAGTACTTACGATTGTTTGTTTTGCGGGATCCCTTTCACGCGGGTGAGGGTCAGGGGGCGGTCAACATTGGCTTTGTGCTTGGCATGCATCTCCTGGTGGTCGGCGAACATGGTGGGCAGGACGTGCGTCACGGGCTTCAGCAATTGGGTGAGCTGGCGCTCTCTTATGAAGTTCGTATCGGGGTCAAACACAAGCACGGTCCATTCGGCGAAGTTGATTTCCAGAGCCACCCAGTGCTCGTTCTTCAAATTCCAGAGGAGCAGGATACGGTCCACGGAGGCCCAAGGCTTGGGAAACCGATCTGGCAGTACACCATCCATGTACAGCTTGAGCTCGTCCGCGACCACCAAGCCGGTTTGACGCTCCAGCAAAACCCGGAAGAAATTGTCGAGCACGGCGACGGAGGCGAAGATCGGGTCAGTGAGTATCGCCCTGCGAAGGATTGCGCATGCCTGCTCGATGTGTTGCGGAACAGAACTCGCATGTCAGAGGCACATCAGGGGGAATTGCTTAACGTCGAGTCAACAAAAATGACTTTCGCGGGAAGGAGCTTTACCTCAGAGGTTACCCAGTTCGTCGGCGCCTCTAAATCCTGGAAGAACTTCTTCTCGAGGAGGGTTCCCTCGATAGACCGTGTAGGACTTGTGCCCTCTTTCATCCAAGCGTCGTAGGCATCCAGCTCCGCCCTAGTCAGAAGGCCCAGGTCAACGACGTCCTTTTTGGTCTTGGACTTGCTCACCCGTGGCTTCTTCACAGGTTGAGTGACCTCGTGCCCAGCAAATGCAGCAGTAGCCTTACGGGCTCGCGTCCCCCTCCGCGTTAGCGGCTCGACCTGAGAGGTGTCCTCCGTGTCCAAGTCACCCTGCACACACATGACAACGGGAACACTTGAACATTTCAACATGACAAAAGGAAACTTTCAACATGACAACAGGAAACTTTCAACATGACAACAGGATACTTTAAACATGACACCAGGAACATTTCAACTGGACAATATGAACGTTAGTACTTAGTAGTGAGGTGACATACCTCACTTGTTTTCTGGGTGGGTGCATCGCCGACGGCCGCTTTCCCCTTCTTATCCAGGCGCCCACCTTTGGGTTTCGTCGAACCTTGGGCATCCCAGTCACCATCGTCCCGCACACACGGTTGAAAGGCACATGACAATTGGAAAATTTTAACATGACATTTAAATGTCCATAACATGACAGTTGAAGGGAATTGACATGCCTCAGCGCTTGTCTGTTTGGGGACGGGGGCAACGTCGGCTGTCCCCTTGCCGTCCTTCTTCCCCTTGGGGGGCTTCTTGCCCTTCTTCCCCACGTTGGCCTTCTTCACCTCCTCGTCCTTATCCCCCCTCTTGTCCTGAGAAACTCTGTCGGCATCCACTTTGTCCTGGTTCTTGTTCTCATCCCCTTTGTCCTGCTCCTTGTTCTCATCCCCTTGCTCCTTCTCCGCCTTGTCCTCAGCTACCTCATTGGTGATCTCCTGGTCCTTGCTCGCATCCGCTTGGCCCTGTTTCTCACTATCCTTTGGCTTTGGTTCTTCATCCACTTGGTGCTGCTGCTCACTCTCCTGTCTCTGTGCTTTTTCATCAACCTGCAAACATCGTAATAAGCACAGTATTGGGTACCCAAAGGTGCTATTCCATGCGAACGAAACTATTACCTCCTTCGCCGTCGACGATTCCGCCCTTCCCAGCGAGACTGCGTGGTCGGACTCGTCCAGTCCCTCCCTCCCCGTCCTCTGAAGCTGGCGGATGGCATCCTCAAGGGGTTTGATCCTTGCAGTGAAGTCAGCTCTTAATTCCCTTGTTAAGTCATCCATCTTCGACAATATCAGTGAGAAATCACCCACCGATGGCCCTTATGTGTTTTCCTGCGTAGGGGCTGCCTGGGTGGCAGTCTCCGCTGTCGCCCTCGTGTGCACACCCTTCCTGTACTCTACGCGGAGGTTGTTGAAGAACAAATCGGCCTTCTCTCTAGGGTAGACAGCCCCGTGCGTCACCCATTTTTTCGCCTCGAACTCATCGGGGATTAAAACTGTCTGCACACTGTCTTCAAGGTCAAAGCTTTTTAGCTCGTCCTTCTCCTCCACCATGAGGCTGATGATTAACTCGTACTTGATGTTGTGCTCTTTCGACGCGTACCGCAGGCACCGAGGGTGGGTATTCACGTCAAGGACGGCGGCAAATTGGGATCGGATTTGATAGAAAGCTTCATAAGCCCACAACTACATAAACAACAGGGCATGGATGTCAATATCTGTCCAGTGTAAATATATGCCTGTCCAGTTTAAATATAAGCGTGTCCAGTTCAAATATAAAGGTGTCCAGTTAATTTCTAAGCGTGTCCAGTTATAATATATGCATGTCCAGTTGAGATATAAGCCAATACCTGAAAGGCGAGGGGGAAGCCAGCTAAAAAATATGACGGCCGAGGGCCCTGGACCCCATGCTGGAGCTTGCGCTGAACAGCGTTTTTTAGAAACTCATGGGTCCTCTCGTAGAAGTGCCTGCCCCACGAGAATCGCAAGAAACCGTCGACGTCGGCCACCATATTGACCACCCATCCATGAATGTAGTTGCGAGGATCCTTCCCAAATAGCACACCCTCAACCAGCATCAGCAACGCATACTTAAACTTCATCGCGGGCGAATGCTCTCTGCCCTTCATCGCCACTAGGAATGCAACCTCGGACTCTTCCATCCTCATCTTCTCCACCCCAAAGAAGTTCTTGATGGCCGCCCTGTCCCCATCATTCTCCTCGGGCAGCAACATAAATGAGCACTTAAGCCCGATCACCAGCGCGAACTCTTGGATGGAGAACCGAGCTATTTTGTCGTGTATCATGTACCAGCTCTCATGCTCCTTTCTCGTCCGCAGCTGGCGTTGCAGGACGTAGTGCACCAGTTGGGCTGAGAACTGGACACGGGAACCAAGCCTCGCAATGGCGGCCAACGGGCTTGCCATCAACTTCTTCCAGTCCCCCTCGCTTAGGTAGTTGTCCAGGTTTGCAAGTACTGCCGGCCGCCCGTACTGGTTTACACGGCCCTTGTAGTGCTGGTCCTCGGGGACCGCATAGATGGCCTGCAAAAATAACGCACAACTGTCACTCGCACATCGACACGACTATATTCCTTTGATCAAGACTATGCACACCGTACCTCGCCTTTTGTCTGTGAATGGGGATCTCTTCTTATAGACCGGGAAGTCGACATGTTCGCCTGTCCTTGATATCCTGGAAAATTGGGAAGCAAAACCGTAAGACTATCAACAAACATGATAGCAAATGTTATAAACATGACAGTTCACTAGTAAAAACATGACAGTACGCGTTCTAAACATGACATTTCACTAATAAAAACATGACATAATCGAAACATGAGATGTACTCAAGTCTCCCCTGAACTCAGTCCAATGTTGCAAGGCATCTCAAAAGTAAACATTTCGAACTCCCCTTGGCCCTATTTTCATAAGACACAAGCGCCTTTCCCCAATTCCCCCAAATCTTCCAATGTCGATAATTCCCCCAAATCCCCCAATTTCTCCATCCAACTAATTGTTGTTGTCCCCCAATTTATCCATTTAACCTCAGCCAATGTTGAAGACCAATTGTTATTTTCCCCCAATTTCCTTTCTATCCCCCTCGTCAATTTCCTTTCCGAAACTTTCCAGCCCTTCATGTGTACATGCCGATGGTTGAAATTGACATGACAGAGGGAACCTCATATACCTTTGCGCAACTTACTTGATTTCTACATTCCAAACAATGGCAAACACATTTGGATCTGAAACTACAGTTCTCGCCCTAATATTGTGTTCAATCGGAAAGAATTCGGGGGCTTTAGGGTTTAGGCTTTACTTACTTGTTGTCGTCACTTGTGTGCAGGGGTGTTAGGGCCTTATATCCGCTTCTTCGTCGTCTCCTCTACCGCCTTGCTCTACTTCTTCTTCAAAACCCTTCCGCTTCTTCCTTCGGTTTTCAAAGTTTGAAATGTATGAGAGAGATGAGAGAGATGTATGAGAGAGATGGAGAAACAATCGGGCTCAACTACCCCTTTAATAAACAACTCTCCTAGGCGGTTGAGGTGACATTTTTTTTCAAAACTGTCAACTCTCTCCCCATCAACACGCCTCCCTCTCTCTCCCTCTCTCTCCTCCATCAATGCAACCGGTGCCTATCCTTTGTGTAACCGGTTGGGATGCAAAATTAAAACAATTTGGCCTACCCTTTTGCAAATAATATGGAGAAGGGATAGAGAGAGCAACACAACCGGTTTTTTGGGTTAGTTTTGCAAATACCCCATTTGGCTTTCATCATGAACATATATGCAACAATCTTAATGTTCTGTTTTCCGTTGTTTGTTTTTGTTTGGCATGGTTTGTTCAGTCACTATTTTGACTTGAATAAGGTGTTAGCTTCAACTATGGTTTGTGTATAACACATGTTTTGATTTTTTGGCGGACTTGGCTCTACTAGAGCTTGAAGGGGTGGTATTTCCCTGCTGATATTTACAGAGCAAGACTTATGTCAATATTATAAATATAGATCAAATGCCATCAATAAGAATGAAGAATTCAAGCATGGGTTTCTTGGGAGAAAAGAAAGGACTTGGGATAAGTCAGAAGTTAGCTATGATATATCCAAAAGGTTTTCCACCCTAAGCCAATCTTTTGGCAATAGAACTTGATACATGTACTCAGAGCTGCACAACTAGTAAGTATATGCAAGATGCTTATAAAAAATAGAAGTATACTATTTTGTTGTTAATTTATTACCGAATGATATAATTTTAAGCTTTACATGGTTCATATTCTTGAAAATGTTTGGTGGAGAAACGAAAAAATATACGTAGAAAGCAGTTACTTTTGCATATGCTTCTATAAATACATTCACGCTATTTGTATATAGCAAGCTATGTGTATTGTGTAGTGTGCTTATTCTATTTTCAGAACATTTATTACATAGATGTAGAAGTCATAAAATTAAAGTTATCAATTATTCAATTAATAGAACTAATCCAGCCAAAACATGCTTTTCCAAATGATTCCTTAGAAGCACATTATTGTGCATTCAATATGAATGTTGAATACTTTGCTAAAAATTACATGTTTGATGTGTTGAATGACAAAGTAGCTTACAAATTATTCTAATGTCACTATTTGTGTCCCTGAAAAAAGATAGGTGATCTAATATCCTATAGCTATGTTCGGTTTAAAATGAAGGTAGATTTTATAGAACCACCCATATAAAACTGAAAACCACTCATTTTAAGTTTTGTTTAAAAATTGATACAATTCCTGCTAAACATAAGTCATGGATTATTTATGAAAGGAGAAAGTATTTACCAAAAATTACCACCCGAAGCATTTATTCTGTTTTAAAAAAAATGTTGAAACAAACCTAGAATAATTAAAATATCGATCTAGTTAAACACATCTTCAATTTAGGTCACTCCGTTCCTTTTTTTGCCTTCTATTCCTCCACATTAATTTGAACGGGTTTTCAGACAAAATTGTTCTCCGTGTGGGTGTTATGCTAACTAAACCCTAATACTGGTGGCTTTGGGTAATTTTCATATCAGGGTTTATAACATATCTCCTATTTTGGGAGTAATTTACCCCAAAAGTTGGTTAATAATATAAATTATAAAACAAAACAAAAATCCATTTTCTTGCTAAAGATCGGTAGATGGCGGAGCTCCTTTCCAATTCTTTCTTTTGAAGTATAGTAATTGCATCATGTTCTTAAAAAAGGTAACTATGGTTTTAAAGAGCTAACTGGACTGTAAGAACTAATCAGAACATGATATTTTTTTCCAAAACGTTCGTGCTGAGTGGAATACCTTGCTGCTATCTTGCACTGAAAAGTGCAACTGCATGTTAGGCACGACCAGAAAGCCCGACATATAAGTCAGATTGGGGCACCATCCCAAAACCAATTGGCATTAGGTGGAGTAGCCCATCCACTTATATGTAAGGTTCAAAACCTCCCATTTCCGATGTGGGATTCAAAATTGTCCCAACAAATCCCCTTATCACTTGTGAATCCATCACAAGTCTAGCCCGGTTGGAATTGAGATCCCCACGCAACGGGTTCAACTAACCCGTCACAGTATAGAGATGTGGAGTCCGTCTCAATATTCAGTGCAACCAGCCAGCCCACTCCGAACCTGGCTCTGATACCAACATTTGGGGCACGACTAGAAAGCCCGACATATAAGCCAGACTGAGGCACCATCCCAAAACCAATTGGCATTAGGTGGAGTAGTCTATTCACTTATATGTTAGGTTCAAAATCCTCCCACTTCCGATGTGGGATTCACAATTGTCCCAACAAATCCTCCTATCACTTGTGAATTCATCACAAGTCTAGCCCGGTTGGAATTAAGACCCCCACACAACGGGTTCGACTAACCCGTCATTCCGTCACCATATATAGATGTGCAGTCCATCTGGTGCACTCGGCCCACTCCGAACCTGTCTCTAATACCAGTTTGTTGGGGGAAAGCCTTGTTAGGCCCGACCAGAAAGCCCAACATATAAGCCAGACTGGGACACCATCCCAAAACCAATTGAGATTAGGTGGAGTAGTCCATCTACTTATATCTTAGGTTCAGAATCCTCCCACTTCTGATGGGAGATTAACAAGTGTCCCAACACTGCAGTATCACCATGTTACAAAGAAATTATGCATGACATTGGGCTAGTGGAATGTGTTGATGATCTAAAGTCATCCTTGGAAGAAGATAGTCAATCTCAACAACAGTCAAAATTATTAGTTACAGAGGCATCAACCACTATAATGGTAAGAGAATAAATCATATACTCATCTGTTTTCATTATTTTATTTTATTTTGAAAAAACTACAGTTTTGTTAGCCCACCCATTTCTGTGGACATGCACAAGTATTTTGTGTACATGATTGTCGTATTCTACGCAACATTTCTTAAATTACTCTGCGGCGAATTCATGCAGATCGAAATCCGTTGACATACCAGAGTACCGTAAGATGTTTTTAATCGAACACAAACATTAATTGGACACGGAACGCTAATAATTATAAATTACTCCTTGTATTGAACACTAATCAAATAAAATAGCCTACTACTGGATCGAAGTTTCCAATTAACTTTGATCTGAGGCACTAATTAAATACTCCTAAATCAGGATCTCTGAATTTAACACTGAAACCCTAATCTAATCCATCTCCTAATTAATTGACTTTTTTTTGTGGGTAAACAGGGAGACCCCCCCCCCCCCCTAAAAAAAACCTAAAACCGAGCCAGAGACAAGAGCAACTACAAAGGTTCAGTTGGGGCCAGTCGGCCAGACGGTTCTTTGCCACTTCCCAAGCATCCACCAACAATAGCTCCTTCACCCCCATGGGTGGGGAAGCAAGAAAATAATGTCCAATAGAAAATGAAAAAGTCGAAGATGCGATCGCGTCTGCTACCGTGTTAGCCTCGCGAAAAATATGACGAAATTGGCAAACCCAATCTCTTTAAGAAGCCATGGCATTGATCTACCGGGCTGAATAGCGAGTGTGACGTCTTCACCCTCTTCACCATCAAGTTGACAAGCACCTCCGAGTCTGTCTCAAACTCGACCTTCCTGAAGCCCATCTCCCATGCCAATTGCAAGCCCCTGAGTAGATCAAACCCTTCCACCATCACAACCGAGAATGAGCCAAGGTTGCTCGTGAAACCGCCTATAGCCAAGTGCCATTTTCGTCCCACATCACTCCACTAGTTGCAGCTCGAAAATCCCACCGAAGGGCCCCATCAGTACTAATTTTTACCCACTCTGTCTCTGGCCTTTCCCATCTTACAGTCTTTAATCTCCTCTGTCCAGCTCCGCCCTGATTGAATATCTTCTTCATAACCTTCCTTGTATTCACGCACCACTCCCTTACATTCGGTGATTGTAATTGACATGTCCTTTTTGTCATGAAAAACGACCCCATTCCTTCGTTTCCACAACCTCCATACTACTACTACGAAGAAAGCATTCCAATCTCCACCATCCTCAAGACGCTCCGATGAGAGAATATTGGCTCTAATATAAGATGCGAAAGGTAGATCCAAACCTTCTTCCCACGATCTTCACCGACAATCTGCATCCAAAAGCTTTTAGCAGTACCACATTCTCTAAACAAATGCTCTAAGGAAGTAAGGATTCATCACAAGATTTACAAGTTGGACATATAGAATAGTTACCAAATCCTCTCCGCACTCTTTCCATATTTGTGATAACAACTCCCTTGCAATCCGAAATGAAGATGGTGGTTGGGTGATTGGTTTCGGACATAATATAGGCTCGTGCTCGGTTGTGGCAGTTGAACTGTGGGGCATTGCCAAGGGCCTCGAGATGGCGTGGAATCATGGGTGTAGGAAGGTCATGTGCGAGACGGATTCGGAGGTTGCGGTGAGGTTGATTGAGAAGGGGGTGAAGCCGACACACCCTTGTGCTAGCTTGGTACAGTACTGCCAAAGCTTCCTTGGTAGGAGTTGGGTCGTCCGGCTCCGTCATATTTTCCGCGAAGGCAACGGGCTAGCTGATGCTATTGCTCGTCTCGCTTCTTCTCTCCCTCTTGGTTTCGTTATTTTGGATAAGCCACCAGACTCTATAGCTGGTGTTTTGTACAAGAATACTCAGGGGGTTCTTTTGCCCCGCATGATCCCTGTGGGGTAACTCCCACTTGTTTTTGTTTTCTACCCTTTGGGTGCGTGGGTTCTTGCCCACGTTTTGCCACCAAAAAAAAGAAAGATAAAAGACCACACACCCTCTCGTTGATTTTCAGCTTCCACATTGCCTTGAAGAATTCTCTATCGTTGCCACGCCATCCATCTCACCCCCAGATAGAGTAGTATTCAGACATGAAGAGTAATCACCAGCCTTAGTGAATCACCAACACGGAATATCTTCCCCTTTCGTGATCGTAACCGTGACAAGCTTTAAGAGTATCGACAATGGCAGCAACAGATCAAGGCTGCTCCAACACCAACCCATTACATATTTCCACGGCCCTTCCACCATCATAGCCGGCCCCTCACCCCTGTCCATCAACATCATGTTGTGTAATGGTTCATAGACAAGCCATATATCTTCCCAAAACTTGATGCTCTATAACTAATTAACTTACTAATTGACCTAAGATCTATACTAACCATTTAGGGATATTTTTAGTGGAACAATTTAACTTATTTTTAGGAATGACAATTTCTATAGCAATTGTTTGAAGGGGTTGATTATTTGGATGGACTCAATAGATTTTTTTAGGCCGATTTGCAGAAATACACCAAATCGGTGTTCGGTTTGTAAAAGTATACCTGTTTTCTGATAATAGCAAAAATAGAATAGTTGGGTCATATGTGCTAAAAATAGGTTATTTGTGCTAAACATTAATGACTGATTTTACCTTTAAATTTAAATATAAAAATCATTAAAAGGAGTATTATGAATTAAAAGAATATTAAAAAATAAAATATATATATTAAAATAATGTTTTTAATATATTTTTTCAGAAATTTAAGAATAATAACCCAAGCCGGATGAAAATCTTTGCCTTATTAAGAGAATCAATCATTGACAAGGATATATTTGTTGTTGACAGGATATATGTTTTTTATGACAAACCAGATATCTAATAATGACAGGATGGGTTCTATGATAGGAAAGAAAATAAAGATACGATTTTATCCATACCATAACTAGATATTAAAGGTCTGCCCAAGATGACAGGGTTATTTGTTCCACATGACAGGAAATATGTTTATAGTGGCAGGCGAAACATTAATTCTAACAGGATTAAACCTATAATCGAGGAGAGAATCAATGAAGATACGGTCAATCATATCTTGAGGATTATTAACCATATTTACAAAACGATTGTCAATATATATCTTCAGTATAACTGTCCATAGTGACAGGATATCTGGAGTTGTTGACAATCTTAAATTTGAATACTGACAGGATATGATCAAAAATCGGCGGGAGATTGCGTAAAGATATGGTTTTGACCTAAATCATAACAACCAGATTTTTAACCCTAACCGCTTAGTTGCCGCCTCCTACTAGATATTCCCTCCAATATATTACCCACCCCCGCCAGCTCTAACAACACTTAAACTTTATCTTCGTAAATCATTGTCGCCTCATATCTTTCGGTGGAATCGCTTGATCTTTGATTGATTGGTATCGCAGTCATGGGTGAGCTCTTAATCACAATAACTTCCTATCAATTTGTTTGTTATGATACTTATTTTGTCCATATTCATATGATATTCATTACTTGTAGGTCAAAACGATTACTATATGTCATTGATAACCAATGGTGAGTGGATGGTCAGTGGAACCAAGTGGAACTATGAAGGAAACCAACTGGCTAAAGGAGTTGTTGTTGGTGACAATATTAAGTACGAGACGATTAAGGAGAAAATAGCCGAGAAGTTAAGTTTTGATCCCGACAGGTATGAAATTGAACTGAAATACATTTCATCTCTAAGAGAGAACTTTCCGCCGTTTGAGATTAACGACGAAGATGATTGTGAAGCATTTAAGTTTCTGAATTTGAAGTCAAAAGCGTCTGTGTGGCCTATTGAACTGTACACAAGCCTCGTAAGGAAGAAAGATAGGCAATTGATGGAGAATGGGTATGAAATGAAGCCGATTCTAGAGAGGAAGAGTTCAATGGAGCATACAACAGTTCCTCTATCCGCACCGCAGGCAACACAAAGTCAAGACGAAGTTGGTCGAGACAGGGAGGTAGTGGACGTCGTCAGGCCATATGCTCATGTCGACAGGTCATTAGATGAAATCATCGATGATGATAATCGGTGTGAATTACTGGGTTACAAAGCCAACACTGAAGATGTTCGGAAATATTTTCAAAGAAAGTCGAAATCTCCTCAAATTGTATCACTAAGCAGTGATGATGATAATGAGGATATAGAGCCATCATCAAGGAAAAGAGTATACGATGAAGGGACTATAGAGTTTTCATCAAGGAAAAGAGGACACAACTTCATTGACTTGGGCAGTCCTGATAGAGAAGATCGTATGTTTCAAGATGAGTATGATGCTGGTGAAGGATGGACTGAAGACAAAGGCATGCAAGACCAGTGGTATGGAGAGGGGAAAAGGGACGATGAAAATGTTGGTTTTGATGCTGTGGATGAAGGTTTTATCCAAGAGGTAGAAGGGATAGAGGAAAACTATTATCGTACTCGCAAGGATGCTAAAATGTTGAAGGATGTTGATTGGGAGGATGAGACCGATAATAGTAAAAAAGTAGTAAGGAATGGAGTGTATTTCAATTCAAAGGAAGAGTTGAAGGATGCACTAAATGCCATGGCGCTAGAAAACTATTTCCAATTAGATGTGAAGAAATCCGATAAAAACACATATGTGGTGGGCTGCATCAGCAAGGACTGTACTTTCAAGTGTCGTGGAACAACCTTTCGGAAGACTAGTCTGTTTCAAGTGAGGCAGTTTGTCCCACAGCACACTTGCGGCATGGGAATAAAGAACAACTACCACAAACAAGCTAGCTCAACGTTCATTGCCAATAAAATACTTCGCAAGTAAGAGTTAATTTTTTCTCATTGGTTGAATATGCCTATGAATATTGATATAAACCATTGTTATGGGTGTTAGGTACCAACGTGGGGGTAAAGGTCCAAGAGCATCAGAAATACAAGAGTTGATGCAAGAAATGGGAGTCAAGACCAACTACCACAAAGCTAACATAGCACGGTTGAGGGCAAAAGATCTAGCTAGAGGCACAACAGAGGACAGCTATGGTCGCTTGTATTCATACTTCTATATGCTTGAGAAATCAAATCCTGGATCTCAAACATGTATTGTCAGATATTTTAACCAGAGATTCAAGTATGCCTTCTGGTCGTTGGGTGCATGGATAAGAGCAGTCCCACAATTAAGAAAGGTACATGAGTATGCGTAAGACTTATCTGCATAACTTAATCTGTCAGGACATATGTTTTAGTAGACAGGAAATATACAATTCATGACAAGATATTATGATACTTTCATATTAATGTACAATTTTTTTTATAGGTGATATCAGTTGATGGAGCGCACTTAAGTGCACGGTACATGGGCGTTCTTCTTCAGGCGATGGCGCAAGATGGAAACGGCCAAATCTATCCCATCGCTTTTGGGGTAGTTGATAGTGAGAATGCTGACTCTTGGTCATTTTTCTTCAAAGAACTGAGTGTTATTATCGCAGATGAACCAGATGTAGTTATCGTCTCTGATCGTCACGCAAGCATTGGAAGAGGTTTGAGGAAATCCTACTCTTTCGCCAAGCATGGGTTTTGCACCTATCATCTTTATCAAAACTTTAGGAGCATACACAAGAGGGGGGACTTGTTCAACCTCTTTAATCGGGTTGCGAAGGCATACACCGTTGAAGAGTTTAACCGTCTGTTTGCACAGCTTTGCAAGGAGTCAGAGAAGGTCGGTGATTATCTACGAACTGTAGGATTTGACAAGTGGGCAAGAGCACACTTCTGCGCCAACAGGTTCAACATACTGACTTCAAATAATGGTGAAACCATGAATTCGAGATTTAAAGTGGAGTGTGGTTGGCCCATTGTTGCCATGTTTGACGGGATGATAGGCATCATTGCACATTGGTTTTGTGACCGACGAGAAAAGGCAGAAAAATGGGATACACTGGTTACATCTGATGTACAGGCCAAGCTTGATAAGAGGTACTTGAGGTCCGTCAAAATGACGGTACGCAGGCTAAGTCAATTTGAAGCTGAGGTGGTGGATGGAACGTTGAGATTTGCTGTTAATCTGCACAGTCGGACATGCGATTGCAAGAGGTTCCAGATTGATCAGATTCCTTGCACACATGCCATAGCCGTAGCAGCGGACAGGGGGGTGAATGTTGCTGAACTTGTCCATCCCATGTTCAGAAATGACCACTTGAAAGAAGTTTACAAGGAAACACGGCATGCTATTCCACCCGTTGATCGGTGGGCCGTTCCTCCATCGATAGAATCCATTATATGTCTACTTCCCCTAGTAAGAAAGTGTGTTGGGAGACCCAAGGTAAATAGATATCGTGCACCCTGGGAGAAGAATTGGTCGAAGATGCGAAAATGTGGTCGGTGCGGAACCAAGGGTCATAATCAGCGCAACTCTTCGACTTTGTTTATGTTTTGCTTCTCTTCGACTTTGTTTATGTTTTAGTTCTCTTCAACTTTGTTTATGTTTTAGTTCTCTTCAACTTTATTTATGTTGGTTGAATTGGTTTATTTTTTGGTTATCTTAAACTTTGTTTAGTTAGTTCATGGATTGGTATTCTGCTTTTTCTATAAAAAAAAAACTCCAGTGCACATTTTGTTTCGTGAGATTGTTATTGTATGGTTCGTGTTTACCATGTCGTTATTTGTTTTACATCCTGACAGTGTAATTATTGATCCTGTCATTATTGGGAAAAACTCATCAAGGATTTCTGATTTTCTCATACAGTTCGACTGTAACCCCCCCCCCCCCCCCCCCCCCCCGCAATGCCTATAGGCTTTTCTGAACTCATCTCTTATTTGGAAGAGTCACCATCTTTTCTCTTCGACATGTAATTCTTTAGATTTGTGAAGTCCCTTTCAAGCCTCTGCATCCTCGTGGACAATTCATTTCCTTGCTTATCTACCTTATCAGCTATCTCTTTTCCTTGCCTCAAAACAGTGTCAGCCAATGCCTTGAATGCTGACAGGATCTCGCTTGATGCACCAATGCCATTATTGATAGGGAATTGTTCATGTGCCTTCATTTGTTCCCTGTCAACACTTCTTTTATGATTGTCCTCCAAATTCTTCACATGGTCATCAAGGTACTCATCGACTACTTCATCAAAGAAGTCGCACTCGTCTAACATATTCTCTTCACCTTCCTCCTCTAGAAGAATTGATTTGACTTCCATGTGCCTTTGTAACAAAGTGCTAATCATAACATGGTCATGTGTAACATCAGAGTGCCAACGTAAACAGCGTGGAATGACACATTCATCAAGCCTAGCTGCACAATTGGAGCCAATGTCTGGGACCGCTTCAAATACCCAAATTTGCGTTCATATAAAAGTCATGTGAGTTTATACATTTTCCTATGAACATTAACAAATTACTTCATGTATTTTGCCTCTACTCTAAATGCCCAACAACACAACACCACCAACTAGCCACATCTTGTCCCCATCGTAACAATATTATATTTAAAAAGAGCATACAACAGTGACATGACAACACCAAATTATCATACACTCAGAGTCAATAAGAACTAAGAAGCCAATGGGAGTGCAATCCCATGATTAACCTAACTGATGAGGTAAGAATGAAAATTCAAGTGAGTTTACACCCACTTCTATGAATATTAACAAATTACAAGAGCATTCAAAGAAAACGTTATTATATGCACACGTTTACCTGGAAAATGAGAGGTAAACCTTTCATGGTATACCCTGTTCGACAAGCTGAAGAACTGACTTGTGATTTTGCATTGGTTGCAAGTCATCTACTTAGAGAATTCTTCAAACTGTCATGCAGCTCCAAATAAGCAATCCTACCCCATGGGAAATTATTGAATCGATCCATATCATCAAGCAATTTCACATGTGCAGAGTCGACGTAGCGCTTTTTGTCGCCACCTAGGATAACACCCTCCAAAATCAGCAAAAGGGCCAGCTTAAGTTTTCGGGTAGTGTTCTCTTCAGCGTCTATGAACAGATTCGAAAGTTCTGCAATACTGATTTTGGTCCCTCTTAGCAATGAAATCATAGCACGATTGTCCTTTTCCAGGTCCTCATATCCGTGGCAATTCAACCCAGTAAGTAGCCTAAATTCTTTAAGGGAAAAACAACAAATTTTCCCATCCACTTCATACCATGTCTCCCATTTCTTTTTACACTCTATTTGTCTAAACAACACATGGTGCAACAGATGAGACGATAGCTTCACTGACTTTATCATCTTCACAATTTTCCCAAAGGGCCCATCTAAAACTAGCTGCCATATTCCAAGGGATAATTTGTCCTCAATTAGTTGAAGATATGCAAGCCTAGAGTTTTGGTTTATTCTCCCATAAAACATACTTTCACTCTTATATTTCAATTTCGCCTGCATGATGAAGTTCAGTTATAGACTAACTAAATAACTTAGAGAAATGATTTGAACTATATTAAAGATGAGTTGTACTAACTTGCACTTCTGGTTGAGGAGTAGATGTTTTAGGTTTCAACTTGCTTGTACTAGTATCCACATCTTCCGTGCCATTTGAGTCATCTAACTCAAGGATCCTCTTCCTTTTACCCTTTGCCCCCGAAAGACTTGCTTTCGTCGCCTTCCCTCCTCTTGTAATAGTCATAGAAGTTACTGAGAAGTTCTTGAGTAGTTCTTGTAGCCTTAACCCACAAATCTGTAATCTCTGGCATTCAAATTCAGATTGAAGAAATTAACAATCAATATGAATAAAAACCGTAAAGAAAATCCATGGACAACCACAAAATTTAAGCAAAAGGGGGAAACCCTAGAAATTGACCAAGCAAGAGGGAGGATTGTTTATTGGTGGTAATATACATATAAAAGCATATCATCAGTCAAACAACTACCAATCTGCAGCTACTGCTAGTGAGAAAACAAGGGCATGATCCAGAATTAGCAATATAAGGGGAACTCAAAACAGAAAAAAATCCAACAGACAAGGATGGATTTTGAGCTATGTTTGTGATTCCTGGACAAAGATCAGTTTCAGAACAAAGCATGATTGTATTAGCAAAACTATTGCTTTTAGGTCTCGCCATTGCTTTTTGGTCTCGGCGAAGCCTAAATACTCCATGAATTCAACAAAAATCATAAACACAAAGCAATGTGGATAGTAAGTCAAAAACTGGAAACGAAATTCCCAAAATTCAAACTTGCCTGGGACCTAATTGAGAAGCTCCGGGGGCATGGATTCCCGAATACCACTTCAATTTTCTACAAGAACGAAACTGAATTAGAATAAGAGTGCCAATAAAAGATGAAAGTAGTTACTGAAATCCAGATTCCCCATTTTAGCAGAGCATAAGAAGAAGAGGGATTTACAGGTGAATTGGCGGAGACTGATTGCGTCGGAGGGTAAGGGCGGCGACGGTCGGGCTGCGCTTGTTTGTTCTTGTTAGCGATTGGGATTGGGTCGGTCGCGGAGGGTAAGGGCCGGGGAAGTGTAGGCGCAGGCGACGGAGCCGGAGACGCGAGTGACGGAGTGAGCGCCGGAGTCCTGGGGTTGGGGCCGCCGGAGCCGGATAGGGAAGGGTTGTGTGTTTTGGTTAGGGTTTGGAGTGGGATTGGGATTTGGGGGTCGGGTCTATAGTCCGGATGAAGGGAATTGTTAATTTTCTTTTTTCTTTTTTTTTTTTAATTTCAGATTTTTATTATTATTTGATTATTTAATATAATTTTAAAATATCAGAAAATTAAAAAATACCTAAAATATTGAACTTTTTTTTCCTATTTTTTGGGATGGTGGGTAGTTTTGAGAATAAAATAATGTATTTTTGCAAATTTTCATATATTGATGTAATTGTTTTCAAAACTAGGTATTTTTGCAGACCAAATATCAAAGTAAGGTATTTACTAATAATTCCCCTTTTTTTATTACTTCTCTTTCCGATTCCTAAATGTTTTTTTAAATTAAAAACGACTTTTTTGCAATTTCACCCATAAATAGACATTTCACCAAATACTGGTTCATAGTTTCATACCTTATTCAAGCGGGAAATCATCACGTTCCGCGTATGGATTGCTGAGCCTGAAATCGGAAAACGCATCCTTCCATCCTATGAGAGCTTGGATGAAATTCAATGACGCTGTTGCAAGTAAGCATCTGCAAAATTGGCGTCCCCTTTTATGGAGTGTTCACAGACTGAGACTGTTGTGAAGAAAATCTCCAGTTAAAGATTGCTTAACCCCATGGGGAAAAATCCCCCCAATTTCCTGCTCTCCTTCGTATCGCTAGGTCGATCGACTCTTGGCAACTTCATCACTGGTCAAAGAATCTCCAGTTCTTTCTCAATCCCTCGCTGTTTCTCCGCTTCAATTGGAGCCAATTTGGAATCGGCGACGCCCACCCGCTTAAAACAAGCCACTCGGATTCTCACCAACAAGATCAACTCTCACTGCAGGAACAGGAGATTAGATGATGCCCTCCTACTGTTCGACAAAATGCCTGTTCGGGATGCAATTGCGTGGAACTCGATGGTCAAAGGATGTTTGGACTGTGGACGGTTGGATGTTGCAGAGAATCTGTTCGATGAAATGCCTGAAAGAAATGTTGTTTCCTGGACCACTATGATTAATGGGTACTTTCGGTTCGGTGCGGTTGATTTGGCGGTAGAATTGTTCATCAAGATGCCAACTAGGGATGTCACGTTGTGGAATTCGATGGTTCATGGTTACTGCATTAACGGCAGGGTCGATGAGGCTTTGGAGTTGTTTGAGAAGATGCCTTCTAGGAATGTCATCTCATGGACTTCAATGATGAGTGGGCTTGACCAAAATGGGAGGAATTTGGAAGCTCTGAGACTGTTTCAGCGCATGATGAGCTGTGGGGTTGAACCTGCTTCAAGCACTCTCTCATGTGCGATAACAGCTTGTGGGAATGAGTTAGCTTACAGAGAAGGATTACAGATTCATTCCCATGTTATAAAGTTTGGATATTTTCTTGATGAGTTCATAACCACTTCCCTCATAACATTCTACGCCAAGTGTAAGCACGTAGAGGACTTTTGCAGCGTTTTCCATGAAAAGAAGTTGCATGATAGTGTTGTTGTATGGACATCTCTGTTGACAGCCTACAGTCTAAACTCAAAGCACGAGGACGCCTTGAACGTTTTCCATGACATGATTATAATTGGTGTCCTCCCTAATCAGTCTACTTTCACCAGCACACTGAACGCGTGTTGTGAAATAGAAGCACTCGACAGGGGAAAAGAGGTTCATGCAGCAGCAATCAAATTGGGATTTTCAGATGATGCATTTGTCAGCAACTCGCTCATTGTATTGTATTCCAGGTGTGGGAGTATTAAAGATGGAATAGCAGCATTTGCAAATATCGAGGAGAAGAATCTAGTCTCATGGAACTCAATCATTTTCGGGTGTGCACAACATGGGTGTGTGATGTGGGTTCTTGCCTTATTTGCTCAAATGCTTCGAGCCAACAGAGAGCTGGATGGATTTACCTTGACCGGATTACTGTATGCTTGCAGCCATTCCGGGACACTACTGAAAGGAAAATCCTTTCTTGAGTACTTCAATCAGTATAAACCCATGGAAATAAGGCCAGAGCATTATGCATGCATGGTGGATATAATGGGCCGATGTGGTAAGCTGAATGAAGCTGAAGATTTTATTGAAAACATGCCAATAAAGGCGAATTCCACAGTTTGGCTGGCATTGCTTAGTGCATGTAGGATGCATTCTAACTTGGAAGTGGCTAAGAAAGCTGCAAAACGCATTACCGATCTTGACCCAAATTGCAGTGCTGCATTTATCCTATTGTCCAACCTTTATGCATCTGCTGCTAAATGGAAAGAGGTGTCTAGAATAAGGCGGGAGATGAAGCAGAGAGGAATCGTGAAGCAACAAGGACGTAGTTGGGTCACTTTAAGAGGAAAGAAGCACGAGTTCCTCTCGGGAGATAAATCCCATCCTCTCTTTGAGAAAATTCATCACAAGCTGGACTGGTTGGATGGGAAACTGAAGGAATTAGGTTATGCTCCAGATAGGAGTTTCGCTTTACATGACGTTGAAGATGAACAGAAAGAGGCAATGCTATCTCATCACAGTTAGAGGCTTGCTGTTGGTTTTGGGTTAATCAGTACTCCAGAGGGCAGTCCTTTAACAGTTATGAAGAATCTTCGTACATGTGGCGATTGTCATTCTGCCATAAAGCTCATAGCAGGGCGCGAGATCATATTAAGAGATTCTAGCCGCTTTCATCACTTCAGAGATGGGATTTGTTCTTGTGGAGACTATTGGTAGCTTTGTAGTTATATGACGAGACTTCATTGATGCTCAGCAGTTTAAAGTGAGTTTTGACTGCACTGTAGAATACTAGAATCCAGCAATTGTTCTTCATTTCACCTTCACTGCTTCGCACATATCTGACCACATCAGCCATCAAACAGGCAAGGTTTGTAATTTTATTTTTTTGAATTAGTCAAAAAAAATGATTTTTGTTTTGGGAAATAGCCCAATAGACAAACTATTTTGGGAAATATCCAAAACAGGCTAAGTCCCTGCCTGAAACAGCAAGTCTAGCACAGATAAAAAAAATCATAATAGTAAAGTCGTGGTTTATAACAGCGACTTAGGGTGTTTATTGTTTTATTTTTATTTTTTTTCAACCTGGGCTGGACTCATTATAAACCGCGACTTAGACTCGTTTTGGTCATTTCCTAAAATAGTTTCCCTGTTTGGCTATTTCCCAATTTTTTGACAAATTCGAAAAAAAAAATGCAAGGTTTGCATTCTTATAAGCTGAAGGCAGTTGGATCTTGCTTTTGATAAATGATGACAGGAAACTTTCAGGTCGTTTTTTACTTTTCTTGGCCCCAACCAAGAACCTGAATGTAGTATTTAACAATGTAATTAGTAGACACCAAAAAGAGGCAGCGTTTTCGCTATTGCTCGAGGACTATTGTTATTGCAGGGAATTTTGTTTAGGGAGATCAAGGCGGTTTAGAAGCCCTGGCTCACCTGTTGTAATTCAGTTGTAACTTGAAATTGAAAGTCATGCATCCTTTTGGATTTTCATTGCCTGTACACATGTAATCTGCTGTTCTTACAATCTGTTTGTAGTTTAAACAATCCATCGTCCAGGCCAAGGACGCAGGTTTGCTATTTCTTTGTATCATACATGCAGTGATCATTTGTTGTTTTTTTATTTATTTATTTTGACTTTTTAAAAAAAATTTAGAATCAGTTTTTTCATGTGACAGAGCTAGACAGAAATAGTAATATACTAATAATTACCATCTTAACTAAACACAAGACTTTATGTAGTTTGATAATCGTTTAGGTGACCATGGAGTCTTTAAATGACATGGTATATCTTAAACACTTGGTTAAAAAGGGATGAATAAGCTTGTTACTTGTGCAAGAGATGCTATAGAGACAGGGCACCACCTATGGTTTTCGTTGTTCTTATTTTAAGGAGGTGATGGTCAGTTACACTTTGCAGCTGGGTGCAGTTTGTTGCTCCCTTCCAAGACCAGATGGAAGTGGTAAGGTGGCTAAGCGCTGGTTCAGAAAAGGAGATAAGGAGAGGATTGTCTTCAAAACCGAACCGCGTTATTGATATGAAGAGGGATTGGATCATCCAAGGTTTGTACCCAACAACATCGCCTCGTGGCTATGCATCGACTCAAACAAACCCAGCCCAAGCGCTCCGAAAAGGAGGGTACAATTCAGCTGATGCTCCAGATTTGTAACGCCACAGAAGAGGATTCAAAATCCTATATTTTCATCAACTTTTTTCAGTATGTTTCATTAGTCACCTTTAGGGCTTTGGTAGGTTTTGCTTTGGCACTTCAGTTTGATCTTTAATAATTTGAAACTTCGTAGGCATCATTTTAATACATTGTAATTTGTAACTATTCATTGACCCATTTTCTTTCTTCTTTTGTTCCATTTTCTAGATGTGATATAAACTGGTTTCTTCCTAAATTGAATGATGAATATGACAACAAAACTGTCCTTAAAAATCATAAATTTTGTTCCCATTATTATAATCATCGGATTTTCTAACTTATACCCTTCTGGTAAAAGTTAAGTATGTTGATTTAAAAAATAATTCCATTAAATTAACCTATTTAGCCAAACCAATTTTTAATATTTGTTTAGAGTTCACCGATTTCTTTTATGGTTTTCTTTCATGATCAAATATACTTAATATAGTAAAATCGTGTTCAAATATCATGTAAACCATACTCTGATACTTATTTTCATGACTGTTTTACTTGTTATCAATCTATGTGAAGCTGGGAAAATAATTAGAATAGAAAAACTAATGTTGAAGAGTAGTGCTCCTTTCTATCGCGTCCTTATTGACGAGAATCTGAGTTTTTTTGCCTTTCTCAAAACATTCGATGGCAAAGATGCAATATCCCTGATTAAAAGGTTAGAGAATGAAAGAAGATACATCATAGTATTTGAATATTTGATCTTTGGTGGTAGAGATACTACATGCAATAATACAATATGTTAGATTGAAACTAATTGATTCCTAAATAATCATATTGTGCTAGTTTGCACATTTAGGTTCATTCACTAGTACAAATTAGGTCAAATATCACGGATATTTGAGGGCTAATATCACGGATATTGTATAAGGCACACCCAGGCTTCCGCTCAGTGGGCTATTAGGGGAGGCGACCTAATATCACAGATCATTAAAGAGGCACGCCCGTGATATTAGACTAGGAGATTTTTCATATAACACTGGAATATCACGGATCATTAAAGAGGTACGCCCGGGATATTAGGGTCTTTTATTTCTCATATTACACTCTAATATCACGGATCATTAAAGATCCCTTTTCATATATTGAACATATATCACGGTTTGGTAGGTCCGTGCTATATATGTATATCCGGCTTTTAAAATATTCTTTTTATTTTTGTAATACTACCTGTACATATGGTTTGGCAAAACTAACAGTAACTTGCTAAATTTTAGATTAAATCGAAAAATAGTTCATTACAATCTAAATTGTGTCCTTCGGTAAACCAAAGTCTAATCTACTATTAGAAATCATACCTGTTAATGTTCTACTGATTTGGAATGGCTCCCAACATACTAAATATCTTTAAAACATAAAAAATACAATTGCTAACAGGAAAAATATTTAGCTGCTATACTGCTGATCTTGCTCCAGCTGAGCGAGTCTTACCCTGCTTGTTTCTAGCTGCTGTACATACGCCTGCAACCCAAAATTTCCTCTTTACTTTCAATTCATGTGCATACACTTAATTTTCCAAGCCAACAAAAAAGAACTTAATCATTAATTAATTCTTGGTACATATTAACTAATTAAATACAGTACCTTCTTTCTAACCCGACATTTTCTTGTAGATTCCCTATTTTGTGCCAAACGCCTCAGTACCTAAAATTCGTGCAAAAAGTAAGAGATGAATTTGATCAGTGACTAGCTGCTATACATATAGTACCTTGGAATCAAGCATTTTCTCTGATCCAGCTTCGCTTTGCCTCTGCCAAGAAAAATTCGTTAACAAAAAAAAAAAAAAGTTGATCGAAGGTGAAAGAGGGGGAAAACAAGACATGAAACAGCTAGTAATTAAGATGAAAGTGAAAATCATCTGGATGAAAGTGGTGGAGAAATAATAGTTAGGAACAGTTGCCATATATGTTTGTGCAGTTGCCAAGCAGTACGTTTATGGAACAGTTGGGAAGCGGTAAATCACGAGTAAAGACATGAAGCACTAATTTTTTAAGAGGGAATTGAGATTGAAGCTGGTAAACTCCTCCAGTAATTAAGAGTATATGCACATGAATTGAAAATACTGATCCGTACTACGAGCTCAACGTACAATCTAATTAGAAGGAAAACTCATGTGCTGAAGGAAAATACTGATCAGGGAACAACAAGGCACAAGGCGAACAATAGCAATCGAAAAAACACGAACAGAAACAATCGAACAAGAACAAGAACATGTACAAACGAACGAACAGCAAAGATTTGAAATCAAAAAATAGATTCATATTTCTCATGTAAAAGATTAATCGTGGTTACCAAACATAGGGAGGTACTAAAATGACATGATCAAGAAGGTAGTGGGGAAACTTTTGAGTCAAGGAGCATCTCACCTAGTGAAGGGCCTTTCCGTTCTCTTTTGATGAGTGAGGTAGAACTTTTCTACTTTAAGTCGTTTCTTCAATTCATCATCACTAAAAAAATTGTTGGGTTTACCTGTTCACCAAGTTTGAGTGTAAGGAGTAATCAAACAAAATGCTTGAACATACAACAAACAATCAGGTAGTTATAGCATTTGAGGAAATCAGCAATTTGCATCAATAGAAATTGCCAAAGGATAATTATATTTTGTCTAAAGAAACATAATCCTAAATGGAATTCACACATTTCACCTTGTTTCTCATAAAAGTCTAGCAAGTACAGTCACAATAAAGAAACATAATCTGGATTCAGCAACGAGATACACCTCTCGGCCTCAGCTTGTAAGTAATTTGAGAAATTAAAAGTGGTTGATCCTCATAATCGTTAACATAGGTAAATAGGGCACATCAACTCATGAACAAAGACCTTGCCAGAATAAATTTCTATGGAGAAACCAAACTGTCTACTAAACGATAAGGAAAGTAAAGATATATACTACACAGAAAGATTATCTATAATATATAGATCTACATCATAAATACACAAACTGTAATCGAATACAATATCACCTTGTCGAATATAGGGAACTCGGCCTTATAACGAGTGCAAGCTAACTCAACAATCTGTTCGTTAGAACCCGGCTCCTGAGCACCAAACTGATTGCAGGGGAAGGCCAAAATTTCCAAACCTGAACCAAAACAATGACGGATGATCAAGCATAGGAACCAATTAAATTACTGAAGAGATTAGAAGCCCACCTTGGTCTTTGTACTTGGTGTACAACTCACTGAGCTCGACGCAGTTAAAGTTGGTCAAGCGTTGTACAAGATTGGGGAAAAAGCATATAGATTCAGTTAGAAGCTCTGTCTTATGTGATTAACTCGTTGCACAGTTCATCAATGAACAGAAAATGTTGTATCAGAAAAGCGAATGTACCACTCTGATGCAACAGAAAGTGGTTGATCCCCATGCCATTTCTAATCTCTAAATCAACACAACTACAAAGTGAGGAGATGTGAACTTACCACGACTAAAATAGGGCCAACCGAGGCGAACCGAGATGGCTGCGACAACTTAGGGTTTAGAGACGAGAGGCGAACAGAGAGCGGCGAACAGAGGGAGGCGAGATGGCTGCAGATGCGAATAGAGACGAGAAGGTGACACCGGAGAACGGTGGCAGGAGTCAATCACCGGTAAGACGCCACACACCCCGACAAGGACGATCGACAAAAAAAAAAAAAAAGGGCTTCCAGCGATCGCCGCGAAGGAGTGCGGACGGATGCCGCATATCCCGGAATTTTTTAGTTCAAGGTCGGTCGGCGGTGGTCCAATTCGAAGATTAGACCAAAACGAGGAGCAATAAGGCGGATCTGGTGGAATCAGAAGTCAACTTGTTCTCGTTCATAGGTTTGCCTAAAAGGGAGAGTGATACACATACACCTAGTGTATGTTGTCTATTTTACACCACCAATAGAAAATTGACATGTGTTTTTTTTAAACTATTATTTAAAATTTAAAATGGTTAGTGGTAGAATTAAAAGATATTTTTAGGGAGAAAAAAGTAACTCAATTACGTATTTGTAATAAATAATAAATAATTTTAATTTATATTTATTTATTTATTAACTACTATATACTGTGAATATTTGTAATAAATAATTTTAATTTATATATATTTATTTATTAACTACTACTACTGTGAATTATTATTATCGTTATTACAATTTTATTCACTGCTATTTTCTTCTCTTTTAATTTTTTTTTGTTCTGCTCTATTTTGCAACTTCAATTAATTATCAAATCCAACTTCATAAAATTAATAAAACATTGCATAATTGAATAAAAAAAATAAGTTCAACTACACCGTCATTAATTCATACAGTACGTTATTGTATAAAATTTATACAGTATGGTATTGTATAAAATATCTTACCCTCGTTCTCTAATTACAAGCTATAACTTATACATATTTGTGCATGTATACATACATATAAATTTTGTTAGAATAATAAAAGAAGCAAGATAGATAAACATTTTTTTTCCCAATTCATACAGATCGACAACTCTTGATCTATTAGAGTGACAAAAACAAATATAACTTACATTCTTTTATACTTACGTACTATATATAATAATATATTTTGTGCCAATTGTAAAATTAAAGTGACGGAAACGAATAACGGTATTTCTATCCTATGACTTAAGGGCATAGGATAAGATCTTAATTAAGAAAGATACCCTACCAAAAATAAGCGACCCTAGAAATTTAATTTAAAATTTGGCTAATGCATTTTAATTAATGATTTTTTTTTTCTAAAACGGGAATCTTAGAAAAAACAAACAAATTAAGATACGTAAAGCTTGAGCTTTGTTTTCGTTCATTTTATAAAAATCTGTCTGATTGACAAAATTATATGACTTGCACGTAAATATCTCACAAAATTAGTAATAAGTATGAAATTATTTTAAAACAATTATTAAAAAGTTAATAATTTATATAGTTTCTAACACCTAAAAAACGTGCATGGGTAGTAAAACCTCAAGTTTTAATTAACGGATGGATTAATTGTTAAAATATATGTCTTATTTCGTTAAAAGGTTTGCTAAAAGCACAATTAAGGTAAAAGATATAAATATTTTTTTTTCATAGAAATATAATTAGTTAAATTAAGAATTACTCCGTAGTATACTATGGCCTATGCTATGTTTCTTAAGAAAAAAAAATTAAATAAAAAATATAGTGAAGTACTGTATTGTTGTAGGAATAATAACAGTTAGATTAAGAAAAATTAATTGTCACCCTTAAATATTAAAGAGGAAGAGAGGTTTTTTTTATTAATTAAAAAAAAAAGGAAAAAGAGAGAGCCGTTAATCAAAATTAAGTGACATGTGGCAGCAATTTATTGGTAGTGTATGTTACAAATTCTACACCGAGTGTAGGTGTAGTTTTGTCCGCCTAAAAGTGCTTATCATCGTCTCTTCTACCCCCCACACTCCCTTTCCACGAAGAAGCACGTGTCAAGGCCCAACTTGGAACCTGTAATATGGCTCCACATGGACTCATTCTAATGGCTGGAGCCAGTTGGATAGGAGATCAAATCCTGGCCGTCCATGTAATCTCTCCTTCTCCCTCCCCTCCCCTCAAAATATACAAAGTCAAGGGCCATCACCTCTGACCGTTCTAACGTGGTCTCCTTGATCTTTCTCTCTCCCTTCCCTTTCCATGACCCCCTAGAGAGAGGGAGCTGCAGAGAGAGATAGAGAGCTTGGAAGTCCAAGCTTCTCTTCCAAGGTACGACTATGGTTTCTTCTTCTACTCAACGGATTAGCTTTTAACTAATTTGATTTTTGGAATTGATTGAATCTCAATTTTCTATCTCTTTCTTCTGCTAATTTCTGTGGTCCTCGTTTGCTACTTTGCTTCTTTTTTGCTTGCTGATGGTATAATTCAGTTCTTGCTTCTTCACCTGTTTATTGGCTAGGGTTTATGGTGTTTCTTGGCTTGCTTGATTCGCTTTTGAAGTTTTAGGTCTAGTTCGTTTCGCTGGACCGGAATTGATATGGATGTTAACTTTCAAACAATTGGAATTTTGAATTTCCCACTCAAATTACATATTTCCTGTTGTTTGTCTGACAAAATTTCGCTCCCTGATATTTAGGTTAGATTGAAGACTTTGAACCAGTCTATTCTCTCTTTTTTCCTGTTGTTTGTCAAACAATTGTGAGGTGTTTTCATTTTTCTCTCTTTTTTCCTTCTGTTTCCAGTTTCCCCCTTTCGTACTGTAGTAATATAGGTTTTGATTCCCACATGCTTTCATTTTATGATTTTTGTAGACGGTTTTGCTGTTTTGAGGCTCAGATTCCCCACCCCCAATTTTTTTGGGTTTTTTTTCTTTGAAGATTTCTTTGTACTTTGGGGTTGGGGATCACTTTGACTCAGGTTTATGGGAATTTGGGCCTTTGTTCCCTACGAAGTACTCCGTATTACTCCGTAATTTGTTTTGAAATGATGACACTAGTTGCTTTTGGACGGGGGAACTTGTAATTAGTCTGGCATGAATCTATCAACCGTTTAATTTAGATTTGAATGATTGGATATCCTAGTTTTGTTAATAGGTGATATACTAGCTTTCAGTTTTTTTGTATTTAGATGATGAAGTTGGAGTTTGCTTTAATATTTTATTAGTGATGATTGGTGTGACAATATTCACCTAAAAAAGTTCAAAGGATTATATGGAATGCTATAGAAGTAGCGAACATGCATATTTGAGGTGAATGAGAGCATTTGGCTTTCGTCTTGAACATATATGCAACAATCTTAATGTTATGTTTTCTCTTGTTTGTTTTTGTCTAGCATGGTTTGTTCAATCACTATTTTAACTTGAAAAAGGTGTTAGCTTCAACTATGGTTTGCCTATGACACTTGTTTTGCTTTTTTGGCAGACTTGGCTCGACCGGAGCTTGAAGGGGTGGTATTTACCTTCTGATGTTTGAAGAGCAAGACTTTTGTCCATATTACAAGTATCGATCAAATGCCATCAATAAGAAGTATCGATCAAATGCCATCAATAAGAATGAAGAATTCAAGCATGGGTTTCTTGGGAGAAAAGAAAGGACTTGGTATATGTCAGAAGTCAGCTATGATATCCAAAAGGTCTTCCTCTCAAGCCAATCTTTTGGCAATAGAACTTGATACATGTGCTCAGAGCTGCACAACTGGTAAGTATATGCAAAATGCTTATAAAAAATCCATGCAAAAACATAGAAGTATACTCTTTTGTTTTTATTATTATTAATAATATAAATTTATTACCAAATGATATTTTAAGCGTTACATGGTTCATCTCCTTGAAAATGTTGGGTGGAGAAGCGAAAAAAGATATGTAGAAAGCAATTACTTTGAATAAGCTTCCATTAATACATTCACGCTATATGTATAGCAAGCTATGTGTATTATGTAGTTTGTTTATTCTGTTTTCAGAACATGTATCACATAGATCTAGAAGTCATAAAATGGAAGTTATCAACTATTCAATTAATAGAACTAATCCATCCCGGATATGCTTTTCCAAATGATTCCTTAGGAGCACATTATTATGCATTCACTTCTTGATTTTTATTTTATTATTATTTTGTATATATATGCAAGTTAAGATACCCTGCATGCTTCCAAAACGTTCACGCTGAGTGGAACACCTAACCGCTATCTTGCACTGAAAACTGCAGTATCATCATGTGATAAAGAAACTGTGCATGACATTGGACCGGTGGAATGTGTTGATGATCTAAAGTCATCCTTGGGAGAAGATATTCAATCTCAACAGCAATCAAGATCGCTAGTTATTGAGGCGTCAACCACTATTAGGGTAAGAGAATAAATCATCTACTCATCTGTTTTCATTATTTTATTTTATTTTGAAAAAACTACAATTTTGTTAGTCTAACCATTTCCGTAGACATGTACAGGTATTTCGTACCTTATTGCCTTATTCTATTTTTGGTGTTCTAAATGTGATTATGCATTCCTCCGGCCTTTTGTGTAATATAGCTGAATATATGTTTGTATCACTTATATAGTGTTTCTGATTGTAGATACATTCCATGATTTGTCAACATACCAGTCCCAATTTCAGTGTTTTGCCATTTTATCTTTAAAGCTAGTATCGAGTTCATGTTTTCTCGACAACACAAACTAACTTGGTAGTTATGAGGTTGATATTTGGGCTGCTTGAATATTTTTTTCCCCTTTTAACACATTTGGAGTTGGTATTTAAAATTTACACATAAGTGAAACCTAGCTTTTCCTTTGAAGTTTGTAATTTTTTTTTTGAATAGGCAAGTATGGTAATGCTAATTAGTGATGTCACACACAATCAATCTGGATTATAATACTTACTACGATCTTGGAGCGACCGAACACATAAGTGAAACCTAGCTTTTCCTTTGAAGTTTGTAATTTTTTTGAATAGGCAAGTATGGTAATGCTAATTAGTGATGTCACTCATAATCAATCTGGATTATAATACTTGCTACGATCTTGGAGCGACCGAACACATAAGTGAAACCTAGCTTTTCCTTTGAAGTTTGTAATTTTTTTGAATAGGCAAGTATGGTAATGCTAATTAGTGATGTCACTCATAATCAATCTGGATTATAATACTTACTACGATCTTGGAGCGACCGAACACATAAGTGAAACCTAGCTTTTCCTTTGAAGTTTGTAATTTTTTTGAATAGGCAAGTACGGTAATGCTAGTTAGTGATGTCAATCAATCTGGATTATGATACTACGATCTTGGAGCAACCAAACCCATAATGTTGTTGTTTTTTTGGAATCTGGATTCAAACCTAGAGCCCAACCTTGAAATAGTTTTGGAAAATATACCAAATAATCCAACATTTTGGATAGTGAGCACTGCCACCTATCCTATGCTAAATAACTAACCATATCTATACAAATATGTTCAGTAAGGACCACGAGTTGGTACGCCCACTTCAACAACTTGGTAGGAATTTATCATTGTTGTTCAGTGTATCATTTATGTTGCTAGATAAACTGACCTTATATACCGTACCAAAATCTGATGTGAGCTTAAACATACCTTTTGTATTCTAGTCATATGAAAGGTAAAAACTAAAAAGATACGCGTACGCTGGTCATGAATGTAACTGATATTCATTACTTTATAATCCTGTAAATATTCATTAAATTTAGTGTATATTAATGCTTTACTCAACTCAACTAATTGATCATGAATTAGTCCAGTTACTGAAAAAAAAAATTATGCCTACGATTGAGAAACTTAGTCCTTCACTTATTGTTAATGGACAAGGTATTAAAGTGCACATAGATCTATGAAAGCCACCTTCTTAACAACTTTGACCTAATAACCGACTCCTAAACCCTGTTAGCTTTCTTGTGTATAGAAGATGAATGACTTTGAGCTACAAAGTCAAAGTGCCTGCATTTTCCCTAATTGTTGTTGCTGACAAGAACAAGCTTACTACTTTCTGTCCAGTTCAGGTTTGATGTCATTTGTTACATCGAGTGATTGATCACTAACCTAGTTTCTAAGGTTTTGTTCTCACTTTGCCTAAGAAAACGGTTGAATAGTCAATCTATTTTCTAAATCACTGCTGAACTTTTCATATTTCCAGATTCTTTCCACCAGCATGTGCTTTGATTCCTTCCTGATGTGCATCATTGAGTTATACTAACTTATATAGACGACTAATCAACTTCTTGATACAGGACAAGACCGTGACTTCCACCACCAAAAACTTTGAGATGATTATCTGTCCTGTATTGAATGAACCGGAAGAACACAATGGCGCCGACATACACAATGAGGAAGGTAGAATCGTGCTTTTCATGCAAGTGTTATTTTGTGTGTTTGAATTCTTTGGTATGTACAGATTATTGGTTCTGTGCTCTGTATGTTTGACATGTAAGACTTACATCTACCTTGGTTTCTTGCGTCAGTGGTGTACAAGTGTTAAATGCAGTTCAGGTCCCTTGGCTCTCTGCAGCATTGTCTTATGATCATGAAAGTTTTGTTTCTTCAAATGTTTTACATGTTTTAGTGTTTTGCAAGTTCTCACCATGGGGCACATGATTTGTTTTCCTGCAACTTCCTGGGGATTGGCTAATATTTACTTATCGGTCTTTCTAATCTATGCCACAAAGGCATAGGTAAAAAAAAAACACTGGGAAAGATTCCCTAAATCTCAATGCATTGACCCTAAGAAATCTATTTGAAAATGGCTAAAAAGAATTGATATTTGAAAAATGTTTCCCAATATGGATGCTTAACCTATGCCCCAAGGTCAGATGATAGGAAAACCATTTACTTACATATCATTCTTTCTTGTATGCACAGGGAGCAGCAATGATTCTGAGCAACCTGACAACAGTGGAGCAGATGAAAGTGATGGTAACAATGAGGGCTCGTTGGACTACCAAAGTTGCAACGTATCAGATTTCTTTATTTCAGATGTAGTTTTTGCTGGGTTACAATTTGATGAGACTGTGATGGGCGTAGATATTGCAGAGAGCAATCCTCCTGAATATATTACTGCTGAGTCTAATATTCTCCTTGATGCAAGCGAAGAATACTTATCCCTGCCTTTTCTTCACGAGCCCGTGAATTTCAGTCCAACAAGTAAAGCTCAACAATCAGAAGAAGCTAAGCTGCAAACATTTGACTCAAGCTTGTTTTCAGTAATTCACCAGACAAGGCCTGGTGAACAAGGACCAGATCTTGATGCTTACCTCAACTTAGATCAGACGGAATTGGTTGACTCCCTTTCATTCATCAGAAACTTACCTGATCTGTCAGATGTCTCCCCAACTTGTCGACCAGCGATATTGCAAAAGGAATCTGAGAAGAGGAAGCCTGTTACTTTAGTACTTGATCTGGATGGTGAGGATTCTTTTTTTCTCCTTCAATAGAACTTGTGGTGTTTTGCAGCTTTTCATACACCCTGCCACCAGAAAGAAAAAGATGAGACTTAAGTAAAGAAACAATATTTTTTTTTTTAATCAGAAAAAGTAAGAAACATTGATGCATGCTATTCTCACTTGTAGACTGTGATTTTATAGGATCTTTACTTTCTGAATGCGATCAGCAAGGGTTTGCAAGTTGGTTCTAGTTTTACGTATGGCTATAATGTTGTGTGCGTTAATACTCCATAATATAGAAGCTTTCTTGTATGTGACAAATAGTAACGTTTTCTATGTATTGGGCTTGCTAGAAGATCTATTCTTTTAATGATCTCTGTTGTTTATTATACTAACATAGAAATACGAGGTTCTTTAATATGTTAGTCTGAATATTTTTTTGATTTTTTGGATTGAAGTGAATTTACATGCATTTTCCAATAAAAATGTTATCTTCTGCACCATTAGCAAAATACAATCCCAAAGGAGGGAAGGGGAAACCTATTTCCCTTAAGAATATTGCTCGCTTGACCTTCTTGGTAACAATCCTCTTTTCCTTTGGTGGCAGAAACACTTGTACATTCCTCGATGGAACATTGTGAAAATGCAGACTTTACTTTTACAGTTTTCTTCAATATGAAGGAGCATACTGTGTACGTGAAAAAGCGTCCACATCTCCACACATTCTTGGAAAGAGTTGCAGAGATTTTTGAAGTGTTTGTTTTCACAGCCAGCCAAAGCATTTACGCAGAACAGCTATTAAATATCTTGGATCCGGAAGGGAAGATTATTTCTGGTCGTGCCTATCGTGAATCGTGCATCTTTTCTGAAGGCATTTATACTAAAGACTTGACCGTGCTGGGTCTTGAACTTGCCAAGGTTATCATAATTGATAACTCACCTCAGGTATTTTCTTTTCCTTTGATTCTTCTATATTAGGTCAGGAACGTGATTGTAATCAGATGATTATGGAATACACATTATTCAAATTATGGACAATACAACTTCGTTATTTGCATGTAAGTCTCTTTTATGGCATTCTGGTGTACTTCCATGGTTCTTTAGTTCTCACGAAAAATGCTTAGGAATCTGAACTAGTGAGCCGTGCTTAGCGCCATCTGTATTCAATTCAATGAAAAATGCATTCCTGCAAAAAAAATAAAAATTTAAAAAAGTGCATCTGTTCAGAAAAACACAACAAAGAAAGGGGTATGGCAGGCCCAAATCTTTAGTGAAAAATGATCGTTGCATTTGACAGTATCTTTGATTGTTTATGTATATTTTCAGGTATTCAGGTTCCAAGTGAATAATGGGATTCCAATTAAGAGCTGGTTTGATGATCCATGTGACAGTGAGCTGATATCATTAATCCCATTCTTGGAGACCTTGGCTGCTGTTGATGATGTTCGTCCCATAATTGCCAAGACATTCGGTAACAAGGAATAAGAGCTCCTTGTCCTTTCTTTATTGCATATGTTAACGCTTAGCCTTCCTTTCAGTTTTTGCCAAAATCAGACTTGCTTCTTTATAGTTTTCTTTCTTAAATTCTATAATCTATATGACTATAACTAGCTTTCTAGGTGACATAGGTCTTGTGAGTTTCTTCTTTGTTTCTACCATGGCTAACTATCACAATTACATACTATTTGTGCCTTAGGTAGACAGAAACATCTCAGACTGTGCTCCTTGTACATAAGAGGGTGATATTGTTTCATAAGAGTGTGTGTATATAGTTATCCTAGTTTGCAAGTATCAGATGTTTCTATCCTTCATAGACTTATTATGAGATCATATAATGAATGCCATATTTTGTGTTCTTGTGATGAATCTGCCATGCTGTGTCTTTATTCCTACCTCTGAACTGCTGCGGGATACATGGAAGGAAAGAATATTCTTGTATTCTCCTGAAAAGATATAATCTTATAGTTGGGCAGCATTCATCTATATTATTGAATTCCTAAACATGTTTGATACTTTAATTACAGAGTTCTTGGATCTAAGGCAGTTCTTTAGGGTTTTTACTTGAGTAGTAGGCTAAATCTCCTTCCCTTTTTTCCCATTTTATAGATAGTTAATAGAACCTTTTTTCCCTGAAAGTAAAGGTAACTTGTCCGAACCACCTGTTTCTCATATCTTGTCTTTTCTCCCTAAAAGTTTTTACTTGTATTTGACACTTATAGTAGATTACTATATCACCTCCTATTTCTTATTACATCACTGTTAAATGCCTGTTAAAAGATGAAAATTCTCTTACTGATGGGATTTTAGCTTGATGAGCAACATCTTTGGACTTCTAATGGTAATTTAATATAAACTGGTCGGTGTGTACCAAAATTATTCAGTAGAATATAAAAACATAGGTGGTTAAATAGAATATTTAAGTTAGTTTTGTGAAAGAAATGACTTACGGGATGATTTTGGACAATTTAGTCAAAAGAGGAAAAAATGCTGGTGGGGTTGGAAACACATCTTAATGAGCATTGACGTGTTTCCCCGGACCCCACTTGAAATAACCATTTTCTTCTCCATTTTTGCATGAATGACATGAAAACCAAAAGAATGTTTACTGACTGATGCCATTGGTCTTACAGGATAAAAGGAATGATCAATGACCAAGTCTTAGTCTATTTAAAATGAATTTGCACAATGCATGATTGTTGATCACTTTTTCCTAACAGTGGGAGTAAAGCAACTTTCTTTGTTTTCTGCTAATCTTACAATGCGAGACTATTTTTGCCTTTTTGAGATCTAATTTTATGGTGTCAAAATTTCAGACTCTGCTTGATTTGAACACGGTTACATCTATCCTAAAAGCCTTACTTTCCATAATAATTCTGTATTTTTATTTGTCAATTCTGATGCATATAATTAATCTGAAATCTTGTGAAAAAATTGAGAGGTACAAGGCCAATAAACAAAATGCTGAATGCAACTATGCAAGCGTTTCTGCTAGCATCAGATGACATTGTTGTTTAGCTGTACAATAAAGGAACTAGATGCTGATGAAAAAACGTATACTGTTTGCTTGATCTGAATTTGGCATCCATCTGAACATGCATGCAATTTGGCTTGAATCTTTGGTGCTCACTGGACTCTTGAAACCTATACCCTAAGTATGAATTTTATTATTTAAACCTGAGCATCTTTACTTCTTGTCAGTCTCTTAAGAGAAGCAAACTATCAAAACTAAGATATTGTAGTTTTAACCAGTGCTTCTTCGAAATTAAGTTGTTGGAGGAAAATGGTCGCTCAGACCTATATGAACCAGTCACTTGCCTTAACAATGGAAATCAGTGTCAAACTATGATCTTCATAAAATTATGCTACTTGCAGGCCTTGTAGAGATCATAAGTGGATGCTTCTTATGGAAATCTTAATAGGTATGTAGAGTAAGTACAATTTTTTTTGGCATCATAATCATAATTATATTTAGATGACTTGTGGATAACAGGTGGTTTTGCTTTGGTTTTCTTTTGCACTGTTGATGATTAATGCCTTTGCAGTTACTATATCTGCTCTGTGTTCCTAACTCGCCACTTTTTGTGATTTCATTCAGGGAAAATCACAGTATTTTCCTCCACCCCCCCTAAGCTATAACACTTTTAACTCCTCTACTTCATAGACAACCTTTGTCTGTGATTCCGCTTGTAAAGTAGTGTAAAAGCCTCATGTAAGATACCCTCCCCGATTAACCATGCTCTTGAAAAGATGGTATGTCATAGGGCATGACTGCTCTTCCAAATCCTGTATTTCTTTTTTCTTGTTACAACATCAGTGGCTCTTAATTTTTCTTCTATATTTTGCCCTCTTGACATTGCAAATGGAAAGAAAATGCGTCCGTGTAGTGATTGATGTTTACAACTTAACTCATTATGTACCTCTGTTTTGCTCTTGCCCTAATTTTCGACTAATAATGGTTTCGTTTGTGAAAACCCCAGTTACTTGGAAGCTCATTGTTAGATTACAGCCTCCCTAATTTTTTACTAACAAAGCCAGTACGCCCTGGCTGGAGTATATTTTGGCTTCCCTTTCAAGTTAGCTGATTTATTTTATGGGATTATAGGTTGTGTCTGTCGATATAATACATGCTGTATCATGGCTTTCCCCTGAGTAGGTTCTACTGTTCTATGCAATTTCGAGTTCCTTATTCGATTAGATTTGTTTTTATTTTAAATTAAAGGTGAAAGCTACAACAAAATTTATGTTTGCCATCAATGTACTACAATATGATTAGTAGAGTTTAGTATATATAGTTTGGTTTCATCAGATTATAACAGCTGCTTAATTTTAACGGGTTATTTTGGTTTGGAATAAGTTGGGTACGTAGTGGATCAACTCAGTATCATGTTCACATAATAAGTACTTTACCAACACCTTATAATAATCTATCATTACAATGTGGAGATGAGTCACTTGTTCTATACGGTAATAATACTGAATAAGTACTTACATCCAACTTACACCACATTTTAGACCTAAGATACCTTCCAAACCTATCTCAAGAATCAAGAGAACAACATTTGGTTGAAGAAAAACAATCCCACATTCATCATCCCCTAAATTCAACTGGAATTAACATTCATTATTATTCAATTGAGACCGCATATACTATCTCAAAATCTTAAAAATCAGGTTGGATCTGACTCATCTAGCCATTGTAGAGGACATGGCACAGGATCGAACCCTTTGTTCGGATGAAGGACAGACCTAGATAGAGGTTGGGTGGCTTCTGGGTTTTGGAGTTTAGGTCCCCAGTCGGTTGGCGAGTGTCATCTTTTTAGTAGGCTTGTTCACTGGACTTGTGTTTACCCGACTTCTAGCTTTCTTTCATTTATCTCGCTTTTTTGTAGATGCCTCCGTTTGTAGTTAGTTTGGTTTATTCTATTTTTAGAGTTTACCTTTAATTATGGATTTGTGGAAAAACATTCTCTTGGCTTGACTAGGGAATGTAATAGATCACCTTGAATTTGCCCCGAAAGTTAAAGAGAAGCACGTGTAATAAGCTTGACAACCAGGACCGAGTCTATATATGACACATTACAAACGGAGTATTATTTAGGTGGATATTTGAGTGCTTCACCTTTTAAACTACTAAATATTTGAAAACCAAAAGATAAATTGTTTACCTCCTTTACTCCCATCATAATGATAGGGGATTGACAAATACACCGCTAATTTTTACTGGAACCACCACTAATCTCCGCAACTTCTTGCGGAGTTAAGTCCGCACCCTGTTGCGGAATACTTTTGACGTTGTGCCAAACAGCCTTTACGCAGACTTAACTCTGCAACTCCTTGCGGAGTTAAGTCGGCACCCGGTTGCGCGACTCTGTGTCCGATTCTCCTTTCAATGAGCAAAAAAAAAAAAAAAAACTACCCACCTCCTTGCGTAATTGTTTTGAGATTTTTATTTTTATTTTTTTTAACATATAGGTTAGGGAACTCCGCATTAGGATGCGGACCTCTCTCCGCAACGTCTTGCGGACGTTTTGTCGATGGACTTTTAGGGCGTGTTTGGCACGATGTCCGGGGAGATCTGCAAGGAGTTGCGGAGCTTGGTCCGCAGGGAGTTGCGGAGATTAGTGGTGGTTTCAGTAAAAATTAGCGGTGTATTCAGAAAACCCGTAATGATATGGTCATTCATGTATTCATTCTTCACTTTGTCTAAACAAGGCAATGTTAGAAAGTTTTCTCCTATTACATGTTGCTCTTATTTGGTCTATTATTCTATTTTGTATTCTTTTAATCTCACAACACAATAAGCGATTTCCAACTCTCAAAGAAAATAGTTATATGATTTCAAGCCTTAATTCATAAGCGATGAGGAGATACATAAACTAAACAAAATTTTGTCCTTAACGAGAAAAATTGGTATCATTCCCCGAAAAGGATATACATTTTGTAATAGCATCTTCACAGAGATATAGATCGATATAGAGATCACCCTAGAAGTGATGAAATGTATCTCTTGAAATAGATGCAATGATTATTTTAAGTTTATTAAAATGAATCTCTAGAAGCAGACGATAAATATCATATAAAAACTCCACCTCGTGCAATATGTGTTAAAAAGTTTCATAGATACTTGTGGATGTTTAATTTCTTGTCATCCGAAGTTGACAATGCTAATTTTATTTTAATTTATTTATTTATGTCTTATCATTTTATTAATTTATTTGTTTATCCCTTGAAATAGATTGATATATAGACATACATCACTTCCGAAATAATGATGATTGATCATCCCTTGGAGAATGTTATTAAGGAACATGAAGTCCATAAAATGTTAGGTTAATTATCTTAAAGAGACATATCTTTTCTCCCTGTAATTATTCTCTAAAGTGAATGAATGATAAGATTATATATTCTCATAAAGATGAAAATCACTTTGAAGTGTACGAATTGAACTTTATACAAATAATCCTTAAAGTAGATATCTCTATAAGATATATAGATATAAATATAATATTTGAAGCGGTTGTATACGAGTTGTAGTTTTACATTCCCCAAATTGAATTGACATTTGGTAGTTTAAATTTTATCCCTTGAAGAGGACAAATACTCAAATTTTATTGAAGTGAGTAACAATTGAACGAGGGCTCCTAGACATACAACCAATTTTTTGTCTAACACACAACCATTCATTGGCTTTCGGTGCCAGTAGAAAAATTTATGCCTGAAAATTGGTTACCAGTCCCGACTTCCCATGTCGGCAAGCTATTTCAAAGAGAAAAAAAATCACTGACACCGGAAGCCAGAAAAACCACCGTGCGCTAAAACCGTGCATATAGCAAGCCAGTAATCAAACATACCATTTCTTGAAAAATATGGTGAAAGTTTAGATGACAACTTATCATCTTTTAGAGTACATGGAATATGAGTTTTAGGATATGTTTGAAACTTTGTTTTTTTGGTACTTGGACATAGTACAACCAATATAAGCAAACCACAAAGCACGATCTTATGGTTGAGCAGCATTAACCTTTAGTATAGGATGTTAACGAGCTTATGGTTGAGCAGATAACCAAAGTCATGGCTAAGGTTTATAATATAATTAGGTTAATGTTGTGTGTTTAATCTGATCTAATGTCAACAACATTGAAACATATCATGTCACTAACTAGAAGTTGGTTGATGATAAAATATTTCTCTTTGTGGTATTGTATACGTGGCCACTCAAGTGAAACTTAAAAACAATTAGCAAGATTGTTGAAATTCACATAAATACAAAAAAAATAACCAAATGATCCTAGAATTTGAAGATCCCTTATAAGGTGACCATACATGCACGACTTGTTTTCTTGGCAAAGTAATAACAAAACCGTCTTTTATAAGAGTAAATGCAAACTCTCTTATGTTTTTTGACTGAGTTCAACGAGACAATTACAAACATATAACACCACCATATGGACTAGTATTATTTCAATATTTTATAGACGCTTTAACATATTGATCATATGAAACAGAATGTAGAGAATATTATTAATCACATTGTTGAGTATAGGTCGGCTAGCACACAACGACTCAGAAGATTCGTTAGTTAAATGAGTCCATGCAATTTTACATTTCAAAATTGAGAAAATAAATTGTCCCAATTTATCTCCAAGAGAGCATGTGATTTAAAAAGATTTCAATATGATCTGAGGCCTCATCCACAATGAACTAAAATGAGACCACAAAGAAATTAGACGATATATGGGGGTTGCGTACCTAATGATATGAAATACCTAAAGCTTTATAAATGTGATCAAATGTTCAATATTTAGGGGAAAGGAAATGAGATCAGTAAGAAGGATTGCTTGAAAACAACAACTTCTTCATTTTAAATACGCGAATGAATACAAATGAAGAAGTTAAATGGGTTAGATGATCATAAAGTTTGACAATAACGTATTAAGTGCATTTTAATATTGAGACCAAGAAAGTGACAAGGTCATATATATTGCACTAGCTCATTTGGAGGTTTCAAAAGTAACCCCAAACAAAAAATTGATGTTGACACTGAAATGATTGTAAAGAACTAGAAATAATCAATTCAAGCAACGATAGGTGTTATTTAAACATGATGTATGTTTTAGACTTGTAGCTCCAACATTATAACATTCCTAACATCATTTATCTTTAAGTGGATGTGTGGTTAAAACCGCAATAATTGAAGTGATATTGTAAGATATAATGCGTGGTACGGTTAAACAAAGGCCTCGAGTATGTTATATAAGAATCTATTCACAAGAAATGGATGTATTTTTTGTTGTCGATGAACCGAATGTTACTAACAGGTGTGGTGACGTTGTTTTAGGTCCCAAAGTTCCATACAAAAGTTTTATTTTTTTTCTTTAATCTTGGCTTTCATCTCATTGTGTTTTTTCAATGTGGGTTTTTTCAATAAGACAACTTATGAACCATTAATACAAAAGATCATCAGGTCAACGATGAATTGCACTCTAGGTATAAAGTGCCTTATATTTGTACAATGAAAGCAATTCAACACCAAGGAATGAAAGTCGATCGCATTGAAGTCAAAATGTTATATATGAAGACAATTTAACTTGTATACATCAAAGAAAATATTAAGACTCGACAATGTGACTTACAAAGTCAATGCCTCTCAAGAATTTCCAAGAATTTATGTACATTATCATAATAAGAAAACAATAAGAAGGATGTTGAATTCAAGGGAAGAATCTATGCATTGCACTCTCTTTTTCTTTGCGTTTTTTCCCATTAGGTTTTTTCCTAATAATATTTTTTAATGAGACAGGATTAACAAAGTATATAAAACACACGCACTATTTTCTCCTTAGTGATAGCATGCATTTAGATGGTCATAATAAGTTGCATTTAATTTAGTTATGATGCATATCATGCATGGTTTAAGTACAATTTGCATATATATTTGCTCTTTATGTTGGTGGAGTCGGAATCTACACACTTTTATTGGTTATTTCAGGTAACTGTGGATCCGAGGATGAGACATGGGTTGGTGACGCATTATATGAGAATGTCTAGTTGATCGAAGAAGCTTACATGAAGATCTCAAGAGGTCCTGAGAGGAAGAAGCGAACCTAAACGAAGAACAAGTCTGCAGAAGTTGTCGCCAGACATGCTGAACTTGTTTTGCACTTTCTGGAGACCTCGGTTGTCCGATTGACTATTATGACCATGCGTTGGAAAACTTTTTCAGAGAACTACAAGTTTCCTGTTGACAAGAAGAGCACAGATTTTCCGTGAAAGACAATATGCCGCGACCGCAGCATACATGTCGAGGCCGCCGCAAGGGCCGCTGCAGCAGGATATGGGAGAACGACTGATGCCGCGGCCGCAGCATTTGGCGTCAGCGAGTGAACGATGCGTTTTAATTTAATAAAAACCCTAGTTTTATTCTAGTTGTTTGGTGGCCGACTTTGGATCTTATATAAGGCCAAGTTTTATGTTATTTTTATAACTTCTATTCTATTCCACGTTCTATCAGACAATTGGAGAGATAGCAATGTTCGCCATGGGCGGCTAAACTCTCTTCGTTCTACTTGCAATTTGAAGCTTTATTTGGATTGATTGTGAGTTTCTGAATCTTGTTCCTTATTTCCTATATTAAATGCTTCAACTTCTTTGTGCTTGATTGTTTATTGTTTTGTTCTATCTTGTTTGGCCAACTACTTAGATCAATTCAATTGATATGGTTTTGTAGATTCCTGATTGCGAACCTTAACCCAAATAGCAAACTTATCCCTTTAGAGCTGATTGAACTAATTGGATGGGTAGGAAGTTGGATGTGTTGTTAAATCCCTTTTTAGGGACTGCAAATACCTTGGTTAATCTCTGAACTTAAAGCTATCAATTGGGTTAAATCCTTCTTTATGGACTGTTCGATTGATAAGGGTTTCTAGGACTGATTGGACTAGTAACTATATTAGGTCGGGACAAGGGCATTCATAGGAAACTTAAAAGGACAAGAGGAAGTTACAATATCAATTCAACCAAATAAAGTGGATAGTTGTAGGTAGAACGATCTTTTCTAAATTATTTTGCATCAACTTGTTTATAGTTTAGTTTGTTTTCTTTCTTATTTCAATCAAACAAAAACACATTTCTACTAATTGGTAAATACACATTGCGGAGAAATACTTGATTCTCTGTGGGATCGACCTCTTACTTACTTGCTATACTAGTTCTAGTTTGTAGGTTTGAGTTTTATTATGATACGGTTTACGCGACTAAAAACCGTTCATCACTTAGTCATAGTTTTTGTTTCATTGGGTTTTTGTGTGCGAGTTTTTTTTAACGTATGAGATGATTTGTAATGCTAAGATGTACGGTGTACATCAAATAGGGAGTATTATAAGATAGTAGGTGGATGTTTCACCTTCTAAGCTCTCACATTTTGAAAAACCAAAAGGTCAATTGTTCACCTCCCAACCATGATTATGATCATTTATGTATCCATCATTCCCTTTTTGCATAGATAAGGACCATAAGGCCATGTAAAGTTCATACGATGGGACAAGAATAAGAATGTTCTCTCCTATAATATGTTGTTTTCATTTAGTCTATATATTCTATCTTGTTTTCTCAATCTCAAGACACACCGATTTCTATCATTTAAAACCCACAATATTTAGATCACAAAACAATTATATAAACACAAATATATAGGCTAGCAATTAGATAATATTTTATAGATATGTTGAAATCTTTGCTAGGGTTACCTAAATGAAGACGAATTAAAGGACAAAAAAATAATTGAGTTTGGGCTCTCACACTTGGAGTGATATGTGCTTGTGTATCAATAAGGTTATTCGGGTCAAGTTTGGGTTTTTATGATTTGGGTTTTAGTTTTGAGGTAAATTGGGTTTCAAATTAATTAATGGTTAAATTTGGTGAATATCCATTTTTCATGTCAAAATTAAGTAAATGTCCACTTTTTTTACATAATTAAGTAAATGTCAATTTTTTCCAAAAATATCCCTTCTTCCTCATTCCTAACCCTTCCTTCTTCCCCATTTGATCATTTTTAATTTTAACATTGACCATTCCGGTCAATGCTTGCATTTGGTGACAGTTAAGTATATTTTTCTGGTGACAGTTAATTGTGACAATTATTTTGGTGAAAATTGATTTTTTGTGACATTTTATTTTTTTCGGTGACAGTTAGGGGAAAATCTTTTCTAGTGACAATTGATTTTATTTTTTTCTTGTGATAATTGTTAGTGACAAAAAAATTTGGATGACAATTGATTTTCTTTCAGTGACAGTTGCCAGTAACACTTTTCCTCGGTGACAAATGGAGTTTTTCTGCTAATAAATGATTTTCCTGATGACAATTGTTGGTGACAACTATTAATGACGATGTTGATGACAATATATTGTCACCGTGATATTATAACCTTAAAAAAATTATCACCATAACATTATACATCACCAAGACATTGTCACCAACTACAGAACACTATTTTCATATTGTTTAATCAACCGTATTGTCATCAACTTATAGAAAACATTGTCACCAACCTTTTTTCAGTAATCTATTGACATCAACAATAAAACAGTGTAATCAACCTATTTTCATCAAGCTTTGTTCAATAATCTATTGTCACCAATTACAAAACTTTGTCACCAATCTAGTGTCAACCACCTATTTTTAGAAATTAATTGTCACCAACTACAAAGCACTTTCATCAAACTTAAATGTTTACAATGCTAATGTTATCACATTTGTCATCTAATGTTAACACATTTTTGTTACAAAACTGAAACCCTAGAACAAGGGGATCATAGACCCATGAGGGGATAAACCTGAGCAGACGAAAATTTGATGTACAGTATAATTTAGGGTTTAGGGTTTAGTCCTAAACCCTAAAATGTGTGTACAGTACCAATGTTATCAGATTTGTCATCTAATATTAACGCATTTTTGTTACGAAACTGAAACCCTAGAACTAGCTAGGGGAGCATAGACCCTAGAGGGGCTAAACTTGAGCAAACGAATAATTCGATGTACAATACTATAATGGTATCACATTTGTCATCTAATATATATTAATGCATTTTTGTTACAATAATAACCCTAAGTAGATGAAATTTGATGTAAAGTTTAACTTTGTAATACTTAATTGTCAGACTACATCAACTTGCAAAAATATCAAAACAAAGGGGAACAGTTGAGACATTCATACTTAATATCCAAAATAGCAAGACCCTCTATAGCCATCATGAAATGCAATACCACCATGAAATGCAAGACCCTCAATATATTTGATGTTATACATACCACAACTTCCACTACAATTGAACAGAAGGATAATGAAAATTATATTATAGCTAAATGAGATATAAATTCCATTTGTCACCAAAACAGAATATATAACTCTACCAATTGTCACCAATCTAAAAAAACAACAACAAAATAACAACATAAATTACATTTGTCACCAAAACAGAATATATAACTCTACCAATTGTCACAAATCTAAAAATAACAACATAAATTCCATTTGTCACCAAAACAGAATATATAACTCTACCAATTGTCACAAATCTAAAAATAACAACATAAATTCCATTTGTCACCAAAACAGAATATATAACTCTACCAATTGTCACAAATCTAAAAATAACAACATAAATTCCATTTGTCACCAAAATAGAATATACTCCCTCCTATCAAAAATGTTAGATGTTTTAGCATCTTAATTTTGATCAACAATATTAGATCTTTTAGATTTTCAATGTAGTGTGGTGTGATGTTTGTTATTTGAACTTGTGTTTTTTACTTTTAAACCTCTTGGATGTTATTAATTTAAGTACAATATTTAAGAAATATTTTAATAGAAAAGATGATATTTTTTATTTTGTTATTAGTTTTCTTAAAACCCGTGCAATGAGCTAAAACATCCAATATATTTGATCGGAGGGAGTATAACTCTACCAATTGTCACCAATCTAAAAATAACAACATAAATTCCATTTGTTCACCAAAATAGAATATATAACTCTACCCATTGTCACCAATCTAAAAATAACAACATAAATTCCATTTGTCATCAAAACAGAATATATAACTCTACCAAGTGTCACCAATCTAAAAATAACAACATAAATTTCATTTGTCACCAAACAATGAAGCAAACCCCTGATAGTCCAATGGAGATCCTCTACTTCACTTCTTACTTCACTCCCTACATCACAAAAATATTTTAATATATATTTAATCTTAAAAAAAATTATAAAAAAAATATTTGTATTAATAACATCTATTTTTATATATTCATAAAATTTTATTTTGAAAAATCATGTTTTGAATTTTTTAATAATTGTAATTGGTTAAATATTGCCTTTTTAATTTTTAAAAATTTTAAAACATGATTTTTCAAAATAAAATTTTATGAATATATAAAAATAGATGTTAGTAACATAAATATAATTTTGATAATTTTTTTAAGATTAAATATATGCCAAAATATTTTTGTGTTGTAGGGAGTGAAGTAGGAAAGTGAAGTAGAGGATCTCCATTGCTGATAGTCTCATGTAAATTGATGATATAGAATCAAGCTAAATACTAATTGTCACCAAACAAGCAATTGTCACAAAAACAAACAAGCAATGATAAACACTTGAAATAGAAGAACATATAAAGTAAGAACGAATTAGATTCATCAATAAGAACAGTAACCTGGATTATCCATTTGAAGTAGATAGAAACACACAAACCCTAAAAAAACATAAACAAATTGTCATCAGAGCAATGTATTCACACAAAAATCCGCACCTGTTGTCCCAAATCATAAAATTAACATCTCGAAATGATCAGATTTAACAAATTGTCACCAATATTAAACAAATTGACATATTTTGCAAGTTTAACAAATTGTCACCAAACATGCTAGGGTTTGTTTTCCCAAATTCGAATCCAATCGAGTAGATGAAGTCTATTAAATCGATTTGCTTTTCTTCTGTTCACAAATTGTGTAGGTTCAAGGGAAACACACTATGTAATGGCCCATAATTATGATTTCCGGGTTACGTTTCAAGGGACAAAATCCCTTGTTCGGATCTTGCAATCCAGGTACGGGTCGAGGTTTCAAACTCATTTTAAGATTAGTAGAAAGAGGGATTTAAAACCCTAAAAACCTCGAAGGGTCGTTGGGTACCGTTAACTTGTCCTAAGACTATGTTGCGGAATCCATTTCAAATGAAAGTAAAGCGGAAGCAAAGTTAAAATACAAAGTGTCACGGCAAAGCCGGGTCAAAACCAAAACGTAAGCGAATGATTACCATTTATACCAAGTTAGAGAATTAGCTAGGTTCTTCAATTCGCCAAAAAGAAACCCCGTCATATAGACATCGAGCACTCAGAATCTGCAGAAAATACCTTTAAAAAAAAGAACGGGAAAAGGAGTCAGATCGAGCCACTCATGCGGGACCGGCAGTCCTCGCTGAGGCCACATAGTATGTGATATACCTAATAAAGATGCTCTAATGCAATACGAAAGTCAAACACACTAGCATGGTCCTAGTCATAATAATGTGTAAAAATACTGTAAAGGGCCCAAGACAATGCCAAGTGGCATATCCCTCTCCTACCTCCACCCCCTTCCGATAGGGCGGAGATTGGCCAGCTCGTGAATGCATTCCATCATAATCGGGCGGCACACATGCCTAACCTGCTCCACAATAAAGCCCGCAGGCATCTCATAATATAAGGAAGTTCATGACTCGATTGACTCAGGGTACCCGATGAGGCTGGGCTACCCTATGACCCTAGCAAAGACTCTAGGACTATCACAGATAATGGCCGTTCTGTTTCAAACGCATAAAGTAAGCAGATGCTCATTCAATTAGTGCAACCTAAACATGATACTACATGGCATGCTTTTATGCATATGCAACACCTAACATAAAATGCAACAACAGGCATGAATGTCCAACCTGAGTAAGCCCCCTAAGGAACTTACCTGAAGATGCAGAACAGCAAGATAGCACAAGCAAGGGCCCAATGCAAGTCCAAAGCAACCCAAAAGTAATACACACCTATCATTAAGCCATTTCCATAAGCTACAAGTCCATCATTCATACTCACACAAAACTCAAGTTCTCAACATGTTCGAAACCAACTGATAGTAAAACCATTTCCAAGACCCTTCCGATATGATCGAAATCAACCAAAACCATTTACTTCCAATCAACCCCATCGATAAAAGCATACCAACTATATTTTTCAAACTTCCTTCTCAAAACCAACATCATCAAACCAAGACAAAGAATCCCAACATTAAATATTTAAATCTTAAAACCAATACCTCAAAATCATATTATAGAATTAATTCCGGCATTTTGGTTTAAACACATCAATCCTTAAAGAATCATTTCCGGACGGCTTAAAACATTTTCTAAATAATTTAGCAACAATGTTTATCTAAAATAAACATTAAAATAAATCTATCTTTATATACCCCATTTTTATAAAGTATATTAAATAAATACATATTCCCAACAATATCACTTTTAAATAATTTTATAATATAATAATAATTTCCAGAGAATATTTTATCACAAAAACAGATAATATCGTAATAATAACGATCTAGAAAAATACAATTTATATGAACTATATACTGACATAACCACATTACATAAATAATACATACTCAACAAAATCTGAATTTAAAACACCCAAAAGCCCAATAACAGAAAGAAAGAAAGATCCATGCTCAAGCCCACAACCCGGAATGGAAAGGCCCAAAACCGAAAGTCCATACCCAAAATCCCTCTCAAGCCCAGATCCGACCCGGAAGAAGAAAAGAAAGAAGAAGAAACCCGTCCCAATCGTTCAGCCCGACCCGGAATCAAAGAAAGGCCCAACCCGGATCCCTCACAAAATCTGGAACCCGGATTCAAAATGATATAACCCGGAAGCCACCCGGATCCGGCCCAGCCCACAAAGAAAGGAAGGATAGGGTTATCCCCTTCCTTTGAACGAACGGAGTACAGACGCCAGAACGGGAAAGAAGCGGAGGAGGAAGGAGAAGGAAGGCTCGGCCTTCCGGCGGCGTCTCACCCTCGCTCACACTCGACACCCCCACTCTACCGCCCCTTTTCCGACACTTATGAGACACGAAAATCAACGAACAAGAGGGAAGAAGGGTCTCACCGAAGGCTCGAGATCTCGCCAGAGGGTGCTCGTCGGAGACGAATCGATCACCGGGTTTGCCTGAGAAGGAGGAAGGAACCTTAAAGGTCCACCTTTACTTGATTCAAGGGCGAAAGGAAGTAAAAGAGAAGAGGGCAGGCCTTCACTGCTCGAAATTGAGAAAGACAGAGGAATGCGGAGGGAGAGGAGGAGGAATAGGGCTCGGCGACGGTTCCTGGCGGCGCCGGCCGCTACTAGTGGCTGCTGGCGGCTCCGGAAGGCGTCGAGTTGAGGCGGAAATGGTGGTGCTGTCAATGCTCGTCGAGGAAGGAAGGGGAACGGGGGCTGTGGTGCTCGGCCTCTCGGGAAGAAGCAGGGACGGCTCGGGGTCGCGCTCAAGGGCTATCGGAGCTGCGCTCGGTGTCCGGGATCTCCGGCGTCTGCTGCTGGCGGCTCCGAGAGGGAGGTAAGTGCAGGCGTGGTGGTGGGGGCCGATCGAAGATGAGGAGCTGACGACGATGAACAAGAAGAAGGTTGTAATTGTCCTTGAAATGGGAAATAGGAACTGTGAAGAATGGACTCCTTTGATTTGTTGAAGTGGAATTGTGAGGAGGTGATCTTCAGCAATTACAGATGGGGGAGAGAGCTGCAGGTTGGTGTGGGTTTGTCTAGACTCAAATGTAACGAAGAGAGAGAGAGGGTCAAGCTGAAGCAGTTGTTTGGCATTATACCAAAAAAAAATGTACATCTTGAGAACAAGGTGATAAGATTTTGCCACAATTATACAGCCTTGAGATAAGTTGGAATTAGATAAGAATTGGTGAAATAAGACAAAATCGTGGTCCCGAAGGTAAAGTTTGAATACCCGGAATAAAATATCTTGAAACCCGTTCGCTCGGACCAAAATCCGACTCTATTAAAATAACGCTTCAAAATTATGAAGATATCGACATCCCAAAGTTTATTTCAAATCTCGAGGCAAGACGATAGAATTGTCCTTCACAGTTAAAAATTGGGCCGGAATTCGCTTTAAGAGTTTCAATTTCGATTTAGTAATTTAAAGACGAGTTTTCCTTAAAATATCTGAATTAATTTTTTATTTATTTTATTTTATTTGTTGAAATTTATTATTTAAAAATCCGGGCCTTTGCACACTAAAAACTCACATCTAGAGCATAAGCAAGTGCAATCGAATTTAGGGCTAAACAATGAAATTCCTCAAATTGAAAGGGGAAGGGAACCGAAAGGAGTGGGGAAGAGATTTAGAAGGACGAGAAGCAACAAAAGAATGGAGATTACTTGACCTGGACGAAGGTTGAGCGAACGCCGGCGACCACCAGAAGAAGCGAAGGAGAGAGACACGAGTGAAGGAGAGAGACGCGAAGCGAAGGAGAGAGACGCGATGATGGAGACTGAAGAGGGTTGGAATAAAAGGGGTTAATTATACCAAGGGTAGAGTTGGTATTACTTAAAATTTGTGGACATTTACTTAATATCCGTTTAAATATGGACGTTTACTTAATTAACTTTTCTAAATGGATATTTGAGCAAATTTTTCCATAATTAATCGGGTTAGGGGGCATTTTGAATTGATTCAAAATGAATTTTTCTTGATTTCGGGTCGACCCAACGAGTCAAACTTCGAACTATTTTAAATTATTAAAATTAAATCATGGTATTAACATGTCAAATTTAACTAAATAATAATATTATAATTAAATTAATAAATATTATAATAATAATAATATTATAATATAATATATATTCATACAAATAATTGCATCAAACATATTATTTATATATATATATATATAGATAAATGTTCAAATGAAAAAGGGGCTTAAAGTGAAAAATTATCTTAAAGTGAAAATGAGCTTAATGTGTGATTTTGGGGCGCGGGGTGATTAAAATAAAAAGGTCCAATCTCGTTCGTCCTCTCCCTCCCGTTCATCGTCTCCTTCCCCTTCCCAAGCCAGGTCTTCCATTCAGTTCTCCTCGCTTCATCGCTTCAACTGCTCGCCAATCTCCGCCCTTATCAAAATCATGCCAGTCCTTGCGAGCTCCTCGCTTCCGATTCTATTTCCCCGATTCCTTGCCCCACATACTTCAAGCCCCTCCCCGGCCGATGCGGTTCTTATTCTTCGATGATTTATCCTCGGCGAGCAGGTCAGCGGCGATGGGGAGGTGTCCGACGATGGGGAGGTGTCCGACACTGTTGCTTGTGGGGAATTTCTCGTCAATCGATGCTTTCTCCTCGCTCTAGAGGTAAACCGTAAGCCCTAGGTCTGAACAATTTCATGTTTATGGATTTTATGATGTTTTGTTAAATTGCAAATTTATTGTAGTTTTGAGCTTGAATTGATCGATCAAGTAGTGGATTGATTTAGCTTGTTCGGATTGAAGCTATTCAATTTCGTTTGGTCTTGTTCTTCCATTGCATCCATTAGGTTGGAATGTTGGATAATGTACTTTTACCCTTGCGTAAATCAGTGTATTCATGGCTTGCAGCTGCAATACTGTGACGTTTCTTTTGATTCCTTTATTGCTAGGTCCATTTGTCCTCCTAAAGTTGCAGCCAATCTAGATTATGATTCTTTCTTTTGCTGCCTTGAAATTGTCTTGAAGGTCTTGCATTCATGCTCAAATGCTGAAAGAATCATGATGTTGTCTACTTCTTTTTAATGCTATGGTTGTGTCTGATAGCAGCTAGGCAAGGCCCGGAATGTGATCAAGATGTTTGCTGAAATTGTTCATGATGTTGGCGGCGACGAATGGGCTGGGTTTGGTGGCTTTTTCATTGGCTGTTCAGTGTTCACCACGGTTGCTGCGTGGTTGCTGGAGGATTTCCTCCCCGGCTCTCACTGGATTCGGTACCTATTGACTCCTGGGTTTCCTCCTTCCTTTGTTTCCTTTGTCTCGATTTTGAGCAGTGAAAACTTGCACTGAGTTTGAAGAAGGAACATAATAGAAAATCACAAATTGTTATAATTAACTTTCAATTGTCCGAGTTTCTCCTAGCTGGATGTAAAATTTTCTAGAATCGGGATGATCAGTCAATTTTCAGACAACAGCAGATCTAAATTGTCAAATTCATTGATACCAGCATGTTTAAAAGGAAAAAGCAAACAACTTTTAATGGTCTAATTGAATATAGAGGGATTCACTAAACAAATATAACATCCCAGTACTTGTTTCTCTTTTCATCTACAACTAGAAGATATCGGATGGTTTAAGATTGATACTGCTTTTGATTTCTATCTGGTGGTGATTAATTTTCTGTGTTGATGTGAATTAAGAAAATGGAGAGTGATAAGTTAGAGAAAATTAAAGAAAAGGCGGAGACGATGAAGGAGACGAAGAAGGTTGAAACGGAGAATGAAACCACTGAGCAGGTAAAATGACCTGGATTTGTGTGTTTATTAGCAGATCAATTGAGCTCTTTGGCTGTTTGGGAAGTTTTCATGTAAAGCTTGGATTCTTGTTTCGGCTTGATTTGAATTACATATTTTTTAGGTTGAACAATAAATACACATCACTAGCACTATCTAGCCCTTCTTATCTGTGACTCTGAAACAGAACTTGAACCATAAAGAGAACTATGATATCTTCTGTCAGTAGACATGTCAATTTCGTATTTATTGCACAAATCATCAGGGGAATGACCTGGATTTGTGTCTTTATTAGCATATGTTCTTTTCACCCAAATTGTCTAGGTTTCTTTCTTCTTTCTCATTCATTGTCTTCTTTCTTATTACATAAGTTGTGACCTTAATCAAAGCTGAAAGTAAAATCACTGAGATAAGTGCCACTGAGCTACAAAAGTCAGGGCTGCATTAGCAGAACATGTATCAACAGAACTTGCAACTCGCTCAAGCAAACAACCAACTGTTAGCGGTCTGATATCTTAACTCGCTCTCATATTTCTTCAGCTCTTGCTATTTTTTTTCTATTTATTATTTTCCATTTCTACTTTGTTGATCCTGGTTTCATTTTCTCTCATTCTTCAGAAACTGAATTCTGGTAAAGATAAGGCAAGTATCACTAGATTGAAAACTTGTTGGATTTGAGTGTTTATTTTGTGTTGGTATACTTAGTCTTATGCAGCTAAAGGCATTGAATCATGAGATTGGATGTATGAAAGGCCTACTCAATGCGAAAACTTTGGCATTAAAGGTGCACTCCATTTTATGCATTGGCTAGAAATTAAGGCTAGGGCTCTTGTGTGCTGGCAAGTTCAGATTTGTGGTGGCAAACCTCAACCCATTATTTTCCCCCACCTTTACTCCTTTAGTTCTCATAATTAAAATGTTACAGATTGCCCAATTGTATTCTAGAAACCAAGTTTAATATTTGGCTTCTGCTACTTATTTACTTCAAATTGCACAATTGTTATCTAAAATTGCACTAATGTATCTTATTTTTGCACTTAATATAGTTCAGATTGCACAATTGTATTCTAAAATTGCATTAATATGCATGATGTGCCATTAAAAGCCTATTAGCTCAAAATGGGAGAGCGATGTGCTATGCACAAAGACGCGGGTTCAAATCCCGCATAGGCTATTTATGGGTGTCTTATTTTTATTTCCATTCATAAATAAAATTATAAAGTGCAAGAATAAAATAATAAAGTGCATAAATACGATGTTAAAGTGCAAGAATAAGATGATGAAGTGCATAAATAAGATGTTAAAGTGCAAGAATAAGATGATGAAGTGCATAAATAAGATGTTAAAGTGCAAGAATAAGATGATGAAGTGCATAAATAAGATGTTAAAGTGCAAGAATAAGATGATGAAGTGCATAAATAAGATGTTAAAGTGCAAGAATAAGATGATGAAGTGCATAAATAAGATGTTAAAGTGCAAGAATAAGATGATGAAGTGCATAAATAAGATGTTAAAGTGCATGAAAATTATGCACTTTAGCCTATGCGGGAATCGAACCCACATCTTTGCACATAAGCAATTGCTCTTCCATTGAGCTAATAGGCTTTTAAAGCTTGATAAGAGCTGTGCTTTTAATATTGCACTCTTTGGTTTTATATTTGCACTTTTTTTAAACTGAAATTGCACATTTAAGTTCTACAATTAACATAGACTTGAGCATTTTCAAATTACAACATCAACGCAGTCACATATGCCAATAGAATTTCAGGCTTTGAAATTCAGCTGAAATTGCACTATTTCAAACTGAAATTGCTCTTTTTCCAAATGAAATTGCACTTTTCAAACACATTTAAATCAGAACTAATACATTCATTCAGGAAACAATGAAAGCAGAAGCTTTGACAGACCAAAATCAACTTAGAATTCAGATTGTTTTATGAATGAGCGAGTATTCAAAGTTGACAGTAGAAGCTTAATATACCCAAGTGTCCTAACTCTTTGGTGACTCTTAACAAAACGTGCAAAATAAAGGCACATTAGGTAAATGCTTCAACCTTAACTTGAAGCAAAGAACCAACTGGAGCAACATATACCATAGCTAGAAAACAGTCAAGTGCAATAGATACCAACTGCAACAAGCACTAATCAAATGAAACACCTTGAGCAGAAGCTTAATATACCAAAGTGGCTGGACCATTTACCCTGATCAGTTGAAAGCATCTTTGAAATTTCTTCTAACTGCTCTAGGCTTATCTTATCATCTCTGGAAGTCAATACCAAAGATATATTGTCTGCTGTATTAGCAACAGTTAAACAAGGAAGAGAAGAGGACATAATTCGGGAAGGCAGGGAAACACATCCAGACCTTTCGAAGGAGACCCAACTGATCCCGAAGCTTGTAATACTTTAGTTCTGGTCCGGAATCAGGAGGAGGTAAGCCTATTATCACCTGTCATATTGACATTAACAAACCAAAATAAGGACAATATTTACAAATTGAATAAGAGGGAAGAAGGGAAATCTTTGGATGAATATATGCACCAACACTTGTTCTTTATTCTCTTATGAGATCACGTGTCCATTAAAACACCAAAGCTTCAGCTAATAGAAAGTAGGAAATAGCTTCAGACAATATTAACATAAAAAACCTCCTTCATGAATGGTATCGAGTGTCAAAATTAGAGAGAAAACTACAATCAACCAAACCTGAAAAACTGGGACACCAGAAAATGAGCCTTTATAACCTGCTCTCTGCATCTCCTGAGCAACAGAAACATAAAATGCAGTCAGGTGGAAGCCCGGAGCAATATAGGCCAGCATGTAGTAGGATTCACTGGACTTAAATATGTTAGGACTAAAAAATGGTTTTAGCCTAACAACAACAATTCACTGGAATTGAGATCAAACAGCAGAGGTAAGCCTCTTGCATTAAAAAACTTCAATCACAGCCCTGGACAAAGGCAGATACGCCTCTCACAAAACAAGCAAGTAAATTCTCTGGATGCCTAAAGCATGGTTGAGACCCTCTTATTTATGCTACCCTCCTAGTACTTAAGTCACTGTCAGTTACATTAGAAAATCCCCATCGCAGACCTGGTGGCTTCACTTGCTAGCACCTGGATCACGTCTCCAGCCAATTCCAGAAGCTTCACCAGAGAATACTAAGCAGTCTCTTTCAGAGAAATCATCAAATAATCTCCCGTAACTACTAAGCAGTCTATATAATGCTAGTCCAACAAAGATGTTAGACCAACATCAACAGCTTAAGAGAAAATCTTCTTTTAATATCTAGGCTCAAAGGAACTAATGCTAACAATTGAAGCTTCAATAAGCACAAAAACAAACGGACCTCTTTTCAGTTTCTCCAACAACTAAAATGTCTAAGATGTGCTTGAATGATTCGTAGCATTCAATCACACCACATTATATACAGTTATCTGCACAAATGCATTTCCAAAGAGCAGAATCTTTCTTTTGGAACTGAACTGTCATATCCAATTCTAAATGGAAAAAATTCAGCCCTAATCTCGCAAATTCAGTCCATCAGTCCCAAAATTCCAAATGGCAATTTCAGATTTCTTTCAGTAACAAGTAAAAGTCTTAAGAATGCATTGAATTCACACAAGCATGAAACAATGAAGAATATTAGATGAAGAAATTAAGAATGAGAAATTCACCATAAACCAACCTTGAATATGGTGATTATCCAATTTGCTTCTATGCTTCTTAAACTATGGATTTGTGTACGAATTAGGGGCAACTAGAACACCGAAAAAAAAACCTAACACTCAATTTTGTACTAAATTGAGGAGCTAAATTGTAATTCAATCACTAAAACTTATGAATTGGGAGAAATTTTGATTAATTAATCACAATTTCAACCTTACCGAGTTGGATGAATGGCCATGGAAGAGTTCGCCGACTCAATTGAACCTCCGAGAAGGCCGAATCGAAGGCGAGAGGAGAAAGAATCTCTTCATCGATGTTGTTCAGTCCTTTGCTTCATCATCCGCTCTACAGTCCCAGCGTACGGAAGAGGACGTCCTGGCAGAAGAGAGTGGAGCTGGAGTCTAGGTCGCCGGCGCGGATGAGAGACGGCCTGGCAGGAGAGCGTGTTAGGGCGGCGAGAGGAGGGAGAGGAAGAACTGATCGAAGAATGGTTTTTTTTTGGGGCCGGTCCGCTTGTTTTCTTTTTTTCTCTTTTTTTCCGGTTCACACCGGTTCAGTTGTTTTTAAAAAAAAAAAACCGGGACGCGCGTGTTTTAGACCTCATTTTCACTTTAAGCTAATTTTTCATCTTAAGCCCCTTTTTCACTTTAACCTCACCCTATATATATATATATATAGTATGGATCTTTTGTTCACAACTCTTACGGTGTACCTTGTACACAAATGTGGACCATTGATTTGATTGGAATGGATGGGTGAGATAAAAAGGGATTTTTCTTTTTTTTTAATTAAAAACAAGTGGGACCCGCCCACTTTATAGAGTAACCGGCCTCACTCTCCAATAACGTGGCGCGTGATCTGTACGGGAAGGGGTGATTTTGTGTGGTGATATGGGTCCCGCAACCGAATTCTATCTACACAGTATATCAAAATCTTTTTGCTAAAATTGCAAATTTAGGGATTTTTTATTATTTAAATACATAGCTCATATCCAAATGTTTTTGATTTTCTTTTTAAAAAAAAGCGTGTAATTGATTAAAAAAAATGGGGGGAAATTGGTTAGTAAGTACCGGTTTGTGGATTTTTTTTAAAAAAAAAATGGTTAGTGAATCCAAAAAATCAATAATGGTACATATCTCCTCAAATAATTGTAAATCAATTTTTTTTGTTACAAAGATTTGGCAATTCTAAATAATGTTATAAAGATTATTTGACCATTTTTTTTGTTATTACCTATCTAAATCAATTTGACAATTCCACCGAATAATGTTTTGCATTCCACTGAATAATGTTATGTTATCTTTTTTCATTCAGTTTATATAAAAAAATTATCAATTCCAATGAATATTTTATCACATCCTACCGAATAATGTTTTATTTTTTCCCATTAATTTCAGATAAAAGAAACTCAAAATCCTCAAATAATTCTTACGATTCATACTAATAATTTTTCGAATTTCAACGAATAATGCTTCACATTTCGTCGAATAATATTTAGTTGTGTAATTATACTCATACCGACGAATAATGAATCAAATTTCACTGAATAATTACATAACAGTTGTGAATACGTAAAATTTTAAAATTATTCGGTTGAATCGATCGATTTAATTCGTAGATTGAATGATAATTGAGAGATTATTCAAGAGAATTCTTATTTTTATGAGATATACAGAAGCGATGAATAATTTTATCATTAAATATTTAGAATTATTCGGTTGAATCGGTCGATTTAATGCGTATATTGAACGGTAATTGGTGGATTATTCCGTCAAATTCTGATTTTTACGTGTATGGTAGAGAATGATGAATAATAACCACACAGTACACACCGTGCTAAAAAAAATTAAAAACTCCACACCTAGTCACCTAATGCAATTGATTCCCCTTTGTTATCGGTGAAGCCCGTGACTCTGGTAGTCTGGTAGGCGTAGGCCGGTGAAGCCCGTGACTCTGGTAGTCTGGTAGGCGTAGGCGGAGGCGGCGCCGGCGCCGGCCACCTGTGCCCATCTCATCTTCTGGGTATGGCGAAGGGGAAGAGAAATTAAAGCCGGGGAAGGAGCTTCACACAAATTTGTCTCAATCGGGAGGGAGAAGGGTTCTTCAAACAGATCTGGATCGGCGACGGTGGTCTGGACCTCGGCTCATTGCCCGGAGATCCAGGGTCCGCCACCGGTAGTTTGGACCTCAGTTTACTGCCCTAAATCCGAACGCAAGTACTGTTGTGGAAGAGAAGAAAGGCTCAAAACTTTGGAGCAAAGAAGCAGAGCGAACAGGCCGGTGTGGATGTGCGAGGGTCGCCTCTGCCCTTCTCTGTTTCTCTTCGCCGTTGGTACGGTTCCGCCTAGAAGAATTGGATGCCAGACCCAAATCGCAGCCAGACCACCGACTTGACTCATGCCGTGGGCGGAATCGACCACCCAGTTCGTGTCGACTCTTTGCGCCGCCGATTAGCCTTTGCTCTTCTTCGATTTGAGTCGCCACCGGTTTCGCCATGGTTGCCTTGTGGGGATGGTGAAGAAGAATGCATGTTGTATTAGGGTTTTAATTGCATAAGAGTATACGCGCCTCACGCTTAAAATGGTGGATGAAAGGTTCAATTTTGATTTTCTTTTATTTTAGAAACCCGGACACGTGGCGGATCGTAGTCCATCCATTACTCTACGATTAATGGCCCAGATTTGTGTACAAGGTACACTCTAAGGGTTGTGAACACCAGAACCACACCCTATATATATATATATATATATATATATATATATATATATATAGTGTGGTTCCAGAGTGCACACCCCTTAAGATATACCTTGTGCACAAATCCGGATCGTTGATTTAAAGAAATGGATGGCTGTGATTAAAAGGAATTTTTTAAATTGTAATTGAAGTTCACGTGGGCCCCGTGAATCAAAATCAGTCATCCCCACATTTCTGCGCGTGTACTTCCATCACCCATTCTTTCTTTCGTTTTTTTTGGTGGACGGTGGACCCCACCACCATTTTTTTTATTAGTATTTTTTTGACATATTATAACTTTCCATGATAATTTTTTTTCCAGTAGTATTTTTTTGAGGGATTTTGTTCAAATGGACCTTTAAGCATATTTGGTTAGCTAGATAGGCCCATTAATTGTTTTTTTTAGTATGCTTAGCCCATTAATTGTTTTTTTAGCTTGCTTAGCCCTCTTAAACGGTCAATGGTCAACCGTTGACCGGTCAACCCATTTTGATGCCAACTTTTTTTTTTTTTTTTTGATGCCAACTTTTTTTTTTTTTTTTTAGTTATGCCATATTTTACCGTTTTGATGCCAACATTTTTGTGGTGACAATTTTATATAATTGATGGCATAAGAGCTTAAAACGTGGAATCAAAATATTGTCACCTTATTGTCACTTTTCTAATGAAATGATTGGATGACTTTTTTTTAATGCCACTTTTTTAAAACATTGATCACATTTTTTGTATTGTCATATTTTACCGTTTTGATGCCAAAATTTTATTACATTTTATTTTCACTCTGATGCCACTTTTCTAATTAAATTATTGGATGACACTTTTTTAAAACTTTGATGACATTTTTTGTTTACTCTAATGTCACGTTGACCATTGATGCCATTTTGAAAAATTTGTATCACATTAAAGAAAAAAATGTCATCAAAAAATACTACTTTGAAAAAATATCATCAAAAATATGGCATCACGGTAAAAAAAAATATTATCAAAAAATTGACATAAAAAAGTGGCATCAAAGTGAAAATAAAATATAGTAAAATTTTGGCATCAAAACGGTAAAATATGGCATCACTAAAAAAAAAGTTGGCATCAAAAAAAAAAAAAAGTTGGCATCAAAATGAGTTGGTCAACGTTGACCGGTCAACGGACAACCATTGACCAACCCACCCAATTGGGAAAGGGCTAGGGCAAAACTAATTAAATTGATTTATGTGCTAGGTGACTAATTGAATATTCAAAAAAGGCCCTCTACCAAAATCACCCTATTTTTTTTGGTTAGTGGGGATTAGGACAAAACTAATTTTATTTATTTTAAAATTTTGGAAATTCCACCGAATAATATTTCACATGATATCGAATAATTTTAAGTTATTTATTTTCATACAATTCAAATTAAAATTTACCAATTTTATTGAATAATTTGTCACATGTTACCGAATAATATTTTTTCTATGTCTTTTTTCATCAATTTGAGATAAAAAAAACCCCAAATCTCTAAATAATACTTCATATTTCACCGAATAATGTTTCACATTTCAACGAATAATGAATGTTTTTTTTTATATTGTTTGTCAAACCGAAGACTCCATTACTAATGAATAATGAATCAAATTTCACCGAATAATTAACCAACTCGTTACCACTATTAATTGAAATTTGACACATTCATCTGAATAATTGACGAATAATCATTCAAATTATACTTTTCAAAAACCCTACACTAAATTCGATACAATAATTCGTCATTTTTCCGAATAATGCGGAAATCACAGGCTAATTAAGCAATAAATTTGAACTCTAACCTAATTTGATCAATACCCTAACACAAACCCAAACTCCATTTACCGACGAATAATTAATCAGATTTCATCAAATAATTGACCAACTCATTAACATCCGTCACCAAAATTCGACAAATTCGTTTGAACAATTGACCAATAATTAATCAAATTACGTATTTCAAAATCTAAATACTAAATTCGACTAAAAATCAACACATTTTTCCGCCCGAGCCAAGAACAGAACAAATCTCACCCAATTGATATACAATATTAAATTAACAAACCAAGAACAAATCTCACCCAACTGTTGATCGAATAATTAACAAGTGCAATTGATTAAAATCAGTAATCCAACAAATCTTAACAAATTATCAATTGGCTTCCGTCAACGACGAATCCGGGGAGTCACCGAGCTTGAAGTCCGTCCATCGGAGGCATCACGCCGCTACCGGTTGCCGCCGATAGCTTCTCAAAATCACCACTGTCGGATTTCGCCGCCGCCGCCGGCCTTCCCAGCTAAGCCGCCTTCCTCTTCGCCCTCGATGTCCGTGTAGGCTCGCACTCGCCGCCGCCGCCGGATGCAGTTGAAATGCTCACAACAGCGCTCTCCTGGGACTCGTCGTTGCCGGAAGCCAGTTGCAGCCACCGGACATCACCAACCACAATCGCCATCTTCCTCGCCCGCCTTCGTCGGATCCGAGCCCTTCGCCTTCGCTTTGCCTTCTGAGTCTAAACGAGGAAGCAGATGAGGAATGAAGGGATTTATTTCCCAGATTCCACCCGCTCCATGGTGAAAATGGGATTAGTTTTTATTTTTTTTAAAAAAACTGCCCATGCCACATGACATTATCCCGTCCCTCCGTTTCATATAAATTAATGGTCCAGATTTGTGTACAAGGTACACCCTAAGGGGTGTGCACAAATTACCCATTCTCTCTCTCTCTCTATATATATCGTCTTTGTGTTGGGTCTATATTGTGTATGTGTGATATCTACATGACGCTGATTCTTTGAGGGTCCACCTTCACCCAATGAATCGTTGATACTCTAAAGTTTTTGGGTCATTTGGGTTAGACCAATTTCAAGACCTGAGTCTAAAGTAATGGGTTCAAACTTTAAATACAAAAATTTTCTAACGTTTGTATCAGATTTGATTTTTAAAGTCGGGTTGTCAAATTTGCAAGTATTTTCGAAGTAGATACAATAATAATAATTTCTGTTGCAATATGACCGAGCACATGTGTTTTATGCATTCAAATGCACGGATCCCAAATCCGTTTGAACCACAATCTGATATGTATCTAACATTAAATGTCTTTGACATTAAAAAAGCTATGAACATATCCTAAATTCGCTTATGCAATTTGGAGGAAAAAAAGAGATAAGAACGGATCCAAGATCCATTCATGTTAAAATTTAAAAAATAGAAAATAAAGTTGGTTTGCAGCTTAGGTTGCTGGAAGTTCGGAGGCTGGGGATTCGAAGAATCGCGGTGGAAGGAGGTTGTCTAGCGCTCGTGTATGCGATCAACGATGCTTGGACGACTCCATATGAGATCAAGATTCTTATTTCGGATACTTTTCAGTTGCTTGGCTTGTTCGAGATGACCTAATAAAGCGACGGATCGACTCACTCATTTAACTTTGGAATCGGACTCGTCCTCCTGGACATCTAATCTAAAGTTTTCGACTCTCGTTACGCTCATTGATGGTAGGAGTGTAGGACCGACACACTCAAATCTTACCTGTATAAAAAGAAAAAAGAAAAAGAAGAATTACCAAAAATGGCGGTTAAACTGAGGAGCTCCCCCCCATGCCTTGTTTGTGCAGAGCTTTCTTTGATGGGATGGGATGTTTTACACTCCATCACTCTCTTAATCTGAGTTGGGACGCAAACCCTAAAAATTGCTCCTTTCTCCAAAACCCCCTTTCTACTTTTCCTCCTCTCTCAACCTACTCTCCAAAACCATCTTGCTGATTTGAGGGATTTCTGTTTTGAAGTCACTCTGTTGCTGTTTCTGTTTGCAATTACCCCGTGTTTTCTGTCGCCGTTGTACGATCAGGTGAGTTGATACTCTGAACAGTTTAGGATTTTTGCATCGTTAAGAGTTTTAGATTGGGAAATGGGATGGACCAAAGAGGAATGAAAGAAAGAGAAATGAGAAACATTTATTTGTATTTGTTGAATAAAATCTCTCCTATTATATAAATGAACTACAAATTGGCAGGAAATGAAACTAAAAAATGCAACTGTACAAAAACTGAAAGTATGCATCATATTATAAATTTGTAATTTATGCCTTCATCCTGGATCTTTATGTCCTACAGTTTTTCCGTGATGGAGATTCAAAGAAGCTTTGCCAAAAGGATGGTCGTACTGGAGGCACAATGTGGCCAGTTGAAGGAGGAGAAATTCAAGTTAAAGGAACAAGTGATGGAGCTGAAAGGCAGGGAGGAGGAGATGATTGAAAAGTACTTGAAAGTGAAGAACAAGTATGCGAAAGTTCAAGAGGAGTTCGGTTCAGAAAAGATGAAGTGGGGGGAGGAGGAGGAGATTCTTAGGGAGAATTGTAGGCGGGAGTGGGTTGTGAAGAGGAAGCTTGAGGTTGATCTTAAGGCAGCAAAACGGAAAATAACGAATGGTGGTGTTGAGATGACACAGAAACTGATGGCCATGGAAAAGCATTTTCAGAGTTTGTTAGAGGAACGTAATGGAAGAATTAATACGTTATTGGCGAAGAATGAAGCCTTGGATAGGCATAATAATAGGTTAGTGATTGATTTTGAGGCTCAGGTGGCCACGGAAGCCAAGAAGCAGGAAATGGTGACCGAGGAAAATATTTCAGAGCTCCTTCAGAAGATTGAAGTTTTAGAGAGGGAGAAGGGGGAGTTCGAGGCTGGAAGTAAGAGGAAGGGCGAGCTGATCGTCAAGCTTGAAGAAGAAGTTAGGGCGATCGAGGGAATGGAAAAGATTTTGAGGGAGAAATATGAGGAGAGAGGCAAACAAATATCAAGTTTATCAGGGGAGATTAAGGCTTTGGGGAGGCAGGACTCTGAGTTAGAGTCTGACCTCGAGCCTGCGATAACGAGAGCACCGGAGCTGGACAAAGCCCTTTTGGATCTTAAGAGCTTCTTGGAGGAGGAAAAGGGGAAGATTAAGGAGGAATGTGATTGCAGAATTGCTACCTTGTTGGCGAAGAATGAGGCCTTGAATAAGCATAACAATATGTTAGAGATGTCGTTTGAGGCCCGGATGGCAATGGAAGCAAAGAAGCAGGAAGCGGTGAATGAGGGGAAAATATTAGTTCTCCTTCAGAAGATTGAAGTTTTAAGGAGGGAGAAGGGGGAGTTCAAGGCTAATAATAAGAAGAAGGATGAGTTGATCATCAAACTCGAGGAAGAAGCTAAGGCAATCACAGGCATGGAAAAGATGTTGAGGGAGAAGTTTGAGGCACAAGTATCAAGTTTATCGGGGGAGATTGAGGCTTTGGCGAGGCGCAACTCTAAGTTAGAGTCCGAACTTGAGCTTGCAAGAATGAAAGCAACAGAGCTAGAGAAAGCCCTTTTGGAGATTAAGAGCTCCTGGGAGGAGGAAAAGAGGAAGATTAGGGTGGACAGTAATTGCAGAACTGCTACCTTGTTGGTAGAGAATGAGGCATTAGCTAAGCGTAACAGTATGTTAGAGATGGAGTTTGAGGCCCGAATGACAGTTGAAGCAAAGAAACAGGAAGCGTTGATTGAGGAGAAACTTTTAGAGCTCCTTCAGAAGACAGTTTTTGAGAGGGAAAAGGGGGAGTTGGAGGCTGAATTTCATAAGATGAAAGATGATAAAAGCCATGAAACTGAGGGGAATTCCGATGTAAACAAAGCATTCGAGTCTGCAAAGAATATAGTAGAGAACGAAATGAAGAAGATAAGTGAGCTTGTAAAGAGTGTTGGCGTTTTAGAGAGGGAAAAGGAAGCTGAAAAGAGGGCTATGGAGGACGAGGGTAAGAAAAAGGTTTCGGAGCTGACTCTTAGAATTGAAGACTTGGAGAAGCAGAAGATGGAAAATGAGGCCAAGTTTTGCTCGGAAAACAGGGATAGGAGTGAGGAGGCCAAGAGGATTTTGAATGAGAAGATGACTCTTGAAGCTGAGATGCGGATATTGGAGGCTGAGACCGAGAAGAAGGCTTTGGAGCTGGTTCAAAGGAATGAAAGGATTGAGGTCTTGGTGAGGGAGAGGAGGGGACTGGAGACTGAGGTTTGTCGAGAAAAGAGGGAAAGGAGTGAGGAGATCAAGAAGGTCTTGAGTGAGAAGAATATTTTGGAGAGGGATAAACAGAAACTTGAGGTGGAAACTAGGGAGAAAGATGAAAGGATCAAGGTATTAGAGCAGGAAAAAGAACGATTGGCAGGTGAAAAAAAGGAGATCGAGGCGAATTGGGGTGCTGTAAAGTTTCAGGATGATGCGGAGTTACTACAACGAGTTCATCTTGCAAGAAATTTTGGCATCTCAAGCACTCTTACTGCAGAGAATGCAGGTATAAATATGATTCTTCATTATTATTTTTCCAATGCAGATTCTTCCTTCATTTTCCCTGTTATAAGTTATTTGCTTGTATTTTTTTAAGTGTAATGTTTAAGCATTCCTGTGTGAATTTGATTGAAACTATTTGGCTTGCTATGCTTTTTGCTCTCAGTGGCATAGAGCAAAGCCACTGGAGAAGCTTCAACTTCGGATCTCTCTTTCATAATCTATAGTAAGATTAGTAACCGAATGTGAAATACTCCTTGCTAACTGGAACTGATGTGCGTAAGATTTTCCTTCGGCATTGAATAGAAACTGATCCATTCTACAAAATGGATACTTACCTCTATGAGCATAGCTTATGCATCTCTATTAATTAATATTTTAGAGGGACTTGTAATTTTTTTCTGCTCTTTCAATAGAATTTTGGTGCTATTGCATTTCTTCTTTTGCAGTAAAATTCGGTAATTTGGCCCTTTGAATTAAACACAAAAGGAAGCCTAAGTCATGATCTTATTCAAGATAATTTTTTCCTAAATCCGTTGATGTGTCTGTCACCAAGCCATATTTTAGTTCAGTTGGCTGTTCTCAATTGAAAGAGCTGTTAGACTTGGATATACAAAAGCGAAATGTAGAACAGCTTGGATGTTTTGAAGCGATCCAGAATCAAGGTTACTGTGCTAAATGGATTGAAAATATTTGGCTTGCTGTGCTTTTCTCTCTCAATGGCATTGAGCAAAGCACTAGACAAGCTTCAATTTCAACTTCAGCCTCTGTTTACAAACACATTTTTGCAATTTCTGTAAAGTGTAAACTACTAAATTCTCTCAACTTTATTTTTTTGAATTTATCTTGAATGAAGGACCAGAATTGATTGGACGTGAAAAACAAAGTCAATGGCATTTGTTCAATTTCATAAAAATTGCAGTACAAGGATGACAAATAACCATTAATGACATTAGGGTAGCTCTTTCAAATAGTATGATTAATCTAAAAAAGTTCCTATTTATGATAAGTGTCATTTTTAGAAATTGCCAACTTGGAAAGCAATGAAGCAGACCCAAGAAACTGGCCAAGAAGTTTACAAAGAGTATGCTTGCTACTTTATGCCTTCTATCTTGAATTTCCTAGCATAGTAGTTTGTTGAATGATTTTCCAATTGCGATTTAGTATGTTATTCATGTGATTGAAAGAAAAAGGTTTAGACTTTACCCATAATTTTTGGTTGCTATATTTTGCTCTCAGAAAGAAATGAAAGCTTCTGCTTTCTGCAACCTAACTTATGGGGTGGATGGGTGTATAGTTGATCTAATCCTCCCTCTCTTTTAATATCACTATTGTTGCTTGGATTATGACATTGGGAGACAGCAATACCATGGTGGCTCATAACTTAACCTGATTCAGTTTGATTATAGAACTGTGCATGTCTTCAGCTCTCTTTTGTCATAATCACTAGTATCAGTTCTCCTCTATGTGAAATACTCCTTGCTAACAGCAATATAGCATTGAGCAGAAACTGATCCGTTCCACAAAGTGGATTCATAGCTTTATGGACATAGCTTACCCTCATGCATTTTCCCATCAAACTAGATTTCCAGCTACTATCATAGCAAACATTAGTTGCCACGCTCAAAATACCGAACTTGCCTTTTCTTTATACTACTATTAGATTATCTTTTGTTTGATACAATATCTTATGGCTTCCTTTTGTCGAATAAAGCAAGGCTTGGAAATTCTTCCTTAAGCATTTGACATGCTTCTGCATTTGAAGTGTGAAGATTAACTAGTGGTACTTATATAGATTGTTGAACGTAAATAGCAAAGTTCTTATACAAATCTCTTTATGAATATCTTATATAGAACTGAAAAATCTGCTCTTTTTTAGTAGAATTTTGGTGCTATTGCACTTCTTCTTTGACAGTTGAAAAATTGGCGATTTGGCCCTCCCTTCCGATGAACACAAAGGAAAGCCTGAATCATAATGATGTTATGGAAGGAAGTTTTGTCCTAAATCTTACCCTTTTGTCTTGTAGGCCCCAAATCTGTTGATGTATCTTTCATGGAGCCAGATGTCAGTTTAGTTGGCGGCTCGCAGTCAAGAGAGCTGTTAGACTCAGAATTACAAAAGCGAAAGGTAGAAGGACTAGGATATTCTGTAGCGAATCAGGCTGGAACCAAACGGCACAAATTGGATGGCCTCGTGGAACATAAATTAACGTTTAAGAATCGCCAAGACATGTTTAATGCTTTCACCAACAACAATGAACTATGTATGAGGTCGGTTTGTGCCCTCTATAGGAAATACAAGTCTCTGGGTGACTGGAAGGATCGTTCAGCATCAACAAGTTGCAAAGGATTCATGCAACCTTATGAAATAAGGTATGACTACTCCTTATAAATGCTATTATTCGATAACAAGCACTCGAGGAAAAAGAAAAAAGTACCACTTTGGTTTGAAACAGAGGATTTATGGACCGAGTGTCTATGATACATTACATATGTTTTCAGGGGAATGGTTTTGGGCGAGCTCCTTACAAGCGGGGACCTAGAAGGCACGGTTAAGATGTCATTGGCTGAGTTCGAACAGGCAGATCCGAGTGGACTACAGGATTGTAGACAAATTGCATGGAACCATTACAAGGAGTTGTTTAAGATCTACAAGAACAAACTTGATCCACTCCTTAAACTGGGTGATGAAATGAACTGACCTTTTTCATCTTCTAGGTTGTTTTTCATAATATTCCAGACATTTCCTGACAGCTTATCTAGTGTTTTCAATGGTTGAAGCCTCACATCAATTGTATATATTGGGAGTAAGGAAAGAAATGGCAGTTAGACTGGATTATGTATTTAAAGTATAACCCAATTAATTAGCCATATATGTATATGTAAATTATTTATGTTTGAATTGTTCTCTTACTCTTGATACAAATGGGCATCAGCCATCAGGTATGTAGCTTTTGGTTGGAAATTGGGGTGAACAGCAGACCCTGGATTCCCATTGTATCATATTTGAAATCCCTGCCTTTTCTTATTCTTGTGATTGATTTTGAGAAAACTCATCCCTGCCTTTTCTTCATGAGCCCGTGAATTTCAATACAACAAGCTCAACGATCAGAAGAAGCTAAGCTGCAATCATTTGACTTAAGCTTGTTTTCACTTTTCAGTAATTCACAAGACAAGGACCAGATCTTGATGCATGCTTCAACTTCAGACTGAATTGGTTGACTCCCTTTCATTCATCAGAAACTTACCTAATCTGTCAGATGTCTCCCCAACTTGTCGACCAGCAATATTGCAAAAGGAGTCTGAGAAGAGAAGCCTCTATATTTGATCCGTGTTACATAATATTATTGGATAGGTTTATTATTTAAAGTATTAATTGACAGTATCTTTGTTTATTTATTTGTTATAGAGTATCCACGAGTAGGATAAATGCTTAGGCAGACACAAATCTTTAGTGGAAAATGATTTTCACCATTGACAGTATCTATCTTTGCTTATGAATATTTTCAGGTGTTCAGGTTCCAAGTGAATAATGGAATTCTAAATAAGAGCTGGATTGATGATCCATGTGACAGTGAGCTGATCTCATTAATCCCATTCTCCGAGACCTTGGCTGCTGCTGATGATGTTCGTCCCATAATTGGCAAGACCTTCGGTAACAAGGAATTAGAGCTCCTTGTCCTTTGTTTATTACCTATGTTAACACTTAGCCTTTCTTCCTCAGTTCTTGCAAAAATCAGACTTGCTTCTTTGTAGTTTTCTTTCTTATTATAGTTATCCTAGTTTGCAAAAATCAGACTTCCTAGTTTTCTTCATCAATTGTTTCTATCCTTCATCCACTTATTATGAGATTATATAATGAATGCCATATTTTTTTGTGTCGTTGTGATGAATCGTTTATGTTGCATCTTTATTCCTATCCCTGAACTGCTGCGGAATTCATGGAAGGAAAGAATCTTCTTATATTCTCCTCAAGGAATAATAATCTTATAAACTATTTGACGAAGAGATACAACAATAGCTAGTTTGGAAGTATCTATCCCTATTATTGAATTCCTAAACATGTTTGATGCTTTAATTAAAAAGTTCTTTGAAGTAGGACAGTTGTTTAGGGTATTTTCTTGTCATTTCTCTGTAAAAAATTTACTTGTATTTGATACTTGTAGCAGATTACTATCTCATCTCCCGTTTCCTGTTAAGTCGCTTTTAAATGCCTATTTAAAAGATGAAAATGCTCTTACTGATGGGATTTTAGCATAATGGGCAACATCTACATGGACTTCTAATGGTAATTTTAAACCAGTGGGTCTGTAGCATAATCATCTAGTAGAATAGAATATATAACGGAAAACATAGGTGGTTAAATAGAATATTGAAGTTGGTTTTGTGAAAGGAATCACTTATGGGATGGTTTTGGACAATGTAGTTAAAAAGGGGGAAAAAATGTGTTAACAATATTACTGGTGGGGCTGAAAAACATGTCTTAAATGAGCATTGATATGTTTCCCCAAATGAGGTAATCTTTTTCTTGTTCTTTTTTGCATGGATGACATGAAAATCTAAAGAATTTTCACTGATTGTTTCCATGAAAACCTAAAAGAAAGGGTCATTTACTAAAATCTCAGTCCTCGTGTAAGCTGGACAATGTCCAAATACCCCTCATGGTAGAACCTCGTTTAAGCTAATTGCCTCACGAGTATAGGCTGCCCTACGGTACCTTAAAATCCTGTAAATATTTCTAAAGTTTTTCAGTATATTTTAACCTTCAAAATCAAGTCTTGGTTTGAAGTGAATTTGCACAGTGCATGATTATTGATTACTTTTGCTAACAGTGGGAGTAAAACAACTTTGTTTTCTTTTTCCTGCTCATCTCACAATGCAAGACTAACATTTTGAGATCTTATTATATGGAGTCAAATTTTCAAATTTTCAGACTCTGCTTGGTTTGATCATAGTTGCAAATATGTAATATCCTAAAACTAAGATATTGTAATTTTAGCAAGTGCTGCTTCCGATTTAAGTTGTGGGAGGAAAATGGTAGTTCTGACCTATATGAATCAGTCACTTGCCTTAAGGGCCCGTTTGGTATTGATATCTAGACATCAGATATCGGATATCAGCCCCCGATATCTGATATCTAGTGTTTGGTATGGCTAGATATCGATATCACTTTAAAGTGATATCGATATCTAGTGTTTGGTATCACCCAGATATCAAGTGTTAAACTATGATCTTCGTAAAATTATGCTACATGCAGGCCTTATAAAGATCATAATTAAGTGGATGATTCTTATGGAAATCTTAATATTGCAAGTACCTATTTTTTTTGGCATTATTATTATATTTAGATGACTTATTATGGGTAACAACAGGTGCTTCTCCTTTTGTTATCTTTCGCATTGTTGCCGATTAAATTCCTTTGCTGTTGCTATATCTGCTCTGTGTTCCTAACTTGCCATTTTTTGTGATTTCATTCAGGGAAAATCACAGTATTCTCCTCAACTCTCCCCTAAGCTATAACATTAAGTAGACTCCTCGATCTAATCCATAGACAACATTTCCACTTGTCTAAAGCAAACTAGTGTAAAAGTCTCATGGAAGACACCCTCTTAATGATTAATCTGCAGGACTCTTGGTGCACTTGCCTATATTTGAGAATCAATTTTTAGAGCATAGATTAAACATTCAGATTTAAATACCTTAACCCTGAAATAGTAGGAGAAAAGAGAAAAGAAAACTCAATGCTCTATCTCTACTGACTTCGACAGAAAGTCTTTCTACAAGCATGAATGACTTGTAGTTTCCGGTCTAACAATGCAATCAACTAGAACAGTCTTAGGATGGTAACTTTTTTTTTTTTTTTGATTTTAAGGTTAAAATATATTGCAAATAAAGAGGAGATATTTACAAGATGTAGGTTTCTGGGGACCATTACATCAAAATGAGGTTTGAGCCCTCGGTATGCTAGCTACTCCGTCAAAAATTCTAAGAAGAGGCAATGCGGTGTTCTAGATATAAAATCCATGAGTGGGTCCTATCTCATCAACCCATGGCTATTAGAACTCGGACACACACCCTAGTAAGTATAGTGAGTGAGATCCCCTTCAGCTATGCCATCAAGGATCACCCACCATAACCCACTAGTACACCAATACTTCTCAGATCTGCCACCTAGTTCTAGTTTGTAATTGTATTCATAGAGTAGACATGTCAAAAGGTTGTAATTTGCATCCTGGTGGACTTGAGGATTTGATGTAGAGGAGTAGCTGCTAATGTGGATTGTGGAGGGCTTGCAGTATGAAGGACCTGTGATTGCGTGAAAACTAAGGGGTAAGCCATATAGCAGCCTGTACACATGAGTTTTCACAATTTGTATGGTTTCTGATGTGCTCCATGCTTTGTCTTTAAAGCATTTCCTGTTTCTTGCTGTCCATATGTAGTACACAGTTGCTGTTAGGGCTGCAGCTCTGCTTTTCCATCCTTTCCATTTGGCATCCTTTGTTGTCCTATCATAGCACCTGGTAGTGTTGTCATGCTTCTTCTTGCTCCTATCCAGCTCTTGATCTGTGTCCAAACAATCAGGGGCGGAGCTGGGGTGCTCGAGCACCCCCCTAGCCGGAAAAAAAATACAAATTTTTTTTTTACATATATTTAGTATATTTAAAGGTAATATAACATTTCTAAGTGATATTTGAAATAGAAGTACTATCTAGCTCAAATGGTAAAAGGGAAGGAAGAGAATTAAATAGTCGAATCTCAATCTCTTTATTTTTTATTTGTTTTATTATATCATTATTTAGGGATTTCTTTCTATATTTTTAGTTTCTCTAAATAATTTCAATGTGCTATCTATCTCAAATGGTAAAGGAGAAGAAAGGGAATTAAATGGTGTTGGTTTCAAATCTCAAGATCTTCACTTTTTTTTTTTTTTTTATCATATCATTATTTAGGGATTTCTTTAATTCTTTCTATATTTTTAGTTTCTCTAAACTATTTCAATTAAAAAAATGTCATGTTTAAATTTAATGTTTTCCTCCAATATTGTTTTAAAAGTAATTTTTCTTGATTTTTTTCCCTATATTTTTCCGTTTCTCTCAACTATTTAAATAAAAATATCATAAATAAATCACAATTTTAGTATTTTTTTCAATATTTTTGTAAAATTTTTCTTAATAGGTATAAAAAAATATTTTACAAAATTTTTTTGCACCCCCTGGATTTCATCCTGGCTCCGCCACTGCAAACAATGGCAGAGTAGGTACATGAGAAAAATAAATGCTGGTGAATTTCAATTGCAATATTACATAAGACAGTTTTGATTGATCTCCCTGTATGTTATCTTTGGTGGTCAGTCTCTTCCTTGCTGCTTGCCAGGTGATAAAGGAGTGCTTTGGAGTGGTGCTGAGTCCCAAATAGCCTCGCTCCAGGGAGTGGGATTAGCCTTTGATCTTATAGCTTCATATGCATCCTGTACACTGAAATTTCCTCCTTTGACCCAACTCTGTATGAGATGTCTGGACCTGTGGCGACTGTGTACTTCCAGCTAGGTTCCTGATCAAATCCCTCATTTGGAGAATCTTTTTGATTAATAGGGAGTTATTTACTTTGTGCACTGTCCATTGCCAAAGATTTCCTTGCTGCAGATATTGGTGGTGTATCCACCTTACCCATAGTGAGTCCTTTTCCTTCACAATGTCCCAGAGTATCCCTTGAATTTGTAAATAAAGAGCGGTCCCAGAGTATCCCACAAAAGAAAGCTTTACTTCATTCCTTTAGATTATCCTCCTTCACTCTTTGGTAGGCATACATCTTTCCATCTCACTCTGTGGGATTTCCATAAGAATGCTGCACAGTGCCTATTTGTGTCTTTAATCATAGCTTCTGGGGAGGGCACAATAGAGAGCCAAAAAGCCTCTATTCCTTGGAGCACAGATCAGATTAGTTCCACCTTTCATGCTGTGTGCATTTCATACATGGAAGGGAAATAAAATACATCTTACCAGAGGGTTTAATTAACAATGTAACCTTGTTCATGTAATCATGGAATTACATAACATGAAAGAATTGAACGCCCAAAAGTTTGAACAGAGATTATAAAAGGGATGAGCTAGTAAATACTGGTTCCTGATGAGATCTATGAACTGACCAATGCTGAAGACGTGTACAAATCTCTACAACTTTTTATTTGTTCTTACTGCACTTCATCTTCAGGGCTCTTCAGTGCTTTCAGCTTAAGATAACCATTGTCAGTACCAAAAATCCTGAAAAAATTAAGCAAGCTAGTGAAAAGCAATTATCATAATGTTCTCTGCCAAGTGAAGAATTAAAGTATAAACAAGCATTATTCATTAACGCTGACTCAGTGTTTCTTTTTTATATTTCACAAATGGCATTTCTAATGCCAATTTCTTGTTTCATCATTCATGCAGCCAGTAGGATTATGGAACATCGCGAAGCTTATTAACAGTGAGCAAATAGACTCTTCTGAGTTGATTATGATGAAAACTCTCAATGTTTGATATGTGATAATCTTATATGACATTCCTGTTTTGTGATCTTCGTTGCAATATGTTCATGTTTATTACATAATAGGATGCAGGAGCAATCGGGAAGCAGATAGAAGATGGAATAAGACTTATAGGACGTGGTGCTGAACAGATTCAATGGCGGAATGGCCCATTCATCTTGCGGTGATAATCTTTTTCTTGAGACCATCTTAATTCATTATTTGTTGGTTATATTTGGAAAAAAAGACATTCTTTGGAGTCAGGGTGCTTCATCCTTGCAAGGTATGACTAACCACAGGCATTATGTGCATCCTTGTTTGGCATGATAGCTGAAATTTTGTTCTTTCGGATGAAGATTGGAAATCCACTACCCTAACGAACCCCTAAACGTAGCTGATGGCACACCTTGAGTCCAGAAAATGTGACTCCTACCATACTAAAACTTTCAATGTGGTGTTACTATCCCCTTTGCATGTATTAGACAAATTTAATTAGCGCGATTCATCATTAGCATTTTATGAGTTTTAAATGATGAAGAAATTGCATAAATCAACTCATAGTCATATTCATATATGATTAATCTTTTAGTTTCTTTTTCTGCTGGTAATCATATTAAATTTTGTGTATCAAGTGCTCTGAACTTGACACAGTAAAGACACAATAAAATTCTTTGTGCTTCGAATTGGTTTCGGAATGATTTCCTTGATTGAAATTCAGGTATGCTTTTCATTGCTGCATTGTTACACATTAGATATGCATATTGTACAAGATATTAGACATGAACACATTTCATTTCATTTCATTTCAGTTAGCTCTAGGACAGCTGAGCTAAATTCAGGACGTTTCAGACTTCCAGGTATGTTTTTCATTGCTGAATTGTTGCTGAAAGTGCCCACTGCTGTTGCTGATTTAAGTTAGAAAATATGCCCACTGCAGTTGCTGAAACTGAAAGTGCCCACTGCTGTTGCTGTTTTCTTATTGCTGATTTTTTTTTCTTCATAGATTGTTTTATCTTGTAATATGCCCACCGCGTACGTGTTGCTGTTGTGTGCTGCCCAAGTGCCCGAATGCTATTGTTCATGTTATGTTTGTGTTGCTCATGTCATTGGGTTCGTGTGCTGCGTTCGTGTTGCTCTCTTTCGAACTTTGTCTATTTCGAAATTCATTGTTCATGTTCTGTTTCGAGTCGTATTTGAACTTTGTAATTTCGAGTTGTACTTCGAATATTGGTTTAATGTTTTAGATTACTCTGCAATTCAGTTATTCAGGTATGAGCAAACGTGTTATTCGAGCTCAAGCTCGAATAGCCGAGCATGAACACCCGACTACTCAAGCTCGTTTGTTTGTATATCAGCCCTAACGTCGATAGATGTGTCAAAGAAAGCTGGGTAATTCGATAGAAAACGAGCGCATATAGGCTCCACAAAATGAGTCGTTTGAGCTCCATAAAATTCTGATCGAGACGTTCTATAGCGAAATCGAGCCAAGATATTGATGTCGACTCAATATTTCGACCCGATATCTATATATTCCAACCCGGAATCACGGAAATTTCAAGGTTTTGGGTTGGTATTTTAACGTTCTGAGTCGAAATACGTCTAATTCGGAATGACGTAGCTAACTTTCGAGTCGATATTCGAGTCCCTTATGGGGTCGGAATGTACTGTTTGAGGATTCTAACCCGAAATCCTAAAGTTCCGACCCAGAATCTTTGGGGGATCTTTTCTTTTTCGATTTGGACGTGTGGTTTATCTTTTGGGATTTATCTATATTGTTTATTTTATGATAGCTAGCTTAAGCTTAGACCTTGCTTGTACCCAAGTAGGGCTGGTATATGAGCCGAGTAGTTCGACCTCGGCTCGGGCTTGACTTAATAAAAGTTCGGCTCGAACTCGTTCATTTTCTAAATAAGTCGAGTATGAGCACATATGCTCGTTTCAAAGCTCGTAACGCTTGAGTTTTGTGAAATTTCTAAAATTTCTTTTGAAGTTATTATGATTTTAGCAAAGAGGTCTGCTTAATACTCGGAGAAAAACTCGGCTCGATCTCATTTATTTCCTAAACGAGCCGAGTATGAGCACATTTTTAAGCTCGAGTCCAAATTTAGCCTTAACTCATTGTTAAACAAGCTCAAGTAATATTTGACTCATTCGGCTTGAATGACAACCCTATCCCCAAGAAATATCTAGCTAAGCTAACTCGTGTATAAATGTATAATGTTTCCACTTATAGTTAAATATACCTTAGATGAGTTTTATGATTTTATTTTAAACTAAGTTTATATATGTAGTTTTTTTTTATTGATTTAACAATAAAAACGTTAGTACACCACTTAAACGAGACAACCATCTAAATGAGAATTATCAAATGTTATGATGTTGGTCTAAAGTAAGATTTATCCAAATTTCATATCGTCTAATTTGATAACTAAGATTCAATAACTATAGTATATTTTGAATGGTTAATTGAAAATTATTATTGCTAAAGAATGAATTCCTAGATAAATGGAAAAGAAAAAATCCACTAAAATAGTTCTAACTTATATTTTTCATTATATCATCCTAGAAAGAATACTTACAAGTTACAAATCCATTCGATCATATAATATACATTCTAAAACAACTAAAAACTTAAATATTTTTTTAAATATATAAGTTTTAAAAAGGAATAAAAATTATAAAATAGAAAAATATACCACTACTAAGAAAATTAATGGAAAAAAGATGGAATACATTTAAAATTATTTATAACTATAACTTAATATTTAAAAGGTTAATAATAATAAAAAATTCAAGAATGTGTATTACTATAATCTGATCATTAAACTAAATAAAGGACAAAAATATACTATAAAATAAATAAAAGAATAACCTAAAATTTGGGAGGGAAATAAAAGAAAATGTTATTTTGGGAGGGAACTAAAGAAAATGAAAATTTTAGGAGGAAACCTCAACTTACATCTATATCTATCTATATATCTATATCTAATATAATACTGAAACAGATGTTGAAAGTGCCACCTGGCAGTCTCAGCTTAAAAGTAGATTATCTAACCAATAATAATTTATTGTTAATCCATTACTTAATTTTAATCTATATAATCTAATTAATTAATTCCTTACTTAAATTTCTTTTTTTTTTCGGTGAACTCCTAACTTAAATTTCTAATTGCGAGTTGCGACTATCGAAATTGTCTTACAAACAGTTTATTAAGTTTACGGTACAAATAACTTTGGTTCCTATTTAAAATTTTCTCCCTAATTCAAACTAAAAAAAATTACATATACCAATTTAAGGCACGACCCATCCATCTAAAGATTTCATCTATCTAGATGAAACCATTTCTCATTAATGATTAATCAATGACATATTGACTTTTAAGCAATCATCTATCCATCTAATTTCTAAATCTTTATACTCCAAACAAAATAAATAAAGATTAAATCTTATAAACTAATTAAAAAATAAAATTTAAACAAAACAAATATTTTAGACGGAACCTAATTTACAAAAAACACGAATATTTATTTGAATTTAATTTATAGTTCAAACGTTCAAGGATTTAAAGCTAATTCTTAATAATTTGCCTAATAAGTAAAATAGTTATTATTTATCTTAATCCATTTTTAAACAACTTTGATGAGTTTTGATTAGAAACTATTTTAAAAAAAATTATTTTCTATGTTTTGGTGCAAATATGAGTAAACTCTTGTATATCTACATCTTTGACTTTATTATGTCTCGCGGGTGATCTACTTTGCAAGTTGTAAACTCTATTTTCAGGTTTTTTATTTCGCTTTATTTACGACTATGGTGTTACCTTTATCTCTTTGGCCATATTGCATTCTTTTGCGATGCTTATTTAACTAATTTTATTAACTTTTTTTTGCATGTTAGAAGAAAGACTTGGGACTAATATTGCATCACAATCAAGAAGAAGAGGGTCAAATTTTTTTGCTAGAATTTGGATAATCTTCTTACATTTCTGTGACAAAAGTTTCAATAAATCTTGCTATGATATATGTACTGGAATCTAATTATTGTATATAATGTTAGTGGGGTTTTTTTTTGTACAAAATATCCAGGTAAATTATCCATACACCAATTGTCCACTACTTTTCTCCTTTGCTCTTCAGTGAATTCCGGATAAATGAGGTTGGAGTTGTTTTAGCCGAATCATTGGTTAAAATCTTATTTAAAAAATGTACCATGTGTTGATCATATCTACCATAATATATATGTTGATAGAAATTTCAAACCATCATGTTATATCTTTTAATAACCTCTACAATTACCATATATTTAGGTAATTCTCTTCAACCATCATTCTAAATTAGTTGACTGTATTTTTAGCTCTTTTTTTTTTGTCATTGATATATATTTAATTACACTCATTTATAATACATATATTCTTAGCTCTTGCCATTTGATTTTTTTATTTTCAATCAATGGAGGTTAATTTTTTTTAAAAAAAAATGGTGATTTTTATATTCTTAGCTCTTGCCATTTCATAATCATTTTTTAAAATTAATATGAAGAAATTTTAACCTTAATAATTGATCAATCTATAGTGTGTTCTCATCCTGATAGCTAGATAAGTCGAATTGATGAGACCCATAAACGTTTAAAGGATACGAGATGTTGAATGTGAGAAAGAAATAGGATGACCAAATGATAACTTGAGCAACAATCCCATAACAAGTGAAGTGTTATTTTTTGGGCACCATGCCTTTATAATTTTGAAATGCTTTGTTTCCATTAATATATTTATCTATTTTTTCTAATCTAACTTATTTATTACGAACAAAATTTAAATACAATATTATTTATAAAAATTGGATAAAATATTTTTAAAATAAAATATTTTTCTATGTGACCTTGCGGATGGGAGTTCTATGTATGTTGAACATTAAAAAAGGCTTATTTTTCTTACAATTTTAGATGGTTTATTAGGGTTAAATCTTACACAAATCACTTGCTAATTTTTTTTATTTTTTCCATTTTAAAATTATTAATCAACAAATATCAAATTAAGACTAAGGAATAATAAAATTATGATACTCGATCCATACCCCTACACCTTAAATAACAAATAATTAATATATAGTTTGAATATATGAAGATTTGACTTAAAATCAAGGATGTTTGTTTTAGAGGTATTGATAAGAGAGTACGTGGTAATTAAACCCTTTTTATTTCATATAATTTAAATGAATAAAATTTCTCATTTCAAATAGCTACACATTCCATTTTTGGCTAAGCATATATAATAACAACTTCTTTGTCAATTTTAAACTTTAATCGATCTCCAAGTTATTACTTTATATTAAGTTATAAATGCATGTCTTAGATACAATATATTATTGGAATAACTGTGAAAGTTTTACTTGAATAAACTTGGTCTTTAGGCCTTTTTAATAACCCCAAACATATCGACATTAAAATGATATGAAAAAATTTAGCAAACTATACATGTACTTTTTATATCTTAAGTTAAAGTAGAGTTGTGCTAGAGAGATGGGTAGAGTTAAAATAATTATAATCGCAATTAAATATTAAATGCTTTAGATTTTAATAGTCATTTTTTTAACGTTTTCTAGGATTTGCTATTTTCTATTAGAATAATAGATACACTGTTTATAGATAATATAATCTAAATAGAACAAGATTAGCTCTATATAGTATTTTTTTAAATAAAATAAAAGTCTTTCATATAACAATATGTATTCATTTTTTATGTGAGTCCATTTGAAATAGCAAGCCCGTGCCTAAGGCACGGGTACTACACTAGTAAACTCTAAATTTAGAAGAATTTATGATGATGTGTCAATTTTAGAGGCATTTTAAGATTCTTGACCAATCATATTGCTTTGCCATTTTTCTTTGATTTTCTTTAATTCTCATTTTTTTCTTCTTTTTCCTTTAATTCTCTTTTTTCTTTTATTTTACTAACTATCTATATCTATATAAACTCTTAATTTAGAAGAGTTTATGATGATGTGTCAATTTTAGTGTAACGGCCCGGGATTATGATTCCCGAGTTACGTTTCGAGGGATTAAACCCCTCGTTAGGACATTGCGCCCCGAATACAGGTTGAAGGTTTCAAAACTTACTCTAATGTTTTCAAGGGGGATTTCATACCCAAAATCGAAGGGATCGTTGGAATCCCCGGGGAAGTCCCCTGTACCTGTCGTAATCTAAGCGTGGAAATCAGAAATCATGCGACTAGCGGAAACAAGTATAATACAAAAGTGTGCCACGGCAGAGCCGGGTCAAAACGGAGTCTAAAGTGTAAATCCGAAAAAGTATAGTCAGAGTCTGGTGAAGTCTATACTCCAGCGCTCACTCTCCGCCGACAAAATGACCCGCGCAATAAGCAAACAGCACCGATAGGATGAACATAAATACTACCTAAAAAAATTGATATGGGGCGGGATCAGATCGATGCCCACTTAACTCTGCATCCCAACCATAAGCACACATATACGCTATACCTAATAAAGATGCTCTAATGCAGTACGAAATTCAAACACACTAGCATGCTCCTAGTTCATAATAATGTGCAGAATACTGTAAAGGGCCCAAGACAATGCCAAGTGGCATATCCCTCTCCTACCTCCACCCCTTCCGACAGGCGGAGACTGGCCAGCTCGTGAATGCATTCATTCATAATAGGGCGGCACGCATGCATAACCCGCTCCACAATAAAGCCCGCAGGCATATCATAATATAAGGAAGTACTCGATTGACTCAGGGTACCCGATGAGGCTGGGCTACCCTATGACCCTAGCAAAGACTTCTAGGACTATCACAGATAACGGCCGTTCTGTTTACATACACATAGAGAAATAGAATGCTCAACGATCAATGCAACCTAGCATGGTACTACATGGCATGCTGATCATGAATGCAACACCTAGTATATCATGCACCTATAGCAGGGAATAGCTCTATTCAATCTGAGTAAGCTCCGAAGAGACTTACCTGGCTTTGCAGAACAGCAGAATAAAGGGTCCAGCACACATAAATCATAGTCACAAGTATAACCTAAATACATATCAGAACACATATATAAGTCTACGTCTAATCATACAAGCATTCAAGCACACATCATTCAACGAGAATGACAATCATATCACAATCATCATCACATCAAGTTCAACCACTCATCATGATGCCACATTCCATAAGACCACATCATTATCATCATTCCGTTCCTCCACATTCTTATATTCGCAATAATACTCATATATCCGCATGATCATATATCTCCAAAGTTCATCATATTAATCATAGCTCATAAGGCATAAGTCAAATGATACGAAATTCTAATGTCTCATCATGTCGTTAGTCATTCCTTCATGCTATCAGTCCACACAAATCATGATATTAGACAATCATTCACATCAATCATGCTAGTTAGTCATCGAGCACATAATTCCCGAGTTAGTCCCGAAAACCGTTTCAAAATCCGAGTCAAATAGTTAGAATTTCCAACCTTAGGAATATATTCGCCGAATTTCCTTTTCTAAAATCCAAGTATCATAATATCATATTTTTAAATAACCATGATATAATACCTTTAAATCCCAATAATAATATTTTATTATTTTAAATCTTACATAATATTATATAATATTTTAAATACCCTTTTATTCAACACTTTCATAAATATTTCTAAATCCCTTAAAAATTCAAACCATTTTTATTTGAGAAAATCAGCCTTAATGGAAATTACAAACTGCCCTCCTTTTATAAAAATTACAAGTCAACCCCTTTTATTTTACCAAGTACCAAAACCGAGCTCACCTTTAGGAAAAGTCCCAACCGAATCCACCCAAACCCATTTGATTTTCCAGAAATTTAGTAGGCCCAAATTCACTTTTGTTTGTTGGGAATGAAAAGCCCAAATTCTTTTCCTTTCTTAAAGACACCAAACCCGGCCCAAGAATTAGGCCTATAGGCCATGTCTTTCTTTCTTCAAATGAAATCCGAAATTGGAGAAATAAAGGGGCCCCCATGGTGCTGATGTGGCTAGGTGGGAGTGGGGCCCGCAGCTGAAGAAAAGGAGAGGGAATGGCACTGTTCATCACCCTCTCCACTCTACTCTGTGCATTCGACGGAAGAAAGAGAAGAGGAGGGGAGCTCGCCGGCGACGCTAGCTCCGACTCCGATGGCACAGTCACACACTCATCGAGGAAGGAAGGGAAATAAAAGGAGGAAGGAAGATGGCTCACCGAGGGGGGTTTCGCCTCGCCGGAAAGCGTGGAGCTTCGGGGAGGTGGCGTCCCGGGCCTGTCGAGGCCGGATTCTCACCGGAAATAACCTAGGAGAGGTGGGGAAGGTTAAAGGCGGGAGCTTTATTGCGTTTGGGGGCGAAAGGAAGGGGAAGGAGCGAGAATCGAGTCCGTACCTTCCGAAAACCGAACAGGGGAAGCGAGGTGGGGCTGCGCTCGGCTCCGGGGATGGGCGTCGGCGGCTCCTGGGCGGATGTCGGATGCGAGCCCAGGGACACCGGTCGTCAGGTGCAACCGGCGGTGCTCCGAGCTGGTGTGAGGGTTGAAGCGAAAGCCAGAGGGGTGCTCGAGAGGTGGCGGAGGTGCGGAGATGGTGGCGTTCAGGGGAGCTGCGAGAACCCGGACCTAGAGGGTGTTTGACAGTGAAGGAGTGAGGGAGAGGAGAGGATTAAATTTTGGGTTGTGTTCAGGCTTTGGGTTTGAAAGGGAAAAATCAGAGGAATTGGGGGCATGGAGAGATGGGGAGGTATGGAATGGGGAGCAAGCAACCTTGGGGGTTTTGATCAAGTAAAAGGAGGGGAGGGGTCTGTCCGGCGTGACCTGCAGGAGGCAACAGAGAAACAGAATTGGGCTTGGCATTTTGCCAATTGTGGGAAAGCAACAGTCAAAGATGGAGAGAAAGGGGATAATGTTTTGCTAGAAATGGTGGGATGAAGGAGTACGTGTGTGAACAAAAATCACCCAGGAGAGGGCTCTGAAGCTTTCAGATGAAAAGAAAAGACAAAGACACATGATCTCCCAAAGAAACAAATTTTGAAATACCCGGAAACCAAATCTCTAAACCCGCTCTCGACTTAACTCGATCAAAATAAGGTTTTAAATTTTCTAATCCGAATTTAATAATGAAATTCGAATATCATTTTTCAGATTCTCGGCGTATAAAAACGGAATAAAATCTCTTTTCCATAAATTTTAAAATTTGGTCGGAATTCGCTTTAAGAGTCTTAAAATCCGAGTTTGAGAGTTTTTCCGCTAAATCCCGCTTTAAAATTCATTTTGTTTTTTCTTTTTCCCAGAAATTAGAATTTAAGAACCCAAGCCTTTACATCATCCACCTCTAAAAACAAGTCTCGTCCCCGAGACTAAAACCAAAACAAGGTAGGGGATGACGTTGGAAGTAGGTGAGTCCAAGGACCATTCCATTGATCCCGTAAGTGCCTCATAAGTGCCCCTATGAGATCCTCACAAGATCGTCGTCGTGATCATAATATCCTCGATATGTCGTAGCGAGAGTGTGATATGGGCCCTTACCACATCCTTACCCCGACTTCTCGGTTATATCATAACTCAAAAAGCATTACAACATCTCCACTAGGTCTTAGCAAGCAGTCTATAAGGGCCCATATAGAATGCTTGTATCCACTTTGTAGGCGTCATAATGCAAGCTCGGTCAGAAAATTTAAAAATGGGTCCTTTAGTTTGGGAAGGATTAGTCTCAAAACCATTGGAATTCTCGATCGTGTTCGAATTCTCAAAATCCAAGTTAGTCCTTTTTAAACACAATTCAAAATCCCTTAACCCGACGTTAATTAAGCAAGTTTCAGATTTCAGGAGGTGGAATCATCCACCTCTAAGGCTAATCCCAATTTCCTTCCTAGGTTCCCGGTCATAATCAAAATTCATCAATTCAACTTATCCTTCTACAATTCCAATTCAAGACATCATGTAACATAGCAATCGTTCAACATAGCAATCGCATCACGCATTCATAACCAGATCATATTCACGTCAAGAATAGCCATATATCATAACAGATCTAGCATAGTATCGCACGTGGTAGGATTCATCATACCACAGAAGTTGCACATCATATCAATCAGATAAGCACATCTTACTTACGATAATTACCAAAGCATCATCACATTAGAGGCAACAGGTACTTCTGTACAATAGCATTTCATCGAGTTCAGGGGGGCAACTCTGTTAGTACTAACAATTCGCTATTGTCTATGGCAACTCATCAGGGAATCGACATCGTCTATAGCATAGAATTTACACAACACTCGGACCTAAGTAACGCATACACTAGATCACATCCTCAAGAGAACCTGCATATAACCAATAATCACAATAAGACACGACCATTACTCATCATCTCTCGTATCAAGATCAACCTCACAAAGGTCTACCAACTCAATCCAAGACTAGTTCTAATTATCATTGCACCTCACTCGTATACAAACTTTCTAGCTTCATAACCATCCGCAATCAAGGCCAAATACCCAACCCCACTACTAGGCATTCCACTCTCATGTCATCAAGCCATCTAAGAAAAATCTCAAGTCCTTTACTGAACCGCTCTCACAATCGAACTAGACGCTTCTTAACAATCTCGCTTACTCTTCCTAGGCTCTCAAGACTCCGCCTGACCATCACCTCCCAAAAAAAGGCATCTCAAATCACATTGCTAACCTGATCACACCCTCCGCGCCAATAGCCATTCTCACTAACCATCCACCTCTAAGCACCCAGCTCATACTAATCATCTCACACTTGTCATTCCCGACTAACTCTAACGCAGAAAACCGTCTAGTGCTAACTCATAACCATTAATCACCGAGTTCCTCATCACCCACGTCTATCCTCAATGACCAATCGCAGATTCTACCTACTCGTCCCATTCCGAATCTCACAAAACCTAAACATCCATGACTCCTCAGCCGACCTATTCTAGATTCTCGTCTCAGTATATTTCCAGATTTCCTCATTCCAACCCTTACTTAACCTTAACCATTCGAAAACCTCAAGTCGTCCTACCCCAGTTCCTCATCTCTTCATATCCTTAAATTGCATCAAGCTCCTATTTCTTAACCATGACACCTCATCATCCAAGGCCTTCTTTTACCGTTCATCATTTTCACAGAATTCCTATGGCATCCTCATCTAATATCCCAAGTACTGCAATCTCGCCAACTTCTAAAAGCCTTCACTCTCTCGCGTTCCCAACACCTTCTGCTTTGCCTACCGCTCAAATTCATGCTTAGAACCTTCTAGCTTAACCTCAAGCCCACAGTCTTACTAGAACTCTTGATGACATTCTTGCCTAGCTAGCAACCTTTCCTTGAAGATTCATCTCACGTTCTCGAATACCTCAATAGCCACAATAACCTCCACTCATAAATCCAGATTCATTCCCTATGCTAAAATCCTCCAACAACGCATCTAGAATCCTTCACTCATGAATTCGCGAAGCACTACCAATCCTATCCAAACAATCCCCCAAATACTCATCACACGTATAGTCCTGACATGAACAACCTAATATCCAAGATTGATAATCTCCCAAGCAACCTCATGCTACTCTTCCTTAGCGATTCCTCAACCTCAATCCCTAACCAAGACCGCTCCCAATCACCGCACATACCACCTAATCCCAAATTCCTACGATTCCTTAGGCATTCCCTTAACCGATCATCCTCAATGTCGCCCACGATTCGCTCCTAGACTATCCAGATACCCTCTCTTGGCGCACTAACCCGTCTATCGACACATCCCCTCAAGAATCCTTCCGATCCACTCTTAACTCCTATCCACCTCTAGGACTACACTACCCGCAACTGCTATTTTCCCACACTAACTCTAATGAAGACCTCTACCTCAGAATCTTACCACACTAATCCCACTCACTCGGCTCTAACTAAGCTGACGCGTTTTCCCTACACCTCGTCTCACACAACCCATGACTCAACTCGAAGATCTCAATCTACCTATCACTTCCCGATCTAGCTTACCGAAGAACCTCACGACTCCTATTCAAGAGAGAAATGCCATCAACCATATATACCCTACATCTTACTTACTAGCACATCAATATACTAGAGCATCAAAGCATATCATCATAGGCACAAGTCAGTCAGGCAATCATTAAATACCATTTCAGCACATTAGTCATTACACCTCCAATTATGTCAGTTCTAGGCCTAGCGCACAACATCAATTCTAACTAATAGGAGAATCCGTGGTTTGAATTAAGAATGCTCTACCTCGAGTAAGTTGGGAGAATCCTGTTCACGACTGCCATCTTTGAAGCACATCCGTCCCTTTTGCCACCTGTGATGTCGTCCTCGGAGTCTATGAGTCATGGACCCACCACGCTTCCGTTGCGCCATTTTGGTGCCACTTGGTCGTCAGCTCTTCCTTTTGTGTCGACGTTCATCAGGGGATCGCAAAAGTTAGAAGTTACGGAGATAGGGGAGAGACAAGGGCGGACAACACGACTTCCTCAAAGACTCAGACACGGACCAGGACTAGGGTCGACAAGACCAAGATAGAATCATAACCCGATGATTACAACGATGCCCTTAGGATATTCAATGAGGTTAGAAGTGCACATGGCAATCACAAAATTTTTCAATCATATCATTCCACGCTATCATGTACCTATTAAAGGAATAGTGTCCTATGCATCCATATAACATTTCACATAGTCATCTTTACATGCACACGGGACAGGCTAAAACTTATCATCTCATGCACTAATCATGCTTGACATATTAATACCATGTATGCACAAACCGACAATAGACATCTACAGCATAAGTTATATATGACATAGCGAGCATTATAGGATATCACATGTATGATTCATTACTCACTTAGTGTACACATAAGTAGGTCAAAACAATGTGGGTTCTAGGTAAGCATGTTATGATGCACTCTAATAATCTTGTCAAGGGGTATGGTTAAGTCATTTGGGCATAATAATTATCACATCCAATACAACCATATACATGTAGTATGACAAGTATGACACATAGATGCATGATGGTCAATAATTAGGAGATGTATATCCTACATGATACTATCAACACTTATTAAGAAAATACATAGTCAATGAGGTTCAATTTGATTAACTTAACATACTTAGAAATTCATTTCTCATGGCACTCATACGAAGAGGGTTGACCACACTATCATGGACCTAATTCAAGGGAGAGTAACAATGATGGGAATTCATAGATTCGACACATATATATTCATTCATAAGTGCAATCATGCAAGTTATAAGACAAGTCATGCTGAAATATGCCAACACATCATGTCATACAATCACAATAGGGGGGCCCACTATTATAACCAAACAGAATTCTCTAAGGGCAATCACCGACTCATCACCCTGTTTCCCCGTGGGACGCTAGTATGACTCGCTCGGTATGACATAAGGACATTCGCACTGTTTTCGAGATGGGAGGGTATAATTTGTGTTTAGACTCTTGTGGTAAGAAGACACAGTTGACCAATATAGGAATCGAGAAGGATAACTCCATAAGACAATCACTTCCAACTTAAATTTGTTTCATTGATCACCCTCCCTAAAACACTCATGAATTTCCCATATCCGGCACACCCCCGGAAGTATCTAGTTGACCGACCCAAATTTCCCCGTGGAAGACACCAACCTCTAGTACAAGACTCGGGAGAAGCATAGATGGTGGGATACCAGACAGGACTCGAAACGGGGTGAGCGGGTGCTCTTTGACCCTTGCTAACATGCCTAAATATTTTGGTGTGACGGATGACGAAGTCAGAATCATCAAAGGGTTTGAATTAAGGAAGTTCCATTCTGACAAGACAGGAATTCCAATGACGTAAGAACGAGGTACTCTCCCGCTATCCCGTTTGCACAATTATTCAATACATGATTCAAGTCAAGACATACTGATTAGTTCTCTATCTTAAGCAAAACAGCACTCAACATTTAACCAATCAACGGGGTTAGTATGATCCTCTTCGAGGAGGATCGCCCTCAGGCCCAGTTGGATATAATGCATATAATAATAGAGACGATCTATGCCGTCCTTCGAGGGACGGCTGACCGGAGGGGCAAATACCTCACGGCCTCCTAACCCAAGCTACTCCAACCCTCGGGCTCCTTGGAGTCTTCAAACCTTATCTGTAAAAGAAATCTAGTATTTTGCCTACCCATTCCCAACTACATCCAATAGGGATGGTCTAGCGCCTTTATTACCCCGTCATTTCCCTTTGTTTGATTACCGGATTTATTGAGTCAAGTTCATATTTAGTCCATTTGAGTTAGCCATTTTAAATTCATTTTGCCCTTTCTAAAACATTTTGAGAAACCATTTGAAAACCTTGGGCCATTACAAAACCACTTCAACCTATCATACTCGGTTTGCATAACCTCAGCTCTGATACCCCTTTGTAACGGCCCGGGATTATGATTCCCGAGTTACGTTTCGAGGGATTAAACCCCTCGTTAGGACCTTGCGCCCCGAGTACAGGTTGAAGGTTTCAAAACTTACTCTAATGTTTTCAAGGGGGATTTCATACCCAAAATCGAAGGGATCGTTGGAATCCCCGGGGAAGTCCCCTGTACCTATCGTAATCTAAGCGTGGAAATCAGAAATCATGCGACTAGCGGAAACAAGTATAATACAAAAGTGTGCCACGGCAGAGCCGGGTCAAAACGGAGTCTAAAGTGTAAATCCGAAAAAGTATAGTCAGAGTCTGGTGAAGTCTATACTCCAGCGCTCACTCTCCGCCGACAAAATGACCCGCGCAATAAGCAAACAGCACCGATAGGATGAACATAAATACTACCTAAAAAAATTGATATGGGGCGGGATCAGATCGATGCCCACTTAACTCTGCATCCCAACCATAAGCACACATATACGCTATACCTAATAAAGATGCTCTAATGCAGTACGAAATTCAAACACACTAGCATGCTCCTAGTTCATAATAATGTGCAGAATACTGTAAAGGGCCCAAGACAATGCCAAGTGGCATATCCCTCTCCTACCTCCACCCCTTCCGACAGGCGGAGACTGGCCAGCTCGTGAATGCATTCATTCATAATAGGGCGGCACGCATGCATAACCCGCTCCACAATAAAGCCCGCAGGCATATCATAATATAAGGAAGTACTCGATTGACTCAGGGTACCCGATGAGGCTGGGCTACCCTATGACCCTAGCAAAGACTTCTAGGACTATCACAGATAACGGCCGTTCTGTTTACATACACATAGAGAAATAGAATGCTCAACGATCAATGCAACCTAGCATGGTACTACATGGCATGCTGATCATGAATGCAACACCTAGTATATCATGCACCTATAGCAGGGAATAGCTCTATTCAATCTGAGTAAGCTCCGAAGAGACTTACCTGGCTTTGCAGAACAGCAGAATAAAGGGTCCAGCACACATAAATCATAGTCACAAGTATAACCTAAATACATATCAGAACACATATATAAGTCTACGTCTAATCATACAAGCATTCAAGCACACATCATTCAACGAGAATGACAATCATATCACAATCATCATCACATCAAGTTCAACCACTCATCATGATGCCACATTCCATAAGACCACATCATTATCATCATTCCGTTCCTCCACATTCTTATATTCGCAATAATACTCATATATCCGCATGATCATATATCTCCAAAGTTCATCATATTAATCATAGCTCATAAGGCATAAGTCAAATGATACGAAATTCTAATGTCTCATCATGTCGTTAGTCATTCCTTCATGCTATCAGTCCACACAAATCATGATATTAGACAATCATTCACATCAATCATGCTAGTTAGTCATCGAGCACATAATTCCCGAGTTAGTCCCGAAAACCGTTTCAAAATCCGAGTCAAATAGTTAGAATTTCCAACCTTAGGAATATATTCGCCGAATTTCCTTTTCTAAAATCCAAGTATCATAATATCATATTTTTAAATAACCATGATATAATACCTTTAAATCCCAATAATAATATTTTATTATTTTAAATCTTACATAATATTATATAATATTTTAAATACCCTTTTATTCAACACTTTCATAAATATTTCTAAATCCCTTAAAAATTCAAACCATTTTTATTTGAGAAAATCAGCCTTAATGGAAATTACAAACTGCCCTCCTTTTATAAAAATTACAAGTCAACCCCTTTTATTTTACCAAGTACCAAAACCGAGCTCACCTTTAGGAAAAGTCCCAACCGAATCCACCCAAACCCATTTGATTTTCCAGAAATTTAGTAGGCCCAAATTCACTTTTGTTTGTTGGGAATGAAAAGCCCAAATTCTTTTCCTTTCTTAAAGACACCAAACCCGGCCCAAGAATTAGGCCTATAGGCCATGTCTTTCTTTCTTCAAATGAAATCCGAAATTGGAGAAATAAAGGGGCCCCCATGGTGCTGATGTGGCTAGGTGGGAGTGGGGCCCGCAGCTGAAGAAAAGGAGAGGGAATGGCACTGTTCATCACCCTCTCCACTCTACTCTGTGCATTCGACGGAAGAAAGAGAAGAGGAGGGGAGCTCGCCGGCGACGCTAGCTCCGACTCCGATGGCACAGTCACACACTCATCGAGGAAGGAAGGGAAATAAAAGGAGGAAGGAAGATGGCTCACCGAGGGGGGTTTCGCCTCGCCGGAAAGCGTGGAGCTTCGGGGAGGTGGCGTCCCGGGCCTGTCGAGGCCGGATTCTCACCGGAAATAACCTAGGAGAGGTGGGGAAGGTTAAAGGCGGGAGCTTTATTGCGTTTGGGGGCGAAAGGAAGGGGAAGGAGCGAGAATCGAGTCCGTACCTTCCGAAAACCGAACAGGGGAAGCGAGGTGGGGCTGCGCTCGGCTCCGGGGATGGGCGTCGGCGGCTCCTGGGCGGATGTCGGATGCGAGCCCAGGGACACCGGTCGTCAGGTGCAACCGGCGGTGCTCCGAGCTGGTGTGAGGGTTGAAGCGAAAGCCAGAGGGGTGCTCGAGAGGTGGCGGAGGTGCGGAGATGGTGGCGTTCAGGGGAGCTGCGAGAACCCGGACCTAGAGGGTGTTTGACAGTGAAGGAGTGAGGGAGAGGAGAGGATTAAATTTTGGGTTGTGTTCAGGCTTTGGGTTTGAAAGGGAAAAATCAGAGGAATTGGGGGCATGGAGAGATGGGGAGGTATGGAATGGGGAGCAAGCAACCTTGGGGGTTTTGATCAAGTAAAAGGAGGGGAGGGGTCTGTCCGGCGTGACCTGCAGGAGGCAACAGAGAAACAGAATTGGGCTTGGCATTTTGCCAATTGTGGGAAAGCAACAGTCAAAGATGGAGAGAAAGGGGATAATGTTTTGCTAGAAATGGTGGGATGAAGGAGTACGTGTGTGAACAAAAATCACCCAGGAGAGGGCTCTGAAGCTTTCAGATGAAAAGAAAAGACAAAGACACATGATCTCCCAAAGAAACAAATTTTGAAATACCTGGAAACCAAATCTCTAAACCCGCTCTCGACTTAACTCGATCAAAATAAGGTTTTAAATTTTCTAATCCGAATTTAATAATGAAATTCGAATATCATTTTTCAGATTCTCGGCGTATAAAAACGGAATAAAATCTCTTTTCCATAAATTTTAAAATTTGGTCGGAATTCGCTTTAAGAGTCTTAAAATCCGAGTTTGAGAGTTTTTCCGCTAAATCCCGCTTTAAAATTCATTTTGTTTTTTCTTTTTCCCAGAAATTAGAATTTAAGAACCCGAGTCTTTACATTTAGAGGCATTTTAGGATTATTGACCAATCATTTTTTTTTTGCCATTTTTCTTTGATTTTCTTTAATTCTCATTTTTTCTTCTTTTTCCTTTAATTCTCTTTTTTCTTTTATTTTACTAACTATCTATATAAACTCTTAATTTAGAAGAGTTTATGATGATGTGTCAATTTTAGAGGCATTTTAGGATTATTGACCAATCATTTTTTTTTTGCCATTTTTCTTTGATTTTCTTTAATTCTCATTTTTTCTTCTTTTTCCTTTAATTCTCTTTTTTCTTTTATTTTACTAACTATTGGGCTTATTTCAAAACATTGAATTCAATCTAATATAATCATTGTGCTTAATTCAAATTTATTTACTAACTATCTATGTCCATATCTATATCTATATCTATATAAACTCTTAATTTAGAAGAGTTTGTGATGATGTGTCAATTTTAGAGGCATTTTAGGAGTCTTGACCTTTTTTTTTTTTTTTTTTTTTGCCATTTTTCTTTGATTTTCTTTAATTCTTCTTTTTTCTTCTTTTTCCTTTAATTCTCTTTTTTCTTTTATTTTACTATCTATCTATATCTATATTTATATAAACTCTTAATTTAGAAGAGTTTAGAATGATGTGTCAAGGTTAGAGGAATTTTAGGAGTCTCGACCAATCATTATTTTTTCCATTTTTCTTTGATTTTCTTTAATTCTATTTTTTTTTTCTTTTTCTTTTAATTCTCTTTTTTTCTTTAATTTTACTAACTATTTACTAACTATCTATATCTATATAAACTCTTAATTTAGAAGAGTTTAGAATGATGTGTCAAGGTTAGAGGAATTTTAGGAGTCTCGACCAATCATTATTTTTGCCATTTTTCTTTGATTTTCTTTATTCTATTTTTTTTTCTTTTTTTTCCTTTAATTCTTTTTTTTCTTTAATTTTACTAACTATTTACTAACTATCTATATAAACTCTTAATTTAGAAGAGTTTAGAAGGATGTGTCAAGGTTAGAGGAATTTTAGGAGTCTCGACCAATCATTATTTTTGCCATTTTTCTTTGATTTTCTTTATTCTAATTTTTTTTTCTTTTTTTTTTCCTTTAATTCTTTTTTTTCTTTAATTTTACTAACTATTTACTAACTATTGGGCTTAATTCAAAACATTGATCTTAGCCTAAACTATAATTTTAGTAGTTTTTTTTCTCTAAAAAACAATCTAAATAAACTCTTAATTTAGAAGAGTTTAGAATGATGTGTCAAGGTTCGAGGAATTTTAGGAGTCTCGGCCAATCATTATTTTTGCCATTTTTCTTTGATTTTCTTTAATTCTAATTTTTTTTTTCTTTTTCCTTTAATTCTCTTTTTTCTTTAATTCTACTAATTATTTACTAACTATCTATATAAACTCTTAATTTAGAAGAGTTTAGAATGATGTGTCAAGGTTAGAGGAATTTTAGGAGTCTCGGCCAATCATTATTTTTGCCATTTTTCTTTGATTTTCTTTAATTCTAATTTTTTTTCTTCTTTTTCCTTTAATTCTCTTTTTTCTTTAATTTTACTAACTATTTACTAATTATCTATATAAACTCTCAATTTAGAAGAGTTTAGAATGATGTGTCAAGGTTAGAGGAATTTTACGAGTCTCGACCAATTATTATTTTTGCCATTTTTCTTTGATTTTCTTTAATTCTATTTTTTTTTCTTTTTCCTTTAATTCTCTTTTTTCTTTAATTTTACTAACTATTGGGCTTAATTCAAAACATTGATCTTAGCCTAAACTATAATTTTAGTAGTTTTTTTTCTCTAAAAAAACAATCTATATAAACTCTTAATTTAGAAGAGTTTAGAATGATGTGTCAAGGTTAGAGGAATTTTAGGAGTCTCGGCCAATCATTATTTTTGCCATTTTTCTTTGATTTTCTTTAATTCTAATTTTTTTTCTTCTTTTTCCTTTAATTCTCTTTTTTCTTTAATTTTACTAACTATTTACTAATTATCTATATAAACTCTCAATTTAGAAGAGTTTAGAATGATGTGTCAAGGTTAGAGGAATTTTACGAGTCTCGACCAATCATTATTTTTGCCATTTTTCTTTGATTTTCTTTAATTCTTTTTTTTTCTTTTTCCTTTAATTCTCTTTTTTCTTTAATTTTACTAACTATTTACTAACTATTGGGCTTAATTCAAAACATTGATCTTAGCCTAAACTATAATTTTAGTAGTTTTTTTTCTCTAAAAAACAATGGGATTAATTCAAAACATAAAATTAATAAAAAAAAATCTAAAACTAATATTAATAATCTACATATATATCTATATATACTACTTTAACCGTTTTCTCAAAACATGAGTTTAATTCAAAATATTTAATTATCTGAACTTTTACAATTATGTTATAATATTAATTTAATATATTAGTACGATTTTATTTATAAAAAACCACGCCATGGCGCGGGGATCATACTACTAAACTCTTAATTTAGAAGAATTTATGATGATGTGTCAATTTTAGAGGCATTTTAGGATTCTTGACCAATCATATTTTTTTTGCCATTTTTCTTTGATTTTCTTTAATTCTCTTTTTTTTTTCTTCTTTTTCCTTTAATTCTCTTTTTTCTTTTATTTTACTAACTATATATTGGGCTTATTTCAAAACACCGAATTCAATCTAATATAATCATCTATATCTGTATAAACTCTTAATTTAGAAGAGTTTATCATGATGTGTCAATTTTAGAGGCATTTTAGGATTCTTGACCAATCATTTTTTTTTTTGGCCATTTTTCTTTGATTTTCTTTGATTCTCCTTTTTTCTTCTTTTTTCTTTAATTCTCTTTTTTCTTTTATTTTACTAACTATTTGGCTTATTTCAAAACACTGAACTCAATCTAATATAATCATTGTGCTTAATTCAAATTTATTTTCTAACTATTGAGTTTAATTCAAAATATTCAATATAACTATTGATTATGACACATCAAATTTAAACAATGTTATAACATTGTTTAAATATATATTTTATAATAATATTGATATTATTATTACTGAGTAATTTAAAATATCTATATTTATGTATTATACTTTACATAAGATTTTTAAAAAATAATTTTCTGAGATAATTATAAGATACATTTGTTGTAAAGTTTTTTAATATGATTTTTATCTTAACATTTATTAATATTTTATAATATTTTTATATATAATATTTTAGTTTAAAAAAACACGCGGGAATCGTACTAGTTTTCATTTAATTTACAATTTTTTAAAATATTACTTCCGTTTATAAATAAGCATCGTTTGACTTTTCACCATGTTTTATAAGAAACTAAAAACTTTATAAATTGTTAAGTTTTTAATTAAATTTTTTAAAAAAAGTTAAACTTAAAAAATTATATAAAAATTAGAAAATATTTGGCAAAATGTCCATTTTACTAACCCTCTTTTGCAAAATGTGCACTTAAATCACTCTTTTGCTAAATGTCCAAAAACATTCCATAATACCAATATTACCCTCGTTTTAATTTATCCCTACCCTCCCGTTCTTTCTGTTCTACCTCCTATGGCTGCCTTTCAATTTTGATCGCCTCCGGAGATTTTCGAGGCCGTCATGAGGGGAAAGGAGCGCCGCTCAGAGAGAGAAGGGAGGAGGAAAGGAGCGCCGATGGGAGGAGGGAGATTTCAGAGAGAGAGGGATGATGACAGTAGTGGCGAATTGAGGTTGAAGATGAACAAATCGCTGCTCGGAGACCACTGGCGATTAAGACGAAGATGAACATATCTTGAAGGAATCAACCAGGTTTGCAAATTCATCTAACAATTCCATCTTGTATGCAATTTGTGTTGATCTTGCAATTTCATGAATTTGTTCAAAGGTTATACCAAATCGATGTTGATGATAGAAATTAGAGGTCCAATCGACCGCGGTTGAAGATATAGTTCAGAAAATCGATGTCGGGATTGTTGTCTGTCACTGGCGGCAGTGGCTTCATTGGCTCATGGCTTCCGTGTGCTATTACCTCTTTTGTTATTTTGGATGGGCTGCAATTGCTGCTTAATTTGGTTTCTGTATGTGACACTCTTGCCTTAACTGTCTCAGATTGATGGGTTGAATCTGTATTTTACATTATATTCACCTTAGTTGCTCTCTCTAGGTCTTTTCTGATTACATGATTTTGGATGGACTTAAGACCCCTTGTAATTTGACCTTCTTTCTCACTTAAAAGTCGATTACAGTGTTACTGATTTTGCTGATTTGTGCTGGACTGCTGGTCGATGATTACAGTGTAGTGTAGACCTCATCTTACTTTTTATTAGATTTACATATGCTAAAAAAGTTAATTAATTTGTGTAGTGTATTTTGCATTTGCATTTCAGATTTACAGTGCATATATTCATATGATTTGTGCAGTATTATTATGATGTATTTGTGCATTTGTGCAGTATCTCTTCAAACCAGATGATGTGTACAGGTGCTTTTCTTTCCCTGGTTGTCTGTGATGCAAAAGAAAGTACCCGTTATGTTACTCGGTCAAACAAAAAGAGTCATTACATAGTTTTGCATCAGCAGAAGCAGTGCATCCTACATTTGCTATCATAGATCAGTCTACGAGTGATGAGAACACAAGCCGATGGAATGATCAGCAGAAGCAGTCATCCTAAATTCAGGCCATCCTAAATTCATTGTATGATATAGCAATAGGTTTTTTTTTCTTTCGATTTAATTTGATGACAGTAGATATATAGGGGAGTGTGTGATTGCAATTTGCAATTCGCAATTACAGACTTATAGTTCAATCGACTCATTTGAAGATGAAGCATCATGTTTCTAAGATTTTTTTTCCTTTCTCAAATTTGAGCTTTGAGGGCTATATACGTGCCTTCAATGACTCATTTGTTCAATCACCTCATTTGGGGCGTCATTTAGTTGGTTTGGGAAGAAAAGGGATTTGATTGTGTCTCAAAATTGAAATGGGATTGGATTTCTAAAACCAGCAGCATTAGTCAATTATAGAACGTTGAATTTTAGGGACAAGATGTTGAAGGTGATTTTAGTGGCTCAATATTGCCCGAGTTTGCCCGAAATCACCACATTAAATGGTGACACTGACCTTGTAAAAAATATATAAAAAAAAAGTTGTGTCACTACTTAAAGGGTATAAACTGGATATTATTGGTGTGAATATCTCTAGCGACAGCTCTAAATTTTCATTTGGTGACAGTATTGGTTACATTTTTTTTGTCTTAGGGTCTTCCTTTGGTGACAGCATTGGTGACACTATTTTTCTTTGATGACACAACATAACACTTCCATTCTTTCCCTTAATACACTTGTGGTGACACCACTTTGAACATTTGTGGTGACACTATTTTTCTTTTATGACACGACTAATAACACTTTGACCATTGCCCTTGATACACTTGTGGTGACACTATTTTTCTTTGATAACACGACTAATAATACTTTAAACATTTGTGGTGACACTATTTTTTTTTATGACACGACTAATAAAACTTGACCATTCTTTCCCTTGATACACTTGTGGTGACACCACTTTGAACATTTGTGGTGACACTATTTTTCTTTGATGACACGACTAATAACACTTTGACCATTCTTTCCCTAGATACACTTGTGGTGACACCGCTTTGAACATTTGTGGTGACACTTTTTTTCTTTGATGACATGAATAATAACACTTTTAACATTTGTGGTGACACTATTTTTCTTTGATGACACGACTAATAATACTTTGAACATTTGTGGTGACACTATATATTTTTCTTTGATGACACGACTAATAACACTTTGAATATTTGTGGTGACACTTTTTTTTCTTTGATGACACGATTAATAACACTTTGAACATTTGTGGTGACACTATTTTTCTTTGATTACACGACTAATAACACTTTGACCATTCTTTCCCTAGATACACTTGTGGTAACACCACTTTGAACATTTGTGGTGACACTTTTTTTCTTTGATGACACGACTAATAACACTTTGAACATTTTTTGTGACACTATTTTTCTTTGATGACACGACTAACAACACTTTGAACATTTGTGGTGACACTATATATTTTTCTTTGATGACACGACTAATAGCACTTTGAACATTTGTGGTGACACTTTTTTTCTTTGATGACACGACTAATAACACTTTGAACATTTGTGGTGACACTATTTTTCTTTGATGACACGACTAATAACACTTGACTATTCTTTCCCCTGATACACTTGTGGTGACACCATTTTGAACATTTGTGGTGACACTGTTTTTTTTATGACACGACTAATAACACTTGACCATTCTTTTCCTTGATACACTTGTGGCGACACTATTTTTCTTTGATGACACGACTAATAACACTTGACCATTCTTTCCCATTGATACATTTGTAGTGACACTACTTTGAACATTTGTGGTGACACTGTTTTTCTTTGATGACACGACTAATAACACTTTACCATTTTTTCTCTTGACACACTTGTGGTGACACCACTTTGAACATTTGCGATGACACTATTTTTCTTTGATGACACGACTAATAACACTTTGTTATTTATCTCTTAATGTATCTTAGGTCTTTCCTTTAGTGACAACAATGGTTACACTTTGCTATTCCTCTCTTAATGTATCATAGGTCTTAGCATTAGCAATCACTGAGTATGTATACATAATCAATCATGTTTACACCAACAAAGCAACCATAAAAGCTTTAAAAAAAGAAGCAACACCAAAAAAGATATTTGTAATACTTATACCCAATCTGTAATAGAACACTCAAACAATTTAGTTGAAGGATTCAATTGTTAAAAAAAAAAAAGAATACCAAAAATCTGCAAAAAGAGAGAGGAAAAAAAAAAAGTGAGGTCGAGATAGGAGGCGGCGATGCTTCAATTTGTTCAACCCTTCTTCTCCATGGCAGCACCCACTGGTGGGAGGAAGAATGAGGTCAAGAGAGGGCTGGCGACGGCGAGGCTGATGTTGGTGGCAGCCGCTTCTTCCTATTGCCCCTCCTCGACGGAAAATGTTTGGGTGACACTAGTGTCATTTGACACTAGTGACATGGCACCTATGTGGCAAGGGAGTGGAAATTACTTCAAATATTTGATTAAAAAAAAAACCTAATTAAATAAGATCTTTTTTAATAAGATTTTTTTAAAAGAATCAGTAAAAATAAAAGATGGGACCAAAAAAAAACTAAATAAAAGATGAGGCTTATTCTTTCAAGGAGACCCTACAAATCTTCAATCTTCAACCCTAAAAATAAAAAACGCTGCCGCCAGAGCAAGAACAAAACAGAGAAGCCTCAAGAACAAGAAAAAGAGTTCAGATCTTTGTTTAAGGTGAATGCGAAATTCTCAAGTCGAAATTTAAGGGTCGATCTGGACTCCCCGTCAAAGGAGGGAGACCGGCGACAACACGAACGACGAAATGAGATGGCGCTGGTGGCTGCGGTTCCGGATCTGGTGGCGGCGGTGGTTCTGACACTGGTGGCTGCGGTGTCGGCGCTGGTGGCTGCGGTTCCGGATCTGGTGGCGGCGGTGGTTCTGACGCTGGTGGCTGCGGTGTCGGCGCTGGTGGTTGCTGTTTCGGATCTGGTGGCGGTGGTGGTTCTGACGCTGGTGGATGCGGTTCCGGCTCTGGTGGCGGCGGTTGTTCTCGCGCAGGTGGATGCGGTGTCGGTAGGTGGCTGCGGTTCCGGATCTGGTGGTGGCGGACCAGTGGTGTTGTTGTTATGGCTCCGGGTAAGGTTTTTTTGTCCTTGTGATGACAGGATGAACAACCAAATTATTTCTTTTTTCCTCTTTCAATTCCATTTTGGGTTTCAATTCTTTCTTTCTTTTCCTCTTTTTTTTTTTCAGAACGTGGCATGCTTTTGCTATTTTGTGCCTTATCATGTTGAATGTGTGATTAGATTTTGGGTTGCAATTAGGGATTTTGATTAACAATTGATGGGTTATAGGTTGAAATTTAGGGTTTTGAATCAAATATTGCCACTGAACGAAATTTAATAGGAAAACGGCATGAATTGAAATTCTTATTATTTAATTTATAATTAAAGATAGGATACAGAAACCCGATAGCTTAATCTATAATTATAACATTTGCAGGACTCCCAAGCGGAAGGTTTCTTTTGATGGCTGATTTTGTAGGGGTGCTCTCGCTCAAATCCATTTGCCGATTGAATATCCACATGTGTTCGACTAGTGGCACCTCCGAGCTTAGGGTGAGATTCAACAACGCCTCGTGCCCACCAGAAACAAACCTGCGCACCAGCTCATGCGCTTCGAACTCGAGTTTTTTGTACTTCGCTTCCATGTTGTGCACTTCCAACTCTAATTCTTTGTACTTCGCTTCCATGTTGTTTATGTATGCATCTGTCGCAGCCGGAGATATAGGTTTAAAAGCTGGAGTCTTGGGTGTCCTGGGAGTCTTTTGAGTTTTTGGAGTTTTTGGGGTGCTTGTGTTTGCCATTGTATGGTTTTTTTGAAGTGAAATGAGAGAGTGTAGGTTGTAGAGTATATATAACGGGAGAGATACGTTTGAAATTCAAAAACAAAATCATTTGTATTATTTGTATATTATTATAATTGTTATTTATTTCCTCTATTAGAAATACAAATTAGTTTATTGCCTTTTTTATTTCCTCAATTTAGGTTCTTTTCAATAATAAATAAATCATTTTCACACCTGTAATTTTTTTATGTCCCTTGTTAAAATTCAATTTATGTATGTGGACACTATCATCAATTGAATACATAGAACAAAAAAAAAAATTCTCTTCAATACGGAGTATACTTAAGAAATTCTCTTCAATTTTACAAATTAAAAATGCATCAACTTATCTAAGCTAATTTCATAAAATACAATTTTGATCACATACTTAGGTATATATCTTTGAGCATTTGCTTTGTATCTATATTACAATAATATTTATTCTAATAATTTTTTTTACTAGAACATAAATAACATTACTTTTTAATTTTCTCCTTATTTTATTCAAAATAAATAATGTTGTTTTATTATTTAAAATTTTACCTTGTTTTATTCTTTCATTTTTCTTCTCCAATGACTCGATTGGTTATTCTAATAAGTTTCTTAATTTTATTTAATAATTTTGCTATTCAAACTAGAATTTTAATTTGTTTAATTTAATAATATAAAAAATTATAGTTAATGAACACTTTTTTAACAATTATGGTACAAGAAGATTTTTTATAAATTTGAAAAGAAAGAAAACTTAAACCCTAATATATAATAATAATAATAATAATAATAATAATAATAATAATAATAATAATAATAATAATAACAACAAAAGTTAAATTAATGGGCAATACATGAAAATCTGTATGCTATCTAAACCCTATACCCTAAAGGTATACCCTAAAGGCCTAAACCCTATAACATCTAATATATACCCTAAACCCTTAACTAAGTGGATAAATTTCAATCCGATAAAATATCACGTACACCTTCATATATCTATAGTTAATATAACTTTGAAACTTGTATGCTATCTAAACCCTAAACCCTTTAACTGACATCTATATAAAATACTAAAGCAGAGACCGCTGAAGCGACCTCACGGGCACGGAATTTTCTGGATTAAACGGGATTATTCTTGCCTACGTGTCATATTCTGAATTAAAGTGGTATTATATTTTGGGTCACATCGATTAAAAGGCCAATATATTTAGGTAAAAAACTTATCCTTTTAGATCAATAATCTATCCAATATAACCTTATATCTTAATTAGGTTTTTTTATAAATATTCAATCTTATATCTTAATTAGTTAGAAAACTTATCTTTTTAATGAATAATATTATTAATGATAACCACAACTAATGGTTGAACTAACACTTTCAATATATATTTTTTCCATTAAAACTCAAAATGCATCGTTATTATCATTATTATCATATGATTCATATTCATGATAATTCAACTTATCACATAATTTTATCACACGGAGGAAGTAATCACCATACGGAGTAATGAAGATATATTTTGACTACGGAATTGGATAGATCAATATTAATCTATCCAATAGGTTCATTTTTTTTTAGAAAACTTACCTTAGTAAACTATTTTTATAAAGCTTAAACCGTTTCTTAAAAAAGTCATACTATTATTCTTATTTAAATAATTTACCCCATCATATTCATATCGATTTGAATACTCAATTCTATATATAAAAGTCATTCTTGAGTCATATCGATTTGAATACTCAATTCTATATATAAAAGTCATTCTTGAGTTATTCTCCAAAAAATAATAATATAACTAGATAGACATAGATAATAGGTTAAGTTAATTAGTTGCCTTAAATAAATAAATAAAATAATGTTCATTATTTTTTTTAGGTCATTTTGCAAATGTTGATCGATCCTTATTAGAAATAAAAGATAATTATGAAACTTCTAAGATAGAAATAAATATCTTTTAAAAGAAAAAAAATGAAGAAGATGGAAATATAATTTAAAATTAATGTTTTTTTGTAATATACACGCATATGATTAAAACATAATATAAATTATATATTTAATTATTTTCACTACATAGATTAATCATTTTTACCCTATATCATACATGGTATTATGATAAATATTTATCTTTTCATTTTTAAGTTGTTACAAAGTAATTTATTTATACATGCTAACCATATATTGATTTGAAATGAAAATAATGTTAGTTTAGTTTATGATTGATCGAAAACTTCCAGAATAAAGAGTCATTGAAACAATGTTAATCTTTATAATTTAATAAAAATTAATAGGTTAAATATAAAATTAATTAATTAATAGAATATATTTTTTTAAGAAACCGCGCAAAGTCGCGGGCCACGATACTAGTATACCCTAAACCCTATAACATATACCCTAAACCCTTATTAATTCGTGTATTACATAATAAGTATTAAATATCAAAGTATGCTAAACTAAGTGGATAAATTTCAATCCGATAAAATATCACACCTTCATACATCTCAAGTGAATATGTTTTGAAACTTGTATGCTATCTAAACCCTAAACCCTATAACATATACCCTAAACCCTAAACCCTTATTAATTTGCGCATTACATAATATGTATTAAATATCAAATTACGCTAAACTAAGTGGATAAATTTCAATCCGATAAAATATCACACCTTCATATATCTCAAGTTAATATAACTTTGAAACTTGTATGCTATCTAAACTCTAAACCCTACAACATATACCCTAAACCCTTATTCATTCCTATGATTACAAATTGTTTATGCAACTAGTTATTGTAATATCTACTCCCCAATCTTTTCTATTATATTATATAGATAGATATAGTTAAACCGATGCATAACGTTTTATGTGGCGTATTGTGGTATAAATATTTGATAGGTATAGTTTCATGTATATATAGATTATTTTTTGGTGGAAAGATCGAGTTATATAAATCAAAATGATTTGATAGCCATTATTTTATTTATATCTATAATATTTTTCGGTAAAATGAATTATTTATATCTAGATTAATTTTTATTTTATATATAATTTTAACACTCTTTAATTGTTATTAGTTTAAGATCAACAATTTATTTGTAAATAGATTATTTATTTGTATATAAAATGTAGTTTTTGCTCCTTAAACTATATGCACAAAATTAAAAACTCTTATATTTAGGATAGGAAGGGGTAATATTTTAGGATTTTTTTTTTTATCTAACTAAAATATGCACAAAAGTAAAATTATAACAACTTAAAAAAAACTACCAAAACACTATATTATACTATTACCTTATCTTATAACTATTTAAATTATAACATCCTATCTTATTATATACTCCCTACAATAAGATAATATATTTTTTTTTTCCCTTTCTTTCTCTCTCGCAGTCGCGCTAACGCTAACCCAAATGAAAGATGAAGGCCCGACGACTCCCGGTTGTCTCCATCCTTCAATGTCTCTATCCAGGGTCGGCCGCGGGGGGAGCGACGCGAGGGCTGCTCCGAGCAAGGTCGGTTCCGGTAGAGGGAGGTTCCGGTCGAGGGCGGCTACGGGAGAGGGCTTCTGTGTTGTGCTGCTGCACCGCTACCGCAGGGCGAGGCTGTTCCTCTATTCTAGGTCTGATTTTTTTTGTTAATATTTCAGTTAATTCGAGATTGAAGAATGCTTATAGACTTTATTGAATTGATTTTGTTGAAATGTTGAATTTAATTGGAGAATTGAAATGGATTTGTTAGGTTTGGGTTTGAGATTTGAGATTTGAGGTTTCAAATATTTTAGGTTAGGGTTTGAGATTTGAGGTTTCAATTCTAGAGTTGCTGTGGAAATTAGGTTAACATTCAATGAAAGACGAATATGGTTAATCATAAAATTCACTGTTTTTTTGTAAAAATTCACTGTTTTCTAGAGATTTGATTTTGTGGATTTAAGCTAACTTCTATGAAAAATCAATGTATTCCTCACGCTCATTGGATGTTCCTCTCTTTCCTTAGATAAATTGAATATCAAAATTGCAAGCGACTACTATTTTGTGTTTGGATCTCCATCGCTGCTCCACCTCTCCTTTTCCTCCCTGCAAATCCATTTCCTTCACACGTTTTTTGAAATTGCGTATTTCCTTGGCTGAATTCAGTGGGATTTGATGCAAGAGATTGGTAGAGTTTTTTAATTGCTCATTTCTCTGAATTTTATGGATTCTTGGTAGGGTTTTGGTTTAAATGAGATTGTTGATCTTACGAGTCATGGAGAACAACTTCGTTAATGTTTTCTGCTCGCTCGAACTAGGCATTTGTGGTCTGTGTATATGCAAGGAATCAAATCAGGTCAAAGAAATAGATGTTTGGTTGATCTGTTCTGATAATTTATCCTTTGTTTTGTTGTTTAGTTTTGTGATTGTGTACGAACTTATGCAATTTCTCCTTTTTGGCAGGTTACTTGTGAAATCTAGTTATGCAGAAGCTAACATAAGGAAGGACTCTAGATCTGCTACCATTGACGTTGTGGCTGATTTTAGAACCGAAAGGTAAGGGGATTTAAGAGTTGCAAGTGTTCCTCTCAATTTTGAGTCTCCATGTGTCTCTTATTTCTTCAAGTTATTGAATTTTGATGCTTACTGGGAGCTATTTTGCACACTAGAGTCATTCTAGGAGGCACTGGCTTTGTTGGATCTGTGATATTCAAAGCAGGAGTATCAAAGGGTATTGAGGTCACAAGTGTAAGCAGGTTAGTATAGTGCTTCCTTATGCTTCCTTTCCTTGTTGATTTGCCTTTAATTAGTATCCAAAGCCAGGGATGGAGTAAGCAGTTTGATAGTATCTAGTCTTGTTTAAGATTTTCCATTTCTCGTGGACCTTGATACTGTTTGTATTTTTATTTTACTTGTTTTTGATAGTGTATTTAGCTAGTATGACTTGAAAGTTTTTACAGGAGATGGATGGTAATAATTTGATCTTACTTATAGAGTTAGGGTAATAGTTTTATCAATGTTGATACCACGTGCAATTAGAGAAGTATTATTAGTTTTTCAATTCCAAACACCGGGAAATACTTTAAAATGGAGGTGTTGCTGCAGTTATTCAAGGATACTCTGATGCAATGTTGTCTGAAACTTTAGGTGATGCACATACTGATTTTCCATGTTTATTTACATTATTAAAGGATTAAAACCCTTGGCTTAGGGGCTACGCTGCCCCGGTCCTTTGGGCACCATGGATGAGATAAATCGCAGGGCCAATTCCTGCCTTTTGCAGGAAACTGCCTTACCCTTGTGGCTACTGGAGTGGCTGGTAAAAAAATAAATATTGATATCAACACATTTCTTTGACCAATTAGCAGTACTATGCTGTATTTTGTAAGCATGCATTAGGAGGACAAGTCACACATAGCTAGCATGTTCAATTATGATAAAGAAGTATTATCTTTATTTAGCTCTTATTTAATGATGCCTTAATAGATCTTACTAGGATATTGGATGAGAAATCATTAAAAGAGTATTCAACATTTACTGTTGGACTGTTGTGATCAATCATGTTTCAGCTCTACTGCCTCTACGCTATATTGTATTGTATCTGTGGATGTTTGGAATCATTGTATCCATTGCTTGAATCATTGTATTCGTTGCTCATAACTGCTCAATCTATAAATATAGTTTCTTTGCCTCTGGCCTTGGTTTGCATGTTTCTCATATTGAGCTGATCAACTTTTACTGTCGTAGTCTATCCAGTCTAAATATATCCAGTCAAGATTGAATCTGATTTATTGTGATCAGTGCCATTGTAGCAGTTTTCATTATCTGTTTTTGCTCAACTCGTCCAGCAAAACCAAAATTATTTTGAGAAGAACTAGGTATGTTTCTGCCACTCCTTAGCTGCATATGTATAATTATTGCTTGAGATAGCTTATATAAATTATTTCAATAATTGTATATCTAGCAGTTATCTCTCTCTCTCTCTCTCACACACACATATATTGTATGTTCTACTTCAAATAGATGTATGCATATTATTACCTATGGAGTAATATGGCTCTAAATTTTGATGGTGTGGAAATGAACTGATAAATCTATAAATGTGACACCTCCCTGGAAATGGGTCATTGATGGGCTTTATACATTGCTTTCCTACAGAAGCATGTTCTTGGGTACTTGATGTTAAGTTTACTCTAAATTAATAGTATTAGGTAGTCACTATTATCTTGAAGCTTATATAGGTCATGTCACTTTTGTATGTCGAGTTTCAAGTGGAGTTTATTATCCTTAAAGTATCTGATAACTTACTGTTTGCTGAGACTTGACTTGGGGAAACTATTACTTTTCCAGGTACTGTAATCAGTACGTTGATAGAGATGCGTTGATGTACCTCATTTTGGCTAATGACATCCTACATAATCTTCATCCTAATATCATAACTATTGCAGAAGATGTAAGAAGCCTCCTTATTTTCTGCCTGTAGTTTGATTGTTACTGCTACTACTACCGATTGCTATGTTCTGGATACCTGGCTCAAATAAATGAAGCAATTTCTTGAATGGCACCAGAAATAATATTGTTTTCGTAAAGAAGAGATCCAGAAACAGGTTCACGAATTGTAATGACAAAATTTCATCTGTAGAAGAATCACATATCTTCTATATTTTGCCTAACTGACACCGAAGTGTACTTGATAAATAGTTTCAGTTACTTGTCATGGATGTTTTTATCATAGCTAATCCTCAACTTATTATCAGGCAACAAACTATCCAGGATTATGTGAGCCAATATCTCAAGGTGGATTAGGATTTGACTATTATGTCAATCTTTCTGCACCAGATATGTGGTCATCCCTTCTTCAAAATGTTCCTGATCATGAATGGAACATGAGTAAGGTTGGACATCAGATTTATGATTTATAGAAGTATTTAGTATTTTCCTTTTCTATTTGCCATTCCTAAATCAGCTTATGTGATTCTCTCTTATGATATGTCTGTTTGCCCCACATTTATCTGTGTACTGCAGATTGTGGAAACCTTATCCGGAAACAAGTTATATGCAGATAAAATGCTTATATATGCTGACAATCACAGCCAGGTTGGTAATTTCCAAGTTTTGTTAGTTTAGCAGAAATTCTTGTTATCCAATGATTCAGAATAAGTGAATAACCATTTATCATTATTTCTTTTGTCCAGTCCTTGTCTGGGGGGTGTTCATTTGCCGAAATTTTGTTTGGAGGCCATGAAAATGGGTCACTTGAATTGAACTCATTGGATAGAGGTTGTTCATTACACAAGGTATGCCATGTTGTCAATATATGCTTATGTAAGTTCTGTTTGACACAATTTTATGATCTCTTCTCCAGTTTTCTCATTTACCTATTTAGACACACCATTAAATCAGCTATACTACTATATCAGGTCTCTTGATTTGTATCAAAATGTCCTGGTGGATCGAGAAACTTGTCTTTTTCTAAAAAAGGAACAAGAAATGACAACCTAGTAGTATAGATGAAAGTTGATGGCGATTTCAGAAAAGAAAATAACCATCTACTTGAAAGTATTTATAATTCAGAAATCTGTGACCAATTTGACTGCTGCTACAAATTATAATACTTCTACATGGATTTGAAATGAACATATTTAGTTGCCTATAATTTCTTATACGTGCTTTAGCAGTTTCATCTGTGAATTTTAGGTTGGTATATCTCTGATTCATCTTAGTAGTCTTCCTTGATCTAATCATTTGAAGTTGTGTCTAGGGATGATTAGAGGGGAGGAAGACTACTAAGGTGATATTGCTGATATTGATTGTTAGGCTAAGCTTTTGTGGCTCAAGATTGGTAAATCATCTGCTGATATTGCCCAGGTATGCACCTCACCATTCATCTTAAAAGCTCAATTTCAACACCCGTAGTCAAGTTTAAAGGCAAAGCATTACGAGCAAAGTTTTTGTCTGATGTCATAAACCAATTCCCTTCCTTTTGTCTGCTGTCAACCCAGATTTGTGCTGGTCAAAGTGTTGTCTACATTTATAGCCAATTTGAAAGCCTATTAGCTCAATGGTAGAGCAATGTGCTAATGCACCAAGATGCGAGTTCAAATCTCGCATAGGCTAATATTAACCTAAAAACACTGATAGATTGGGGAAAAGATACCAAACCAGTCCATAAGTAGTTGACAGATAAAAGATAACAATTAAGTATAAACACAAACAAGAGTAGAGAAAATAACCACTAAAATTTTGAAACATAACCAATAACATTCTGAATTAGTGTGATAACAAATAAGTATAAACACCAACAAGAGTAGAAAACATAATCAATAAAATTCTGAAACATATCCAGTAACATTCTAAATCTCTTCGGAACTGTTGAAACAAGAGTATATTCAATCCCTTCGGAACTGTTGAAACCAAGTTGGTTGAGACAGCTGCAAAAAAATGGAGGGTTTCATTATTAATCAACCACGTGGAGCTGAGTGATCAGAATCTCAATCAGAAAGTCTATACCTGATTCATCTGAAATGGAGGGTTAAATGTCATATTTTGACCAACTGCATAGGGTAGACTTGTCTGAAAGAATTAAACAAAAAATACGATAAGAGAGATGAATAATAAGAATCGAAATTGCAGTTAGACAATAATAGATGTGTACTGATTTTACACACCTGGTTCGGGTTATAGATAATGTTTGGATGGGGAATGAAATTCACATGATGAACTTCTGGATTTGAATGGGTTTTCTGTACTTCACTCTCACAAGGCTTTGTATTCCTAACGGGCTTCTTTCGATAGCCTTTTCGCTTCCCCGCTGCTTTACCTCGACCTCTCTTATCAATTGGATCCTTGACATTGGTTGCGCTGTCTTTTGTTTGCACCCCATCTACATTGCAGTTTTGTTCATCACGACGAATCGAACGCCTTCCATAAACTTTGCCAATGTTGTTCAAAGTTTGAAACACCCGTCCATGCTTTTCCTTAGCAGCCCTATTTGCCTTAATTTTCAAACCATCAAATGTGGACATAACCTCCTTATAGAATTCCTCCTCATTCATTGCAACTCCCGCAAAGGACTCAAACAAACCATGCATATTCTCATATCTTTGCACACTCTCTGGTTTTTTGTTCAGCAACTCATAATAAGGGACCGAAACCTTCAAGTGCTCCCTATCCAAGTCTTTTCTCCACCTATTCATAATGTATCTTTCTGGAACATAATCCACTTCCTCTTCGTGAAAGACACGCAATATATGACTACACAAAATCCCCCTAAACTCAAAATTCTTGCACTCGCATTTTATTTCCATCGTGACTTTATCCATTGTCACTCGAAACACCTTCTTCATTGTCCGACCATGCAAGGACTTTTTTACCACAATGTCATATAAGCACTTCTTTCCATCATCATCAACCTTTGTTGCATTGTTGTACGTCATATCTCCAACTTCCTTCTGCACTTCACTAAACTTCGCTGATGTGTATAACTTTTGGAAGACAAGCTCAAATACATGATCGGTCATACATCGAATTGGAGAATTCTTGGAAGTAAACGTTGCTCTTTCCTCTTCCATAACCCTGTTTGAAAGTGCAAGTCCATATTGCTCCACAAATGTCTTCAGAGTAGTGTTTACATTGACATACTTTTTGAAGAAGAAGTTCATACCTTCACTCCTTTGGGTGCTAGACATTCCAGCCCAAAATGCTTCCTTAAAATATACAGGCACCCAACGATGTCTCTTCTCATACATATCACAACACCAACTATGTTTTTCTAATCCATATGTTGCAATCATCTCCTTCCAAGCATCTTCAAACTCCGATATGCTCAACGAGTCGTGAAGGGCATCTTGCATCGTCTTCAGGATGTTGTTCAACTGCGGATGGTAGATAAACTTTTTCCTTGCATTTTGCATTATATGCCATATACACCACCTATGTGGAGTGTTAGGGAACACTTGTGCTACTGCATTCCCTGGTAATAAAAAAATATGGATATTATTTATTAAAATCTTTGTAGGTTAATTCCCATCTTGAACATGAAACATGAAAAGAATTGAGATAGATAAGTATTTCAAAATAACATACCTATAGATCTGCACTGATCTGTTATGATTGCTTGTGGAGCCTTTCCTGACATACACTTGAGCCAAGCCCGAAACAACCATACGAAGTTCTCAGTATCATCTCCAGCAATTAAAGCACAACCAAACAACACCGACTGACCATGATTGTTAACTCCAATGAAAGGAGCAAACGACATCTTATATCGATTTGATAAGTAAGTGGTATCAAATGATATGACATCTCCAAATTCCATATATGCTGCTCTGCTCCTTCCATCCGCCCAAAAAACATTTCGTAATCTCTCATCTTCATCTACGTCATACGTGTAGAAGAAGTTGGAGTTACTAGAGCTCATCTCATCAAAATATTTTCTCATTGCATTGAAGTCGCCTTCCTCCATATGCTTTCTTCTTGCTTTGCCAATCAGATTGCGACAATCCCTCTCTTCAAAAGGAACTTTGTCGTGACTACCATGTTGAACGACAAATGACGTGTAGTTTTTAATTATCGGAACGCCGGCTCTATCATTCTCTAAAATCCTTTTCCTATTGCCTTCACTGATGAATCTGTAGTTTGGAAGGAATTTGGAATTTTTCGGGACACAATCATGGTTATGCTCCAGTGTAACTTTGGTCATCTTCCATAACCCATCACTATGAAGGGATGCGTTCACATGGAATTGACATCCCGTAACACACGATGTAGGACCTTTTCCTGGATTCTTTGTCTTTGTTTCAAATTTCCCCGCTTTCGAACAAACCAACCTAAAACTCTTATACTTATCTTCATCACCTTTGATTTTTACAGAAGTTCGTATCCTTACTTGGAATCCTTTGGCCTTTCCATATTCTTCACAATAATTCAACACATCCTCTGCATCTGCAAACGTCATTCCAACATGCGGCTGACTATGCTCATTCTCAACTTGTTCAACATCCTCGAATAATCCATCTACTCCATCAATTTGATCATGTTCTCGACTATGTTGCCCGATTTCGTTGGAACTTGGCAAACCATCGCCATCCAAATCAATGACATAGTCTTCTTCATTGCCTGCATTTATATAAGAATTTTAATATGAACTAAATTTTGAATAAAACTCTACAAACTTGATTAGTATATTGTGATATCCATTACCTTCATCTGCGTCATACCCTAGGTTTAGATCAAAGTTTCTTGAATTACTCATATATGTTGACAATTAACCTATACGAGAATCATAGCACAATATAGTTAGAGATATAATTGCATACACAAACAACATTACTAACAAGGACTTAATATTATTGAAGGATACTTCCACCATCACCGTGCTTGAGTCGATCAGGACCATAAAGCTAGAAAAGCTAAAGCACATCATAACTTTTATTCTACTCAAATTAAAAAAAAAAAAAGTAGAATGCCAACTTTTTCATAGAACACTAAGAACTCAAACATTTCAATAACCTTCAAATTTACAAGTGCGTTGTGCAATTTATTAGTACTTACCAACGATTACTCGTAAGACCGTAACCTTGCCTCACTTCTTTCCGGCGAATTTCCGATCTGATCGGTGAACACCTACTGCCCTAGTTCAATTTGAACTTAGCCTCCACTGGACCCGTGTCCTTCAATTCAACATAATAGGTGGTTAGTGGGAATTTTTTTTTTTAATTTTTTTATTCAATGACTACGTTTCTTGTAGCTTAAATTGCTTAATTGAGGAATCCCTTAATTGATGCTAATTTTGATTTGATATCATTAATTTCCTTATATATAAATTCAACTTTTTTTTTTTACCTTCAAATTTTTTTAACATCAAATTAAATAATAAGATGACATGTGGGATGAAATTAATGACATGTAGCCTCCACCTCACTAGTGTCAAATGACACCAGTGTCATACAATCACCCTCCATCACTGAGTATGTATACATAATCAATCATGTTTACACCAACAAAGCAACCATAAAAGCTTTAAAAAAAGAAGCAACACCAAAAAAGATATTTGTAATACTTATACCCAATCTGTAATAGAACACTCAAACAATTTAGTTGAAGGATTCAATTGTTAAAAAAAAAAAAGAATACCAAAAATCTGCAAAAAGAGAGAGGAAAAAAAAAAAGTGAGGTCGAGATAGGAGGCGGCGATGCTTCAATTTGTTCAACCCTTCTTCTCCATGGCAGCACCCACTGGTGGGAGGAAGAATGAGGTCAAGAGAGGGCTGGCGACGGCGAGGCTGATGTTGGTGGCAGCCGCTTCTTCCTATTGCCCCTCCTCGACGATGCTGGTGGCAGCCGGTCCCTTTTGCCGCTCCTCCCTGTCGCCACTTCGAGAACAATAGACGTCAATTTGCCATTCCACAACGGTATTTCAAAAGTATTTAATTTGTTTCTCGCTTCAACCGCTCACCATGGCCGAGATCAGATCTGCTACTCCGGATTCGTAATTGATTTCGCACTGCAAAATCGAAATCGGGGAAGAGATGGGCTGAAAATTGGGGAAGAGATCCTTTCAGTCAGAGAGAGAGCGAAGCCTGCGGGGAGGACGGCGGCGGAGAAGAGGGCGAGGGAGGCGAGGAAGCAGAGCGGATCTGGGATTGACAACGCGAGCCTCGAATTTGGTAGCCGGCTAGGGCTCGAGCTCTTCTTCTTCTCCATTCTCTAATCGAAGCTCCTATTTTGCTTCGCTGCTTGGATCTAATCGAAGCCGGCGCTCTCCACTGGTCAGGTTAGGTACATCGACTTCTTCTCCTTTCTTTATGGCTTCCTGACTTTCTCCGTCTAATTCGATCTCATATAGTCATATGCATATGCATCACATATGTAATTTCTCATCCAAATACTAAAACAAAATACAGAAAAACAAAGCCATTGCTGCATCTCTGCTTTTTCTTGTTTCGGGTTAAAACTAGTCAAAATAAAACACTGATGAACCTAGTACTCCACTGGGAGAGAACTGGGAAGCTTCTTTTGCTTCAAGTTGTTTGCTGTCACTTGGCAATGTGGACCATCAGGTCAAAGATGCTTGAATATCCTTCCTATTTACTTGGCATTTCTCTTTGTTCTAGCAAGTTTTAGTTGGGAAATATTATTTATATTTGGGCCGAATATTCTTCCTATTTACTTTTTTCTATTCAATAACTTGAGAAATAAAGAATTGATCCATTTTTATGTTGTTTCTCCTTCAGTTGTAAGATCAGGTGAGTTGATACTCTCCAACTACTGTTTGAACATTTTAGGATATTTGCACTGTTAGGGTTTTAGATTGAGAAATGGGATGACAATGAAGGAAAAAGAGATCAGAAACATTTGTTTGTATTTGTTGAATAAAACCTCTCCTATTAAATAAATGAACTACAAATTGCCAGGAATGAAACTGAAAAATGCAACAGAATAACTGTAAGTAGGCATCACATAACCAGTTTTAATTTCTGCCTTAATCTTGGATCTTTATGTGCTACAGTTTTTCCGTGATGGAGATTCAAAGAAGCACCGTGAAATTTGTCAAACGGATCGTCGTATTGGAGGCACAATGTGACCAGTTGAAGGAGGAGAAATGCAAACTAAAGAAACGAGTGATGGAGCTGGAAGGCAAGGAGAAGGAGATGATTGAAAAGTACGTGAAATTGAAGGACAAGTATGCAAAAGCGAAGGAGGAATTCAATTCAAAAGGGTGCAAGTGGAGGGACAAAGAGGAGAGTCTTAGGGAGAAGTGTCGGCTGGAGGGGGTAGAGAAGAGGAAGCTGGAGATTGATCTTAAGGCAGCAAAACGAAGAATAACGAATGGTAGTGTTGAGGTGACACAGAAATTTATGGCCATGGGAAAGCATTTCCAGAGTTTGTTAGAGGAATGTAATGGCAGGATTACTACCCTATTAGCTAAGAACGAGGCTCTGGATAGGGATAGCAGTAGGTTAGTCATTGATTTTGAGGCCCAGGTGGCCATGGAAGCCAGTAAGAAGACAGTGGAGGTAGAGAAGAAAGTTTTAGAGCTTGATGAGAAGATTCAACTTTTAGAGACGGAGAAGAGGGAAATAGAGGCCAAGTTTTTCTTGGTAAGCAAGGAGAAGAGTGAGGGGATCAAGAGGATTTCAAATGAGAAGACGGCTGCTGAAGCTGAGAAGAAGGCTTTGGAGCTGGCTCAAAGGATTGAGGTCTTGGTGTGGGAAAAGAGGGAACTGGAGACCGAGGTTTGTCGAGAAAAGAGGGAAAGGAGTGAGGAGATCAAGAAGGTTTTGAACGAGAAGAATGTTTTGGAGAGGGAGAAACAGGAACTTGATGTGGAAACTAGGGAGAAGGATGAAAGGATCAAGGTATTAGAGCAGGAAAAAGAACGCTTGGCCATTGAGAAAAAGGAGATAGAGGCGAATTGGTCTGTTGTAAAGTCGCGGGATGATGTGGAGTTACCACATCGAGTTCATCCTGCAAGAAATGCTTGCATCTCAAGTACTCTTGCTGCACAGAATCGAGGTATAATTGACTCTTCATTTTTTTTTCAATGCAGATTCTTCCATCATTTTCCCGTGTTATTTGCTCATATTTTTTAAAGTGTAATGAGTAAGCCTTACTGTGTGAATTGTATTGAAGATATATGGCTTGCTATGTTTTTTGCTTTCAGTGGCATTGAGCAAAGCCACTTGAGAAGATTCAACTTCGGATCTCTCTTTCATAATCAATAGTAATCGTATGTTAAATACTCCTTGCTAACTGGAACTGATGTCTGTAAAATTTTCCTTTAGCCATTGAAAGGAAACTGATCCTTTCCACAAAATGGATACTTGGCTCTATGAACATAGCTTAAGCATCTCTTTTAAAATTTTAGAGAGACTTGTAATTTTGCTCTATTCTTTTCAGTAGAAGTTTGGTGCTATTGTATTTCTTCTTTGGCAGTAAAAAATTTCTGATTTGGCCTGCCCAATGAACACAAAAGGAAGTCTAAGTCATGAGCTTATTCAAGGGAAATTTTTCCTTAATCTGTTGATGTGTCCGGGATTGGACCAAATTTGAGTTCAGTTGGCGGTTCCTTATGGAGATAGTTGATAGACTTAGATATACAACAGAATCAAGGTTTACTGTGCAAGCATTCCTGTACTTCTCTCTTTCTCAGTGGCATTGAGCAAAGCACCGGAGACACATCAACTTCAGCTCTCTTTTTCTCATAATCGATTGTAATAGATGCTCCCTAGGCATAGAATCGAGGTCTTCAACTTCAACTTCAGCCTTTATTTACAAGCACATTTTGCAATTTCTGAAAACTAACTTTTTTTGGAAGGACCAGAACTTGTTGGACATGAAAAACGAAGTCAATGGCATTTTGGTCAATTTCATTTTTAAAAATGTTGGATAAGGATGACAAATCACTATTTATGACATAAGTGTAACTCTTACATACAAAGAGTATGATTAATCTAAAAGTCTCTTCGGAGACATCCGTTAAAATTGGAACTATATGGAGAGTATGATTAGTCTAAAAAACTTTCTGCTGGTGATAACTCCCAAGAATAGTGGTACGCAACTCAGCAATCAAGAGAACCTAAGAAACTGGCTAACAAATTTACAATGAGGAAAGAGTACTTTATGCTTTCTCTATTGAAACGGCAACCTATGGGATGGATTGGTAGATTGCTGATCTAATTCTCGCTCTCTTTTAATATCTCTATCGTTGCTTGGATTATGACATTGGGAGACAGCAATATTGTGGTGGCTTATAGCTTTACCCGATTCAGTTGATTATAGAACTGCACATGTTTGCTGCTCTGTTTTGTCATAATCAATAGTATCAGCTCTCAAATATGTGCAAAACTCCCTGCTAACAGCAATATAGCATTGGGCAGAAACTGATCCGTTCCACAAAGTGAATTCGTAGCTGTATGAACATAGCTTACTCATGCATTTTTCTATCAACCTAGATTTCTAGCTACTGTCATAGACTAGTAAACATTAATTTCCACGCTTGAAACACAGAACTTGCCTTTTCTTTATACTAGTCTATCTTTTGTTTGACACACTACATTCTGATTCTTTCTGTACAATGAAGCAAGGCTTGGGGATTTTTTCCTTTAGCATTTGAAAAACATAGTGTGGAGATTAATTAGTGGAAATATTATTTCGCCATTTACATTGTGTTTATTATGGATTCAAGAGTGTTACTTATATAGACCGTTGAAAGTAGGTCGCAAAGTTCTTGTAGAAATCTCTTGATGTATGTCTTTAAAATTTTAGATACTTGTTTTTTTTTTTTTTTTTTTTTGCATTTAACTTGCTTTTCATATAGAGGTAAATCCGAAAACTCTGCCCTTTTTCCAATGGAATTTTGGTGCTATTGCATTTCTTCTTTGACGGTAAAAAGTTGGTGATTTGGCTCTTCCAATGAACAGAAAAGGAAGCCTGATGCATATGATGTTATGCAAGGGAGTTTTGTCCTAAATCTTACCCTTTTGTCTTGTAGGCCCCAAATCTGTTGATGTATCTGTCACTGGGCCAATTGTGAGTTTAGTTGGCGGCTCGCAGTTGAGAGAGCTATTAGGACCACAGTGTCAAAAACGAAAGGTAGAAGGACTAGGAAGTTTTGTAGTGAAGCGGGTTGGAACCAAACGGCGAAAACTGGATGGCCTTGTGGAGTATAAATTAAGGTTTAGGAATCATCGAGACATGTTCAATGCTGTCACCACCAATGATGAATTATGCATGAGGTCGGTTTGTGCTCTCTATAGGAAATACAAGTCTCTTGGTGTTTGGAAGGATAGTTCAGCATCAACGATTGGCAAAGGATTCGTGCAACCTTATGAAATAAGGTATGATTACTCCTTATACATGCTATTATTCGACACTTGAGGGAAAAGGAAAAGGTCCATTTTGCTTTGAAACAGAGAATTCGTGGACCGAATGTCTATGATACATTGCTTCTTTTATCAGGGGAATGGTTTTGGGCGAGCTCCTTACAAGCGGGGACCCAGAAGGCTCGCTGAAGATGTCGTTGGCAGAGTTCGAACAGGCAGACTCAAGTGGACTGCAGGATTGTAGACAGATTGCATGGAACCATTACAAGGAGTTGTTTGAGATCCACAAGAACAAACTTGATCCACTCTTTAAACCGGCTGGTGAAATGAACTGATCTTGTTCATCTTCTAGGTTGTTTCTCAGAATCTTCGAGATATCTGATCTAGTGTTTTGAAAGGTTGAAACCGCACATCAGTTATGCTTATGCATGTTGGGACTTGGGAGTAAGGAAAGAAATGGTAGTTAGACTGGGTTTTGTATATAAAGTACAACCCGATTAATTAGTCATGTGTGTGTGTGTGCGCGTGCGTGTGTGCGTGTGTGCGCGTGTGCGCGTGCGTGCGTGCGTGCGCGCGCGCGCGTGCGTGCGCGCGCGCGTGCGTGCGTGCGTGCGTGCGTGCGTGCGTGCGTGCGTGCGTGCTGGTCCATCTTTCATCATTGGGAATCCTAAATTCTTGTTTGTGTTCGATTCCTGTTGGAGAGATTGAGCTAGGAACTCAGAAGCAATAATAAACAGTAGTCCCCTCTGTGGGATAGAGGATCGCCCTGACGTAGTCCCCTCTGTGGGAAAAATTGGTTTGTAGGAGCATCGTTAATCAAAATGGAATAGGAAACAGTCGAAACACATTCCATGATCCAACATATAAATTTGTTCTGAAATCCCAACTTTGTAAGCACGGCTTGTAAGTAAGGCCATTCAATTTGGTCATAAGCCTTTTCCATATCTAGTTTTAATGCTAACCAGCCAGACTTCCCACGCTTAGATTTAAAAGAGTGAAAAACTTCGTGAGCAATTAGGATATTATCATGTATCGATCGTCCTTTAGTAAACGCCCCTTGCAAAGGGTGTATGAATTGCGTTAGAATGGGGGCCAGCCTTGCAGTCAGAACTTTTGTAATGATTTTATACACCGTGGAGCACAGACTTATAGGTCTGTAATGGTTAATGCAGCCCGGGTCATCCACTTTCGGAATAAGGCTGATGAACGTATGATTGATCTGTTTTAAAAGCTTTCCAGAAGAGAAGAAGCTCTTAATAGATTTTATGACAGAAGGTCCAACGATATTCCAATATTTTTGGTAGAAGCCAGCAGGCATACCATCTGGCCCTGGTGCCTTTTCAGCATCAATCGAGAAAGCAGCAGACTTTATTTCAGCATTAGTTACAGGAGCTGTGAGCTTTCGATTGTCCGAGTCAGAGACCGAGGGTTTCAGGACATTGAGACCGTTTAGTATATCAATTGAAGGATCCAAAGTAGACGAGAATCTACGCTTATATTCAAGCTCAAATTCAGACCTAATAAGAGCCGGATCTGTTGTATGAATACCGTTTGGAAGAAGTATAGATTTGACAATCTTGCAGTTGCGTTTGATGGATGCAACCCGATGGAAATACCCCGAGTTGGTGTCTGTTAGTTTCGCATGTTTTGCTTTCGCACGCTGGCGCCAATAGGTTCTTTGAAAGTCCAGGAGACGTTCCCTTTTATTTAGTAAATGCTTCTGTAATGAGCAATTTGATGCCGAAAAAGATCTTAGTAGAGAAGACTGAACTACCAGTAGTTGTTGCTCCACCTTCTGTAGCTGGGAGCGTACATTACCAAAGGTTTGTTTATGCCATTTCTTGGCTAAAGTTTTAAGTAACTTTGTTTTGTGGACCAATTTGTACATGAATGATCCCGGTAGGTCCAGACGCCATGCTTGACGGACAATATTTTCAAAATCAAGACGCTTCGTCCAAGCTAATTCAAATCTGAAAGGGCGAGAAACAAACCCAGAATTTTGTCGAAAATCCACTGATATAGGGCAGTGGTCAGAAGTAGTAAATGCATGGTGTCTAATATGTAGTTTACTGAAGGTAGTTAGGACGCTATGTTGGACCAAGCACCGATCAAGTCTAGCATAAGAGTTATCAATATCCGAAGGAGACTTCCTCCATGTGAATGTATCACCCACGAAGGGGACGTCACAGAGACTCAGAATGTCTTTAATTCTAAATAGTCGACGAAATCTGGCCCGGGCAGGCACCACACCACCTCTCTTCTCATTAGGTGATTGAATATCGTTCAAGTCGCCCATGATACAGATGGGGTTTGTTAATGTATGAGCATATTGTATAAATTGATTCCAGAAATCATCTTTATCCCGATTGTCCGGTGGAACGTAGACAACTAGCATAGCTGTAGTTGTATTTGTGTGTTCGTCATGATAGTTGAAATGTATGAAACGTTCCTGAATATTAATTAGATCTATAGAGCCCTGTTGATGTAGCAACGTTTTCCAAACAAGGCAGATACCACCTGCAAATCCAACAGAGGGCGCGAAAGCGATATTGGAGAAACCATGATGTTTCCAGACATCGTCATCCGGAACCTGGTCCGATTTTGTTTCAAGTAAAGCTAGAACGTTGATAGAGTTATTACAACAGAAGGACTCGATTGAAGTCCATAGATTCCGTGTACGAAAACCCCTACAGTTCCAGGTGCATATATTCATCTAAACATTTGATATATGTGACTGGTTGTGCAACCTGTTTTTTATGATTATCAATCGGTAACTCAAGGACCCAAAGCAACCGAATAAGTAAGCTATGGGAATGAGTTTATTAATTTGAGTATGAGTGGTGTAACCCACATGTGCAGTAATATAGCATATTGCAAAACATTTTTGAGTAAGATGTTTAAGGAATGGGAATTCCTCGTGCTGTTTGGAAACACCCATATGACTAAAATGAACAATCGGGGTGATTCCCAACCAATTTTGTTGGTAAAACTTGGTAGAACACAAATCAATAATTGTGGTACAGTTTATAGATGCACCCAAATTTTTTATTGCAAGGTGATGTTGCGTAAAATGTTTTGTGATTGAGATGTCCTCATTTATTTTTATAACATATATGGGTCTGTAATTCACAGTGGAGGTTATTCCCAAACAAACATTAGGCCAACAAGTGTTGTGACACAATTGCACATTTTTGGTAAGTTGTATAGGGGATGTAATCCCAAGGAAGTAAACGAGCAGATCATGCTCTATACAATAATAAAAATTTGTCTTGATACAAGGAGTTAAACGTACATCAATTACAACACCGAGAACAGAAAACGGCAAGCAAAACGGATACAAGGTAATGCAGTCACGAAGCCTGGACAGAGCACCGTACATATGCTTGCCAAGGGCCTGACACAACCCACTCACGATAAAACGAGGCCTTGTGATCGACAAAGTAGAGAGTAAACAGCACCGATGAACGCAACAAATCAATAGCCAGTGACGAACAAACCTGTTTGTATAATGATTGTGACAGTTGGGAACAACAGAAGCATCCACCGAGGGGGACCCCTCGGCCACCTTAGAATTGCCCTTTTCCGCGGCAGAAAGCCTCGTCACAGGTGTAGGGGTGTGGGGACCAGAAGAAGGACTCCCCAAAGGGCTCGTATCAGTAACCGCATCATTGAAGGATTTAGAATTTGTATCCATATTATTAAGTAAAGAGAAGCACAGAAAACGCTTGAGCACAACCAGAGTAAATAAACTCAGTAAAGATGAAAGTGGAGAATTAGGAAGATTACCGTGAGTAATAATCAAAACCTCAAAGATATATAAAGGGGTATTAACCATAGTCACCAGCTTAGGCAAGTGGGTGTGAGCCCAATGGTTAGGGTTACTAACCGGTGTAGATAGATGGTTAAGAGGGTAATTGAGTACCTGTCGAGTCTCATCAAGAGGCGAGGTAAAAGTGAAGATCCAGCCAGTCCACCTCTCGAAAGAACAGCCACGAGGGGGTGCCACCACACCACGCCGAGCCTGCAAACCCACAGTTTCTTAAAATCACACTAGTATTGTTCCCACCGCGGTTTTTTAATAAAATAGTATAGTTAGATATATAATATGGTAATTTAATGTTTAAAATTGAACCAATTGATTATATTTTTTTCAAAAAAGAACTATTTTAATTTAATTGGTTTAAAACTCTATAATTATGGTGGTGATATCGGCTTATTAAAAATGTTTCTTTTTTAATAGTTTTTTTAATAGTTAGATATAGAATATGCTAATTTTATGATACTACCTCCGTCCAAAAATACATGACCTTTACTATTCATGTACGTTTTCTTAAGAAGGTAAAAATTATATAAAATATTAAATTTTTTATTAATTTTTTTAATAATTACAAGCTTATTGATAATAAGCTTGTAATTATTAAAAAAAATTAATATTTTATATAGTTTTTAGGGTGATTTTGGTAGAGAGCCTTTTTTGAATATTCAATTAGTCACCTAGCCCATAAATCAATTTAATTAGTTTTGCCCTAGCCCCCTTCCCAATAGGGTGGGTTGGTCAATGGTCAACCGTTTGACTATTGACCGGTCAACGGTTGACCATTGATCGGTCAACGTTGACCAACCCATTTTGATGCCAACTTTTTTTTTTTTTTAAAATGCCAACTTTTTTTTTTAGTGATGTCATATTTTATCGTTTTGATGCCAAAATTTTACTATATTTTATTTTCACTTTGATGCCACTTTTTTATGTCAATTTTTGGATAATATTTTTTTTTACCGTGATGCCATATTTTTGATGATATTTTTTCAAAGTAGTATTTTTGATGACATTTTTTTCTGTAATGTGATACAAAATTTTCAAAATGGCATCAATGGTCAACGTGACATTAGAGTAAACAAAAAATGTCATCAAAGTTTAAAAAAAGTGTCACCCAATAATTTAATTAGAAAAGTGGCATCAGAGTGAAAATAAAATTTAATAAAATTTTGGCATCAAAACGGTAAAATATGACATCACAAAAAATGCCATCAATGTTTTAAAAAAGTGGCATTAAAAAAAAGTCATCCAATCATTTCATTAGAAAAGTGACAATATTTTGATTCCACGTTTTAAGCTCTTATACCATCAATTATATAAAATTGTCACCACAAAAATGTTGGCATCAAAACGGTAAAATATGGCATAACTAAAAAAAAAAAAAAAAAGTTGGCATCAAAAAAAAAAAAAAAAAGTTGGCATCAAAATGGGTTGACCGGTCAACGGTCAACGGTTGACCATTGACCGTTTAAGAGGGCTAAGCAAGCTAAAAAAACAATTAATGGGCTAAGCATGCTAAAGAAACAATTAATGGGCCTATCTAGCTAACCAAATATGCTTAAAGGTTCATTTGAACAAAATCCCTCTAGTTTTTAACCTATAAAAAAGCGTGCAGAGATAGTAAAAGTCCATGTATTTTTGGACGGAGGGAGTAATAGAGAGAGTAGAGAGGAGAAGTAGAGAATGAATTGATGTATTATTGGGGGTCTTCAGGACCCTTTATATAGGAGTTTACATAGGGAACTAGGGTTTAGTAGTATTTATCCATCCCTAATACTCCCTCCGTCATAAAATACATGGCCTTTTAGCACTTTGCACAAGTTTTAATAAAACACTTTACTTTAAAAAAACATCATCATTACACTAACTTTTACATAAATTTTATTACTCCGTATTTTTTAACACCCACTACACATTTTAACCAATCAAATTATTTTAAAAAGTCAACAGCACACAAACCAATACAAATCATTATAACTTCCTACCTAGAAAACATAAAAGACCATCTATTGTTGGACAAAATTTTACCTCTAAAAACTCATGTATTGTTGGACGGAGGGAGTATAATACTTCATCCGTTCGGCAAAACTTGTCGTTTACTATTCACGCACGCTTTTTTAGAATGAGAAAAAATGTATAAAATATTCATTTAAAAAAAAATTAACAAGTTTGTACTTATTAATAATAACTACGAAATTGTTAAAAAAAATTATTAAAAAAACTAGATATTTTATATAGTTTTTAGCTCATAAAAAAGCGTGCGTGAATAGTAAAACGTCAAGTTTTGCCGAACGGAGGGAGTATTAAAAGATAATCTCATAACACTCCCCCTTGGATAAACATCCTTAAATACTATCTTATTACAAATCTCGCCTAGAAAACCCAATGGGACAAAACTAGGATCCAGAGAACAAATGCATATGACATTTGATACGCTTTGATGATCTGCCTCGTTAAAAACCTTGTCAGGAAAACCCAATGGAACAAAACCTGATCGAAGGGAAAAAGAGTGCAGTGTGTATACTCCTCTTGAATTCAACACCCTTCTTGTAGTCTTCTCATTCGGGTAAGCTCTTTGAACTTCTTGATGATGCTGACTGTATGAGCTGCATAGCCAAGTCTCAACATTTCCTTTGACGTGTATAAGTTGAGATGTCTTCATACATTACAATGGACTTCGAATGCTTGACTTCCATTTGTTGGCATTGAGCTGCTTTCAATGCACAAAATTAATCTTTTTTTATTATTATTATAGATTCATCAAAATTATAATACAAAATAAATATTAAGTTGCTTAAAGTACTAACGAAGAAAAAACAACTACAAAATGAAATACCAACTATTGAATTATAATCACATCTAATATTCTGACAGATTCACATTACTCTCTTCATAACCATTTCTTGTTCCGAAGCCATCACTTTGATAATCTTCATTCACATATTTTTCATTGCTCGTTCAAAAGTTACCATAGTCATAATTTTCACTACCAAAAATTTCATTATCACATGCAGCTTCTGATGATGATATTTGAGATGAATTCATTATTGATTCAAATCGAAAGGATAAAGATAGGATCGAGTGATGGAAATGAAATGTGAAAGCTCATGATTACATATTAGTATTTATAGGAATTTACTCTGCCAAAATTGGTGTACAAGGGAACGGCAAAATTGTATCATAGGTCAAAAGAGAATATTCTCTTTTAATATGTTATTTTCCGTAACTATTATAGCCTACGGGGAAGATATCCTTAACCGACAGAGTTTTTACCCCCCAAATGTGTGACCGGGTGGCTCTTCCCTCTCCCTTTTTAACGGGCACATTAGTGCAATTATACAAGAATGGGAGCTAGTTTTGCAAATTTTTTTGCCACTTTTTTTTTGGTTGTTACCTTTCCTCCTTTTAAAATTTGCATAGTTCATTACCGGGGGAGCTCTTCAGAATCTGGTTCCGTTGAACACAGAAACCCTAAATCGCAGCCCTCAGGCTCCCACCGCCTCATCTCATCTCTGTCTTTCTCTAAATTCTTGTCGGCCGTATCACATCTCCCTCCCTCTCAATCTCAATCTCGACTATGCATCCGTTCACAACTCCAGTCCAATTTCCTTCATTGGGTAAGTTCTTTTTAAGTTTTTTCATCTCTGTTACTTCTTCATTCGAGGGTTTGGGGGTGCTGTTCGGTATTGAAATTATCGCTTGAAAGTTCGTCTTACTGGTTGCATAAACATTATACAGAGAAAATACAAACGGAGGTGGAGATTACCTTTATGTTCAGTGTAATCTTGCACAGTGCTAAACAGCTTAAACCTGCATAAATTATGAGTACAAGATTCAGTTCATTTCGTTGGAAAGTACTACATAATGTTGGATTTTTACCGATCTTGTTCTTGTATATAGAGATAATTGAATGAGCTTGCTAATTTATGGCTCGGATGAGCCTGTGGTGATTTGGTCTTCTAGGTGTTTGCTGAAATGCCAAAGAGAAGGCTTGAATTTTTTAACGTCTTTCTGTGAGCTTATTGTGTTCATCAAATTGGCAAATTTTTCGTGATTGTCAAGTGAGCTCATGTCTCTCCACCCTTTTTTTTCATAGGTGTTTCCAATTGTTACATCTTCAAGAGTAGACTGCAAGAGTATGCGCAGAAAGTTGGGTTTCCAACACCGGTTTATGAGACTGTAAAGGAAGGTCCTTCCCATGAACCTCTTTTCAAGTCTACAGTGATTGTTAACAATGCCCGATATGATTCGTTGCCTGGATTCTCTAACCGTAAAGCAGCTGAGCAATCAGCTGCTGAGGTTGCTCTCAAAGAATTAGCAAATTGCGGGGATGATAACAACGCCATTTGTCAACCTGTGGTGAGTTGATTTCCAAAATACTTTTTGGATTTATTCTTATCGTAACTAGATATACTGCATAATTTGTTACTCGTAGTACCTATAATTTATGCCACTAGAATTGACTGGAACCAAAAGAACCTTCGCGCAAAATTTTGTAATGGAAAGAATTGTTATCTTTAGATAATTCTTAAACGTGGATAAACCGTATCTTTAGATTTAAGATCTGAGTATTATCTGAGTCAATTTCTACTGAAATTTTTAATCATTTTATCTTTAGATAGATCTTAGGTCACTAACCTTGGTGAGACAATTTATTTAGGCACTTTGTTTTGACTACTATCCTCTACATTAAATCTGATAGCTTTTGATTTTTGCTTAATGAGTGTGTTCTTTTATTTGCTTACATGTATGACAAGATTGTACATGTCCAACGTTTGAACATTTGGATTCTTGAGAATATTAATATCAAACATGGACTTAGCAACCTCTAATGCAGGAAATGCTCTTTCTATTCCAATATTATAAGATCTTTATGCATCTAGATTAGATAGCATGCCACGTTTTTTAAATGAATTTGTGTGCTTAACTTGGCAGATGTGTTTGCTACTATAGAAAAGGTTACGGGATAAAGAAATGTATATATATTATTTATGGAATTTGACAACTGTATAATTTTGGTTATGGGTTATTTTCTATTTACTGATCGGCATAAATGTTTAGGAGATTCTAATTCAACTTTCTCTGCTTTTTTTTCAGCATGAAATAGGGTTGTGTAAAAATCTACTTCAAGAGTATGCACAAAAAATGAATTATGCAATTCCATACTATGAGTGTAAGAGGGAAGATAAAGCAGGCAGAGGACATTACTCTTGTATTGTTGATATTGGTGATATTCGATATGTTGGAGCTGTTGCAAAAACCAAGAAAGAAGCTGAGATTAAAGCTGCTAGGACTGCTTTGCTTGCGATACAGACTAGTCCAAGTCAGATTGAAGTTCCCAATGAGGAAAATCAGTATTCAGTTGTGCCTTGCAAAAGAAAGGAGCCAGAGTTAATAGCACCTAAGCAAGAGAGTGTAAAGAGTCGAAAGCAGAAGAGAAATCGTTTAAAGAAGAAACCCTTTAACAAGAAGCGTCGGGTTGGTGATGACAATCTAATCCAAGCTAGTCATGTTGGTGTTGTGGGTACTAACCTAGGTACTGAGGTGATAAATGTACCTAATGGTGATACTGAGGTGACAAATGTACCCACTGAGAGTTTGTTGACAAATGAAATAATGCCTCATGAAGGGACTTTGAACACGAGTCAGAGCTATGGAGACACAACAAGCAACGACAACATTGCGATTCATGTTGGTCCTGTTGATGTTGTGAATAACCAAGGCATTGAGGAGATAAGTGTATCATCTGGGAATCCGTCCAAGAATGAGACAAGGTATGACGACAATGCAGTACTAGCTTGTTATGTTGATGCTGTCAGTCCTAAACTCAACACCAAGGTGGAGGCAGATCTACCTTTTGTAGATACTAACCTGTGCGTTGAGACAACAACTGTCCCTTCTGGCAATTTATCCACAGATGAAATAATGCCTCATGATGGAGCTTTAAACATGAGCCAAAGCTTGGAAGACAAATCAACGGAAGTCGTCTCTGATATATTGTGAACATTACTAGGATTTGTCGCTCATTTCTTGTGAACATTTGATGGACTTGAAATCGATGAATTTGAAATGTTGATCTTGATTGCAGAAACCTCTTTCAGGTTCTAGCACTCCTTTAGTAGTTTAGTGTGAAACAAATATGATCAAACAAATGTACCATGGTGTCGATAGAGCCCTATATGATATCGGCTAAAACAAACAATCAATTTCACTCTACTCGTTCAGCATACTCTACTTGTTCAAGCAATTTAATTGAAGCTCAAGTTGGTGTTGCGCTCATACTCCAAGTTAACTAGATGTAGTAAATCACCACCCTTTAAATAAATCATTTTGGACAAAATCACTTCTGAAAATTGAATTGCAAATAATCACCCCTTCTCTTGCTCATACTCCATTGACAATTTGTTAACCTTTGTCAATTTTGACACAAATTCATCAAAATATTACTAATCCTAAAGATTTCAAATTATGAGCTACACCCTTCTACCTAGGGTTTGAATCATTGATATAAACGATGTGGGATGAAAGTGTTACATGATTTTCTAGTAAACCCTAGCAAAAACAAAAATGTTAAATACATATACATGTAACTCAAAAACCTCCTAAATATAGGTAAGACATTCCTATGACCCCCTAGCAAAACATTATGTGAGCGACAACCTTGTCTTTCCAAGCATTTAACATTATGTGAAAACCTTGAAAAATATCTTCTCAAATGATCAATCTTCTTCTCTATAAAAACATTAACTGATACATATAAATCATTTTGCATGGGAGGACATGACGAATGGGATTAATTTCATCTTGTACCATGTCCAAAATGTTATAAAAAATAACTCTATCCTTTCTATTGAAATCGACATTTTTGGCTTTCGGTCACAAAAAAATTCATTCAAAATTCGAACCATTAACTATTGACTTGTGACTTATATGGGATGAGTCTTATATATATATTTTTTTGAATCCGGTAGGACTTATTCGGTATAAGACGGGATGAGCCATATCTCCAAAAAAATTATGCCGGATCCAAAAAAATTATATTGAAAGTCAAAAAATGAATTGAAAATGATAATAAAAAGGGTTATTCATTAAAAAGCAGCCTTTTATATTACGTTGTTTTTACAGAACCACCCTTTAAAATTTTCTTTTAATAGAATCACCTTATAAGTTATGTTTCACTAATTTGAATCACCAACTGGTTGTTATCAACGTATTTGAACATGAAAAAATTATACTCCATCCGTTAATTAAAACTTATCATTTTAAAAATCTACACACTTATTAAAAAAACAAATAAAAATACACTTATTCCCCTAATTATCACTCTACTTTTTTACCTTCTCAAAACTACAAACAACTATCTAATCATTATAAGACAATTTCGTAAAATAGATGACAAATACCTCAAATGACAAGTTTTTCATTTACTTTCTAAAACGGCAAGTTTTAATTAACAGATGGAGTAATATACAATATTTATTTACGTTGTTTATAAAAATAGTTTGATAGCTTTGATTAGTGAGAAATAGTAGGTATATCTAATTTCTAACATATTTACTATTATAATAATGTAATTAAATCAATAAGCTATACTTTATAAAATATAAATTAAGTAAATTTAACATAATTTTTTCTAAGGGAATAAAAAAAAGTTTTTAATGACTAAAAATACAACAAGCGCGCAAATATATTGTTAATAAATAAATGGAATTTTTTAATGTATACCTATAAATGCACATTAGACCGTTTTCACAAAAAAAAAAAAAAAAGTGCACATTAGACAACAAATACCTCGATTCTCGACATTGCATCCAACATTTTGTGGCGTAAAAAGTGCTCTTTACAATTAGGATAACAAGTTGATCGTCCTATTTCTTGTACATACACAATCCCCACATCTGAAATTTCACAACCGTTGTGTTGGATAGCATAACAAAATCTCTCTCTATATATAAGATGTCAAGGCAAAAATCCACAAATTTCGACGAAAGACTCCAGCTACATGAGGGGACCGACATAAAGAGCACGGGGATACGTTTTTTGTAGCTGAGGCCACTGTACATATAGTTGATCAGCTATTCGAAGTTTGTACAGAATCAAACCGCTCAGAGATAGCCGTCTCACTCTTGCTATACTCTCGACATAAAAGACAGATGACCACTGAATCCCCATCACCTGCAAAAAGTGGAGAGGGTAAAACAATATCAAGATGAAATGTAAGTGCTGATATACAATGTTAACAGACCTTGTTGATAATCCAGTTCGTTTCCAAACATACCTTGAAAAGGAATGCAGTCATACATAGGGGAATGCAAGTTCCAGGTCCATTGCAAAGGATCTAGAGAAACACTGTATAAGGGTGCGGTTGACTGATATATTAACAATTATCACAAAATAGTGATTCAGGTTCATACCACTTGAGGTCTTAGCCTGATCATTAGCCAAAGCGCATGAGCAAGCGCAATCAACGTAGTCCCAACTGAAGTTAGATATGACTGGCCAACTTCTCGAGTCCTGTAAATCTGTAGGAACTTAACCTTTTCGACTTCTACCTGTACTCACAGAGAAAAATGCTCGAATTCTTAATGGAAAACAAATAGACAAGCATGTGATACCAATATAAAGTCATCGTACAAGATATGGCATTACTGCATTCCCCCCAATATGAATTATGATGAATTACAGATGAAATTCTTTGTTACATGGTTGAAAGGCACATCTACAACAAAAGTGGATCAATTTTTCTCCTGAAAAAACCTTAAAATTTACCAAGATATCAGCATGCAAAATCAATCAACTCACAACTAACAGGCTACAAAACAGACAGCAGAGTGATGTCCAAAAGGGGGGAAAAGGAAGCAAAAGATTCTTGGACAACGCTCACACCCATTTAGGCCTGTAGTGTAGAATTTTGTACAGCTTCATTATGTTGCTTATGGATGAGGCATCAGGAAATCTGAAAACATATTTTTTGAAATTAGAATTTCATTTTGAACCCCAATTAACAATGACAGCTTTATGCTAGTCCAATTAGGCAAAAGGCATCAAGAAAGTGTAATCCAATGAAAATCATAGCCCAATAATACCCAATTCAATCCAACAAACATTCAAACGAAGATGGATGCTCTTAGAGGGAAGAGGATCCAAATAAACACAAATTCAGTAAGCAAGCACAGAATGATGAAGAGCCCTATAGGCTAGAAAGCTCTAGGACACTACATCAGAAAAGATAAATCTCTGTAGGCATGAACACCTAATAAATAAATAAAAACTGAGAAAACGGATAAAAGCTAGAGGATTAATCTTCTTCTTATTTATAGATCCTAAAAGCTGTCTGGTATCTTTCCTTACAGCTCCAGCGGAATAACTACCAACTATTAGTAATCACCCTTAATGCCTATAAACACCTAACCCAGTGGTCCTCTCAGCTGCATCTTGCTTCCCCCTCCTATATTATTAGCAAAGCTAGAGGATTACTCTTTTCTTATTTATAGATCCTAAAAGCTGTCTGGTATCTTTCCTCACAGCTCCGGCGGAATAACTACCAACTATTAGGAATCACCCTTAATGCCTATAAGCACCTAAACCAGTGGTCCTCTCAGCTGCATCTTGCTTTTTCCTCCTATATTATTAGTAAAGGATCCAATTCATGGAAGAGGTATCCTGCTGAGTATTTAATTATGATCGGCCTATCATATTTCCAATATAGTGACTTCCTTGAAGCCAAGTTTACAGAATTCAAAAGATTTTTTTAGTTTTTATTCACGCAAGTTTGTCAAGCATATTACTGATTATTACACAATAAATAACATTTAGAGTAACAAATCTAAGAAAATGAAAAAAATAATTCAAACAGATATGAAAGGAAGCTAAGCACTATTGACCTTATCATTTGACAAGCCCTCAAAGCCTTGGACTTTTTGAAGACTCATATTATCCGTGGCTGCAGCAATGTAGAATCTTGGGATAAACCTATCTTGCTCCAGAACTGATAGGAGATTAAGCATCTCTGCAGTGTGACCTCCTGTTACAATTATCAAACAGATTCATGCCTAAGAAAAACAAACATGCAACTTAATTGGTATAACACTATAAATTATGCTTATTTTGCAAGGCTTTAATCATTGTAGATATAAACACAAATAAGTATATAATATATACGTCCCACCAAACAATGAATTTTAGAATTGAAAAGATATGCCTATTTTGCTGCTGAGGTAGAACTGATCAGACAGGAATGTTGCTAAAAGGAAAAACTGATAGGAATAAGCATCCTTGCAGCGTGACCTCCTTGTTAGAACTTAGAAGTATGAAGTATCCAACAGATTCACGCTTGAGCAAATATGTAAACTTATTTGGATTGATGCACACATTCTGGCAAGGCTTTAATAATTACAAGATATAAACACACGCGTATACTCGCCCCAGATACAATCCATTTCTGGAAAAAAATAAAGTGTGTACTTGCATTAGCTTCTAGTTTCAGATGATCCTTTTTGCTTGTTTGCGTTATATTTTTTGTAGCTGACACTACCCTGCTAATATGCTATCCTTCTCATGAAATTTGTACATGACAAGACTAATAATTGTAACTAACTTCCATAAGACCCATTAGTCATCACACAAAAGTGTTCAGAAACAATAAAAAATTCATAGATTAACAAAATGTTAGTTTTAGTTTTAGAGCTAAGCTTCAGATTAGTTTCACTTAAAATAGAACCAGGAAAATATTACTTTTCTGATAATTTGACTGATAGATTAACAATAAAGAACTATGACAACTTGCCAAGATATTTACATCGAGTGTTCAAAAGAACTGCAATAAATAACAAAATCAACACAAAATTTCAGAAGTAACAAAATGGCAAGATATTAACAATCAAAGAAAAACTCAAAATACAAGGAAAGATATCAAATACATTTTAGATTAGTGATTCACCTGAACCAAGCACAATCAGAGTACTACGAGGCTTTGGAGTGCCAGGGTGCAGAGGTTTGGCATTCTGATGTAGAACATACATAATGCGAGCTATGACCAATGTGACAATTATGGTGATGAGACTAATGAAAGTTGAACCCACCATTTCTGGGAAGAGCATATCGCTTTTCTCCACCATGGAAAAACTTATAATGTATTGCAAAGCAATATCCACATTTACCCTGCACATAGGATAAAAAAAAATGGGGATTGATAAATATAAAACTCATCAAGAATGGACCTATATATGCTGACTATCCCCCAATTTAATATACCATCACCTAGAAATTATAAGGCTTAGAGTATCAGATTTTCTAAGATTCCCACAGAATGTATTGTTCATATCATAGTAAGAATCGATCATTGTTCAACTACAACTTACGCTAATCTAATAATAAATGCACAACTTGCATAACTAAAGTTCAGTCATGTGCCTAACCGCAAAAACTAGCAATGAACATGCTCAATCTTATGAGACTGAAGCTACTCAAGTTGTATTCATGGTTCACCCTATAGTTTTCCATTCCAGGAGTGTCTAACCAAAATTGTAGGGAAAATGGAACCAGATCGATGATGGATCAGCATGCTCTCAGGGTGCAGTGAAGGGAAGACAAAAAACAAAGAAGAGGAGAAGAACAGAGACCCAATGAAAAGGAGAAGAACTACTTACAGAGAACACAGATGAAGAAGAGAAGAACGAGAGAGTTGGTGGCGGGCAGAGAGAAGATCAGAAGAGACAGAAATGTTTGCTAATTAAGATCCAGAAGCCTACAAAAACCCAAAATTTGGCCCAATAAATTGAAACAACCCCCCAAAAAATTCAAACACTCTGTTTCAAATCAAATTTTGTTCCGTGGGACATTGGTTTAAACCACAAAATATTACTTCTAGCACAATTATATTGAAACAATGTTTAAGCTGTTTTGGACATTTGGTAATTGTTTCAAAATGAAAATTTACACACTTTAAAGTTTAAACTAACTAGGATATGACAATCGTAGATGTACATATTTCAAACCTTCATTGAAGTGAAACGAAATTACAGAAGGCAAAAACAATAACATAGCTGCTACAAAAAAAAAAATCCAATATGAATCTCATAATTGAAACAAATTGCTAGTTCGAATAACAAAAGTATACAAATAAAACCTTAATTCGACACTCAACAACTACAAACAACGCCCAATTTGAATCGCAGACATACTACACCGCAAAAACCTTGCTCTAATTTGTTCAATTGTGCTAGCATAAATCAGCTTTCCAATTCCAGAATAAAGGTGTGCTATAATGTACACCGTAGCCGATGTGGAACAAAAAATGATCAATTTCACTAAATCCATCACTGATTTCATCAACACGTCATTTGTCATTTAATCTCAATTACCACCATTCCATAAAATACAGTATATTTTAGAAAAAAATAACGATCTTCGTCATCAATATCGATAATCATTTCAATAACAAAACATCTAGTGCATATTGGTTTTTCTTTTTAGAAAGAAGGAAAACTCAAACTTACAGGATTAAATAGTCGAGTGTGCTCTATTGGAGCAGTGCAATTAGGGGGCTGGTTGGGGTGGCGATGAACAACTGCAGCCTGAGTGCTTCGCTGCTTTAGAGAGATTCCGGCAACGGTCTTCGGTCTTGAGAAGGCAGGGGTTCAGCGGTAGAGATCTAGGTTTTTGATTGGGGATTTGATGTAAAATCGGAATTGGGAATCGGAGTATACAACCAGGGGCGGAGCTGAGGGGGGCCTGCCCCCTCTCTCACCCAACGAACTAGGTGTATTCTCTTCGTCCATAACTTCGTTTTGATATATAATTAGTACTTTTCCCGAACCTTGTTCGGGTGTTTTCATAATATTTTCGGTCGAGCTTGACCTATTAAATACTCCCTCCGTTCCACAATACATGTCCTTTTAGTTTTGGGCACGTTTTTTAATGAGCGAAAAACTCTATAAAATATCATTTTTTTAATTATTATTTTTATATAATTTGATACTTATTACTAATAAGTATCACATTATATAAAAAAATTAATTAAAAAAATAATATTTTATAGAGTTTTTCGCTCATAAAAAAACGTGCCCAAAACTAAAAGGACATGTATTGTGAAACGGAGGGAGTACAAAATATTCGACACGTCAAATTAAATCGGGATGTGATGGGGATTTGACTCGGGTCCTAGTTCTAGCCACACTTTCCTTCCCTTTGAAATAACCAAGTGAGCTATGCGGAATTTTTATTCAATCTACATTCTGTTTCTAATTATCACAAAAGTTCCACTATATACACACACAAAAAAAATTATATACATATTTTTTTATTTTATATATATTGCTTTTCACAAAAGTTCCCCTGTAGTTATTACAAAACCCCACCGCAATAAATTTGTAGGTTTTTATATTCATAATGTATTAGATATTAAAAAATGTGTTTCATGGCCATTAACTATTTCACACCATTGTTGTGAAACGTGCTGAGATAAAACTATGGATTCATCATTGTGATGGTTTTAAGGTGCGGCAACCGGCATGTTACCATGGGAGTCCATATATTCCAAATGTAACCCAACGACAACAAATTTGTAGGTTTTTATATTCATAATGTATTAGATATTAAAAAATGCGTTTCATGGCCATTAACTATTTCACACAATTGTTGTGAAACGTGCTGAGATAAAACGATCGATATTAAAAAATGAGCCTTACTCCTTCGCGCCGCGCACCAGAGCGAGCATATGATCGATGGAATCCGCCATTATTGTTGCGCAAATCAGCTTCGAATCACAAACTGTATCAATACAACACACATGGGTAAGGATGAGGAATCTGAAATTCTTGACAAAATATTCTTTAGATGACATTTCATCAAACACCTAAAGTGCATGACAAAATGAAATTGTATCAAACCATAGCTGATATTAGATATGCCTGAAAAATAAGATGAATTCCCCAAATTGCCAATTGAAATAAAAAAAAGAAGTTACCATGGATGAGAACTCGAAGGCGTAGTCACTACTTGGCATTCCTGGCTGATTAGGCTTCTTCTTCGACGACGGATTGGGTGCTGGCATTTGATCGCCGGTGGAGGATTACCTCCTCGATGATCGCAACAATGAGAACGGCTTCATCTCCATTGCCTTCGAGGTTTTCGCTGTCAGGAGATCGATGCCTTAAATTCCTCCGCCCTCTTCTCCGAGCGACGCCCCCTGCTCCCTCACAAATCTGGCGCTACCATCCTACAATTCAGAATAAAAAATTAGGTACCCACGATTCAAGATATGGAGAACGCGAGGAGAAAATCGAAACCGCTTGAGAAGTGAAACTATTGAGAATTAGAGAGGAGAAAGATACCGTATGAGCGAGAAAGATATCGCCTGTTCAGAAGTAGTTAATTAATTTCTAGGGTTAGGACTTGAAGCCAGTTGAATAGAAACGTGGAGGGGGAGAAAGAGTATATTAAAGAAACCCCTCGTGTGGACTCATCACCGCCTTCTGTGAGCGCTTTCACTCCGATAACTTCCTCCTCCACCAAGACTCCGCCTCCTCCCCGAGTTTCCCAGCAATCGATCTTCAAGACCTCCACGAAATCGTTGCCCCCTCCGTCGCCGGTTCTAATGTGGATTTCGTCCTCAAATTCACTATCCCCACCTATGCTCAACCCAACACAAACCCTAAACAGTAACACCCGCTGCCCAAAATATAGATCTTCAAAATTCTTCCTAAATCTTCTTGCAATCTCCGTATATTTCAAAGCAAGAACCCACAAATCTCATGAATTTTGATGATCTCAAATCTCCCGTAATCCTGAATTTGGCAAATCTCTAAATGTTTTCTCTTTGCTTGAAACATCTATCCCGAGATTGAAAGATTTTGTTCATATGGAGTCTTGTTGAAAAGCACTCGCCCCTCCACCACCCAAATCTCAACCAAGAGTAGGGGTGGGCAAAAATAATTGAAATTGAAAAACTGTTTTGAAAAATTGAAAAACTGTTCCATTTTACAATTAATTGTTTTGAAATAAGGTTAGGTTTCAAAACCGTTAACTAAATTGCTTTTATCTTTCAATTCAAAACAATACTCCCTCCATCCTATCAGTTATATAGGACATTTAAGGCGTTGTGAATTGATCGAAATTATTAGATGTTTTAGAAAATTAATCATAAAACCCTGCATCTCCTCTGCACTTTTACCTTTGATTAATCTCCTTTAATTACAAAATTCCCTATGTGTCAATCTTTCACAGTAGTGATAATTAATTAAGGGGTTCAGAGTATTAATTATGATGGTTTAAAAATTGAAATTCAATTCAAACCTTTTATTTCCTTAAATATTGTGCATGCATGAGTCTAAAAAATCGGAGAATGTTAGGCACACCAGTCACCACCCTGGTAGACTACCACCCTGATGTGGCAATTTAGGTGGGCCATACTCAATAGAAAAAATATATATCATCCACTTTAATACATTTAAATCACTGCTTACTTTTGTTAGTTCCAATGACTGTTATTCCATTTTCAAAAATCATTAATGATTTTTAACATATTCTATTAGGCCTTGTTTGGCAGAAAATTAAACGCTTCCACTACCATATTCATGATTTTAAAGCCTTGCAAAGCTAAGTTTTAAACTTGAGATTTTTTTTCTCAATAGTTTAATTTGAACACTAAATAAACACCACCCAATTGAATTAATATACCATCAACAACAGGCTTATTGCAAGAAAAAATTTGAAGACCTTCATCTCCGATGATATTTGTCACCGTATACGTATTCATCATAATTTATTTATTTTTTGGGGGTGATGGTTCATCATCTATTCATCTTTATTCTTTCCTATTTAGAAGAAGCAGGGGATTTGTCTAAAATCTGGGTGGACCAACTAAAAAACATATTGTACTCCAATGAAGAAGGCGGAGGCCGGAGGCCGAAGGCGGAGGTTGAATTTAGAACTTTTAATTATACTCTGTCAATGGGATTCATCATCAATCTACTCCAAATACAATGAAAAAGGCGGAGGTGAGGGTGGAGCCACCAATGACGACTGATGTTGAGACTGACTAACGGAGGCGACGAAGGTTGGGCATGACTATCCGTCAATCTGCACCAACGACAGTTGAGGCGGGGGCAGAGGCGGAGGTGGATGTTGAAGGAGGAGAGATGGAGACTTAGAATCGGAGTGGGAGAACTCCGGTTGAGGTTCAAGGAGGAGTAGATGTGTGCTTTAGGGTTCCTGGTTGGGTTTAATCGGTTGGGCCTGACCGGTTAGTTGGGCCCTTGAGGTGATGGAATTAATATAGTGTAGAAAATGGAGTAGAATGGTAAGGGTTAATGTTTTCGAATATTATTCATAAGCGCATGAGTTTTAGATTGTTACGGAATGAACACCCTATACTTAATAAAAGCTTCCATAATTTTTTGGGGTTTAAGGGATCGGCACCCTACATTACTAATAAAAATTAACCTGGATATATTAAGGTTGAGTTCATTATATATTTAACACATGATAGATAAAATATCAATATAATAATAACATGATAATTTATTTTATATCATACACCTTATAATAGTATGAAGTTTTAAATGAATAGTAATTTCCGCTTGTAATTTTTAAATGTTTTTTGGGGATGGAAATACATATTTTTCCCTTATAAGTTATATTCTCATCTTATATCAACTATGTCCTTTTAAGTAATTTCAATCTTTTTTTATAAAATATCCTATTTACCCTTAAAAGTTTGAATTTAAAAATATTAATTTTTTTATTTCAATGTCCTTTTTATCTCTTTTAAAATTATAAATTGTCATATTTCATCAATTTCGTCGCCCAACTTTATATTTTTTCTTAATATACACAAATTGCAACTTTAAAGTTTTTTCAAATCAACTCTACTTTATACTTTTTGATAAACTATTCAAATTACAATTACAAGATTTTCTCAAATCAACCGTAATTTGTGTTTTTAATTTAACTACCCAAGTTGTAACTTTAAGATTTTCTCAAATCAAACCAACTTTATATTTGTAATAAGATAATAGTAATAATAAAAAAAATCATTTTTTATGTGTAATGATCAGAATTTTCGAACTCTATAGTTTTGGATTTCTTTTCCATTTTGATTAATAAAAAAAATCAAAGACCACCCTTCTTTATTTTTTTAATTGAAATACATCATTCTTATTACCTTAATGAAAATTTAAAATTACTAACCTTACAGTTTCTTATAATGATACAATTATTATTTTTATCACTTTCAAAGACTACGTACCACATAGGATGTGACTTATGCAAGTATGCATAATGTAAAGGAAAGGGCTAGACAGATGATCTTATATCCATGGATGTATCATGTATCATGTATGATATGATCACATAGTACGATCGATCTTACGCATAACCTTTTATTATTTATTTTGAGCAAATATATCCTTTCTAGTTTGGTGTACAATCTTACATTTTGATATGTATAAAGTGCTAATGATAAAGTTCGGTTGTGTTAAAGTTCGGTTGTGTTATCTTTTATTATGTTATAGTGGTCTTACAATCAAATGATATGATCATATATATATATATTATGTTGTCTTATTATAAATTCATGAATGTTGTTATAGTAAGTCAGCTAAATACATACATACTCTAAATTCATGCTTATTAATATAATAACCTATTATAAACTCAGTTTAATATGTTCACTTTTTTATTATATTAAGCACGTAGGGTGCCCCATCTCATCAGCTCAAAATAATTGTGGACACTTTTATTAATGTAGGGTGTTCTTTCCGTAAGCAACCTAAAATTTGGGCAATTGTTAATAATATCTGAAAATGAATGTAGGGATTTAAAATTCATCTATAAGTTGAGCCCAACATACTAATCAGTCCACAAAACAGAAAGGCCCAACCTATAAAACCCAACGAAACCCTAGAACTCAGCTCCCACTTCTGAGGTCTTCCATGCCGCTTCCGAGATCTCCGTCTCCTACTACTTTCTTCTGCAACCTCGGTTTCCACCCGCGCTACCCCTGGTCGTGTTTAATTGTTAAGAAGAGCTGCTCAACCCTAATCTGTCTCTCTGCCGCTCTCATACTCCCCTCTCTCTCTCTCTCTCCAGGATCTCTCCATTCTCCTCTAATTAAGTCCTCTTCTGAACCGGATCTCCAAGATCTCTCCATCCCTTCCGTCTTCTTCTTCTTCATTCCCCTAGGATCTCCATCTCGAAGCCACCGCCAGAGCCACCGTCGCCCAACCACCACGATCCTCTCCTCGGTGTTATCAAATCCTCCGATTGGATCCGGCGTTGTCGAATTCAGGTTCCGGATTGTCTGGAGATTCGCTGCAGAGGAGGAGATCGGATCCTCATTGTCGCCGATGAGCTCTTCCTCAATGGCCAGATCCGGTCGTTGAAGCTCTCCACACATCTCCGAATGTCACAAGCGCTGTCTCAGTTGGCAGATGCGGCGGATTCGGACGGTCATGTCGATTCCAGTCATGAAATCTATCCGGCGGAGGACCAGGTCGCTGTCGCCATTGAGGGATATATACGACGGCGTTCGATTGGATTAAGCAGGTTGTTTTGGACTTCCGGGAGAGTTCGACGGCAGAGAATGAATCGGTCACCGAGCGTTGAAATAATGAAATCTCAACTCGCGTAGATAATGTTGAAACAACCCCTAACCAAGAGGGGTCGGCAGTTGAATGGAGAGAACATGGGGGAGAGAATGGAGAGAACGTGGGGGAGAGAAGGTTGGAAATTTTTGGTTTTAATTTTGCTCAAAGAGGACACGTGGCTCATTCTTTTACAAAGAAGCTACTTCTAAAATAATAAGTATAAGAGGTGGATATCCAACGTCTGAGTAAAAAGTTATGAATATTTAAAAGAGAGAATTTGGTGAAATAGACCTCTAGAGATATTTGGTTGGGTGATTAGCCCCCTTAAATGTTTTCTTAGCCGCCCTAGACCCTTTTCAATTTTTATTAACTCTCTATACCCTTACTGTTCACTCTTACTCTCCGTTTCTCTTTCTCTGTCCCTCGCTCTCACTTCCGCTTCCTATGTATGCGTCAACCGACCTCTCAGCTCCCATGGCGGCTCTCTGATCTCCTCCTCCATCTCTCGGCTTTCGTATGCTCTCTCTTCCTTTTGATTTCGATTCTCCTAGTCGATCTCCGCTGCCCTGACTTCGTTCGATCCTCGACCTCATCGATGGTGGTTAGATCTATTGATTAAATTAGGGTTTTGATTTCGGCTGCATATAATAGGCGAGGTAATTTGGGCATTAAAACTCCCTCCAGTTCCCACAGTTCGTCGAGGTAAATTCATCATTCGCTTTAGATTTCAGAAATTAGCATATCGTTGAATTCGAATTTCAATTCCAGGTTTTTGATTCAATTTTAAGCAGGGTTCTTGTTGAGATGTGAGATGAGATGGTGAAATTAGCTTTGGAACATGTAAAACCCAGAGATTATATTTATGTTTCAGGTCTATTGAACTCTGCAACGAACTCAGGCTTCAACCACTGCCTCTCAACGTCAGCTCTATTGAGAATTTCGATTCTCTGCATGTGCGTTTTATCTGACGGATCAGGATACGGTTGATTACTACTATATGGTGTTGTTCCTTTCTTCTATGCTGGTGTTCTTGGCTTCTGTTACAGTGTTACTTATCTTGTGGTAGGTTAGTCCTTGTTCTTTTACTTTAGGTTTTTAGTTGATGATTGCCTTTGTATGTTTTTCACTGAATTGAAGTTTGCTCCTGGATACGATGTTACGATTAGGTTATTGTACAACCTTTCTTATCAATTCTCCTTGCATAGATGACTACTTATCCCTGTTTAGAATCTATGTTGCATTCACCGATCAAATGGTTCCATAATTTCTTTGATCCTATGGTCATTTCTCCCAATTTGGAATAAGTAGACTAATCCTGCAAATTCGTAAACATATTCCATGAGTTCCGAGCTGCGTACCACAGTTCCAAATTTGAGCTGGACACTTGGATACTAATAAGTTGATAATTGGATAGTTTGGTGGGAGTCTTGATTCATTCTTAGCTGAGAAGCAAATATGCTGATTATGGTTCCATCTTGAAGGAAAGCTTACTTCATTCCAGATAATAGAATGCTTAGCTGACATTCAGAAGCTTATCAACTATCTACTTTGAGAGGAAAATCTTGATTCATTCTTTTGGTTGTGATGTTGTAGCACTTCCTGTGGTGATAAATTTGTATGTGTTCCTCTAAATGTGATTCCAAAATTTTAAATTTTTGTATGTGTTCCTCTAAATGTGATTCCAGAATTGAAAGCTAGAAATTGGTTCAGGGATGCATATCCAGTGGTGATAAATCATGTGGGAGTATCGACTTAACGATGAAGAATGACATGCTAAAGTATTGACTTAACGATGAAGAATGACACCAATCCGAAAAGGAAGCTTACTTGCTTGTTTCTATCAAGTTACGTCTAGGGGACATCGTCGTTGGCTCCAGTGTGTCGGGTTGCATCATCTGGCCTCACCGATGGCATCCAACAATATGCCCAACCTCCTAATGCATGTATTACTAGACTACATCTTTGTTGTTTGAGCTTTTATCATTTTGATTAGTTGCAACTTACCGTCTGTGATATACATGGTTTCATTTATTCATTTTGTTTTGGTCTGAACATTAATCTGCTGAAGAGAAGCTGAGGCTCTTCAAGTTGGTGTTCATGGTAAGATGAACTTATCTTTATCTTACTGTTTTTACTATGAAAGGGTATGGAGAATCAGGTTCTAAACCCTACACTTCTACTGCTCAGAGTACAACAATGGATGGTTTAATGGCTTCTTTAGCAGGATAGCAAAGGCAGGACATGCAGGTTGCTGGGGAAGCCTTGGAGTCTGCACATGCAGCACATTTGGAGACCGAGGAGCAATGAATTGGAGGGGCCATGGCTAAAGAGCAAGACACTCTTGCTTCTCTAGCGCAACACTTTAAGCTTGTGTGGTAATTTAGCTTAGATGATCTCTTAGTATTGTTTAGCCCATGATGGGCTGCTATGGATGATGTAGAGGGACTTAAAACTTGTGTTTATTGGAGTGCTTTTGAATTAAACTTAGGGAATGCTAGTGAGGTGTTCCATGTTTTTATTACTAGAATAAAAATTGGAATTTAGTTAACCCTTTTAGATTAACATCTGATATGTGGACTTGAGATTGAGTTTTTTTATATGGTTATTCACTCGGTAGAAACGCAAGAAGTTGTGCATCTTGGTGTTGTTTCTTGTTTTGTTAAATTCCTTGTTTGGTGACACTATTTTGATTCCATTTTTCATATTTCCATCTCATCAATTTTATATAAATGTCATCGCAAAGGATTGAAATCAATGAATTGTACTTATAAATGTGTCATCAATGAATAAAAGTCATCAATAAAAAAAAAGATGTATTCAATGAAGTGTAATTACGTATTAAGATGATATGTCATCAATTGTATAAAAATATCATCAACAAAAACGTCATCACAAATTATTGAGATCAATGAAATGTAATCACAATTGTGTTATCAATGTCATCACAAATGATTGAGATCAATAAAGTTTAAGAAAAGTGGCATCAAACGATTTGATTAAATAAGCGACATTAAATAATTACATTAGAAAAATGGCATCAAAACACAACTTTGAAAAAGTTGCATCACATTAAAGAAAAAATGTCATCCAAACATTACTTTGAAAAAACACAGCATCACGGTAAAAAAATATCATAAAAAAGTCAACATAAAAAAAGAGGCATCAGTAGTCAACAATAAAAAAAATGGCATCAATGGTTAACGGTTGCATCGCAGTAAACAAAAAATGTCATCAAGGTTTAAAAAAAGTGGCATTAAAAAAGTGTCATCCAATTATTTCATTAGAAAAGTGGCATTAAAGTGAAAATAAAATATAATAAAATTTTGGCATCAAAACGGTAAAACATGTCATCACAAAAAATGGCATCACTTAAAAAAATCAAAATGGGTTGGTCAACGTTGACCGGTCAACGGTCAAACGGTTGACCGTTGACCATTCCACTCTATTTGGAAGGGGTCTACATAAAACTAATTAAACTAGTTTGGGGTATAAGTACCCAATTGAACATTCAAAAGGAGCTATCTACCAAAATCACCCTATTTAAAAATTAAGGGCATATTAATCACTTTAATTTTATTTCAATAGGCTATAATGTTTTTATATTTTACTTAAATTACCATTTACATACTATACTTTATCTTGAGAGCTTTGAAATGAGAGATTATACTAATCATTCCGACGACTAGATAAGAAGTTATGCAAGTTTAAAATTTTTATATCTGGTTATACATATATAATATGTTATGAGTACAATAAATTATACTTAACTAGGGTTTTTATTTGAGCCAAACAAGTCTAGTATTAGTGTTTGATTATATTTAGCTCATTTAGAAACAAGTCAAGCTCGAGTAGAACCTATATTTGAAATTGAGCTCATACTCGACTTATGTAGTAAATGAACGAGTTTGAGCTGAGTTTTTTTTTTTTTTTGCAAATATTATGCAACTTTACTTGCTCATGATACAGTAACTTAAAAGAAAATTTGTAAATTTCATAAAAATGTGCTCATAATAAACTTATTTTGTAAATAATGCTTGAAACGAGCTTTTATTGAGCAAAACTCGAGCCAATTAAGCTCTAACTACTTAGCTCATATAACAAACATAATAAGTTAATGTTTATTATATTGCGTTTCCTATACTTATTTAGTTGATTTTTTTGGATATTTCATTTATATATTTATATTTCTTTTTTTAGGCGCAAAAAAAATGATAGCGTTTTATCATAAACCGGTGATATTTTATCTTAAAATAACATCATTAATTATCGTATTGTATATAATTCTTCATGTCAATTTAATCCAAAACAATATCGCACATTTATGACGGTGCCCCCCTCCGAAAATTTTCTGGCTCCGCCACTGACCATCAGACACCGAAAAAGGAAGCGTACGCTAGAGCACGATAGCGATCAGGCCTCGGTCACACCTCCACAGGACCACAACCCCATCCATAAGAGCAATTTTATCAGGGAGCCAAATCTACTCGATCTTGTCCCTCCGTCCTATCCCCCAACCTCCTCCCCTCACAAACCCTAATTTTAAAAAAATAAAACTTAAATTAATAATGTCGATCTAAGAGAAACCCTAGAAACAACAAGTGGTATCAGAGCACTGGTTCTGATTGTCATTCGCTTCCGCTCATTTTTAGGGTTTTCTCTCTGTTTCGTTGTTGGTTTTCTATTTTCTGTGTTTTATTGTTCATTTTAGAAAAACCTCAAAACCACAAAAATACCGCTTTGTTTATTTCTAGTTCTCTACCTGATAGATCTAGCCTTTACAGTTTATCCTCATATTGTTAAAGTTATTCACTAACTTTCTGTGTGTTTCTCAATGGCAGATAACACCATGAGGATGAAGCCCTTCGATGGGACGACTGACTTTGCCATGTGGCAAGTCAAGATGAAGGCTGTGATGATAAAAGAGAAGTGCTGGAAGGCTGTGACTGGAACTCACCCTGAAGGCACCTCAGATGCGTCCAAAGCTGAAATGGATGAGCAAGCTCATTCAGAGATAATGATTAGATTGTCTGACGACGTAGCTCGTCAGGTGGTGAGTAAAACTACTGCTAAGACCCTTTGGGAAGCTCTTGAATCTTTATATTTGACCAAGTCATTACCTAGAAAGATTTCATTGCTCAGTAGATTATTCACATTTAAAATGGACACTAATCTGTCTCTAAATGAAAACTTGGACAAATTTCTTAGACTAACACAAGAATTGGAAAGGGTTGATGATAAGGTTAAAGATACTCACCAAGTTGTGTTATTGTTAAACTCTTTACCTGCTCAGTTTGATAATTTCAAAGATGTGATACAGTACAACAATGATGACCTTAGTAAAAGTAAAATTCTAGAGTCTATCATTGAGAAAAATGAAATTATGAAGGTTTTTAAAACCAAAGCTGAGAAGAAAGCTGAGCCTAAGCCTGAGGCTCTTGTAGCTAAAGGAAAAGGTAAAGGAAATGACAAGAAGTCTAAGAAGAAAGATAAGGAAAAAGATAACAAGACTGGTGGAGAAGGGAGTAGCAATGGTAATTGTCATTATTGTGATAAACCTGGTCATTTCATCAAAGATTGTTACAAGAAGAAAAAAGCTGATGAAAATAAAAAGGCTAAAGAAACTGCTGTTGTGTTGATTCTAATGTTGAGTATCCTCATCAACTACTTGTTTGTTCTTCATTAACCTCTAATGACACTTGGATACTAGATTCTGGATGCACCATTCATTCTACCTATGATAGGTCAATGTTCAAAACCTTCAAGGAGTAGGGGAGGTTTTATTGGGAGATGACTCCTCTCTGGAGATCAAGGGTATAGGCATTGTTGCCTTGAGTATGTTTGATGGAAAGGTAAGGGTACTTCAACAGGTAAGATGGGTGCCTGATCTTAAGAGGCACCTTATGCCTGAATCTGTTTTGGATGATCAAGGCTATGACATTAGGACTCGAAATGGGATTAAGGACTATACTTATAAGAAGTATCAAGAAAGGAGGGTTGTACTGTGTACTTGGTACTCCTGAATTGAACTTTGCCTATGTGAGTCTTAATGTTATGACTGATCAAACAAAATTATGGCACACTAGACTTGGTCACATTGGTATTCATGGTCTGCATCAGTTATTTAAACATGGTATTATATCTGTTAAGCCTGTTGACTTGAGTTTCTGTGAAGATTGCATTCTAGGAAAAAAGTCTAAGCATGTGTTTCCTAAATCCACTTATACTGCTAAAGCACCTCTTGCATATGTTCATTCTGACTTATGGGGCCCTGCCCAAGTTGATACAGTTGGTGGTAGGAAATATTTCATATCTTTCATAGATCACTATTCTAGAAAGGTTTGGATTTATCTGCTTAGGTCTAAAGATGAAGCTTTTAACAGTTTTAAAACATGGAAATTGCTTGTGGAGAATGAATCAAATCACAAACTTAAGTGTCTTAAAACTGATAATGGCCTTGAATTTTGTAATCATGCATTTAATGATTTCTGTATGCAACATGGCATCAAAAGACACCTCACTGTTCCTGGCACCCCTCAGCAGAATGGGACTGCTGAGAGGATGAACAGAACCTTGCTTGAAAGAGCAAGGTGTCTGCTCATAAGTGCTGGAATGAAACCTTCTTTATGGGGTGAAGCAGTTACCACTGCTGCATACCTCATAAACAGGTCCCCATCATCAGTGATTGAGTTTAAAACTCCACATGAGATGTGGACTGGAAGGAAACCTGACTTATCCCACCTGAGGCCTTTTGGATGCACTACCTACACTCATGTGTCTCAAGGTAAGTTGCAACCAAGGGCCCAGAAAGGGGTACTGTTAGGTTATCCTGAAGGTACTAAAGGTTACAAGGTGTTGCTTGTGCAACCCCATGGTTACAAGTTAATCATATCCAGAAATGTAACCTTTAATGAGATGGACTTTTATTTTAAGAACAAGCTGACCAGTTCAACTGAGTGTGCAGGTACTGATCAAGACACAACAACTTCTTCACCCTTCTTTCTACCTCATGAAGGAGAGGTGGCAGGAGATGAGGATGAAGATCAAGATGATGATGACCCAGCTCCCCCTCAAGACCACCAGGATGCCTTATCTCAAGATGGTAATGCTGAAGATGATCAGCAAGAACCTGAAGGTCATCAAAATGACCACACACCCCCTCCTGTTGCAGCAGCCCCCCATCTTGTTGATGGGGCAGTAAGCTCCTCTTCCTCCCTATCTAACTCTCAGTCTGGAGAGTCTTCTGTGCATCTTGATAATGACAATGTGTTAAGTGATTATCAACTTACCAGAGATAGGGAACCTAGGATTATCAAACCTAATAGGTGGTATATAAATTTTGCTGATCTTAAAGATGTTGATATTGTGGAGTTTGCTTTTATTGCTGCTGATATTATTAGATCCTACACTCCTGAAACTTTTGACCAAGCTATAAGTTGTAAACAATCTGATTTGTAGTTGAAAGCTATGAAGGAAGAAATTCAGTCTATGATCTCTAACAAAACTTGGATACTGGTGCCTAAACCTAAAAATGCTAGAGTCATAGCCTGTAAATGGATCTATAAGCTGAAGAAAAGTGTTAAACCCTCAGAACCTCCTAGATTCAAAGCTAGGCTAGTTGCCAAGGGTTTCACTCAAAAGGAAGGAATCGACTACAATGACATTTTTGCTCCAGTAGTAAAATACAAAACACTTAGATTGATGCTTGCCATTACTACTGTGTTTGACTGGGACTTAGAACAGATGGATGTTAAGACTGCTTTCTTACATGGTGATCTACATGAGACTATTTATATGTCACAACCTAAGGGTTTTGTTGATAAACTGAATTCTGGTCATGTGTGTTTTCTGAAGAAGTCAATTTATGGTTTAAAACAGAGCCCTAGACAGTGGAACTTAAAATTTGACTCATGTATGAAGAAACTGGGTTTTCTGAGAAGCAGTTATGATACATGCCTATATTTTAAGGGTGTTAAGTCTAAATCTCCTTTATTTGTGCTTCTGTATGTGGATGACATTCTTATCATGTGCAATTCCAAAGTGATCATTTCTGGTGTGAAAAGGGATCTAAAATTGCATTTTGACATGAAAGATTTAGGAGCAGCAAAAAGGATTCGAGGGATTAACATCACTAGAGACAGAAAAAGAAAAATCATGTGGCTTTCTCAAAGTGATTATATCCAAAAGGTGTTAGAAAAATTCAATATGCATGATTCTAAACCTGCTAGCATCCCCTTAGGAGGGCACCTAGACTTATCTAGACACCACTGTCCCACTGATACTGCTGAGAGAGAAAAAATGGCTAAGGTTCCTTATGATGTGGCTGTAGGGTCTGTCATGTATGCTATGCTTTGCACCAGACCTGATCTTGCTTTTGCCATTAGTGTGCTTAGTAGATTTATGTCCAATCATGGAGAACTTCATTGGACTGCCATGAAATATTTGCTTAGATACATCTGTGCAACTAGAAACTATGGTTTGGTGTTTTCTGAACATGCTTCAAAGCATGATTTGCATGGTTTCTGTGACTCAGATTATGCAGGAGATAAAGATAATAGGAAGTCCACTTCTGCCTATTATTTCACCTGGGTAGGTAACTGCATCTCTTGGAAATCACAGCAACAATCAGTTGTTGCTCTTTCCTCTACAGAAGCTGACTATGTTGCTGCAACAGAGGCTGCTAAGGAAGCTTCATGGCTTACTGGGCTTATTGGTGAAATCTTACCTATGTCTTTCTTACCTGTTTTACATATGGATAGTCAGAGTGCCTTGTATCTGTGTAAGGATCCCGTTCATCATGAACGGACCAAACACATTGATGTGAGGCACCATTTTATTCGTGTACAGGTTGAACAGAATCTCATAGATGTTAAAAAGATTAAGGGTGACCTTAATCCTGCTGATTTTGGAACCAAGGTTGTCACTGCTGACAAGTTCTCATTTTGCAGGGATTCCCTACATATTTGGGAAGTTCCATGAGTCTCTTGACTCTTCTTGAACCGAGGACGGACTGTTGGAACACCCTCTTCACTACTGGTGATCAAGGCTTACACAACCACAAGGATTAGGAGGGCATTTTGTAATGTTTGTAATCCTTGTAATTGATGTAATTAAACATTGAACTATGGTTTAAGTTGTATTGTATGCACAAGCTCTAGGTTGTTGGTTCCTTAGTGCCACGTACCACCTAGCCATTGCCGTGACCATGGAAAAGCACATTGGTCCCTTGGCTTGACCAAGTTTGGATCCAATGGCTAGCCATGCTTCACAAGGTGAAGCAAGGTGTGGTATATAGGCCTAAGCTAGACCTTATATGGGTTGTTGTTTCGGTTATTTAGGTTGGACAGAATTTGAGCTTCACTTGGGCTTAAATTGGTTAGGCCCATTTCTGTGAAGCCCAAGCCTCTGCTCCTTCAGTCGACCGTTGCAGCTCGCCTATATATATGCTCTTAAGGGGAAACCCTAAAGCACTGTAGCACAGAGCTCTCTAAGGTAAGAAAACCCTAAATCGGCTAGGGTTTCTGGAGAGCTCCTTGAAGACGGCGATTCCTGTTGTGCTCGATTTGCTTAAGTGCTACCTGAGTACCTGGTTGTCCAACGAAGACGAAGAAGAAGCCAAGGAGAAGCTGGGAGTGAGAAATCTAGAGGGAGATTTCTCGGTGTCCTTAATCGGACGATTTCTTCCCTATCTCTGTTCATCTTTGTTTTGTTGAGTCTTGTCTAGAATCGTCGCTTAGTGCTTGTGCATTCATACCTCTGTAACCAGTTCTTTGGCCTTGGATGCCTAGTGAATTGGGTGAACCTCCCCTCCTGAGGTTCCGCGGATGTAGGGAAACCGAACCGCGTAAACAAAGCCTTGTGTGTTCTTGTTTGTTTTTCGTTTAAGTTCTGTTAAGTGCTTCTTGTTTGTCTATCAATGTCGATCTAAGAGAAACCCTAGAAACAACAAATAAAAGGATTAAAAGAATTAAAAAAATGGGATTTCTGTGAGAGGGAACAGGAGAGGGGGACGGGATCGGGGACAGACGATTTACACTCTTTTATCGGGCTATTTACTATTCAAGATACTATCAATAGTATATCCAATATCCAAAAACTCATCATTTTATACCAATTCAATTTATAAATATACTATTCTCCAATAATTATTTCCATTCGCGATTATATTATTATATTCATTTTTTATTATTAAAATAAAAAAAATTAAAATTAATTATTCTTACTATTTAAAAATATCTTAAATTAATTATTTTGGTATTCTTTTATATAATTGTATTTAAAGAAAAATTATTTTTTAAAAAATATGGTTAACATATTCGAAATTAATATCTATAGGTAGAGTAAAATAAATCTAGTATTGTGGTAATTTTTTTATTTTTACATTTTTAATACCGAAATACAGTATTAATTTTAACATGTAAAACAAATGTGCAAAATCACTAAATCCAAGTCGTCCACTGCTCCCCACGTGTGCCCTTTGTGCCCCCAGATTGCTGCTAGTGCATGTGCCCTCTCAACACATTGTTTCACAACCTTTAAAATACAAGCGACACCGTTTTGTCCAGTCCAACAACAAGTTTGACACAACCTTTAATTTGGTCGACCAAGTATCGATACTAGGGGAGTATCACCCTAGTATCGCAAAGCTCATTATTCCCATATTTTATTAATAAAATGCCCAGTATTCTGGCTTGTTTTGGGATCGATAAAATGCTCTAATTAAGAAAGAGCAAATAATCCAAAGTGACTCGGTTTTTCGATATCATTTTTCCAAGTACATGATAGATCGTGCTCCATATTAATTTTTTTAGTATAGAATTAATCTAATTACTAAAACTAAACTAGGCTTACTAATAAATCTATAAGTTTTTTTTTATTAAGTAAAAATTTGTGCTCAAGCAAGTCTGAAGCTCTAGAGTAGGGCTGTTATTCGAGTCGAACGAGTCGAGTATTGCTTGTTCATATTCAGTTCATTTAGAATATGAACGAGCTCGAGCCGAGCCTAAATTTTGACTCGAGCTTAAAAATGTGCTCATATTCTGCTCGTTTAGGAAATGAGCGAGCTCGAGCCGAGCTTTTTTCGAGCTTTAGGCAATTCTACTTGTTCATTATATAGTAATTTAAAGGAAATTTTAGAGATTCCATAAAATTCGAGCTATTCGAGTTTAATTCGAACGAGTCGAGCTTTGGACCGAGCTTAAAAATGTGTTCATACTCGACTCGTTTAGAAAATGAACAAGCTCGAGTCGAGTTTTTATCGACCGGGTACGAGTGATACTCGACCACAGGTTGGTTGTGTTGTGAGGAATAATGATGGTCAGGTTATTCGGATACATAAATGTAATGCTAGGATGAGTTCTGTCATTTTGGCAGAAGCTTTTGCTGTATATACAGGTATAAGAGTGGCAGAGGAGATGGGAATCCGAAGATTGATAGTTAAGAGTGATTGTGCGATCATCATTGACGCCATCAATCATGCAAACAATAGTCCATGGGAGGTCACTCAAATTGTCTAAGAGATCCTTTCATTTAGAAGAGATTTTGAGAGCATCAATTTTCAGCATTGCTATAGAGAGGCCAATTATGCAGCTGATTTTATTGCTAAATCTCAATTCAATTGTAATTTTATTTTGAGCGATTGTTGTGGTGAGTTCCAGAACATCATCTTGCGAGATGATCATGAATGTCGATAGTACATCTAACATTTTGCCTACTGTTAAAAAAAACAATGATGCGTGTAAAGTAAAAACAGATATATAATCAATTTAATGATATATCGGATGAGAATCTATTAATATTACTAATTATGCTAGCATTTTGCTAACGTGTCACACTACAATTAAAGTTGAATTTTTTATTCAAATGGTATTTTCTTATTGGTCAATATTATTGTTAAAATTTTAAAATATATGTTTCCAATTTAAAATATATCGGAATTTTCGCGTAGTACCGTGAGATAAGGGATATTTCACGAGGTGTACAAAAGTTTAGTATATTTCGCTATATACCCCTAAGGTTTGTACAATTTTCGGCTCGTTCCCTCCCGTTATCTTTTAGCGAAAAAAACGTTAACTGTTTTTTTGAAGGAAAAAAAAATCGAACAAGTTGGAAACAAATAAAAACCCATGCCAAGACGCGTTCCTCTATTTCGTCCAGAGTTCACCCCGACAAAGAAGAGAAGAGGAGGGAGACGACTGACTTTCACTAGGAGAACGATGCCAGTGACGAAGGCGGCGACTGGTGGTGACGAACCTGCTCATTACTGAGCCCGAGAGAGAAGAGGAGAGAAGGGTGGCAGAAGAGAAGACGATATAGGACCTGCTGGAAGAGGACGTTGACGGTCGAAGGCAGCGTAGTAACCATAGGTATGTGTTTCAATTTGGGGATTTTTTTAGACCTAGGGTTTATGGGTTTGAGATTTGGGGATTTTTTGAAAATTAGGTTTTATTGGTTTGGAATTTAGGGATTCTTTGTTGAATTCATTGATTGTAAGGATATGTTGGTTTGAGAATTAGGGTTTTAGAGATTTATTGGTTTGAGAATCACAAATTTTAATTTTTGTTTAGCTACTGGAATGAGAAATCAACATCAAAATTGGGTTGATAAGCCATCTTATTACAATGCATCGAGATCTCTGAAGACTCCTGATATTCTGGTTGATAAGAATTGAGTTGTTAATTAAGGTATGTTTCAATCAGGTTTTGTAACTTTAAGATCAACTAAGCTTGACGTGGTTAGCTTTTGCCTTCAAGTTACTTAGAGGTGATTACTCCCAATAGTCTGGTTGATCAAAATTGGCACTTAGTATTGTTGAGCGAATAGTTACACTACATCTAAAGATGATTACTCTACTAGCAAAAGCTGCCATTTATAGTGAGTCTATGAGTGAGTGTACTTGGTGAATTGTTGGAATTGGTTATTAGCGTGAAATATTTTGGTTTATAAATTGAAATCAAATTTTGAAGGGATTTTAAGGCTATTAGCTCAAATGGAAGAGCGTTGTGATTACACACAATGATGCGGGTTCAAAGGAGGAGAAACTGACCACAGTTTAGCAGCAACAAAAAGTGATTCAAAGGAGACAACAAAGGCGCCTAAAAAATCAAAACAAAGGGCACAAGGTGAAAACATGACAGCAGCGCAACTTGAATTGAAAATCCCCAAAAATGGAGCTTTATACCTCCAATTTGAACACGAGGAATAGATTTTGGGGGAGGAAAAAGGATTTACTAGAACACAGATGTCTCCCAATCCAATATCTAAACCCTAAATTCCCTATTTTCAAAAGTAAAAAATCAAAAACCATGCTCAAATCCCCAACCATCGATTTCGTAGGCATCTTCGCACAATAAATATCATCGGATTGGCATCATCGTCGGATTGTGGTGTCATCTGCTTCTTCTTCCCTAAGGTCGTCGAACTGTATAATGAATCGAGTTTAAATCTCTAAAGACGTACCTGAAGCCTTGGTCATGGAGTTCACATATGTCTCCAGGGCAGTTGCCGGCGCGAACCTCCTCCTTCTACCAGCGTCTACCCCTCCACCGACATCAAGCCTTCGCGGCCTCCTCCCAAACTCCCTTGACACCCCTCTTTGCTCTGGAAGAACACACATTTTATTTTTTATTTTTTTTATATTTAACGGAAAGTTAACTTAACTTAACGGAAGGGCATGAGCCGAAAATTGTACAAACCTAGCTTAGGGGTATATGGCGAAATATACTAAACTTTTGTACACCTCGTGAAATACCCCTTACCTCAAGGGCACCAGACGAAATTTCCGAAAATATATTTATTTCCTATTTTAAATATATTTGTTTAACCTTTTTTCCTTTGTCACCCCTTTTTTTGGTAGTTTGCCTTTAGATTGAAGAATGAAATCTGGATCAAAGTTTATTAATATAGTTTGATAATTTAGTTCTTGAAATAATAATAAAATGAATATATGTTACATGTGTGTCGATATGATTTCTTATATATTATTTTATTTCTTTTGTATTATTACCCACTCTTTACCTCACTATCTCATACATATTTCATTTATAATATATTATAATTTATGATATCTTAAAAAAAATTAATACAAAACATTTGTATGAAAAAATATATACTTTATTAAAAAAATTATTTACCACAATTATAAAAAAGAGTGAAATGTGAAAGCGAAAAGAAAGAAAAAAATCGAATGGAAAAAAAAATTACGCTTCAAAATTAACTAAATTTTAATAAACACATATGACTACCCTTCCCCGAGAAGAACGCGCGTCACGCGCTTGTGCATCTCCCCTTTCCCAAATCCCCCATGAACAGTTTCCCCAAAGAAAACCTAAATCGACAGAGTTTGAGGTTGGGTGCTTGTTCTCTATCCTCTCCGAGTTCCTAATCCCTGTCCAAACCAATCATGGATGCCCTAAATCAACTCAATGGCTTGGTTTCAAGTACCTACGATGGTACTATGTTGGAAATTTCTCTTTGTTTCCCATCGTTTCCCTTTATGTTCGGGTTGCGTTCGGCTGTAAGCAAATCCCTAATAGACCGGATCTGCGCACCCTTCAGTGGTTTTGGAGTGTTCTCTTGGTGATGATTTCCCGATCTTGATCAAATCGCCCTCCGCCTTGGCCAAAACCGGATTATACAGACGCTTTCTTGGTGTCGATTTGGGCGTTTCTGTCGGTTGCTCTCCCTACAGTGTTGTCTGGCTGTTTGTTTGGGGGTATGGTCGGGGAGATGTTCTCTGCACGCTCGGCTTTGGAAGGGTTAGTATTCTCTCAACTTCTCTCCAAGCTTTGGTCTTGGATGTTCCACCCTATTTTAGTCGATGGTGGTGGTGCTGTTGTCTCTACACTTTCCTCATGCTTGTCTTCAAAATTCTAACACCCAAAATCCTAATCTCTCTTTATTTTTCTATGTGTGTAATTCTGTTGGCTCCTTACGGTGTTGACAAAGGGAAAAAATGAAAGGTAGCAGAAGATCCTGCTCCTCAAAAGTCTAAACCCCATAAGGGAAAAAGCAAGTCGGAGGGCTCTAAACTCTTAGAGGAGATGTTGATTTCCTATGATGCGCTTGTGGAAATTCTGAAACCGAAAACAGTGAAGTGATTTGTGAACTTGAAGTCCAACCCTGTAATGGGTTTATGGAGGCTCATCATCAACTGGCTATGGGAGATTTCAATTCTTGGAAGCGTGATGGATGATAGCTCTGTGTTCTCAGCCTTCTTTGGCAAACCATTTGAGGCCAGAATGATCCAGATGTGGATTAGTGATGCCAAGGCAAGGAGAAACTGCTTGCAGGGATTACTTGGCAATCTCTCTGCTGATGGAATTATCAGTTTCATGGCTGAGAAATTGCCCATAAATGTCGACTGTCACAAAACCATGTGGTACTCTTCATACTCTTACACTCCTACCCATTTCTTAATCACTTGCTGTCACATATATACTCATTTGAATAAGTGTGGGTTGTCTTCCTTGAGATCATTGTATTGCAAATGGATCTGCCTTTATTGGATGCATGATATTGCTCTAGTGTCATGCTTGTGTCTGCTACTATGGTTATGTTGGCCTCAAACTACAATTGCACAAGTTAATTGGGTACTGATGGTTACCTTGGACTACAATTTTTTTATTCACCATTACTTGCAATGGATTTATGCTTATTTGTATGCTTGTGAGAGTATCCTTACCGTAAGAACTAATATGGGTAATGATCTCCTTGGTTGGGGTTTAGGAGTATATTTCCTTCAAAGTCTATTAAATATGACTAAGATTATAGTGATAGTGGGTTGTGTAATATTAGAGTTAGAAATGTTAACAAATGAAATGATTAAAGATCTCAAGAACCATAGACACAAGCAAGTGAGGACAATATGTAGTAAACATAAACGGAGGAGGGATGGTATGATGATAGGTGGTAACTCCATTTTGACTAGTGTGTATGGGCTAATAAGATTGTTTGAGAGAAAATTACTTGCTATCAAGATTTTAAGTGTACATAAAAGAGGGACATTTGGTAAGGCCATATCACCCATGATCAATTTGAACACAACACAAACTCATGATATATGCAATCATATGAGAGTTAGGCGAATGCAAAATATAAGTCTAATAAACTTCAATAATGTGTACAATCCTTTTCTGTCAGAAGCTCTGCACCCCTGGCTTTTGATGGACCATGTAGTCAAATAATGAAAGTCTGCTATTGGAATATTAGAGGTTTAGGAAAGACTAATATTTGGACAGACCTTAAAGCCATGAGAATCAATGAGCATATTTCGATAATGGCAGTTGCAGAGATGAGAACAAATAAAGTTCCTCTTGAGAAGACCTGGAGATCGAGTGGATACAATAATGCGATTTGGTCTGTAGGGAATGATAAAACCGGTGGAATAGGTCTCCTTTGGAATGAGAACGTTCTTCAAATTTGTAACGGCCCAGAATTATGATTTCCGGGTTACGTTTCAAGGGATAAAACCCCTTGTTCGGATCTTGCAATCCAGGTACGGGTCGAGGTTTAAAACTCATTTTAAGATTAGTCGAAAGAGGGATTTCAAACCCTAAAAACATCGAAGGGCCGTTGGGTACCCTTAACCTGTCCTAGGGACTATGTTGCGAAAATCAATTCAAACGGAAGTAAGGCGAAAACAAAATTAAGATACAAGGTGCCACGACTAAGCCGGGTCAAAACCAAATCATAAGTGGGTGATTACCATTTGTAACGAGTTAGAGAATTAGCTAGGTTCTTCGATTCGCAAAAAGGGAACCCCGTCATATACACATCGAGCACTCAAAATCTGCAGAAAATACCTTTAAAAGAAGAACGGGGAAAGGAGTCAGGTCGAGCCACTCATCCGGGACCGACAGTCCTCGCTGAGGCTACATAGTATGTGCTATACCTAATAAAGATGCTCTAATGCAGTACGAAAGTTAAACACACTAGCATGCTCCTAGTTGTAATAATAAGCAGAAATACTGTAAAGGGCCCAAGACAATGCCAAAAGGCATATCCCCTGATCCGTGCCCACTCTGGGCATATATGTCCGTACCTCGCTCCGAAGCAGCCCAGGTAGGACGCTCGGTCGGTGCCGCAGCCTATCAGTCCGTACCTCACTCCGAAGCAGCCCAGGTAGGACGCTCGGTCACCGCCGCAGCCAGATCATATATAAGACTCGACTGGGACCAAAACGATATGAAACACGAATGCCCCAATGACCCTAGCAACGACTCTAATGACTCAGATAATGGCCGTTCTCTTTTCAAACGCATAAAGTAAGCGGATGCTCAATCAATTAGTGCAACCTAAACATGATACTACATGGCATGCTTTTATGCATATGCAACACCTAACATAAAATGCAACAACAGGCATGAATGTCCAAGCTGAGTAAGCCCCCTAGGGAACTTACCTGAAGATGCAGAACAGCAGGATAACACAAGTAAGGGCCCAAATGCAAGTCCAAAGCGATCCAAAAGCAATACACACCTATCATCAAGTCATTTCCATAAGCTACCAGTTCATCATTCATACACACGAACCTCGAGTTCTCAACGCCCTCAAAACCATCCGATAGTAAAACCGTTTTCCAAAACCTTTCCGATATGATCAACATAAACCAAAATAATTCTTCCAATCAAAACCATTGATAAAATCATACCAACCATATTTTCCAAACTCCTCAATCTCAAATTAAGTCAACTCATATCCAAAACAATTCTCAAATCTTGTCTGGCCAAAATTCCTTTATAGACATTAAATCTTAATCAACTTACAATTTCGTACCATCAAAAAAATTCCGGCATTTTTATTTCAAAACCTAAAACCCTTTAATTAGTTTACCAATTTGTATTAACTAAAAAAAATACAACAAACCACCTTTACAAATTAATAACCATAGATCATCTCAAAATTTCCAAGATCAAATATTTACTCATCATAAAATACATAGTCCAATAATATTATTCTAAAACACTTTAAAAATACATATACTAATTTCCCAAGAGTATATTTATCTCACAAAATCTCATAATATAAAATAATCATAATAACTTAACAAAATAAATCACAATATATTACATATATATAAACATGTACATAACATCATATTTAAAACCCATATAATAACAACAACAAAACACAACCCAACCCTTCAGGAAAGCCCAACCCAAAAGATCCGGATTCAAGGCCCAACCCTGAACCCAAAGACTCAGTCCAACCCGGAAAGAAATAGGCCCACGACCCGGATCCGGCCCAACTCACTCTCCCAGCCCCAAACCCGGTTCAGTTAAGACAAATTAAAATAAAAGGGAGGGGAACCCGGTTCAACTGAACCCCTCCTTCCCCAAATCAATCGAACAGAGCTCTGGGGCTCAACGGGGGAAATCCGGGAGAAGGAAGAAGAGAGCCAGGCTCGCCGGCGGCGGCCTTTCGGCCTGAGACTCACACACCCCTACCGAAGAACAAATTCCGACCACCCTGAACCCGACGAGACTCAAACGCGAGCAAGGAAGGAGGAGGAAGAAAGAGGGCTCACCGAGGTTGTTCGAATCCTTCGCCGGAAACGCTCGATTAGTCCGATGCGGCTGCGCTGGTGATGGGAACTCCTTGTTTTGGCCTTGGACGAGAGAAGAGTAAGTAAAGGCGCTCTTTTACGAGGTAATTAGTCGGAAACGAAAGCGAGGACATGAAATCGACCTTGCGCAGCGAAAACAGGGACGGTGAGGTGCGACGCGGCTCCGAGGGCTGTTGCTCGGCCGAGAGAGTGACTCCAGCGGTTCTCCTGGCTGCTCCTGGGGAGGCTGGTCGACAACGAGAAGGTGAGTGATCGCTTCTGGGCTCGTCGTAGGAGATGGGTCGATGCTGCTGCTGCGGCACTTCAAGGGAGGAGGTGAACTGGGCTCTTCCCCGGCTTCGGCGTCGGCGGAGAGGAGAGGCCGGTGCCACGGAGCGGTCGGAAACGGGGCAGAGGCGGTGCTGGATCGAAGCTGAGCAGAGGGTGGAGCTGTGGCCTGAGTTGCTGTTTGTTTACCAGAAAAACGAAAGGGGCTTTTTGTGGGTTTTCTGACAGTGTAAAGGGGATGAAAGAAAGGGGATTAGGGTTCTTCTTGGATGAGTGAATGAAGGGGGAGGATCATGTAGGAGGAGGGGAGCAAGAGGACAAAATGGCCTGCTGGGTGTATGTGAGGGACAGTGAGCAGAGGGAGGCCACTGCGAATCTCCAACGGAATGGAGAGAGAGAAGAGAAGAAAAGGAAAAGAAAGGAAACGTATGGTCCCAACACAAAAGAATTCAAAATAGCGGAAAATAGACTCGAAAACCCACTCGCTCGACTTTAATCGCGCTCCCTAAATCAAGACCCGACACTAGGAATTTAAATCGAATTTTAAATTATTAACGGAATTAAATAATTTATCACGACTCGAAGCTCGAAAGCGGAATCAATTTCCGAAAAATCAAAATTCTAAAATGATGCCGGAAGGATTTTAAAATAATAATATATCTACTTAAAATAATAATAAAAATTTTAAATTTTCGGTCTTTACATTCATCCACCTCTAAAAACAAGTCTCGTCCCCGAGACTAAAATCATTCTAAAGCCAAAGGAAGGAAGGGAAAATCGGTGAGTCCTAGGATCACGCCATGGACCCCGTAAGCACCTTATAAGTGCACCTATAAAGTCCTTACAGTATCTTCGTCATGACCATGACATCCCCAATGGGTCGTAATAAGTATGTGATATGGGCCCTTATCACATTCTTATCTCGACTTCTCGGTTATATCATAACTCAAAAGCTTCATAACGAAAATCCAAATTGGTCACTTTCAAAACTGCTGAAAATATTCAATTCCAACGTTTAACCAAGCAACTTTACACAAAAACAAGTCGAATCCTTTTAAATCAAGATTCCATCAAAATCTTCCAACAACCACATCAGTTTCTCACATAACTATCAATCAAATTCAGAAGCTCAGAGGTGGAATCATCCACCTCTAAGGGCTAATCCCATATTCTCTTCCTAGTTTCCAGAATCAAATCAACCCATCAGTCTCCATTCAGGCAAGATTCCCAAGCCATAAGCAATGCA